>OZ038381.1:76992695-77677483 GCA_964036045.1 Eutreptiella sp. 'Long Island Sound 2002' | reverse complement strand
CCCCCCTATTTTGGACATGGAGAATCCAAAAATCAAGGTTACAGGCTGATTTGAAACAGTGGCGGGCCTGTGCGAAGGCCAAAAGTCAAGGTCTTTCAGAAAAAATTCCTGGTTTTCTGGGAGCAGGTCAAACAATTGCACACGGAACACAACAAAACTCAAGGGCACCACTTTACTTGCGTTTCACATCAATTAGTTGCCAAGAAGCCGCATACCCCTTGTTCTTACAATCATCAAACCGCTTTGCTTTGCAAAGGCCACAAAAACAGGGCAATGTGCGGGCCATGACATGGTTTGGCTGACCAATCGATTTCCAATGGAAACTTTTGGTGATGCCCTTGGTGGTCTCCGCTGCGAATGTGGTGGGCTTCTTGCCCTCCAATACTTGAAAACAATATTCCTTATATTTGGCATATTTTCCCCTTATGGGGACTCCCTTGGTGTGATCCCACAGAGATTGCACACATTCGTGTGGCGTGGGCATCCTCTCCAGTGTGCCAAACCATTCATATAACATAGTTTTTATTCCCGCGCCCAAACCATCACAATCCGACTTTCCATGCTCCGGTTCCGTGAACATCTATTCAGCACCAAGACCAGATTTCTTTTCATGGTTGGAAAGCCACATCATGATGGAGGCATTTGAAAATTCACTTCGGGCGCGATCACTAAGGTAGAGAGAGGACTTGAGCCACTCCGCCCTTTCGCATAGCCCAAGTGACAGCATCCTGGATTGCCTCCTCAATAACACCCTTCGACTTGTCAAGTGAGCCATCACCAATGTAGCAACAACAATGGGATTTCTGAGTGGCCTCACCAACACAAGTCCAAGTCAGGGCCAAAACCAACAACAAAATCCTACGTTTATAATATTCTTGCTGGGCCACAGTGGCCCTGGCACCCAGTTCTTGGCGCTCTGGGCAAAAACAGGACGTCAACGAGCTGAAAAGCAACAGAAAAACGCCACAACAGTGTCAGAAATTTGGGCAGGCAAAACAACCTGTGAAACGTCTCTGATCGTCTTTGACCTCAGCAGGCTTGTATTTCAGGACCGTCCTAGGGGCCATATTCTTAGTAGTGCCATCCTTCAAGACTCTGGGAGGAAGTGCAACGCCACCTTTTTGGCGGCGGCCTTTTGTTTCATGTTCATGAATCGCACAGGCACTTTCGGTCCAGCGTTTTTGCCTCGCGTGCATTTCGTTGTGGCGCTCTGATGTGAAATTTCTGGGTTGCGCCAGAGTGTCTGGATGGCAGACACCTCTGCAGCAGTGACACCCTGACAATTGGTGGGGTCAAGCCTGGTTTGCACAGGTACAACCACTCCCCGTTGCATGTATTTTGCTCCCAGTGGTTGCGTCGGGCAGTGGCTGCATACACCCCGTCGACATGCAGATCCAGGCGGGCTGCCACCAGTTTTGAACTGTGGCTGTGGGGGGTCCGTTTCACGTGCAGACCCCAAAAACCCGAAACAGCCCAAAAGTTCGGCCTCGGATCTTAAAAATATGGCCACCTACCCCCCCCCCCCCCAACCCATACCTTTCCGAAACGGCCATTTCTTGGAGATTTCAAAAAGGTATAACATACCCCCCCTACGGAACGACATTTTTGAGAAAAACGGCGAGAACTGAAAAATCTCCCACTTTGCGTCGGAATGACCCCCCCCGTGCTCGCGTGACACTTCACTCCACCCCAGCCCCCCACCCCATGAGGTCCATTCCCCGCCTAGGTGGTGAACTGCTGTGTGCCCGTAAACAACTGAGGCACTACCACTCTCCTGACAACCTGTCCTGGGATGAGTGGCGTTTAACTGAAAAGGAGGTGGAACGGATCGACCTGGAGAACGCTGCCACCCCTGAGGAGGCAGACGAACCTCGAAGAGATGAACCCAGGTACGAGAGGGGGAGATAAATTAAAATCCAAAAATTCATTGGGGGATAAATTTGTCTCCCAAAATGATGATTTTACAAGGGGTTAGATATCCGAAATGATACATTGGGGTATGCTTCGCAAATAACCCCAAAAAAGTGGAGTATATGGTGCCCATGCGTGCGCTTGATCCACGGTGGGGGGGGGGGGGGGGCGACTACAACCGGTCCTGATGCGACATACCCCCCAGCTATCTGTCGAAACCCAGGGGGGGGGGGCTAGAGGGTGTAGGGGGGGGGGGCGTTCAGCCGCGGGGGGGTTCCCAAGGTGGGGGGGCTTGCGCGCGACCCACTACTACCACATGCATACCTCCAGGGGGGATGTATGTCTGGGGGTTTGGAGGTACAGAGGTATGTATGCGATAATAGCGCTTTCTCGTCATTGTCGAGAAGAAAGTCTTAAGGGTTGCCGTGTTGCCCCCCTCCCCCCTCATTGCTGCCAAAAATCGATGGTTCAGGGGGAGGAGCATGCACCCATGCCTAGTGCTTAACAGAGGTGTAATGCCGCAACCTCTCCCCCGTGGAAACCCAACCCTTGAAACAGTGCCCACAGCCACAAATTTCCTCAGTGCATCCGCATTGACCAGAAGGGGCGTCTCTATGGCCACATTTGCCGCCACACGCGGCATGTGGGTCATTGTCTGGAGGTGGGACAGGGGCTTCTTCATTGCTTGAAGGTTGAGAAGGGACTGCAGGCGGGTTTGGGGCAGCTGCTGGTGGCTCTTGTGATGCAAAGGAACGGGCATGTCACACACGCTTTGTGGCATCCCTTCTTTTTGCAGACCATGCAACTCCCTCGCTTCAGCGACTTCTCTTCACCTCGCAACAAACGACATTTGTATAGCGCCTCGTCTTGCGATATCCGGCGCTCAAAAGCACTGATGGTTTGATGAAAAGGAAGCATACACTAAAAAAGGGGGGTGCCATTGGCACCATGCGAAAAAAAGGGGGCGCCGTTGGCGCCATGCCCCCAACCCACTATCTCTCAAAACCCGGGGGGGGGGGGGGGGGGGGGCTGGGGGGTGTCGCATACAAGGACCGGGCCTGGCCGCCCCCCCCCCCCCCCCCCCGTGGATTGATCTAATTGCATGCTGTATACCATGGTATCGTCATCTGAGGACTGGGTCGGGTTGGGTGGCGAAGAGAAGTACGGGTAAGGATGGGCTGCGAAAGCACACCTCCTGGACCAATAAAAGGAATGCTGGGCACTCCAGGCAGCCCTGCTGGTGGAGCCGGCGATGTACTGGAAACAGACGCCGAAGGGGGATTGGAAGTTGCTGGTGCTAGTGGCTTTTTGGAGGGTCCAGAATGATTCCGTTTGCCAAACTTGTGTGGCTTGGGCTGTGGCTCAGGCTGCACCTGCACCACTGGCATGGGCGCTGGTGGCAGGCCAGCAGGTGAGGGAGGCAGATTCGGTTGGGCCACTGTCACAGGATCCAAAGGAGGCAGCTCTGCAATTTTGACGGTGGTCCAATTGTTCGAACCCTTAACTTTGCGTGCATTTGTTGCCTGCGTTCAGAATGGTATGTGGGGCATGAGGTGGGCATAGCTGTTGGATCAGGACTGCCGACAAAATGGGAGGGGTTATGGCATTATGGTGAATACATGAAACAAAAAGCGGAAGGGTGCATGGGGTGTTCCATGAAGGCTGGTTGGTTCCCATGAAATACAACTGGTGTCCAGTGCCATGTTTTTTGTGTGACCCTGCTTCCATCAATGTCAGCTCTAGGGGGAGTTTGAAGGGGGGGGGGGGGGGGGTTGGTGCGGGCTTGTGGGTGACAGTGGAATGTCTCTCGTACTGCTCACACATATTGCGGCATTTTCCGCCCCCAGGTGCCTCCATGAAACAGTGTTCCTGGTGCTGCATGGTTTGGCGGCCACCTCGCCCCTCCAAACGACGGTGCAGATTCCTGGTGTGTGTCGCATCAGACAGGCGAAGCGACGTGCAATTGCCTGGAAATGCTGCGCACCACTGATGTGCACCACTTGGTGGGCATGGCCCTGTGTTACAATGCCCATGGAGAGCACCCTCCAAACATCATGGTCTGAAAAATATGGAATTGGGAAATATGGAATGTGAAGCCTGTCAGCGCTGGCAGGGGAGTGGACGCCACAGATCTCTGACACCCGGCCTGGGCGGTTAGTGGTAATGGTGTAGGCAGGAAAAAGAAGGAAAAAATCCATTCAATGAGCCTGAATAATTACTGCTTTCGGAATTCTTTGTTCCTGTTGCCTGTCGTGTGTGGCCTGCCTTCCTTTGCACCCCATGGCATCAAATCATTAGCTCGAGGTTTGGAGGAGTACCAACAGGTCTGTGACAGCCATTGCACATGAAACAATGCTCGGGCCGTCCTATTGCAGCCTCTATGACGTCAAAATAAGAGGTAACAACGCACTGTGTGTGTTTTGAAGCTGCTATCTGCAGAGTATACTTCGCTGTGTTGTACACACGGAGACAGTGTTGGGGGAGGGGTTCCGAAGGCTACCTGAACAAAAGATCCAGCAACAACTGTTTATACACGCAAATGGGTGGAGTGCAGTTGCAAAGCATTGCAGGTGGTAAGGAAAGTCGGATTGCCTGAACTGCGAACAGTGAATGCCCTGCGTAGGGATGCCAGTGGTGACAGCTAGATGCTTGCCGCTCAAGCGATTGCCCTGTCCTGAAGATGGGAGGAATGATTGAATGAACATGCTTGCCTGTCAGGTGAATGCCCCACACAGGGATGCGACGAATCTGCAGACGGCAGGGGAGGGAGCAGAAGGGCCTTGTTCAAAAAAAAAAAAAATCCAATACCCCCATAGCACTTGCATAAGGGAAAGTATTAAGGAGTAGGGGGAGGTATGGGCTTATTGGAAAAAAAATGGTGGGGTGATTTCGCACTGACTCTCAAGTTGGGGCAGCCCTGCGATTTTAGTGGCTGTGAACGTTCTTCTGGACCAGGGCAGCGCTAGCCCTCCAAAAGAGTAGTCAGCGGCTGCAGTATCAATGCAGCTGCACACACATAACTCCCCTCCACAAAAGTGGTCCTTCGGTCGCGCCGCGGGGGGGGGGGGGGCGCAGCCAGCCCCTAACCCATAACCCCCCCCCGCCTAACCCGTCGCACAGCGTCCAGGACTTTAAGCGGCCCTTGCCCTCCACTTAAAAAAAAAAGTGCATATCTTGCATATCTCAACAAACACAGACAACCTCAATAAACAAGCAGAGCAGATCACACAGAACCAGTCAAACTGCTTAGGAAACTAGCAGCCTTTATGAACCTGCCCACACTCCAACCAAGAGAGATACAGATAAGTGAACACGCCCACACACAACAGATGGAGCCCCCTCTGGTGCACAGGTCTGGTTAGGCCAGAACTCTTGGGCCCACTCTACTCGCACTGCCAGAGGGGAGGGCTGTGAGTGCCACTGACTGCGACTGCTTCCCTTTTGGGGACCAACCTCTTTGTGTCTGGCTGGCCACGGGGGAAGGGGGGGGTGGGTGGGGCAAAGACCCCAACACCTAGGGCTGGAAATGATCTGCGCATTGCGCTGGTGATTTAACAAGAATACATTGGGGGCCTAATCTAATTGTAAAAAACCAGTTGCAACTGAAATGGTACCCCGGAAGGCTTTGGGGGCTGGGCTGGGGGGTCAGCCAGATCAAATAGAGACCCCTCTCTGGTTGCTACACATCAGCGCTTGTGTGTGCGGTTAGGAACACAGAGAGCATCGGAGAGGGCGAATAGCACCTTTATTGCGCACTGTGCCATGAGCGCTGTTTGGAACTTCACAAACCCACTGGTACTCCCTTTCATGGGGTCCGTATGCACCTGGGCAGCAGTGGAAAGACACCAAATCACTCACTTTCACCCGAAAAATGCCCTTCAGCACAAGATATTCCCTGCCATTTTGTGCAGCGGGGCAATGTCCCTGTAGCCATGGTATTGCCAGACCACAAAATTGGGGGTTCTGCATTTGACAGAAAGACTTTGCAAGCCTTTATTTATGGGAGTACTGATTGTGTGCATCATCTGTCTTCCAATTGTTACCAAACCCAAGCTGTGACCAGAACCCTGGGAGCGCATTCTTTTGACCGCCCCAAATCCCATGTATGGCCACAGTTCTGAGGCTTCCATGACCACAACCAGTTTCTGACACTGCTGATAAGGCACCATTCTCATTTCAAGCCCCACACAAAAGAAGAACTGCCAATGCAACAGCGGACGGACAGTCACACCGAAAATTAGCACCAAAGAATATCCTAGACCCTAATCCCAACACCGATGGGCATTGGCACGCTGTTTTGCACGTGTCGTCCAACGCAACACCGCCACGACTCGGCGTGTGCAGGCATGGCATGGGTCCAAAAATCAGGCTGCTGAAGAATGGGTTTGCCCTTATGCTGATTGTTGCGTGAGAGATACTTTGGGTTGGTTTAAAATTTCCATTCACCAACACATGCAATTTCACAGCTTTTCAACAACAACTTTCATAAAAACATATGAAAATTACCCCTTGCCACAATTCAACCATTTTCCATTTTCCTTCGCCATTCCAGGTGTTAAATGGCCATCACATGCAAACAAGGAGAGCTCACCGACAACCTGGGGTTGATTGTCAGCTGTCAGGCTGCAACTGAGGGTGGATGGACGGTGGTTACGGGGGCCCAAAGCGGAAACGGAGCTGGCTGGTCCTACATGCGCGCGCGCACACACACACACACACCTTCGCCTTGACCACCACACCGTAAACAGAGAACATTTCCACCAAATGGGTGTCATTGAAGAACAGAGGCAGGTTGAGTACCACAACTGCCTCAGGAAGATTCCGAAGCGCAACTGGCGGAGGTGGTTGAGGGGGTGGTCCAGCCGGTAATGGGAAGCTGGGTGCAGGAGCAAGGTTTGTCGGCGGAAACGTTGGTGGCGGAAGAGGCGGGGGAGGAAATTTTGGTGGCAACACGATTGGTGGCGCTCTGGGAGGCGGGGGCATCCCAGGGAGCTCAGGCATCGGGGAAAGTGGGGGTGCTGGTCCAGAAGAGGGGGTGGGATTGGAATTGGGGTTGCTGGCACCCTGGAAAAAGCAGATGTGAGAAAGATAGATAGGGTCCCGTGGGATGGCAACTGAGGTCTGGCATGCTTTGAACAAGAGCATAAATAGGCAAGGAAGGTGGAGAACCACTCCTGCATCGATACACACGCATGTGTTGTTTAAAGCACTGCACCAAAAAAGATCTGGCAATGCAATAGCGGACGGACAATCACACCAAAAATTACCACTGAAAGCTGTCAGAAAACCAAAGAATACTCAAGCTTTGGTTTGACCATTATCTCCACGTTGGCAACCTATTTCCAACAACGGTGGGTCATGGCACACTGTTTTGCAGGTGGCATCCAACACGCGACACCACCATGACCCACAACTCAGCGTATGAAGAAATGGCGTAAGCCAAGCCTGTTTTCAGTGAGTTTGCAAATATCCCCTATAACTGGGGGTACATAGCGCTCACAGCTGCCCTTGATCTCACAACCTTTGTCCTAAACATTTGCTCCAAGACGCTTCAAGACGGAAATTTTGAGCCATCACAGGGCTCCTTACGTAAAGGCCCCGACATCTGAGCCCCTTTTCAAATCCACCCCCGAATGGCAAACCTCTCACCGTGTCTCTGGCTGCAAGCTGCAGCAGTACTTCCCCCTTCAAAAAACCCAAACATGCTGATTTCATCAGTAGGCACCTGGCCTTGTGGATCCAGCTTCATTCCTGCTACACACCCTCATCCCCAACATAGTAAGGCATCACACCGGCTTGATATCTGCATAGCGAATCCGCAAAGTCCGGCTTGGAGTCACACGGTACCCCTGAGTACAAAAACGCGCGTGTCAAAGAGGGCCCAGTCCCACCTGATTCCAGCCAGATCCGTTGCCCACAATGAGACATAAAACTGAGCGAATATGCTGGATGGTACTTCCAAGTGTGTGCAGTTGTTCAGCTTTTGAGGAGGAAATGCTCCGTGCGTGAATAGGTGTGTTGGTTGTCCTCCCATGGGGTTGGGGGTGAAGGGGTCAGGTTCAACAAGCGCTGTAGGGAGCCCGGCCCGCCCACCCGCGACAAGACCTGGCGGGAGAGGGGTAGTTAGTGTTATTCACTTCCATGTCACATGCCCATGTCACATACAAGTGTTATTTTTTGTGTTTCTAACAGAAGAGGCATGGATATAGTTGAATTGAATTATGGCTTATTGTTTTAGTCAAGATAATCATCAAAATGGACAGAAACGAATGCATATTTCATAGCTCTTGTTCATTGTGATACAGATTGTGTTACATCACACTTTTGGTCCATACACTGATTTTAGTACACATTATATTCTGCGGCATCAAAAAAAAATGACCGAAAATGAAAAAGAGCAACCAACATCACCACATGCTACTACACGTGCCCAAAAAAAATAGTTTCTCTGTTTGTGCGATCCATCATGAGAACAATACAAGCTAAGGAAGCATAATATATATTACAGCCAAACTTTACCCATTTGCCAAATAAACACCAAATGCAATTGGGGAGAAATCAAAAAAAAAACATAAAACAATCCATGGCGTTAGGTTTGTGACTAGGCTTGGGAAGGACTCGCTATGCTCCTCCTTCCCAAGCCTAGAAACACATAAAGTCCGCAAAAAACTGCTGCAGTTTTCGATGTACCTTTGAAACCACCGACGCAAAAAAGTTGGGCGTTTCTTGTGCCAAAGCACACAAACCACAAAAGCTACTTACAACGCATGTGGGAGCAACACATAGATCATGTATGTTCCGTTGCTTAAGGCTTGGGAATACAACAGTGCTGGTTGTAGAAAGGTATACGTTTTCTTGGCACGGTTTTGTTCAAAATTGACAACTACAAAAATTGACCCCGAACCGATTTTTTTCCAAGAACAGCGTGCGCCCATTGCTTAACTTGCCCGACTCTAACAATTCTTCAAGCCCTTAGTCCAATGCTTCCATTGGTTTCCCTTTCGTGCCTAACGGAAACATTGGTTTGTTGGACCGTGGTTCATTCCTAGACCCATGGTTTTCGGTGGGTGACTGCTACCAGCACACGTTCAAAACCCCCAACTTACAAAATACCTTAATTATAGCACTTGACGAAGCAAACCACCACCTATTCTAAAGTTCGGTGGTCTACTCTACACAACGATACCCGCTTTGGTTCGTGATGAATTCATACCTAATGACAGGAATGCTTCGTTAAACGGTCACGGCAAAAATTCCCAAAACGGTCGCTGACTGTAGCGCCATAAAATTACCTTTTGGCGTAATTTTTGCGCCAAACATTTGGAGCTGCCAAATACCACCCCCCGGTCATTCTCTTTTGCATCTCTCAACGATCGTAATGAGCTACTTTTCGAGGTCTAACTCTACAACATGTCCAAATGCCGCCAAAAATACGCGACCGCGCAACTTGAAAAAACTGCCAAATGTCAAACCTCCAACTCATAAAACTCTTGCATTTTATAACCTAGCGGACCCAAATACCAACCCAACACGTGCTACACACCACAAAGGACCTTGATGAAAAAGGTTTGATGGGAGGTGTCTCCGGGGCTCCTCGCAGTCCCAGTTGAGGGGAGACCCATGATGGCTGAAAAACACATCCCGTTTTTAGCGCTGACAGCATCCTCCAAAACCTTCCACTTGGCTGCTCCTGTTCTATGGCCACACGAAGGCACACTCAAAGCCACCTAGTACAGATCAAAAGGCAACAGTACGGCTTTGATTTGGTCGGGGGGCAGCCGCGTAACTCAACGTTGTATCCGCGCAGCGCCTAATTGTGTAAGGACCACAATCGGAAAACTGCAATTTTTCGCCCAAAACCGTCTCACTCAAATGGCCGTATCTTATGCCACCGGGTCGTTTGGAGCTAAAAAATTATTTTCTGCGACCCCGGGAGCTGTCCGGAGATGATGATGCTTGAACCAGGGCCAGATGAGCCACAGGCGCGGCGCTATTCCTGTCGCCAGACGAGCCGCGTTTCGAAAATTGGCGTTTATTCGCAACTTGAACCCTTCGCCAAATTGCGAAATCGGATCCGTTTTTCGAAGTTCCAAATGCCATATGGATCGTTTTTTCGATGTCGTTCACAAAAATGCATTTCGTGAAAATTTCATTTTTCGCGATTTTTAAACGGATCTCTGGATTCTGGCCAATAAAAAAAAAGTCCCCTATATAACATTGTAGGGCCCGACCTGCCATCCACAAATGTGCCTTCGGTTCGTCTGAAACCTCGTCCGTTGTCAGCTGTAACGTAGCCATAATCCGGTGGGATAATCATCGGGGTCAGCTTTACAGCTGAGCGTCGCTGGCGGCCACGTGGCCCCTCCCCCGCGGCCGGACAGCGTTCGGCGGGCCTTACGGCCCAACGGCAAAAATTGCAGAGCCCGCTCATGATGCCACCTCGTGACAATGTCCCCATTTTGGAATTGCCCCGCTCACTCACATCATGACTTTGGGTCGAGCCTAACGTTTTGCCTCCCCATGGGCACATATCCGGGCAGGCGGTGTGGATGTTCACTCACACACAACCGCCGCTGCCCAAAGAAGAGCTAAACGGGTGTCACGGACCCCGCAACACCCCGACACCCAACACAGTGTTCTCTTTTTTTCTAGAACGCCATTCTTTTGTTTTTTTCACCAAAAATTTTGTTGTCCCACAACACTATGACCTGACCTCTAATGCGGTTTTTAAAGCAATTCATGGATGGTGTCACTCACTAGCTCAACCAATCACAACAACACAAAACAAAAATAAGCACTGTTTTGCAGATTGGTTGCTTTGGCCTTGTGACCCAAAATGGCGTTTTCCCACCGTTGACAATGGTTGGTCTGGAGTGTGCGGTTTTGTAATGGTGCGTTTACATGCAAATATATACGATATATACTGGCAACTAGGGTGTTTTTTTGGCAGGTTTGCTCAAAGACTGCAAAAGGGGTTCATGTGTGGGGAAAAGCATCCATCCTTTTCCGCCTGAGCTGAGCACCCCCAAAATCTGATACCCCTTGCGAAATAATAGAAATGACTAGGGGGTTAAGGAGGGATTGGTTTGGGGGAAATACGCGAGTTTCGGTGGTGTGTTATTAGTTTTGAGTTTGTTGTTGTATAGGGTTAAAAGGATTAGATAGGTAGTACATACCTGGCGCATGGTCAACCGCGGAGTCCTTGGTCGAATTTCTTTACAGATTATTTTGGGATTCCTTTTTGTTTTTTTTTGTTCAGGCTCCTTCATGTTGAATCTTTTTGGGGGGTACCTTCATGTGGGTTTTTTTTTGGTCTGAACCGCCCCTTCTTTTGTGGTTGCCCTTCATGTCCCTAGAGAAGTTTTTTTTGGGGGGGGGGGGCGATTCTTCTTCGGGTATGCTTTTTTTAATCTTTTTTTGGGGTGCTTTCCATGAGTGATTATTCCCCACGAACTGCCCCCCAATTTTGGGGGCAGGGGGGGGGGGGGATTATTTTTTTTTCTTTGGCACCAATACAAAGTAGAAAGGAAGGATTGTGGGTCAAGTTCATAGGTTACATGCAATGGACAATAAGGAAGCATTGGGACTGCTATGCACACCGTGCGCTCCGCGGTATGCACCATGTCTACACTGTGCACAACTGCCCAACCACACAAGCGTTAAGTATAGAAGCTTTTGTGCTCAATCAAGATATTGCAATGCGACAAATCGCAATGAGCACCACATGCACCGTTTGCTTCCTTTCGCAATTTGCCCTTGTACCACGATTTGTGGGTGGTTTTGTGGGTGGGAGGTTTTTTTTTTGGGGGGGGGGGGCTGGTTCTTCTTCGGGTATGCTTTTTTTAATCTTTTTTGGGGGTGCTTTCCATGAGTGATTATTCCCACGAACTGCCCCCCAATTTTGGGGGCGAGGGGGGGGGGGATTAATTTTTTTTGGCACCAATACAAAGTAGAAAGGAAGGATTGGGAAGGGTCTTGTGGGTCAAGTTCAGAGGTTACATGCAATGGACAATAAGGAAGCATTGGGACTGCTATGCACACCGTGCGCTCCGCGGTATGCACCACGTCTACATTGTGCACAACTGCCCAACCACACAAGCGTTAAGTATAGAAGCTTTTGTGCTCAATCAAGATATTGCAATGCGACAAATCGCAATGAGCACCACATGCACCGTTTGCTTCCTTTCGCAATTTGCCCTTGTACCACGATTTGTGGGTGGTTGGCTTGGCAATCTGTTTGACAGGTTCACTATAACAGCGCACACAATGTATGCGCACCGTTCATGCACACTGCTCCACCCTTGGTGAGGATGTAAATTGCACGGCTTGCGCCTCTCCACCACCACCGCTACCTGGAAACCAGGCCAAGAAGCATAATTTTCGCCGGCGTTGCAATGAAACTTGTGTTGCACCTCAGCACCGCATAATTCATGGGTTTGCTTGCCACATGAGACGACACACTTCTTGAGGTGCCCCCCAAATTGACTGTTGCAAACACTGCAAACCATGCTGGCACCACCAAACCCGCTGCTAAGAGAGGGTGATGCAGTGGGATGAAACGTCAGTTGGCACAAGAGTGTTGGGGTCGGTGGAGAAGCTCCAACCATTGCAAGAGCCATGGCACTCAGCCTCCTGCTAGATTTGGGTGTCATACAGCTTGACACCCCGTTGTCCCAAGAAATGTGTTGAAATGGCGACATGGGACGACCATTGGACGCCCTTGATGCCTTAATTGAACCAAATGTGGAGCATAGATGAAACATGATGGCAACTAGCAGGAGGAAAATAATTTTTGAACCCAAAATGTCTACTTCCGCAACCCATCTCCAATATATTTGCATCCCACACCCCACTTTGCACATCCACATGCCATACCGTCTACATCCCGCATCCCGCATCCCAAAACATCTGCGTCCCTCATCCCACAGCCCAGACCGTCAGCGGCCCACAACGTCATCATCCCACATCCCAAGTGCCACAACACTTTCATCCCACATCCCACATCTCCTATATCCTTGCACATCCACATGCCATGACATCTACATCCCACATCCCACATCCAATATCCTGAGAACAGCAATATCCCAGAACACTAGTTGCACTTTGCAAAGACACATGGGGGAAACAAATGATGCCTAAAAAAAAAAAACAATGCCTCCTTGAAACCCCAACATGTGTCTCTGCCATGGGAGGGCAAGAACGGGGGGGAGAAACAGAAAAACAAACGGCTTTTTTTGGCCAAAGCACCCGACTCCGTACCCTCTTGCTGCTACGGCCACCACTAGGGGGAGTGGGGGTGGATGATGGGTGAGAGGCACCAAAATACATTTCTAGATTCATGTTGGTCCAAAAAAGTCACCAAGTGATGTGACAGTGATGCACAAAAAAGGATAACACGAGTTTTTTGTACACCACCCTTGCACCCTGTAGGTGCTTGGGTTTACCTCATTGGCATACAAGCAACGTGCTGAAATGTGACATAAATAAAAATATGATGCATACTTGCAAGAATTGTTCGTTCAACACTGCATGGTGGCTCAAGCCCTTGGCCTGCACTATTTCTGGGCCAACAGGGCCTGGAGGGGGGGGGGGGGGGGGGGGCTAAAACAAACCCTGAGATATTGCAGCTCTCCTGGCAGTTGATGGTGTCAATCAATTTCTCGCGACTCACAAAGATGAACCAAGCCACTATGTTGGCTGGTTCTGGTTCTCCATGGTGGCGGGTGGTGTCACCAACACAAAGATCCACAATGATTCTGAGTGCAGAGTGCCAACACTCTGCCATGGTGAGTGCCCTGCAGCTCCACACGGATGCCAGAAGGGTGGTGCAGGTAGGGCTTAGGGGCTTAGGGGGCGCCCTTGCACTGCACGCACACTGTGCGCTACTTTTTAGACCAAGTTCCCCCTGAAGAGTCCCCAAGCACACCCCTTCCAAACCTTATATCACCCCTGCATGTCCCACTGTAGACCCTGGGAGACCTCCTTCAGTGGGGACGGGAAGTGGTCCATCTTCCACAAATTGGGGTGCTGGTTATGGCCGTCTAGCATAGCCCCGCTGCCGACCGTCTCGGGATGACGGCATGGTACGTCTTGGCTAGCACGAAGGATCCTTGGCATTGATCAAGCCCGCGAGGTCACCTTCGATTATAGTACTTGGACGTGATACAACACTTGGAGAGGATGCTGGATTGTACCACGGCCTTGATCATGATCCTGAGGTCCGACATCAGCCGCGTCTGCTCGGGTCCCCATGATGGGGAGAAAACAACATGGATAGATCACCTCTGCCTTCTCGAGGTCCCATCGTGGTGAGAAATCAACCTAGAAAAGAGTGGATGTGGTGGAAATGAGCAAAAGAAGGTGGAAAAAGGTGGAAATGGGTGAAACTAGGTGAAAATCCCAAAATGCCATCTCCCCAATGTGTAAGAAGCATCAAAACCTACTCTCAAACAACAATGATGCTCCTAGTATCACAAAGTATGGGTCTCTAGTACAGCCACACGCCCAAATAGTTGCACTGCGCTGACTGCACACGCACTGCGCTAAGTGCGCCCTCGTAGCAGTTACCAGTTGCCATTCCTTCTCCTTGCCTGAGAGCGGACCACCTGCTGCACCACTGGCGTCTGCTCAGCTGTTCACTGTTCACTGTAGCCATGCCTCCTTGGGGAACTCATGCTCAACCAGGCCTCCCTTCGCCAACGCCTACCTGGGAGCTACATCTCTGGTTAAGCACTGCCAGAAGCCCCCAGTGCTGGCAAAACTCGTCGTGCGCAGTATGAGGGGGGACAAACCCCTCAGATGTTGCTGCTCTCCTCGCAGTTGGCAGCGTCAAATGACTTCTGGCCACTCACAAAGACCCACCAAGCTGCTGTGATAGCTCACCGGTTGTATTTCGTGGGTCGTGGCACCAACACCTAGGGATCTACAAAGTGGAGGGGGGGGGGGGGGGGTCCTGGGGTTGGCTGAGCGTGGGATGCTGTGTCCTGCCTTGCATTTCAAGAGAGCTGATATTGACACATGCTTTTGCGCTGCTTCGGGGTTGGATTTGGAGGCTGGAGCGGGCAAACGGCAGCCTGAACATGTGATCCCATCCCCACCAACCCATCCACCCTCCCTTCCCATATCAATATTACCATGGGGTGTTGAATTTGGAGTATTGTCATTGGAGTATTGTTCCCATCACCGGGATCTAGCGCTCGTGGTCAACTTGTTTCGCAACAGTGTCCCCTGCTCCAGTGTCAGACAGCAATGCAAATAAACTGAAGCAGGATGCAGGGACGACCTCCATGAGCTTCATAGCGTTGCGGGCATCACGTCCAGTCTTGAATCTCACAAAGCCAAAGCCACGGTGGTTGCCTGTGTCTTTATCAATGACGCACATTGCGCTCGTGACATTCCCACTTTTGTCAAACAATTCCTTCAGTCTGCACGAATAGGGGTGAAATGGGACAGCTGGTTTCCAGCAACATCTGCTCCCTGACAGTAAAAATTGTTGAGGTTGTGAGCAGGCCTCAATAGAATAGATTCAGCTCGTGTAGAATCCCCGGACCAAACTAATTCCCCACACTGAATGGGACTCCCATTCGGTTTCCCCTGCAGCCCTCCCTTGAAATAGTATGCCCCACAGCCACAAGGATGCCCCTTCATGATGCTTGTGCACATGCAACAATTGGACACCCAAAGAGGATCTAAATAGAAATATTTAAATAAATTATCTAAATTTACCTAAACCAAAAATGCCAGAATTAAAATAAATAGATCGATTAGAATTACCTAATAAAATTAACTTTGCCATAGACAAAGATTTATTTGACTCCTTTAGAACCTTTTTTTTCCAAGAACTCTTTCTAGAATTTTTCTTAGACTTAGAAGGTTTTTTCTTTGGTACTGCCATGAATAAAAAGTAAACAAAATTTGGTCGTAATCTTATCGTATAATAGCAAAAAATTTAAAGTTTGTTACGTAAAAGAAAAAACTATCTTAATTTAATTTATAGACTTTCTTGACGAATAGCAAGTAAACCAATTACAAGCAGGCCTACTACAATAGTTACTAGAAAAGCTCGGAATAGCATTCTACTTAAAAAATCAGAAAAAACTTACACTTACCATCTGGCTTTTAAAATAAACTAAAAAAGTTCTACCACATAAAAATCGAAATTCTAGAAAAAAAACTAAAATATCTAAAATAAAAATAATCTAAAATTACTTTAAAGGTCCTTTAAACAATCAGTTTAATAAAAGATCATTACAAATCCAAAGCAAAAAATTCTTGAGCCTTTAAATAAAAAGTAAAAAATGCTTACTAAAGATCCTAATTGAGCAATTAATTCGAAGTTCATAATTTTATCTTTCCCAACAAATTAAAATTTTTCATTCAACTCTAGACTTAATTTAAAAAGGTAGAATATGCACGTAAATTTAAAGCTAATCCAACAACACCGATAGCACTCATCCATAAACCTGCTACAAGAACAAATAACATAAAGAAATGTAACCAACGCTTGTTAGAGAAAGCAACACCAAAATTTTGCGACCAGAAACGATTAGCTGTTACCATTGAATAAGTATAAACCTTGAATATTTGATAAAATACTCGGTTTACAAACCACGCCTACAATTCAAATTATACACTACAATTCAAATTTCACACGGCTTTTTAAAAGAAAAATCTTCTCAATACAAAATAGTCGAATAAGAGTAATAAAGTCAATAAAATAAATCATTAATTTAATTAAAAGGAGTCCACTAAATTTAATAAAATTGACAGAGGAAAATTTTCTAAACAACAAATTCAAAAGCTTTCATCCTATAATTTTCTTAGAAACTTTAATAACAAACCAATAAATTCTTTTTGCAAAAAACCTTCAAATACTGTTAAAACTAAGAACTAAAATTAATGTTAATACTCGAAATTCCTCAGCTTGAGTAGGATTAAAAGCCTACCAGTAGAAAATTAAAATAAATTTTCTCGGTTTGAACCAAGGGTGCACCTTTCAAAATGCAATTTGGCTCTTAAGATAAAATTTTTGCCTAATCTTGTCTAATAACTAAAAGACTCGCAAACCCAATATTTAATCAGATTTTATAGTGTTTTCACATTTGACTTAGGTTTTCCTTCTGTAATTCTTTAAATTTTCAAAAATAATGTATTAAAATGGAGAAGTTTTTAGCTCCGAAAGGATGAAAAAAGAAAACGGGTTACAACTTGCGTTTTTGTCTGACAGTCTCCGTTGGATGAATATTTTAGGTTCTGTATTCTTGAATATTATTCTAAATGGTATTGAAAGTATTCATTCTTGTGTTCGATTTGGTTCTAGAATGATATGTAAGAAAGATTTTTCTCTGAAAATTATTTTCAATATTTTGACTCGTAAAAACCTTATTATTTTATTTGAGACTTATGTATAGTTTCATTTAAAGTTTTTTTATAATATACCCAGACCTACAGAACTGCTTGCGTACTCCCGAGCAAATTGAGGGCTTGGCCTAGTGACATCAACGTTGATCATGCAAAGAAGGTACCCAATCTGGGTGTATGGTTCCATGTACAAACGATCCGGGGTCAGCAAACCCTTCAAAATCCGGAAAGACCCCTCGGCTATAGTGCTGGTCACCGGGAAGGTAAGAGCATTCGCCACGTGCTGTGCCAAACCCCGCAAAAACCCTTGAACTCAGCTGCATTGCCCCACCACTTCAACAGCCGGAACCCCTCCTGCACAGGAACCTCTTGCTTCCAGTGCAACGCCCACTCCCCCGACTGCCGCACTTCCCGACGGACTGTGTCATCCGGGAACAAGAGGGTGTAGTGGCTAATATCACGGGGCATTGAGTCACGCTGACGGGGGTCAAAAACTCGCACTTGATCGAAAAAGGCTAGTTGCTTGCGCTTGTACTTCTCCACCGCAGCCAACACCTTCTTACCCACCCATTGCAATAGACTGATGCGGGACGCGTGCAGCTCAAGCTGTTTCAACACGTCAAGGAAAGCAAGTACCCCAGGAACCTGAGTTATGCCTTGGACATAGGTTTCTAGCTTTGCCTCTAGTTCAAGCACTCGCGCGTGCAACCGATGGGCAATGGGACACCTCTCACCATCTCTGCCACCTTTGGGCACAACATCAACCTGAATTCCCTCAATGAACTTGTAAATGGGATCCCCCATACGTGTGTAGAAAGTGAGAGACAAATGCAGAAGCATGCGCTTCTTTTCTAACACGTTCAGAGGGTTTTGAAGCACAGTGGGGAGTTGCACAACCTCACCGTTCTCATCTATTTCATTTCCCCTTTTCTCGGCCTCCTGCTTTAACCACCGGTACTCACCACGTAGATACTTGCTATGGTGTCGTGCAGTTTCCATGGACGAAGAGCCACATGTGTCCGTGTAGTCAGGGGGATTTTCACCAATGAAATCAATATACCTCTACCGTGAAACATGTAAGTCGTGTACAAAAAAATCGTCTAGTCATGTAATTTTTTTTGGGGTAAATGCGTGCATTTTTTTTTGCGGTAATTCATGTAAATTGCAAAAAAAAAATTGAAAAATTGAAAGAAATGCAACCTTTGCAATACATGCGCCATATGTACAGCTGCCGGTTCCGTACGGCACCCCATAGCTACCTTAACGATGGGACGCCGAGTCCACAAAGCACATAGTACTCTGTGTGGCCACCAATTAGTTGGGAATCGGCCAATATGACATAGTTTCACATGCTGTCATTGGCACTAGACTCAAAATCAGGCCCAAGAAAGGAGTCCTAACAGGGCCATGGCCAACATCCAGTGTGCCTGCACTGGGAACAAAATCACGCTCAAGAAAAAGAGTCCTTACAGGGCCATGGCCAACGCTAGTGCCAGCATTATATTAAGTTGGGCCGTATTGAGCGCAAGGTGACTGCACGTGCGGAGCCATCAACAAAGTTTCGCACCCGCCAGTCAGAAAAACTTGCATCCCAAAAGAAAAGGGCACTTGCAAAACGCCGCATGAAGGTGGTGGTCGGTAGTGATACTGATAGCGACACTAATGTCTCCACGCTTGCTGTGAACCCACCCAGTGCCGATGAGTCTACGTCTACTACTGTTGCTGCACCCATGGAGGTGCATCGGAGAACTTGGCATTGCCTTAATCTCTTTCGGCCACCTTATGTGTGTGGCCAATGTCACAAGGCCGTGTACCTGTGGTGCATGCATTGTGAGGGGTGTGGCTTTTGCCTACACACTTTGGAGTGTCCAGTTCGTGGAAGGGCCCACCCCAACACAGACAAGTGGCTCTTTCAAAAGTGGTGTCAGGAGGTAGACGTTGAGGAGGTTTTGAACGCCACCCTCCCCAACGAACCCGTGTCCGGTGACGAGGTGTTGGACGTCTTTTCTAATCCTCTGTTGGCCTCTCCCCCAGGTAAGGAGGTGAAGAAAAAAGAGGTCCAGTCATCTGATTTGGAGGTGGACCTCTTTGCGCCTCCCCCTACGGCCCCTGTGCCACAGAAGAAGGTGAAGGGAAAGAAGGCCTTGCCAAGTGCACTCCCTGTTGACCCTCCCACTTCCAAAAGGCGCACTCGAAGCACCATCCCGAGCGAAACAAGCCCTTTGGGGGTGGGAGATTGGTTGATAGACAAGGATATCGTGTGTTGGTTGAACCAAGAGGTCTGCCACAATGAAATCGATGAACCACGTGCGTGGAGTCTAGCGCTTCTATATATCAAGAGACTCTCCAGGTACATGCAGAGAGTTGAATCCGCCGAAAGAATGGCCAACATGAGGTGGTGCCGCCGCCACATTTTTGTGGTTAATTCCGATGACAAGGAAGGGTTGCACTGGTTTGTGTGCGCCTTCGATTGTGTCCGGTTGGAGCTTTTCACTATTTGGGTTTGGGAACCCCTAAGCTCCACTCATTTGATCCGTCCTTTCTTGTCGGCCTTGAAGAAGTCTTCGCTAACCACCAAGCACTGCGCCTTGGGATTCCAAACAGACGGTTGGTCTTGTGGTTTTTAGCGAGGCCTCGAGCACTCAGCCTTCCATAATAAGTATTTTTTCATGTGGACATGTACAGGATGTGTGAACAGCGCCCATCTTTAATAGTTTTCCAGACGATCCAAAAATTGGTATTCTTCAAATTAGCCAACAAAATTGTTTTTCGGGGAAAATGACCGGTAAACCGAAGCTGGTGGTGGAGCACCGGGGTACTTTTTCCGATGTGCCCCTCGTCCCAATGGGTGCCGGTTTTGTGGACTATGTGCTCAGCATTGTGCTGTGCGGGTTGTTCAAGCGCCCAGTGATGATGTGGTGGGCGTGACCGAGCTTTCTGGCCCTCCTGAGTCCCCCCCTAGCACCCAAGTTGAAGGTGCACTTTCGGCTCAAGAGGACAGTGTTTAGGCCACCCCCACCCCACTCAAAGGCAAGGAGGCCTCCACCGAGCAGAGCGTGGAAAGCCCGGAGGTCAGGCCGCAACCTTCCATGGCCACTCCCACAGAGGAGGAGGACACCCGTCCCAAGGTCCTCATCTATGGAGAGTGGCGCAACGTGCCGGATGGCTACCCAGCAGATGCATCTGGCCAGCCGGAGCGTGACCAGCTTTTCATCGATGACGTGTCCAAGCAACTAGTGGCAGAGTTGCGTGCCGCTTGTCAGTTTAACCCCAATCCTGGTGCAAAGCCCAAGTCCAGTGACACAAAAACGGACTTGATCTACAAGCCTGCATTCTGCAAGTACTTCTAGCGGGTGCATGTTTTTTGGGCTGTATTTTACTCCGCCGTTTGGTGTGGAGGTATAAGATTGCTATTATATTGGCCCCATGCCAGTGCCCTGGTGGCCAAAGGGCGTTGGGCAACAATCTCCCAAGAGTATTGACAGGGTACCTTAAAATTCGGTTCTTTTACGAGGAGCCACAGCAACACACCCTCACAAATCGCGAACGTGCAATAGTTTGCACAAGTACAACCATCCGCTATCACGCGGTGGATGCGGAGAAAGGCTACAAATACCTACCACGTAATCGAGGTCCCTTCCTCTATCTTACGCAACGTGGCTTTCCATTTGGCCACGGCGGCACCATCAACAGGCCTTAATGGGTTGTCTCTTCAAGCCTCGTCTTTTGAGGAATCTCCTTGGTCAAAAAACAGGGCATCGCCATCATTGAAAAATGCATTTGCCATTTGCAGCGCTTGGCTCTCTTGCCACATCCAGGGCTCAGGTTGAGGGGCACGTCCAGAAGAGGCAGAGGGGCGGGTAGTCCATTGCTTGGCAATCTTTGGCAATGTGACTTGCAAGCATTCCACCAACCTGGACCTTCGATGGTCTGTGACCACCTTCAGCATATTTGCATGCGGCTGAGAAGGGGTGGCCGCCGGAATGCCGAGGAGAGTCCCCAACTCCCCAGTTCGACCGCCGGTCCACAGACTGCTCCTTGATATGTGCCAAGTGTTTTGGACGAGTGGAAGGGCGATTGGTCAAGGCATTCCACCCGGCATTCTTAACCTTGAGAGACCAACTACATGAGCTTGCCGCGGGACCGTGTACGAGTGGTTTTGGTAGACAATGCTGGGTATTGTGCAAAGGCATTTAAGGACCATTTGGCAGCTTTTTTTGGCAACGCACGGTTGCGCACGTGCTAGGCTCATTCGTAGAATAGGTTTGGTGCAGCCATGCAGGAACACAAGGAATTGGCAGACATGCGTAATTACATGCGGTGGATGTGTTCCCTGTTGTGGGCTGCTCAGCACGCGCAACGCAGGTAGAGGGTGTATGTTGTAATTCGTGTAACTTTTTTGTGGCAACTGCTTGTAACAAAAAAATTGTCTAGTCGTGTAATTTTTTTTTGCGGTAAGTCGTATAAGCCCGTCACACGCATTTACCGCAAAAAAAAAATTACACGACGTGACGGTTTGTTTGTTACATGCATTATCCACAAAAAAAAATGTACACGACTTACCGCAAAAAAAACAAACAAAATTACACGACGTTACCGCAAAGAAAGAATTACCAATTTTACTGAAAATGCATGCCTATAGGCAATGTGCTCACCTGTGGGCCACCTGTGATGCTGCCCCCCGCTCTGAAGCGGTGGGGACCCCCCAGGCGGCAGGGGTTATGTAGCCACCTTGCCCACTTGTGGGCCACCTTTGATTCTGCCCCCCGATCTCAGGCGGTGGGCACCCCCTAGGCGGCAGTGGTTATGTAGCCACCTTGCCCACTTGTGGGCCACCTCCGATGCTGCCCCCCGCTTTGAAGCGGTGGGGACCCCCCAAGCGGCAGGGGTTATGTAGCCACCTTGCCCACTTGTGGGCCACCTTTGATTCTGCCCCCCGATCTCAGGCGGTGGGCACCCCCTAGGCGGCAGGGGTTATGCAGCCACCTTGCCCACTTGTGGGCCACTTCTGATTCTGCCCCCCGCTCTGAAGCCACTTGTGATTTTGTCCCCCTTTGTTAGGGGACCCCCCAGAATGCAGGGGTGACGTAGCACTTCCGCCCTCTTCTGGGCCCTGGAGGAGGCATTTTCTTTTTGCCCTTCGTGTATGCAACAGTGTCCTTCAAGCAATGCTCTGCGAATGGCACCGAGGCATACACGAAGAAAGCGGCTACAATGAGTTCGGTGGGCACGGATGATACCCTATGAATACACATGCAATGTACTATTGCGTGGCTGTTTGGGACTGTCTACCCTTGAGCTGACGAAGGAGCTTATTCATCACTCAACGGCGAAGAGCCGCAAACCCATGATATGGTGCAATGCATGTGGGGGACCGACAATGAAAGTGCATTTTCTATTTTGGGCTGCTATGCCAATTGGACATTCTCGGGGTTACCTTCACCCTCCGGCTTGGCTGTCCACCCTCTTTTGTGTGTGACACTTCCTCTTTGCTGATGTGTAACATGTGCATGTGCACGGTGGGGTGCCCCGTCATGTTTCCATCATGAATTCCCGGCATGTGAGTGCACCTTCCGATCCGTTTCTACTTTTTTCGTCTTTTGGTGCACATATCGTGGGGCGTGGATAACCCAAGGACCGTTCCTTTTGTTTTGTGTTGTACGTATGTAGTTCAGAAGCTCACCTCGGCAACCCCATGTGCATGCGTGCTAGTGGGGGGTGGCCTTGACCGCCCCCCGCATCATACCCCCAAGGGGGGTATGGGTGGCAATTTTTCCAACAAGACAAATTTAGGGTCCGAGTGTGAGGCCACACCACCCACCACCCGGTAACACAGCAGAACACTCTTTTTAGCTGAGTTGTGGATAATACGTCTCCATTGCAAAGCAACAATGTCAGTTCGGAGGTCAAGCTTGTGCGTTGAATGTGTGGTGTAAGGGGGGAGAGGTGCTTGTAGCCTAGCGCTGTGTGGTCCAAGACCACCACCTCAAGTTGCTATGGCCATACGTACGCACTTGCCACCACCCAACCGGCAATTGTGTGCAACTTCAGTATTCCAGCCGGAGAGGGGGAAAAAGAAAAAACTGATGACCGGGGACGCCTGGGGCTCCTCATCAGTGTGGAGTCACGATGCCCAACCCCCTTGTAAAGCGGGCTAAGCGAAATACCATTTAGAAAGTCTAGATATACATCGGGGTAACGTGCCCTTTTGCATGTGACACATGCAAAGCCCAATAGAGCTTGTAGGCTTCCTACAGGCGTGCGTATCTTTTTTCAACCCTCAGATTGTCCAGTGGGCTGTTCCGTCCTGTCTTTCTCGTGCCTTCTTGTATTGCCATGCAAGCCTTGCAAAAGTGGTTCGATGACAATGTTGATGTCACTGCGGACCATTGCGACGTGGTCCAATCAAAGCCATTGTTGGATGCAATGCGCAATGCAGTCCCCGGGCTGAAGAGTGCACAATATGGCAACTATTTACGCACCATCGGTGCTGTTCGCGATCAAATGCACATCCGAGGCACAGGTACTGTGGGTATATATCGTGAAATCGTGTGGAAGACACAACCCGTGGATAACATAGACCACAACAAAAGGACAAAAATGGAGTATTGGCTTGACAAGTTTTTTGATTGTACCGGGTCAACCACGAATTGGGTGAAAAAAAAACCTACCTTGGATCATGCTTTGCAACAGGTCTGTGCCCGAAGAAGAAGCGACATCGGTCTCTTTTTGGAACGCTAGGGCTTCAAAAAGGGTACGGAGGGAGGTGCCCAAATTTACTAGGGGTTGACCTTCAAGCCACCGCAGCAGACTGCAAAAACGTCCTCGGTGGAGGAAGACGCGCCTAAGCAGCAACGACTACCCTTGCGGGTCGGCACACCACACTCCCGAAAGCCATGGCGTCTTGGCGCGAAAAGGGCTTTCGTCACCGACATGCATCGTCCGAGACGCATGTCGTGTTGTGGTGTGCCACAAACCCGGCAAAACCAGGAAGTGACCATGTGCCGAAGTGCCCTGCCATGGTACATGTGCGGTATGCGGAGTCCACGTCTCCTGATGACGTTCCTTTTTGGCAGTCAACGTAGGGGGACACACATGGTGATGCATGTTTCTACCAGAACTGAGACGGCAAAGTGCCAAGTTTTGGCAACTGGTTGGGTGATGGTGTAAGGGAAATCATTCTGGAGGCATATTTTAAAACAAATTTGAGGGTTCAGCAGATTGTTCAACAGCCGCATGGCAAGAATCGTTGCATTGAACATTATCTGGAGTGTTTATCCAAGATGATATCCAGTTTTATTTCTAACGTTCGCCGCAAGCAGCATGGCACTGTCTCGAAAGTGACACGAGCGCAGCTGTATAGCATCCTTTCCGGTTTCCCGCGTGAGTCGAGTGAAGATGACACACTCATATTGCTCGGTCACACATACCAAACACCAAAAAAGATGCGCATGGTGTTCAGCACTTTGCGATGGCTAGGCAATGCCCGGTTGCAAGCAATTGAGGCAGAGCGTTGTGGCCCAGCTGTTTGTTTGGCAATTGATGGGACAGGCGAAACCATTTGCGAGAAGAATCGCATTCTTTTGATGTGCACCCTGACGGCGTTGCACAAGGTGGCTATATTGGGCATCATAGTAGCCGAGTTAGAAAATAAGTTCTTTGTCCACTACTTTTGTAAAACCATGTGAAGAAAAGTGGAGGCACTGTTCCCAGGTTGGAAATGGCTTGTCCAATATGTTACAAGTGATGGTGCACCTGCAATGGGGGGTTCCGCTCACAAAGTGTTGCGTACCCTGGAAGCATGGTTGCAATGTGTGTACCACGTCTTCCGCAACTTTAGAAAACCTTGTTCCAGAGCCTACCCGGGCCTGCTTTCAAGAAAGAGCGTCTTGCACTGCATCGCTGCCTCCAGACAATACGGTAGTTGGTCCCATGCGTCCGTGACAGCCCTAGCAATTGTCAAGCTGTTGACTGCCTCCCTGCGACCAATGAATGCAATTGTCGTGTAGCAAACACGCTCAGCGGTGTGCACAAAGATGTTCACCGGATGACAATTGCAGCAATCGGTAGTCTCATCAAAAACAACTCCTGGGCAACCACCTCACATCACATCGTCATTCAAAAGACGCAAAGCCGCACCCCATTGTTTATGAACGACGTTTGGGCGGTAATAGTCTTCAGCCTCATTGCTTCCACGGACATGACCACCGACTGGGGTATACGTCCTGAAAATTGGACAAATGTCGTCAACAAGCGTCAAGGGTCGCCCACCTTCCATGAGGCAAAACACCAAATCTTCCGGGAGGTCTCGCGGATCCTTCAGGTCCAAAATGGTTTGCCATGGTGGCTTTGATGCTAGATCCGCAGGAATGGAAACTAGCTTCTCCTCACGGAAACCCCTGTGTTTAACCCGTTGCAACTCCACCACCTGCTCCTTCTTTTTCTGGTCTCTGTCTTTATCCCATTTCTGTGTCACATACTCATGTTTCCTCTTTTTATCTGTACGCTCCTTGGCCTCTTTTTCCGTTACCTTGCGCCTTTCCTCTGGCTGCTCATATCCCGCAGCAAGCTCAAACTTTGCACCAACACGAATGTGGTTGGCGCACACACCATCATGAATGCCTGAGGTAACATGCTTCGTCATGAGGTCACATGCTTCGTCAGTAAGTCCTCCCATGTCTAATCCATCTTTTTTCCACATGGCTTGCAGTACAGCGCACTGTTGTTGTCATACAGACCATACTTACCATACTTTTCAACCCTCTGTGCAATTGTAACTTTTTTCAGCACATGGGGTTGTTTGGCCTTCTTCAACGTCTCCGGACGCGAAGGTTTTGCACACACCTTCTGACCATCTGACACTGTGGCAGACCCTGTGGCAGCAGTAGAAGACTCTGCACCAGACGCTGAAGGCTCCACAACCCCAGGTTCCCACGGGGGGACGTCTCCTCGCTTTTAGACGCGACTCCCCCCCCCAGTAGAAGTGGGCCGAAGGCCCCTAGGGGGGGGGGGGCATTGGAGGGGGGGGGGCATTGGAGGGGGGGGTTCAAGAAGGGGCGATGGGGGGGGGGGGGCGGTTGGGAGGGTCGGCCGGGGGGGGGGGGTCCAGGTGAGGCGGTTTGGCCAGTAGCTGTATGGCCAGTAGCTGTTGACCCTTGGCAACTAAGTGGGCCCGGAGGGCAGGGAGGGGGGGGGGGGGGTCGCGTACCAGAACCAAGGAGACGTCCCCCCCCCCCCGTGCAGGTTCCATTGACTCTGTGGCCAAAAGTGTGGCTGCACCAGACACAACTAGAGGAGCCGAAGGCAGTTGCAGCCCAGAATCCAGTGATTGCGGGGCTGATGATGAGGTGCTTAGAGAACGGCGGCCAAAGAACAAACTGGGGCGTGCAGAGCAAACACACAAACTCAAACTGCCCCCTGTCCCGCAGAAAAGTTTGATCATCAGGGGACAATGAATCCCAGGGGACCACAGACTCGTCTTTTTGTGGGCAGTAAAAACACTTCATGGTGCCAATCTGAACAACCAATATAGAAAGAAAAGGTATTCTCAAGCATCCCAAAATAAATGATGCACATCTTACAGTGACACCTCCCAATCAGGTGTCCTAGAATCCCAGAAACCCCAACAAGTCGGCAGAACGAAGTGGCCAAATCACAGAAACCCCACGAATCGGCAGAACAAATCGGCGGAATTCAGAAACCCAACAAATCGGCAGAACAAATCCGCGAAAACAGCCGAATTCGGCCGCCAATTTGGGGGCTGGCTTGGCAATGCAACATGCGCTGAAATACCGGAAACAACATGCAGCTAAAATACCGGAAACAACATGCAGGGCAGTGTCCAGCTTGCTGCCAGGCCTGCTTTCAGCAGTTCAAGTGAAATGCAGACTGCACACCATGCGATTGCACAGCGCCAACATGTTGACCAAAGCCTCAACATGAGACCACTCCTTTTTGGCATTGGTGTTGTGAACCACAAGCCTGCTGCGCGCGCTTCTGGGCCCGCAAGCGCAGAATTTATTTGCAATATGTGTCAAAAAGCAAGCTAGCAGAAGTTTCGCCCATCCACCTAATTTCCATGCCACTATGCACCTATTCTTCATCGATGTAGGATGAATTTTGTATGTTGTGTTCAATCACATTGGTAAATGCTTGTAATTGCGTAAACGAATGAACAGTGCGGGTGCCTTTGCGATTTGCGTTTCGCTCGTTGAATGTGGGTTGTTTTTGCCGGCCCTGGTCCCAGCCAATCTCTATGGGCAAGTTCCTGGCCGGATAACAACAGGTTCGTCCAGGCACAATGCTGAGCCCCCCCCCCCCACTATTTTGTACAGGCACCTCGGTACCTGTCGGTCTGTGGGACCAGAAAATGTTCCCCGTCGCCTTGCTGCCCAACATTCCTGGCACGTCTTTTTTTCCTGCAGTGAATGTTGCTTCATGCAGGGCGGGCGCCTGCCCTTGAAAAGTGCCTGCCTTCTCCAGGAGTTGAAGCCCCATGTCACTGAATTCACATATTTTAATGGCTCGTGTTGCCAGACCGACCTGCCCTACTTGCTTCTGAAGGATTGGGTAGCATCGCACCAAATCTGGTATGTGGAGGGCTCCTGCCCCTCACTGAGCATACTTGTCGTTTGTAAAATTTTCGGGCAGGAACTTAACGTACAGCGCGAGCGGATCTTTGCCCTCAAGGTTCTCAACGGGGTCCCTGTCGAGGCAATCTTTTGGAGTGTGGCCCAGCTGCCCACAGAGGTTGCACAGGTGTCTGGGGCATTTATGAACAGTGTGCCCTGGTTCCTGCACACAAATGGTGGGGCTTGTGTCGCACTTCTACGGCACAAAGGCAGGGCACAGAGCAAATGATTGCATAGTGGAAGCGCGCAACCATTCTAGCCATGGACGGTGGATGGTGGGTGGATTTACATCAAGAATTGGAACCCAATATCTAGCATTGATCAAGCAGGGTGAAACAGGTTGAGGGGGCACCCAAAATTGGGCAAAATTCGCAGGTTGTAAAGAATGGCCTCTGCATGCACACAAACAGCGGTTGCGTTGTTGGAAATGGCTGCATCCCCAAAAATGGATATTGCTCGGGTGAGGAGAGCTGATTGAGGGCTTTGTCACCTGCATCAGCTGCGCCTGAAGGTTGGGCTCACTACACTCCTCTCATGCATGACATACAAAATTCAAGTTCGCCCTGAATCTGTAGCCCACCAGATGTGGGTATTTGTAAAACTTGGTACTAGACAAGGTAAAACTTAGTAAATTTTGGTAAGTCCTAGTAGAAACGAGGTAAAACTTAGTAAAACATTTTTTAAAAAAATTTTCTAAAAATTTTTATTTACTAAGTTTTACCTCGTTTCTACTAAGTTTACCCCCCACCCCACCGGCCATTTTAATGAAGGTAGTCAACACTTTGATGGTTGGTGGTACTAGTTTAAGGGCACAAGGCCCCTAGGTCGATCCCTGGCCACTTGTGTTAGTGGCGCCCCACCCACGCCAAACCATCATGCACACCAATTAGTTGGCACTTGCCCAACATAACAAAATACCATTGGGATCGGGCACTAGAAACAAAATCAGGCTCAAGAAAAGAATCCTGACAGGGCCATGGCCAACATCTTGCAGCGGCACCGGGAACAAAGTCAAGCTCAAGAAAAGAGTCTTGACAAGGCCACAACCAACATTGGTGCCAACTACTGACTGGTAGCTATAAAAGACACGCTTGAAAATCAACTCGGCCTTGGTATCTGTATGGCTTGGTTTGCCTCCCTCTGTGGGATTATTGGTGCACATCCCAAACAAAGCTTTAATCGTGGCAAGCTATTTGAGGCGTGCCATCACAGGAAAAGCATGCGTCAACGGGGTCCACAGATTTGGGGTCAATGGGGTCCACGGATTTCGGTTCAGTGTACATCCGAGCCACCTCCCAATGCAGTGCGGGGGTCTTCGGGGTGGAGGCCGACTTGGAACGGTTGAAGTACAGAGTAGCTTCAGCGATTTCACGCAGCAACCACAATCTATCTTGTGGCACTTGCAATATGCCCTTGACAACACGTTGAGACAAGGCACAATGCCATGTCAAGAGACATGCGGAATGGCAACCGACACCATCAATCTGTCGGATGAAGGTGGAAAGCAAGGGTGCAATTGCAAATGCAAGGGCACCGAAAGCATCCAAAATCTTTGCCCACTTCTGCCGCTGCTGTGGTTGAATGCCTCCTCGCTCGGCAATCAAATCCACAACAACCAACTCCTCTTGGTTTGCCCCAACAATGCGTGGTCGGTCACATTGGGGGTCAAACTTGCAGCAGAGGTATTCACGAGCTGGGGCAATCAACAACAAGCGGAGCACCAAATGGAAATTACCCAAATTATAAATCTTTGCCACAATCAGGGGTGGTGTGCCCACAATCCAACCTGTCGGCGTTGTGGACTGGCACATGAGGCATTCCACAATTAGTCATGGACAACCCACGCCACACCAATTGCTTTGTGTTTGAATTGAAGAATTGTGTCCCCATCCGCGCTGAGAGCAGTTTGGGCAGCCCACCAGTAATACACCACAATGTGAGCACAATCTGTGACATAGCGCTCGGCGGTGAGGTCCCTGAAATGGCGCGCCTCAAACTCAAATCATTGCGGCGACAAACCTGGAATTGTGACCTGTAGTGGCTGCCCCCAATTGTTGCCAAGCAGTGCATCTAGCAAGGATGGACGAAACGAGCCTTGGCTATCACTAAGTGCTTTGCACACATCAGCCACGATATCTGCTGCACTAGGGCACCCAGTATGAGATGTTGGGTGATCACTAGATGGTGTAGCAACAGAGAGTTCAGACGGAATGGAAATGGGTGGGATGGGATCCAATGGGGTACTCGATGCCACGGCTACAGAGGCGCTGCTTCCATCCACATTCATATAGGGGGTTGCGTGCAAGATGGTCTCAGCCTAAACCTCCTTGTCCCACTTTTGTAGCACACATTTTACCTCATCCCTATGCTGCCATCTGAGGGGTCCCCAACGCTTCACAGCAGGGGACAAAATTAGCAGTGGCCCACAAGTGGGATTAGCTATGTCGCCCCTCCCGACTAATGGGGTTCCCAACGCTTCCAAGCGCAGGACAAAATCAAAAGTGGCCCACAAGTGGGCGGATGGGGTACGTCACCCCTGCCAACTAATGGGGTTCTCAATGCTTCAAAGCGGAGGGCGAAATCCGAAATAGGAAGTGGCCCAAAAGTGGGCGGATTGGCTACGTCACCCGTGCCATCTAGGAGGGGGGGGGTCACCAAAGCTGCGAAACCAAGGCCAAAATCACAAGTGGCCCACCAGCGAGCGGATTGGCTACATCACCCCTACCATCTTGGGGGGTCACAAACGTTTCACAAAGGGGGACAGAATCAGAACTAGCCCACAAGTGGACAGATTGGCTACGCCACCCTTCTACCGTCTAGGGGGGCCCCATTGCTTCAAAGCGATGGGGAAAAAATCAGAAGTGACCCACAAGTGGGCAGATGGGCTACGTGCTCCTTGCTGATTGGGAGGTTGAGGGCGAGGGAATATATCGAATGGGCTACGTCACCTCTGCCGTCTAGGGGGTCCTCAACGCCTCACACCGGGGAACAAAAACAGCACTGGCCGGCAGGTGGGCAATTGGGGTACATCAGCCCTACCATCTAGGGGGTCCCCAATGCTTCAGACAAGGGAACAAAATCAAAAGTGGCCCACAAGTGGGCAAATTGGCTACGTCACCCCCACCGTCTGGGGGGCCCCCATTGCTCCAAAGCAGGGAACAAAGTTAGATATGGCTCACGAGAGGCAGGTTGGCTATATGCACCCCTGCTGTCTAGGGGGTCCCCATTTTTTATCAGCAATGAGGAATATCGGAATTGGCTACACCACCCTTGCCATCTGAGGGGTCCCCAACGCTTTAGAGTGGCGAACAAAATCAGTAGTGGCCCACAAGTGGGCGGATGGGTTGTGTCAGTCCTGCCGTCTAGGGGGTCGCCAACACTTCAAAGCAGGGGACAAAATTAGAAGTAACCCAAAAGTGGGCAAATTGGCTATATGCACCCCTGCCGTCTGGGGGGGGGGGGGGGATGGCTTCAGAGCGATGGAGAATATCGGAAGTGGCCCACAAGCGGGCACATTGGCTATGTCACTCCTGCCGTCTAGGGGGTTCCCAACACTTAAGAGCGATGGGAAATATCGGAAACGGCCCACAAGTGGGCAAATTGGCTGCACCAACCCTGCCGTTTGAGGGGTCCCCAATGCAGCGAAAAGCAGCGAACAAAATGAGCAATGGCCCACAAGTGGGTGGATGCGTTGCGTCGCCCCTACCCTCTAGGGGGTCCCCAACACTTCAGACCGGGGGACAAAATCAGATATGGCCCACAAGCGGGCGGATTGGCTAGGTCAGCCATGCCGTCTAAGGCGTCCCCAACGCTTCACAACGGGGGACAAAATGAGCACTTGCCCACAGGTGGGCAATTGGGCTACGTCATCCCGACCGTATAGGGGGTCCCCAACGCTTCAGACCGGGGAACAAAATTAGAAGTGGCCCACAAGAGGGCAGATTGGCTACTTCACCCTTGGCCTCCGGGTCATCCCCAGCGCTTCACACAAGGGGACAATATCAAAAGTTGGGCAAATTGGCTACGTCACCCCCACCGTCTGAAAGGCCCCCATTGCTCCAGAGCGGGGGACAAAATCAGAAATGGCTCACAAGAGGCAGATTGGCTATATGCAACCCTGCCGTCTAGGGGGTCCCCAACACTTAAGAGCGATGAGGAATATTGGAAATGGCCCACAACTGGGCAGATTGGCTACGCCACCCTTACCGTCTTAGGGGTCCACAACGCTTTAGCGTGGCGAACAAAATCAGCAGAGGCCCACAAGTGGGCGGATGGGTTGTGGCCCAATCACTCAGGCACGCAGGCAGGCAGGCAGGCAGGCAGGCAGTCAGGCAGGCAGGCAGGCATGCGGGTAGAAACACCCTGCTGGGTTTTTTTTGGTGTCAGCCTGCATCTCCAAACGAAGAAAAGGCTCATTGCTGCAGCGACGGACAATAGTTGAGTGAAAAACAGTCGGCACGATTGGCTGCGTCACCCTTGCCGTCTGAGGCGTCCCCAACGCTTCATAGCTGGGGACAAAATTGGTAGTGGCCCACAAGGGGGGGGATTGGCTATGTCATCCCCACCGTATAGGGGGTACCCACCGTTTCAGAGCGGGGGACAAAATTGGCAGTGGCCCACAAGTGGGCAGATTGGCTACTTCACCCCTGCCCTCCGTTGCATTCCCAACGCTTCACTGCGGGGAACAAAATTAGTAGTTGCTCACAAGAGGCAAATTGGCGATATGCACCCCTGCCGTCTGGGGGGGGGGGGGGGGGCATTGCTTCAGAGCAACGGGGAACATCGGAAGTGGCCCACAAGCGTGCACATTGGCTATGTCACTCCTGCCGTCTAGGGGGTTCCCAACACTTAAGAGCGATGTATCGGAAATGGCCCACAAGTGGGCACAGTGGCTACGCTGACCCTACCGTCTATGGGGAACCCAATTCTTCAGACCAGCGAACAAAATATGCAATGGCCCACAAGTGGGCGGATGGGTTACGTGACCCCTGCCCTCTAGGGGGACCCCAACACTTCACAGCCTTAGGCCACGCAAACTGCCCACCTTCACGGAAGCATAGGTGGCAGACCAGCATCTGCGTCTGGTGCTGGTGCCAGCACCAGATGGGGGGGTCTGTGGGCTCATTTTGATGGTGTCTTATTGTAGGCACAAAAACAGGGCCTTTTTGGGGGGTCTCAAACACGTTTCTTTCATTTTCATCTATTGAACCCAGTTCCCATTTCCTGGATTGAAGGTGTGATATCGGAGGAAAAGCACATGTAGGGCTTATTGCACCATGTAAACAGGAAGCTGTAAAATCACGCTGTTCTGGACCCCCCCTCAACTGTGGACACGAACAAGCACGCTGGCACAGTGTCTCTATTTCCACATTGGGAACTTGGAATCGTATGCTTTGTAATACACTAGTACAATCACATGCACATACACAACCATACTTAGGAGTCACCGCTGCGAAGTATATGCAAAATTCACCTGTAAATTGTTGTACCTGAAAGACAGGGCTGTTTACATGAAAATCCAGCTGAGCAGCTGGGGCCAGCACCAACAGCAGGAAAAATGGTAATGAAGACAAGCAATTGGGCAAAGAGTAGCTGGTGCCAGCACTTCCTGAGGAAAACAAAGAAATAGTAGGTGCAAACCAAGCAGAGGTATTGTGAGTGCTATGTAACAACAAAACCAACCGACAAGTGCATGACTGTGCAAGACGAACACTGACAGCGCTGTAGTGCAAAGCACTGGACCAGTCTTTATGGGATCAAGAAACATGATTACTTCTTTGCTGCTGCAGCCCTGTTGATCCGGGCAGTCCAATTGGTAAATCCAAGTCGTTTGGGTTTCACAGTGTTAGCAGGATCACCCACCAGCGGCGCCTTCACTGTTGGACTTCTCCCCGCCAGTCGCAGACTGCTGTGCCCCATTGCTCGTAGCCTTCCCTAGAGTTGCACGTTTCGAACTACTGCTCTCCTCGTCGTGCTTCCGCTTGGCACCGGTTTTTTTGGGCTTCGGCTTTTGGGCCAACGGCTCTGCTTCATGCTCGGCCACTTCCTCTACTTCCTCATCCTCGTCCTCCTGTTCTACGTCCTCAAGCTTGCGGACTTTTCCCCTGCAATCAATGGGTACCCCATGGAGCATCTGATTTGTCACCCTAGTCCAGTCAATATTCGGCAGGCCATCAGCTTCCTTGCATCCAGCATTAGCATGTGTGACAAAGTCCTGAATTGCCGTATCCCCAAGGATACCAACCACCACATTGACAGGAATATGAAATTGAACTGTGAGGGCCCCGGGCAATGCGTGGGAGGAGGACAATAGCAGCAGCCATATTTCTTGGTACACCACCATTTCACCAGCCAGTGTCAGCAAGTAACCAACAATCTCCACGGGCAGGTATCCCCCACTTGGGAAATCCGTCACAGTAATGTATCGAGGCACCTTAAAGGGGGGGAAAAAAGCAATTCTTCAATGAAAGGAGCTGGCCCCAGCTGCAACGAGGTGAAACGACCATTTTGTTGTGATTTTTGAGCGCGTGTCCGAACAACCAGGGTCGCAGTGTGGTCTAGATACCTTTTGTGGCAGCGGATGTTTCGAGAGAAGATTCACTTCGGTACACCCCATAGTAAATTGTGGTGACTTCTTGTTGAGGTGGTACACTGACAGCTTAATAGCACAGAACCCCGTATCTTGGTGCTGTTCACGAAGACTGTCCACAATGCCACGACAATCACCAGGCTCACCGGCAACAACAACAAGAACGCCACGCTGCAGCACTGTACTGACCAATGCATGGATGCCTAGGGTAAAGCCACGGGGGGGCTCAATGTACACCATTGTAAAAGAGATACCAGCCACTGCTGCTGGGATGGCCGAGCCAATTGCAGCTGGCAGCACCAGTAGTTTTCCGTCCGAGTCCCCTTCCAACTGCAACACATTCATGTTCCAAGTGAAGTTCCGAGTGAAGGCCAAGCAGTGACGTCAGTGAATCGCTTTGCAACCGGGGTAGCACACAAACCTGTGAATTCTCCTCAGTGGCACCCATGTGCAGGTCGACGGTGAAGAAATTGTCCTGATTCGCCTGGACGGTTGGTAACACCAGTGGTTTCGACAAAGATTCTCGCAGACCAACATAGCTGACATCCTTCCAAATCGGCGCACTGACAACGTATTTCCACGGTGGAAAAGGGTCCTCTTCTGTCCAACGCCAGGTGTATGTCTTGAAATACAAGTCACTTCGGCTTGCCAGGAGGGATTCACACTTTTCTCGTTCACCCAGTCCACCTTAGCAATCATAGTACAAACTTTGAGACCCCAGTGTTTGCAGGCACCAAAACGGCATTTCCGAACGATGGGTGCTGGCCCCAGCACCTCTCACAGCAAATTGCAATCGAACAGCCACCGCAGATGCATCCTTATGGGAGGGCAAACATACGGCGAGATTCATGGATGAGATTGTTCTCAGGATGACACAGATGCCAACTCCATAACCGATCCAGTTTCAATCGCTTTCCCATCTTCTTGAGCTGTGCTCCACCATTGGCCGTGTTAGCCATAAACTTGCAGATTGTCCGGATATCGGGGGGCACCTGTCCTTCGAAGCAACGCATTTGATTCACAGTCATGCTATGACCGCGGGCCTCCAGCATCTGCACTGCATGTGCTGCTTCACGTCCACAAGTACTCACCAACAGGGCCACAGGAGACCACTGCTTTATCATATTGGCCTACAAGGGGTACCACAGGATTCACACCGGGCAACAGATGGCGGAGTACGTTGACAGGGCGATGAAACCACAAACAAACGGACGTGCTGACGGGCAGGCACACACCAGTGTGCCATCTTGAGCGCTGAATCCACCTTTCACCCACCAATTCGTCAGGTGCTCTCTGGCAGTCAAGTTGCCCTCGGTATCCCTTTCGTATTCCACCACCAGTTGCAGAACTCTCTCACACAAAGTTGGTGCTCGTGCAGTTTGGTTGGCTTGACTGATTCCTGCCAGGGACTCACGAATGGTCAACGGGGTCTCAGGCCGCACAACAGTCGCCAAGAAATGGGAACACCACCGGGGAGGGGGCAAGTTTCGCTTCTCCAGCTCCAGTTTCACGCGCCGAGCAGCCTCCACTATGTGCTGGCCAGACAGTATCCAGTAGATCCCACCTGATATTGCACCCAGTCACAAATGATCAAAGTCAACGGCAATTTTGGACAAGCGATGCTGGCACCAGCACCGACGAACGTTATTGGTAACGAAACAGCAAACTGTGCGCACAGAAGGCAGCATACTTCCATCACCCCATATTACAATCCGGATAAGGGTAGTCGGTGGTCGCTCCTTCAGGTCCTTGACCTTGTTCAGTACCTCATCCTCAGACCATTTTCGTATCTGCCCAAACTGCATCTTCTCGTCCCATCGCAGTTTCTCCAAGGGTATTTCCACCTCCTTTTTTTCACAGTGGTCCGCGAGCTTGATCTTCAGTGCACTGTCTTTCTTGCCTCCTTTACCACTTGGCGCTGGAACTGGCTGTGATGCTGTCACATCCTCAGATTGGCTTAGGAATCCCCCATTTGTTGACGGTGTCATTGGTAGAGGTGACATTGTACCAGCACCCTCAGCAGGGGTTGCATCTGACATTATGATGAAGAGTCTCATTTGAAGGGAAATGGTGTGGCAAATCGACAGAAATCAGTAATGGAACAGCAGTTTCAGCAGAAAATGGCGCAAATTGAGCGGTGTGTCAGTGGCTCTGTCCATACGAAGGGCAGCGCACATCGCAGTCAATTAATCCCCGACAGCGGCATCCGCTTCGCTACTACTGACATGGCACTGGTAAATTGCGCACTTGTTCCAAAGCCCTGGAAGGAGACGGCCGTCTCAAATGATCATGTTTCCGTGACTGGTCAATACACGTGCCAGACTTTGATTCCATTGCATCCAGACCAAACACACCGAACAGAAAACAGCGCGATAGACAACAGACAACGGTGCGTGTGCAATGTGCAGCGAGGAAAGCAGGAACCATAGGAGGGAATGCTGGCACCAGCTACTCATGCAGACAAGCGTAACCCTACCCTATAGTTAGGCAGGGGGGGGGGGTTATTCTTGGAACACTGCCCCCTCCTCCTCGTCACTGGGAGGCAAACTGAATTCGTCTTCCTCTTGAAGCAAAACCAAGGGGGGGGGGGGCATCACTCATGGTATCCACATCAACTACCAGATGCCCCAGGGAGCCAAGGGAATCAGCACTGGACACGGATATGTGGTCATCCTCTACCCCCACAAACCGATCTGGTGCATCAGCATCATCAGCATCAGGGGCACCCTTACCCTTGCCCTTCCCCCCCCCTTTCCCGCGCCTGTTCCGTGTGCGGAACCGTTCCATTAGGCTATTGAGTTGTGCAACCTCTGCAGGGTCTCTCCTAAAATTGCATTGATCCAAGTACTCAGTAACACCTTCCGGAGGGGACCGGTTGGATAATAATAACAGCACACTCCTGCGAAAAACCTTTCGCAGAGCAGCCTCATTAACAGAATCAGGGATGGGCTTGGGAAACGTGTGTCCTTCAGGTAGAAGGCCAACAAAAGCAGTGGTTTTAGCTGTAGTAAATGGGGCAAACAAAAGCTGGGGACTGGTACACTAGGCGATAAAGCGACGGAGGCGTGCTCGAAAAAGATCGCACAGACCAGTGCGTAGCTTGCCGCAAAGGGTTTTGGTGCCCATGCGCAGGTGTGGCATGCCGAGGAACAAGTCCATTAGAGCGGGTTGCGATATGCAGTTGGATGGAGCTTGACCCGGGCGGAGAGACGGGACAACAGGGCCTCACCAATCTCTTCAGCAAAGAGACAACCTAGGGTATTACTCATCCACTCCTGCCACACTGCAAGTGTGACACTCAAACTGCGAACGTATTTTGTTTTGGCGTCCCAATCGCCAATAAGAAACAGATGTAGCAACAGGCTCCATTCCAAAACTGTGTGGGCTGCCTGACCAGTGCCTGGCTGTCGCCCTGACCAGTTGCAGTTGCGTACCTGTACGCCTAACGCAAAAAGCGCAGGGACATAACTAAACAATAAGGACTGCAGTCCTTGCAACCAACGGGGGTAGCTGTATCCACTTGAACTGATGAGAGAGATGCTGGTGCCAGCTGCAACCATTCCAATTTGCGTTGAATACGTACACGTACAGAGTTACCTACAAGTAGTAGTGCTGCTACCACTTTCTCAATGTGGAGCAGCTTACGGTGGTGGTACACCATGGCACCCACTTGCAAATTACAGTTTTCCAAGGCAGCAAAGATAGGAAAGAAGGCCTTGTATACCTCAAGGGCAGTGTGTTTGTAAGGGTGCCACGCACCGTACATACAAGGCAACATGGACAGATGCTCATGGAAATTGTACTGCACATATGACTCCCCGTACAAAAAATGCAGTAAATAAAAATGTATTTTCATATCAATTATTAGGGGCATGGGGCGCCGGGTGTGCCGCTGTATGTCCTGGATCTCTTGTAGAATGTGTAGCAAATCAAGGATCCCACCGGTAGTCAAATCGGTCAACAACAGTGGCCGGAATTGTAGTGACCTAACGTTGTCCCGTTTAATATCGAGGGGAACACGAATAAACTCAGGCTCCGCATCAAGCGAAACCCGTGTAACATCGTTCAAGGAGCGAAGTGCAGTAGCAGTGGAATGCACGGCTGAGTCCAGCTGTCCCAACACGGTTACCAAAGACGGATGCCTAGGGAAGGGACATAGGTCTGTAGTGTGCAACATTGCAAACACTGTCAGGTTCATGCTGGGATTGGGATGCTCTGGGTCAATAGTAGACCTCTTCCAAGACCAGTTATCAAACCACATAGCCATTTGGTGGTTTGACATGGACGACCACAGTTGTTGTGCAGCCGAGGTAGCCTTGGCAGTTCGTGGTACAGGGCGATTGGTAACAACACCACAGTTTGCTAAAACACGGCGAACACCTTGCGTCAAAGGTTGACCTGTAAGTGTGTCTTTCCGTGATACCTTACTAGTTGGACGTGCAGCCTTGTGCAGGACAGACCATAGCATATATAACTGTTTGGTGAAAACGGACAACCAACGAGGCTTCCTATTTTGCTTACTTGCAACAACAATTTGAGGTATAGTCTTACGAGTACGACGGTTGCAGCGGTCCTGTGCCAATAGGCGCACTGACATCAGAACCCCCGGCTCGCCAGCATGGGCATCACGTAATAAAGAAGACCCATTTGAATAATGTCCAGTACGTAGTAGATGCCGAACAACGGAGTAGGAAAATTTCATTACAAAAGTCTGGTGATGCAAGTAAAAGACACGATGCACATGGTGGCAAAACACAGCACACTCCCTATCCTTCAATGAGATGCACGTACCTTATGAAGATAAACATCGGTGGAATGGATATGGGAATGGTACTAACCAGGTTGCTCACTGGAGTTGGTGCTGGTGCCAGCACTCATAGTCCGGAACATCATCTCACAGACTCGATTGCGTTGAAAGGTGCTGGCACCAGCTACTTTGAGCCAAAAAGGGATTTGAGAAGACCATTTGAGTCAGCAGGTGCTAGCACCCGCACCTTTCTGCCAAAGAGAACCAAGGAAAGGTGAAATTGCTTGCAAAGGTGCTGGCCCCAGCTGCTTTAATGATAAACTTGATACCAAAGATACAAAGTAACAAGACATGTCCAATACGCGGTGACTATAGTAACCAACATGTGCACGATTGAATATCACCAACAAATGTAATTGCGGGACATCCCACAAGTACTTTTCGTCAAGGAAGGTGCTGGCCCCAGCTGCAATCATGGGAAACAAAGTTTTGAGATCAGCATTTTCAATCATCATGAAGTAGTAGTGTAGAAAGGGTGTTTTGAACCCCTAACTTCATCGGCCGCGAAAATACACGTTCAAAAAAGGGGAGTTTTTTACACTGCTCTTTTTGGGTATACAACGGGGCAAAAGTGGGCCACGGGGGTGGGCAGTTTGCCTGGCCTAAGACAGCGGGGGACAAAATCAGATATGGCCCACAAGTGGACGGATTGGCTAGGTCAGCCATGCCGTCTAAGGCGTCCCCAACGCTTCACGGTGGGGAACAAAAATAGCAGTCACCCACGAGTGGGCGGATTGGCTATGTCATCCCTACCGTCTAAAGGGGTCCCCAACGCTTCAAACAAGGGGACAATATCAAAAGTGGCCCACAAGTGGGCAAATTGGCTACGTCACCCCCACCGTCTGAAAGGCCCCCATTGCTCCAGAGCGGGAGACAAAATCAGAAATGGCTCACAAGAGGCAGATTGGTTCTATGCAACCCTGCCGTCTAGGGGGTCCCCAACACTTAAGAGCGATGGGGAATATCCGGGGTGGCCCACAATTGGGCACATTCGCTACGCCACCCGTGCCGTTTGAGGGGTCCCCAGCGCTTCACACAGGCTAACAAAATCAGAAGTAGCCCACAAGTGGGCGGAATGGCTACGTCACCCTTGCCGTCTGAGGCCTCCCCAACACTTCACAGCGGGGGAGAAAATGAGAAGTGGCCCACAAGTGGGCGGATTGCCTATGCCATCCCTACCGTATAGGGGGTCCCCAACGCTTCAGAGCGGGGGACGAAATCGAAGTGGCCCACGCGTGGCAAGCTACTTCACCCCTACCCTCTAGGGCATCCCCAACGCTTCAGAGCGGGGAACAAAATTAGAAGTGGCCCACAAGAGGCACATTGGCTATATGCACCCCTGCCGTCTAGGGGGGGGGGGGGGCGGGGGGGCATTGCTTCAGAGCGATGGGGAATACCGGAAGTGGCCCACAAGCGGGCACATTGGCTATGTCACTCCTGCCGTCTAGGGGGTTCCCAACACTTAAGAGCGATGGGAAATATGGGAAGCGGCCCACAAGTGGGCAAATTGGCGACATTAACCCTACAACGCCCCAACGCTTAAGAGCAGCGAACAAAATGAGCAATGGCCCACAAGTGGGTGGATGCGTTGCGTCACCCCTACCCTCTAGGGGGTCCCCAACATTCCAGACCGGGGGACAAAATCAGATATGGCCCACAAGCGGGCGGATTGGCTAGGTCAGCCATGCCGTCTAAGGCGTCCCCAACGCTTCACAACGGGGGACAAAATGAGCACTTGCCCACAGGTGGGCAATTGGGCTACGTCATCCCGACCGTATAGGGGGTCCCCAACGCTTCAGACCGGGGAACAAAATTAGAAGTGGCCCACAAGAGGGCAGATTGGCTACTTCACCCTTGGCCTCCGGGTCATCCCCAGCGCTTCACACAAGGGGACAATATCAAAAGTTGGGCAAATTGGCTACGTCACCCCCACCGTCTGAAAGGCCCCCATTGCTCCAGAGCGGGGGACAAAATCAGAAATGGCTTACAAGAGGCAGATTGGCTATATGCAACCCTGCCGTCTAGGGGGTCCCCAACACTTAAGAGCGATGGGGAATATCGGGGGAGGCCCACAATTGGGCACATTCGCTACGCCACCCGTGCCGTTTGAGGGGTCCCCAACGCTTCACACAGGCTAACAAAATCAGAAGTAGCCCACAAGTGGGCGGATTGGCTACGTCACCCTTGCCGTCTGAGGCCTCCCCAACACTTCACAGCGGGGGAGAAAATCAGAAGTGGCCCACAAGTGGGCGGATTGCCTATGCCATCCCTACCGTATAGGGGGTCCCCAACGCTTCAGAGCGGGGGACGAAATCGAAGTGGCCCACGCGTGGGCAGATCGGCTACTTCACCCCTACCCTCTAGGGCATCCCCAACGCTTCACTGCGGGGAACAAAATTGTATATAGAATATATATATAGAAGTGGCCCACAAGAGGCAGACTGGCTATATGCACCCCTGCCATCTAGGGGGGGGGGGGGGGATGGCTTCAGAGCGATGGAGAATATCGGAAGTGGCCCACAAGCGGGCACGTTGGCTATGTCACTCCTGCCGTCTAGGGGGTTCCCAATAGTTAAGAGCGATGGGAAATATCGGAAACGGCCCACAAGTGGGCAAATTGGCTGCACCAACCCTGCCGTTTGAGGGGTCCCCAATGCAGCGAAAAGCAGCGAACAAAATGAGCAATGGCCCACAAGTGGGTGATGGGTTGCGTCGCCCCTGCCCTCTAGGGGGTCCCCAACACTTCAGAGCGGGGGACAAAATCAGATATGGCCCACAAGTGGGCGAATTGGCTACATCACCCATGCCGTCTAAGGCGTCCCCAACGCTTCACAACGGGGGACAAAATGAGCACTTGCCCACAGGTGGGCAATTGGGCTACGTCATCCCGACCGTATAGGGGGTCCCCAACGCTTCAGACCGGGGAACAAAATTAAAAGTGGCCCACAAGAGGGCAGATTCCCCAGCGCTTCACACAAGGGGACAATATCAAAAGTTGGGCAAATTAGCTACGTCCCCCCCCCCCTTGTCTGAAAGGCCCCCATTGCTCCAGAGCGGGGGACAAAATCAGAAATGGCTCACAAGAGGCAGATTGGCTATATGCAACCCTGCCGTCTAGGGGGTCCCCAACACTTAAGAGCAATGAGGAATATCGGAAATGGCCCACAACTGGGCAGATTGGCTACACCACCCTTACCGTCTTAGGGATCCACAACGCTTTAGCGCGGCCAACAAAATCAACGGTGGCCCACAAGTGGGCGGATGGGTTGTGTTAGTCCTGCCCTCTAGGGGGTCCCCAACATTTCAGAGTAGGGGACAAAATCAGATATAGCCCACAAGTGGGCGGATTGGCTACGGTTCCCTTGCCGTCTGAGGCGTCCCCAACGCTTCATAGCTGGGGACAAAATTGGTAGTGGCCCACAAGGGGGGGGATTGGCTATGTCATCTCCACCGTCTAGGGGGTCCCCAACGTTTTAGGGCGGGGGACAAAACTGGCAGTGGCGCACAAGTGGGCAGATTGGCCACTTCACCCCTGCCCTCCGTTGCATCCCCAACGCTTCAGAAAAGGGGACAAAATTAGTAGTTGCCCACAAGAGGCAGATTGGCGATATGCACCCCTACCGTGGGGGGGCATCGGAAGTGGCCCACAAGCGGGCACATTGATTGGCTATGTCACTCTTGCCGTCTCGGGGGTTCCCAACACTTAAGAGCGATCGGAAATATCGTAAATGGCCCAGAGGTGGGCACATTGGCCACGCTAATCGTGCCGTGTGTGGGGAACAGAATTCTTCAGACGGGCAAACAAAATAAGCAATGGCCCACAAGTGGGCAGATGGGTTGCGTGACCCCTGCCTACTAGGGGGTCCCCAACACTTCAAAGCGCGGCCGGTCTGAAGCGTTGGGGGCCCCCTAGTCGGGAGAGGTGGTGTAGCCAATCCGCCCACTTGTGGGCCACTTCTGATATTTTCCATCGCCCTCAACCCCCCAAACAGCACGGAGCAATTTGCCCACTTGTGGGCCACTTTTGATTTTGTCCCCTAGTGTGAAGGATCCGGCCCCCTATAACGTAGGGATGACATAGCCAATCCGCCCACTTGTGGGCCATATGTGGGATGCAGCGTTCTAGGGCGTGGTGCGGAACCCCTAGTTAGAACGCAATTTTCGGAACACCCACCTAGCCTCAATTTTGGGGCAAACCACCAAAAAAAATGGATTCAGCACCCTCAAAAACCCCCCATCCCCTTTCCCCGCATAACCCGCATCATAGGGGTGGTTTTTTTTTTGGGGGGGGGTCAAAGAGTTAGAGCAGAGTTAGAACAGAGTTAGAACACAGTTAGAGCACCTTGCTCTAACTAGTTAGAGCACTAGTTATCGCGCGATAACTCAGTTATCGCGCGATAACTCAGTTATCGCGTAGTTATCGCGGGTAGTTATCGCGCACCCCTCCTCCATCCCTCCCTAGGACAAACAACACAAAACACTTGGCACAAAGCATGTATGGTCTTTTTTCATACAAAGTCATCAATGTCCGAGGCCTTGGCTGCCTCCAGTCCCAAAAGCCCTTGCTCCAGGGCGTTCATGGACATGCAATGGTGCATGTGGCGGAGGGACATACTTGGCCTCACCAAGGACCAATCCTTAAAACAATTTTTGAGCCTCCTCTTGTAGAGCCCATGCCAATACTCCATTGGGATGGAGGAAAACTGAAAAATGTTCCTCCATTTCTCGGCAAAAAAAGTGGAATGTGCCAAGCACAAATGGATCCACCTGGTGGGGGACCAACCTGAGTCTCCCCAAGCTTTTGAAATTTTTGTGGTCAACGCACGGTGGCGTTCCACTTGGGTTAGAGTGTACATCTCCCTCACCCTCCAAAGCTCATACAAACCCTCAATGCATTTTACCATGACATGCACAACAACCCATAACGGAGGTCCACCAGGGGTCCTCACTGTGGGGACATGCTCTTTGAGGCAATCCAGAAATTGCCTTTGGAAAGGGGGGGGGGTTAGGAAAACTTTGCTGCTTGTAAGATGGAAATCTTTTTCTGTGGCCCTTGAGGCCGAGGGGAGACGTTCCCTCAGAGGGATGCCTGAGGTCTCATCCTTCGGGGCTTGTGTGAAGGCCTGCAAAGTTTCAAGAGCTTGGGCCTTATGAGGGGTACCAGGGGGGAGGGCCTGAAGGGTGGTCTCAGTGCGCTTTGCAATGCCGTTTAGAATGCGGCATGCTGCATGTTGGTAGTCCCCCGGCCGCCAATGAGGGGTCACACTTCTCAAGAATGCCCCCCATCTTGAGGTGGACTCTACCCCCATTTGCTCAACAATACCATTGGGGTCTTTGCACAACCAACACTTAGACCCAGCCCCCCCCATTGCTTGCATCCCCTTCCCATCCCCCGTCAAAATGACAGTGCAAGTCAAAAATTGGTTTTGAAAGAGGACAACGTCCTCCTCCACATCCCTCACCTCTTGGTTGAGGTTGGCGGAGATGTCCAGGCTTCTCAAAGAAGCCTGTTCATCCCTGCCATCCATGCAAAACCATGAGGCCCATAGCTTCAGCCTCGAAGCATACTTTGTCCCCCCCCCCCCATACATTAACCCATACATCCACACGGGTAGAGGATGCCTTCCACAAAGAAGTCGCATCAACTGAAATGACAACAATTGCAACGCCACTAGGGGGGCGTTTCCCAATAACTCGGGCCATAGATATTGCATTTTGCACAATTGACTGCAAAGGCACATGGGCAGCTGCCCTATAGCGGCCTGTGGTAGACTTTACAATGGTTGCTTGGGGAAAGTAGGGCATGATCCGTTGCCGAACGGTCCTTAGGTCCCGTTGTGTGCAACGGCGGGGCATTCACAAAAGGGCCCGCTGGGAAAGATGCATGCTGCATGCCATGCGTAGCATGCTCAGGGCCTCATGCTCCTGAGCTGTGAATGCAAGATGGCCACCAAGTGGGCCAGACAGGGCAGTGCACGCCCCACCACTTAAGCAAACTTCTCCTTTGGTGTTCGTGCCACACACAATGTTCGGATCACCCAATAGAACTCGCACCAGCCGACAAACCGCCTTCAACCGCCGCCGCCGGGCCTTGGGGGACTGCAAATCGGTGTACCGCCGGAGGTTAGCTGAGTTTAGAGCCCTCAGGGCCTCGTTAACGGCATTATAAATGAAAAATAAGAGGGCCTGGGCAGGAAATGAGGGAGGATTTTGAAGCAAGGGCCCAAAAAACACACGCGATAACCCCGGCGATAACCCCCACGATAACTAGGTTATCGCGCGATAACCCCCGCGATAATTAGTTAGAATGCGATAACCCCCCGCGATAACTAGTTAGAGCACCCAGTTAGAGCGCGATAACTACAGCGATAACTAGTTAGAGCAGAGGTTAGTGCGCACTAATTGGAGGGGTTCGAACAAGCATTGGGCACCCTAAAACCCATGGCCACCAGCTGCTGCCACCACAGAGGCGTGCAATGCACCCCCCCCCCCCGCACTGTAAAAAATCACGCTCCATCGCTCGCCCTCCCATGGCAATGGAGCGTGTAGTGCCCTGGTGTTGAACAACACCGGGGCTTGGGGGGTCGCCGTGCATGCCCAACCCTCCACCGCCCTACCCTTGCACACACGGGTGTGCTGCTTTTTTTCCCTCAGGCAGGAATTCGGCAGGCCACCACTCTCCACCCAAAAATCTCCCCCCAGGAAAGACCCCACACACACAATAAGCGCCATGGGCGCCCCATCACGCAAATGGGCGTGAAGGCCCATGGTGTCCGTCCCTTGGGGGCGAACAACTTGGATGCTACACCATGTGAACCATGGTGGAGCATTCCAGGTGCAATACTCATTCACGTCTACAACCAAGGGGGTGAGGGCAGGCCTCAGGGCATCAGCAGCCATGTGGATCGCCCTAAAAGTAGAGGGGTTGGGGTTTCCGCTTCCCAAAAGGCCATAGTGGCACATGTCCACTTGGGCCCCATATCGCTCCTCCCCACGAAAAATGCCCTTAGGCAACCCCCCTTAGCAAACCCAGGAGTCATTGACTCCTGCTCCTACTCCCGCTACCTTGACTCTGCACCCCCGGCGGCCCCAGCCCCTGCTGGGCGGTGAAGGAGGCAGTGAGGGTGGAGGTGAGGGTGCACACCTGCGCCTCAGCCACCCCCAGGCGCTGCTGGAGGTCATCCCCCGTCCTGTGCAGCGCCTCCACCTCCTCCCTCACGGCGGCCGCCTCCACCTCCGCCTTCCGCCTCCCCTCCTCGGCCTCCCTCAGGGCCCCCCTCATCGTCTCCACCTCCTCCCCCCTCTTGGCGGCCAGGTTGAGGGCCTGGTCCAGTGCACGTTGGGTGTTGCCCTGGACCTTTTCGGCCTTCGCCAAGGCCGACTTGTGGTCGGCCGACCGACACTTGGCCAGTGCGGCCTCAACCCCCGTGGCGGCCGCTTGCTCCACAAAAACCGGGCAAGCGTCCGTCACGTGGGTGGCCACACTGGCCCCCAAGGCCTCCACATCCGGGGCCTCAGGGGGGGCTGGGCCGCCACCTTCGCCACCTTCGACGGCTTGGGGGAGGGGGTGGGGCCCTTACCCCTATGGAGGGAAGTTTTTACACCTGGTGACATGGGCACATACCTTGGCCCTCCTTCTTGGCGTCGTCGAGCACCAGGTTCATCCTCCGCAGCCACACGAAGTCCGTGACGCCGGCATACTCTGCCACTTGCCTCCACTCCACCACCTGGGCCACCCCCTCGACCTCAGGGGCCACCCTTGCCACTCCTCCATACAATCCCTTCCTCACCACCAAAATGCACCCCGGCGGCACCCTAATCCCAACATGCCCTTGCAGGGAGGGCCAGGGCAGTGCCTCCCCATGGCACACCTTGGCCAAGGGGCACTGATCGGGGTGGCCTGCGACCCCCCCCACCTCCTCATTAGTGAGGGGGGCAATCACCGCCCTCCCACCCCCCACCCCGACAACAAAAAATGCCCGGTGGTTGTTCCCACCGGGAGCAAGCACTGAGCAGATGGCTCAATGCTGACCCCATTGGGGTCCTCTAGCACGTCCTCCTCCCCCCCCCCTCCACCTCCTCCCCCATGGCATGGCACACAAAGGCCATCTTTGTGGGCGGCGCACAAAACCGCCCGCTCGCAGCCGTAGCACGTGGCTACGACCTTCCCCCTACACCTAACCGTCCCCTCACACTGGACTGTCTTGGCCACCCGGCCACCAGGTGCCCCCAGCTGGGGCCGCTTGATGGACTGGGTCACGTGCAGGTTGGGGAATCGAAGATTCCCCCCTTGGGTTAGCTGAATGGCAAAAAATGCCATGAGGCGGGGGTGGGTCACCCCTGTGGGGGAGGCCTTTGGAATGCCCGACCCCCGGTGGACATCAAGGGCATTAAAAAAAAAGGCAGTGCCCCTCTTGAATGGCACAGCCCTCTCCACCCAAGGGTCAGGGAACCCCGAACTACTGGAGGGCACAAAAAGAAAATGCGACCCATCCTCCTCCTCAAGATTATGGGTTAGCATAATAAGGCAATGGACAATCATTGTGCCTTCAGGAATGGTGTAGGGGGGGGCGTCGCAATGGAGGTGTTGGGGGGTTTGGTCATAGGCCGAAATTTCGGCCATGTCAAGGATGGTGCAGCTCCATCAGACACCCCCCACCACAGTCTTCTTCGCCGTCTCCAGCACACGATCTGCCACCCTTTTGAGGACCGGCAGATCATGGAGCTTGTGGGGGTTGTGCTTGTGGTGATTGGCAGACCCATAGTTGCCATACAATGTGCGGCGGGTCCCAGAATCTTGGGGCCTGCCAACAAGGGGTTCTCATTAAAACTGGGTGCCTTCTCTGAGAGAGGCACCCTATCGAGATCATCCAAAAGACTTTGCAGCTGCACATCACTCAAAAAATCGTGCTCTAGGAGGTGGTTGACCACCAGCCTTCCCCCCACAGTGAGCAAAAGGTCATTGGGGTCCCTATTAAAGGCCCCCAAGGGCTCGGCGGCAACCACCTCCTCCGCGTCCCCAATAAGGGGGGGTGTTGCCCCAAAAGGAAAAAGAATTACCCCCTGCCCTGAAATAATGTTGGGAGTGGTGACCCCATACCCCTCACGCTCCCACTCCCTTGTGGGGCAAAGGGAGTGCATGGGGAGCTTGTTTTCGGGGTCGTCAGTGCAGACCTGGCAGGTGTTGTGGGTGAGGGGCTGGGGGAACCATCCATCCGACTTCCCCTTCCCCTTACTCGGTCGGATCCTTACCTTTTGTACTCTAATCATGAGGGGGTTGTGGCGCTTCTCCTTCCCCCTCCCAGCCCCCACCTCCTCCACTTCCTCCGCTTCCTCCTGACCCACATAAAGGGTTGTCTTCATCCCCGCACCCTTCTCGGCATGGGCGGTGACGGACTTCAACACCGCGTTCACATCTCCGGGGTGCAGCTGGATCAAAAATCCAGCAACCCGTGGATTTACCTCTAGCAACTCGAAGATGTAGTTGCTAAGAACCAGGGGGTCTTTCTTGTCGGCCATGAGAGGGGACTTATGGACAAGGAGTCCAAAGTCCACACCATGTTCAAAGCGAGTCGCCACAGGGCGCCTCACGTTTGCGTCACCCATCGTAAACCCCTTGGGACCGCCAAGGCGACGGACCCCAAGGAGCTTTTGATGGTGCTCGCACCAAGCGTGGGCAGCAGCAAGGGCCATTACAAAGAATATGAAAGCTTTGAGAGCTAAAGCAAAAAAGGGAAAACATAAAATGAAGCGCGATAACCTACGCGATAACTCGCGCGATAACTAATTATCGCGCGATAACCCCCGCGATAACTAGGTTATCGCGCGATAACCCACGCGATAACTGGTGCTCTAACCCCGTTCTAACTAGTTAGAGCACACAAAAACCAAATCGCAAAAAAAGCAAAACGGGCAATATTGAGCAAACGAAACATGCAAAGCACATTGTTGCATCATAGTGCACCCATGTAACATGTGAAATTCCGGGTTCCAACCATATCAACAACACCCCAAATTGGGGGGGTTCCGCACCACGCCCTAGAACGCTGCATCCCATGTGATTTTGTCCCCCACGGGGAACAAAAATAGCACTGGCCGACAGGTGGGCAATTGGGGTACATCAGCCCTACCATCTAGGGGGTCCCCAATGCTTCAGACAAGGGAACAAAATCAAAAGTGGCCCACAAGTGGGCAAATTGGCTACGTCACCCCCACCTTCTGAGGGCCCCCATTGCTCCAAAGCAGGGAACAAAATTAGATATGGCTCACGAGAGGCAGGTTGGCTATATGCACCCCTGCCGTCTAGGGGGTCCCCAACACTTAAGAGTGATGAGGAATATCGGAAATGGCCCACAAGTGGGCACATTGGCTACGCCACCCTTACCCTTTGAGGCGCCCACAACGCTTTAGTGTGGCGAACAAAATTATCAATGGCCCACAAGAGGGCGCATGGGTTGTGCCAGTCCTGCCGTCTAGGGGGTCCCCAACACTTGAGAGCGGGGGACAAAATCAGAAGTATCGTGAGGGGGGGGGGGCATCCGCCTCAACAACCACCACCTCAGGCCCCCGCTTCGTCTGCTTTCCCGGCCTTCCCCCCTTGGGTGCATACTGCCGAACCCATTTGGCAGTGGCATCCCACACAGATGGGGGGGGGTCATACCCCCCAACCTGGTGGATGTCCCCCCCCATGTACACCTTCTGCCACACTTCCCTCCCGGTGTACTCCCCCGATGCTTCATCAATGAAGCAAACCCGCAACAAAAAATAATTTTTCCTTTGGGGGGGGTCACTCATCCCAAACAAACACAAAAAAGCCGCAACCGTTTCCCCCTCAGCGGCATTCGGCCATTTGGCCGTTTCCCCCCCAACCCACACAAAGGAGGGGAGGGTGAGGTTGGACTTCCTCTCCAACCCCCCTCCTTCTCGGTGATGGTGACCTGCCGGTACCATCCCGCCCCCCCCATCCGGCAGGCCTCATCCCCAGGCTCCCCCCACCGCCAGGACGCCCCCTCCGCCACCCTCTTCTCCCCCTCCAGCTCCACACGGGCCGCGACCGGCTTGGCGGGCCGTGCCCCTGCTGCTTATGCTGCTGCTGCTGGCGCCTGGGCTTCGCCCTTGACGAAAATACGCGGCACCTCCAGGATGGTGGCCTGAGAAAAACAAAAGAAACAAAAAAAAAACACGTGATAACTACCGCGATAACTCGCGCGATAACCTAGTTACAACGCGATAAGCCCGTGATAACCCCGCGATAACTAGTTAGAACGCGATAACCTAGCGCGATAACTAGTTAGAGCACCTAGTTGGAACGCGATAACCTAGCAGGATAACTAGTCAGAGCAGGGGTTAGTGCAGGGTGTTGTGGAAGCGGGCGGATTGGCTATGTCACCCTTGCCGTGTAAGGCATCCCCAACGCTTCACAACGGGGGACAAAATTGGCAGTGGCCCACAAGTGGGCGGATTGGCTGTGTCATCCCTACCGTATAGGGGGTCCCCAACGCTTCAGAGCGGGGGACAAAATCAGCAGTGGCCCACAAGCGGGCATATTAGCTACTTCACCCCTACCCTCCGAGTGCTTCCCAATGCTTGAAAAAGGGAGACAAAGTTTGTAGTCGCCTAAAAGAGGCACATTGGCTAGGTGCACCCCTACTGCCCTGGGGGGGGGGGGGGGGTTGCTTCGGAGCGATGTGGAACATCGCAAGTTGCCCACAAGCGGGCACATTGGCTATGCCACCCCTACCATCTAGGGGGTCCCTGACACTTAAGAGCGATGGGAAATATCGAAAATGGCCCACAACTGGGCACATCAGCTACGCCAACGCTGCTGTTTGAGGGGTCCCCCATGCTTCACAACTGCGTGCAAAATGAGTAGTGGCCCACAAGTGGGCGGATGGGTTGCGTCACCCCTGCTGTCGAAGGGGTCCCCAACACTTAACATCGATGGGGAATGTCGCAAATGGCCCACAAGTGGGCAAATTGGCTACGCCAACCGTGCCGTTTCAGGGGTCCCCAACGCTTCACGGCGGCGAACATAATGACCAGTGGGTCACAAGTGGGCGGATGGGCTGCGTCACCTCTGCTGTCTAGGGGGTCCCCAACGCTTCAGAGCGGGGGACAAAAGCAGCAGTGGCCCACAAGCAGGAATATTAGCTACTTCACCCCTACCCTCCGAGTGCTTCCCAATGCTTGAAAAAGGGAGACAAAGTTTGTAGTCGCCTAAAAGAGGCACATTGGCTATATGCACCCCTACTGCCCTGGGGGGGGGGGGGGGGGTTGCTTCGGAGCGATGTGGAACATCGCAAGTTGCCCACAAGCGGGCACATTGGCTATGCCACCCCTACCATCTAGGGGGTCCCTGACACTTAAGAGCGATGGGAAATATCGAAAATGGCCCACAACTGGGCACATCAGCTACGCCAACGCTGCTGTTTGAGGGGTCCCCCATGCTTCACAACTGCGTGCAAAATGAGTAGTGGCCCACAAGTGGGCGGATGGGTTGCGTCACCCCTGCTGTCGAAGGGGTCCCCAACACTTAACATCGATGGGGAATGTCGCAAATGGCCCACAAGTGGGCAAGTTGGCTACGCCAACCGTGCCGTTTCAGGGGTCCCCAACGCTTCACGGCGGCGAACATAATGACCAGTGGCTCACAAGTGGGCGGATGGGCTGCGTCACCCCTGCTGTCTAGGGGGTCCCCACCACTTCAGAGTGGGGGACAAAATCAGAAGTATACCACAAGTGGGCGGATTGCCTATGTCATCCCTACCATATAGGGGGTCCCCAACGCTTCAGAGCGGGAGACAAAATCGGAAGTGGCCCACAAGAGGCAAATAGAATACGTGCATCCGGGTTTTGCATCCACACGCCAATATGCATCCACACCTGTTTCCCCTGTGAAAAGCACACGTTCCCAACAGTGCGTTCCATGCGTTGGCAAAGTACGTTCCCAACATGTTTTTAGGGGTGGATGCGTAGTGAATGTACGTATTGTAGCCAAAGGAATATGCACTCCTATCGTCTGGGAGGAGGGGCATCGCTTCAGAGCGATGGGGAATACCGGAAGTGGCCCACAAGCGGGCACATTGGCTATGTCACTCCTACCGTTTAGGAGGTTCCCGAAACTTAAGAGCGATCGGTAATAACCGAAATGGCCCACAACTGGGCAGATTGGCTACGCCAATTGTGCCATCTAGGGGGGGGGGGGGGGGGCTTCAAAGCAGCAAACAAAATGAGCAGTGGCGCGAAAGTGGGCAGATGGGCTGTGTCACCCCTGCCGTCCGGGGGCCGCAACACGGACTACGTTTTGAGAACCACCTTTTGGTGATATTCTTCACTGGGGTGCATTTTTTGTTGTTGTTGGGGGGGGGGGGGGGGTTGCGCCGTCTAAGATGAAACACACTTCTCCTTGTGGTTGTGCCTCCATGTTCTTGAAAGGCGGGTTCAACGTAAGTATGGCGAAAAACCTTTTTGGAATAGTAGGAAGCGGGTGCACGACTTGCGCGGGTGACAAACTTGTGGGCACGGGTGACATAGCCCATCCGCCCACTTCTGGCCCAGTGCTGATTCTCTCCCGCGCTGTGAAGCGTTCAGGACCCCCTAAAAGCAAAGTGGACGTGCATAATCCGCCCATTTGTGGGCCACTTGTGATTTTGCCCCGCGCTCTCCAGCGTTGGCGAACCCGTGTATGGCAAGAGTGACGTGGCCAATCCTCCCACTTGTGGGCGACTGCTGATTGTGTCCCCCCCTCCGAACTCTTGGGGACCCCCCAGATGGCTCAGGTCCCCTAGTCCGCTGTGAAACTTTGGGGACCCTTAGGACAGCTTGGGTGCCGTAGCCAATCTGCCCACTTGTGGGCCATTTCTGGATTTGTCACCCGATGTGAAGTGCTTAGGCCACGCAAACTGCCCACCTTCACGGAAGCATAGGTGGCAGACCAGCATCTTCGTCTGGTGCTGGTGCCAGCACCAGATGGGGGGGTCTGTGGGCTCATTTTGATGGTGTCTTATTGTAGGCACAAAAACAGGGCCTTTTTGGGGGGTCTCAAACACGTTTCTTTCATTTTCATCTATTGAACCCAGTTCCCATTCCCTGGATTGAAGGTGTGATATCAGAGGAAAAGCACATGTAGGGCTTATTGCACCATGTAAACAGGAAGCTGTAAAATCACGCTGTTCTGGACCCCCCCTCAACTGTGGACACGAACAAGCACGCTGGCACAGTGTCTCTATTTCCACATTGGGAACTTGGAATCGTATGCTTTGTAATACACTAGTAGTATCATATGCACATACACAACCATACACAGGAGTCACCGCTGCGAAGTATATGCAAAATTCACCTGTAAATTGTTGTACCTGAAAGACAGGGCTGTTTACATGAAAATCCAGCTGAGTAGCTGGGGCCAGCACCAACAGCAGGAAAAATGGTAATGAAGACAAGCAATTGGGCAAAGAGTAGCTGGTGCTAGCACTTCCTGAGGAAAACAAAGAAATAGTAGGTGCAAACCAAGCAGAGGTATTGTGAGTGCTGTGTAACAACAAAACCAACCGACAAGTGCATGACTGTGCAAGACGAACACTGACAGCGCTGTAGTGCAAAGCACTGGACCAGTCTTTATGGGATCAAGAAACATGATTACTTCTTTGCTGCAGCAGCCCTGTTGATCCGGGCAGTCCAATTGGTAAATCCAAGTCGTTTGGGTTTCACAGTGTCAGCAGGATCACCCACCAGCGGCGCCTTCACTGTTGGACTTCTCCCCGCCAGTCGCAGACTGCTGTGCCCCATTGCTCGTAGCCTTCCCTGGAGTTGCACGTTTCGAACTACTGCTCTCCTCGTCGTGCTTCCGCTTGGCACCGGTTTTTTTGGGCTTCGGCTTTTGGGCCAACGGCTCTGCTTCATGCTCGGCCACTTCCTCTACTTCCTCATCCTCGTCCCCCTTTTCTACGTCCTCAAGCTTGCGGACTTTTCCCCTGCAATCAATGGGTACCCCATGGAGCATCTGATTTGTCACCCTAGTCCAGTCAATATTCGGCAGGCCATCAGCTTCCTTGCATCCAGCAACAGCATGTGTGACAAAGTCCTGAATTGCCGTATCCCCAAGGATACCAACCACCACATTGACAGGAATATGAAATTGAACTGTGAGGGCCCCGGGCAATGCGTGGGAGGAGGACAATAGCAGCAGCCATATTTCTTGGTACACCACCATTTCACCAGCCAGTGTCAGCAAGAAACCAACAATCTCCACGGGCAGGTATCCCCCACTTGGGAAATCCGTCACAGTAATGTATCGAGGCACCTTAAAGGGGGGAAAAAAGCAATTCTTCAATGAAAGGAGCTGGCCCCAGCTGCAACGAGGTGAAACGACCATTTTGTTGTGATTTTTGAGCGCGTGTCCGAACAACCAGGGTCGCAGTGTGGTCTAGATACCTTTTGTGGCAGCGGATGTTTCGAGAGAAGATTCACTTCAGTACACCCCATAGTAAATTGTGGTGACTTCTTGTTGAGGTGGTACACTGACAGCTTAATAGCACAGAACCCCGTATCTTGGTGCTGTTCACGAAGACTGTCCACAATGCCACCACAATCACCAGGCTCACCGGCAACAACAACAAGAACGCCACGCTGCAGCACTGTACTGACCAATGCATGGATGCCTAGGGTAAAGCCACGGGGGGGCCCAATGTACACCATTGTAAAAGAGATACCAGCCACTGCTGCTGGGATGGCCGAGCCAATTGCAGCTGGCAGCACCAGTAGTTTTCCGTCCGAGTCCCCTTCCAACTGCAACACATTCATGTTCCAAGTGAAGTTCCGAGTGAAGGCCAAGCAATGACGTCAGTGAATCGCTTTGCAACCGGGGTAGCACACAAACCTGTGAATTCTCCTCAGTGGCACCCATGTGCAGGTCGACGGTGAAGAAATTGTCCTGATTCGCCTGGACGGTTGGTAACACCAGTGGTTTCGACAAAGATTCTCGCAGACCAACATAGCTGACATCCTTCCAAATCGGCGCACTGACAACGTATTTCCACGGTGGAAAAGGGTCCTCTTCTGTCCAACGCCAGGTGTATGTCTTGAAATACAAGTCACTTCGGCTTGCCAGGAGGGATTCACACTTTTCTCGTTCACCCAGTCCACCTTAGCAATCATAGTACAAACTTTGAGACCCCAGTGTTTGCAGGCACCAAAACGGCATTTCCGAACGATGGGTGCTGGCCCCAGCACCTCTCACAGCAAATTGCAATCGAACAGCCACCGCAGATGCATCCTTATGGGAGGGCAAACATACGGCGAGATTCATGGATGAGATTGTTCTCAGGATGACACAGATGCCAACTCCATAACCGATCCAGTTTCAATCGCTTTCCCATCTTCTTGAGCTGTGCTCCACCATTGGCCGTGTTAGCCATAAACTTGCAGATTGTCCGGATATCGGGGGGCACCTGTCCTTCGAAGCAACGCATTTGATTCACAGTCATGCTATGACCGCGGGCCTCCAGCATCTGCACTGCATGTGCTGCTTCACGTCCACAAGTACTCACCAACAAGGCCACAGGAGACCACTGCTTTATCATATTGGCCTACAAGGGGTACCACAGGATTCACACCGGGCAACAGATGGCGGAGTACGTTGACAGGGCGATGAAACCACAAACAAACGGACGTGCTGACGGGCAGGCACACACCAGTGTGCCATCTTGAGCGCTGAATCCACCTTTCACCCACCAATTCGTCAGGTGCTCTCTGGCAGTCAAGTTGCCCTCGGTATCCCTTTCGTATTCCACCACCAGTTGCAGAACTCTCTCACACAAAGTTGGTGCTCGTGCAGTTTGGTTGGCTTGACTGATTCCTGCCAGGGACTCACGAATGGTCAACGGGGTCTCAGGCCGCACAACAGTCGCCAAGAAATGGGAACACCACCGGGGAGGGGGCAAGTTTCGCTTCTCCAGCTCCAGTTTCACGCGCCGAGCAGCCTCCACTATGTGCTGGCCAGACAGTATCCAGTAGATCCCACCTGATATTGCACCCAGTCACAAATGATCAAAGTCAACGGCAATTTTGGACAAGCGATGCTGGCACCAGCACCGACGAACGTTATTGGTAACGAAACAGCAAACTGTGCGCACAGAAGGCAGCATACTTCCATCACCCCATATTACAATCCGGATAAGGGTAGTCGGTGGTCGCTCCTTCAGGTCCTTGACCTTGTTCAGTACCTCATCCTCAGACCACTTTCGTATCTGCCCAAACTGCATCTTCTCGTCCCATCGCAGTTTCTCCAAGGGTATTTCCACCTCCTTTTTTTCACAGTGGTCCGCGAGCTTGATCTTCAGTGCACTGTCTTTCTTGCCTCCTTTACCACTTGGCGCTGGAACTGGCTGTGATGCTGTCACATCCTCAGATTGGCTTAGGAATCCCCCATTTGTTGACGGTGTCATTGGTAGAGGTGACATTGTACCAGCACCCTCAGCAGGGGTTGCATCTGACATTATGATGAAGAGTCTCATTTGAAGGGAAATGGTGTGGCAAATCGACAGAAATCAGTAATGGAACAGCAGTTTCAGCAGAAAATGGCGCAAATTGAGCGGTGTGTCAGTGGCTCTGTCCATACGAAGGGCAGCGCACATCGCAGTCAATTAATCCCCGACAGCGGCATCCGCTTCGCTACTACTGACATGGCACTGGTAAATTGCGCACTTGTTCCAAAGCCCTGGAAGGAGACGGCCGTCTCAAATGATCATGTTTCCGTGACTGGTCAATACACGTGCCAGACTTTGATTCCATTGCATCCAGACCAAACACACCGAACAGAAAACAGCGCGATAGACAACAGACAACGGTGCGTGTGCAATGTGCAGCGAGGAAAGCAGGAACCATAGGAGGGAATGCTGGCACCAGCTACTCATGCAGACAAGCGTAACCCTACCCTATAGTTAGGCAGGGGGGGGGGGGGGTTATTCTTGGAACACTGCCCCCTCCTCCTCGTCACTGGGAGGCAAACTGAATTCGTCTTCCTCTTGAAGCAAAACCAAGGGGGGGGGGGGGGGCATCACTCATGGTATCCACATCATCTACCAGATGCCCCAGGGAGCCAAGGGAATCAGCACTGGACACGGATATGTGGTCATCCTCTACCCCCACAAACCGATCTGGTGCATCAGCATCATCAGCATCAGGGGCACCCTTACCCTTGCCCTTCCCCCCCCCTTTCCCGCGCCTGTTCCGTGTGCGGAACCGTTCCATTAAGCTATTGAGTTGTGCAACCTCTGCAGGGTCTCTCCTAAAATTGCATTGATCCAAGTACTCAGTAACACCTTCCGGAGGGGACCGGTTGGATAATAATAACAGCACACTCCTGCGAAAAAACCTTTCGCAGAGCAGCCTCATTAACAGAATCAGGGATGGGCTTGGGAAACGTGTGTCCTTCAGGTAGAAGGCCAACAAAAGCAGTGGTTTTAGCTGTAGTAAATGGGGCAAACAAAAGCTGGGGACTGGTACACTAGGCGATAAAGCGACGGAGGCGTGCTCGAAAAAGATCGCACAGACCAGTGCGTAGCTTGCCGCGAAGGGTTTTGGTGCCCATGCGCGGGTGTGGCATGCCGAGGAACAAGTCCATTAGAGCGGGTTGCGATATGCAGTTGGATGGAGCTTGACCCGGGCGGAGAGACGGGACAACAGGGCCTCACCAATCTCTTCAGCAAAGAGACAACCTAGGGTATTACTCATCCACTCCTGCCACACTGCAAGTGTGACACTCAAACTGCGAACGTATTCTGTTTTGGGCGCCCAATCGCCAATAAGAAACAGATGTAGCAACAGGCTCCATTCCAAAACTGTGTGGGCTGCCTGACCAGTGCCTGGCTGTCGCCCTGACCAGTTGCAGTTGCGTACCTGTACGCCTAACGCAAAAAGCGCAGGGACATAACTAAACAATAAGGACTGCAGTCCTTGCAACCAACGGGGGTAGCTGTATCCACTTGAACTGATGAGAGAGATGCTGGTGCCAGCTGCAACCATTCCAATTTGCGTTGAATACGTACACGTACAGAGTTACCTACAAGTAGTAGTGCTGCTACCACTTTCTCAATGTGGAGCAGCTTGCGGTGGTGGTACACCATGGCACCCACTTGCAAATTACAGTTTTCCAAGGCAGCAAAGATAGGAAAGAAGGCCTTGTATATCTCAAGGGCAGTGTGTTTGTAAGGGTGCCACGCACCGTACATACAAGGCAACATGGACAGATGCTCATGGAAATTGTACTGCACATATGAATCCCCGTACAAAAAATGCAGTAAATAAAAATGTATTTTCATATCAATTATTAGGGGCATGGGGCGCCGGGTGTGCCGCTGTATGTCCTGGATCTCTTGTAGAATGTGTAGCAAATCAAGGATCCCACAGGTAGTCAAATCGGTCAACAACAGTGGCCGGAATTGTAGTGACCTAACGTTGTCCCGTTTAATATCGAGGGGAACACGAATAAACTCAGGCTCTGCATCAAGTGAAACCCGTGTAACATCGTTCAAGGAGCGAAGTGCAGTAGCAGTGGAATGCACGGCTGAGTCCAGCTGTCCCAACACGGTTACCAAAGACGGATGCCTAGGGAAGGGACATAGGTCTGTAGTGTGCAACATTGCAAACACTGTCAGGTTCATGCTGGGATTGGGATGCTCTGGGTCAATAGTAGACCTCTTCCACCACCAGTTATCAAACCACATAGCCATTTGGTGGTTTGACATGGACGACCACAGTTGTTGTGCAGCCGAGGTAGCCTTGGCAGTTAGTGGTACAGGGCGATTGGTAACAACACCACAGTTTGCTAAAACACGGCGAACACCCTGCGTCAAAGGTTGACCTGTAAGTGTGTCTTTCCGTGATACCTTACTAGTTGGACGTGCAGCCTTGTGCAGGACAGACCATAGCATATATAACTGTTTGGTGAAAACGGACAACCAACGAGGCTTCCTATTTTGCTTACTTGCAACAACAATTTGAGGTATAGTCTTACGAGTACGACGGTTGCAGCGGTCCTGTGCCAATAGGCGCACTGACATCAGAACCCCCGGCTCGCCAGCATGGGCATCACGTAATAAAGAAGACCCATTTGAATAATGTCCAGTACGTAGTAGATGCCGAACAACGGAGTAGGAAAATTTCATTACAAAAGTCTGGTGATGCAAGTAAAAGACACGATGCACATGGTGGCAAAACACAGCACACTCCCTATCCTTCAATGAGATGCACGTACCTTATGAAGATAAACATCGGTGGAATGGATATGGGAATGGTACTAACCAGGTTGCTCACTGGAGTTGGTGCTGGTGCCAGCACTCATAGTCCGGAACATCATCTCACAGACTCGATTGCGTTGAAAGGTGCTGGCACCAGCTACTTTGAGCCAAAAAGGGATTTGAGAAGACCATTTGAGTCAGCAGGTGCTAGCACCCGCACCTTTCTGCCAAAGAGAACCAAGGAAAGGTGAAATTGCTTGCAAAGGTGCTGGCCCCAGCTGCTTTAATGATAAACTTGATACCAAAGATACAAAGTAACAAGACATGTCCAATACGCGGTGACTATAGTAACCAACATGTGCACGATTGAATATCACCAACAAATGTAATTGCGGGACATCCCACAAGTACTTTTCGTCAAGGAAGGTGCTGGCCCCAGCTGCAATCATGGGAAACAAAGTTTTGAGATCAGCATTTTCAATCATCATGAAGTAGTAGTGTAGAAAGGGTGTTTTGAACCCCTAACTTCATCGGCCGCGAAAATACACGTTCAAAAAAGGGGAGTTTTTTACACTGCTCTTTTTGGGTATAGAACCGGGCAAAAGTGTGCCACGGGGGTGGGCAGTTTGCGTGGCCTAAGAAGTGTTGGGCACCCCCCGGGTGGTAGGGGTGACATAGCCCATTTGCCCCTTTTTGGGCCACTGCTCATTTTGTCACCCGGTGTGAAGCGTTGGGGATCTCCAAGACGGCAGGGGTGGTGTAGCCAATTTGCCCACTTTTGGGCCACTGCTGATTTTGTCCCCCGTTCTGCAGTGTTGGGGACCCCCGGACGGTAGGGGTGATGTAGCCAATTTAATTAAATGCTCCCACTTGTGGGCCCATTCCAATATTCCCCATCGCTTTTAAGTGTTTGGGACCTCTCAGACGGCAGGGGTGGCGCAGCCAATTCTGCCACTTGGGGCCACGGATTTTGTCCACCTCTGTGAAATGTTGGGGTCCTCCCAAACGGCGTGGGTGACGTAACAAATCTGCCTCTTGTGGGCCACTGCCCATTTAGTTCCCCGCTCCTTAGGGTTGGGGAACCCCCTATGGCATAGGTGACGTAGCCAATCTACCTTTTTGTGCCCTAGAGACCTACGTTAAAACCAATATGGTTCATTGTAATTTTGAATATATGAAAGGGTGTAAAAATTAACCTATCAAATACTAACACGTTAACCCAATTTTGGCATATTTGCCCCGCTTTTGCTTGTGCTCGTACCATGCCCATTTGACGTGTTTGCGTGGTCAAAGGGTGCCCAAGGGGTTGCTGCGGGTTGCATAGTCCTATGCTTGGTTATGTAGCCCCACACATCCCTCTCCGGTCCCCCCACTCACCCTACTCCCAACCTCTTTTTTCCCTTGTGTAGCTCTTGCTATGCCTTTCTCTCTTGACACCCTTCTCGAGCTTAGTATGAAGCTCACACGTTTGAGTGGGGCCAAGAGTTTGCGGGACTCTTTGGTCTCCCAACTCCTTGGTGAGTGGGTGGCGTCATCCCCTTTGGCCAAGGCCCGGTGGTACGAGGCCAGCGAGGTTGCCCAACTCCCCGTCATCCGCAACAAACAAATAGATGCCGTAAAGCAATATGCCTCCGTCTTCTTCCCCGCACCCGAATCGACGGGTTACTTATGGGCTTGATGGTCCCCAAAGGCGGCTTCCGGAATGTGTCGGAGTTCATGACTCGCCGGGGGGCCACGTACACTGCCGCACCGGGCCTCCCATTCCCCCGCCCCATCCCTTCACGTGACTGCTTCATGGACAATGGAAGGAGTTGGTCGAGCCGCCTGCGCTGGATCGACCCGTGTCCGTGGCGGATCCTCCCACAAGCGGCCGCTCTTGGCCGTTGCAATTGTGGGCTTGCTACATCCAATCGCGTCCACCCCTTGTGGACACCATCGATTGGAAGCGGCCGCTCACTTTCCTCCTCCGTGGGGATGCCTACCCGTGCGCCGGTGGAAGTTACACCCAACTGTCCATTGGGCTCCTCAACCACGGTGCACGGGGCCGAACACCCGCCTCCGTATGGGTGATTGGTATGGCCGTATGCTGGGATAAGGACATGGCCGCGCTAGCAACAATATGGTCCAAGAACCTGCAGGTATACGGTCGTTTTGTTTCGCTTTCGTTTCTGCGGTAATTTGAGGTCAATACTTAATGTTTCGCAAAAAATTAACGCCGACTGAAAAATTAGGGAAATGATAACCCGTTGGTCACGAATGCCATGCTTGAATCAATGCAATGTATTTCAGATCGGGACAGAAACTCATGAGTCACAGAACAATGCCTACTCCTGCACCTTGTTGTCAGTCACACTACGGGTTCATAAATTCATGAACTCTTCTTGTTGAGAAGGTCTTGTTCTTTGCATTGCATGTGGGTGGTTGTTCGCACGTGCTGTTTTGGGCACCCATGTATGGTATAACAATGATTGGGCTTTTGGTGCAGTGAGTTGCCCGTCACAGAAGTCAGCGATGTCAGTGAGGCGTCACACCAAGGTGCTCGCTGATGGAGAGGGATGGATTTAGATTGTCCTCCACTAGCTAGCTATGAGTTCTAATTTGTTGGTTTTGGTTGCTGCTGAAGGATGGCATTCATGTTCCAATGCCACACAGAAAACACATGCTTCCTGTTTACAGCTCCTTTTTGGCATTTGGGGTGCAATGCAATGTCCATTAAGCTCTGAATAGCAGTCTGGGCATTAAGGGAAGAGGGAAGTGAAACACACATATAGAAACACACACCACGATACACGACCAAACAGGCAGCAACAAAGGCCTGAGTGCACAATCGTGATGTGCAGCGGTTCAACAAAGCCATGTCAAAACGCGGCACTAGGCAAGGAAAGAAAGACACACACACACACACACATAAACATACACACACACAGAGAGAGAGACCTGACATGTGTAACACCACCCCCGGGGGGCCTCGCGGCAAATCAAAGGGGGGTGGCCTGACTGCCCACACAATGGGCAATTCTTGCCAGGATTCTTCTCCTGCCACTTGGGGCAGTGGGCCGATACGTGGTTGACATCCCCGCATACGTTGCAGAAAAGAAGTGGACGGTCGCTCTCCCCGTACAGCCAGCAGACATCGTTGAGGAAGCCCATCTGTTCCCATACACTTTTCCAGGCCTGGTTGCGCCTGCACAAAGGCAGAATGAAGACATCCCCCTCCTCCACACCATTTTGCCAGTTGGCACAATCTCAAAAATGCAATCCCACGTGGCCACTGTTGTTGGACAACCCCATCACCACACATTTGCTGTGCAGACATACCTTTAGTTGCAAACCGTCCTCAGCTGGCATCTGCCAGGCAAATGTTCAGGTGCACAATTCACAGTCAATGTGTAAAGCATACGAAACCTGGCGGTACTTTGGGCTTTTAGTGTGCCTGTACTTGGTGACTCAATGCGTATACACTGGGTGAGGTACACTCATGTACCTCACTATGACAGTTCCGACAGTTCCCTCAACCCTTCTTGCTTCCATCTCGTGCTCCGAGTGCGATTTCTCCTGTTTTTCCAGTTGCTGTCCCCACCACGGCCACGGAGCTGAGCTCACACCTGGAGGGCAGCACAGCCACAGGGTAATCATCGATCCACACTGGGGCATTCTCATTGAAATACTGCAGTGTGCGTTGGGCCACTTGGACGGTTGGGAAGACGACCAACGCCCAGCAATACCCCCCACGCTGCTCAATGAGAACCCGCTCTGGCTTCACTCCAGTGTGTTTGAAGAAGCTGCTGACATGATCTTCGGTATGCTGTGCAGGAAACCGACAGAGGCTTTTGCGTGCATGCTGGAAAGCCCAGAGAGGCAGCGAAGAAGGGTGGGAAGGAAGGCGCGCGATGCTAAGATGAATGCCTCATCACGGAGTAGGGGAAGCTGGGGCTAGAGTGGAGGGACATGTTTCCAAATCCTTACCTGCAGGAGTGCAGTGAAACCAACCCTGCCAGAGAAAAGCTTAAAGGGGGGCAGAGAGGGGGGCGGCCTGTCGGGACAACCCTGGACCATCACTGCGACTGGGTTGTGCCAAAAAGCAGTTCACCTTCACCGATCAGCAACATGAGGTCCACAGTCCCCACGGCTGTTTTGTCCTTAAGCCAGGTGTGCGAACACCCACGACAGGACCCCAGCTTGGTTCTCTGGTCCCCACTGGTGCTAGCCAAGTGTCCTGCTTCTGCTCTTTCTTTCTTCACCCTGCTCAGACGCACGCACGCATTTACTCGTGAAGTTGTGGAATACAACGTTCAGGGGGTCAGAATAACACTTTGAGAGGTGAGTTGGAGGAGACTGAAGGTGATGCGCAACCTGTGGGGATACCATGCCGAACCAAATCTCACGATTTTGCTCCAAGTTCTGTTCTTCCAGCATTTTCGCGTGCATCACTTCGCTTTTCTGGGCCTCCAGTCGGTGCCGCAGGTCGTGGACTTTGTCTTGGTCACGGTTGCTGCGGCGGTCTTGCACCTGTTTGTTGTGCAAGCCAAGGGCCGGTTGCAAAAGTCACCAGAGTGTCTGGCATCGCAGTCAAGTTCGCTTGAATGCTTGCAGAGGCGCTTAAGACAACCACAACCAGCCAAGGCAAACCAAAGCAGGTTGAGGGGGTTGACAGAGGTGGAACAGGAACCACCAGGGGCGGACAGCCTAGCGACGACTTGAGGCATACCTTGCGATGGCGCTCCTTTTCATGTGCCTCCGATCTTTCGTGTGCGTGTTTCTCCCGCTCCCGCTCCCTCTCCCATTCTGTCTCCCTCTCCCTCTCCCGCTGCCTCTCCCTATCCTTTTCTCTGGCCTTTTCTCTCAGCCACTTTTCCTTCTCCCTTTCCCTCTCCTGTTTCTCCCTCTCCCGCTCCCGCTCCCGCTCCCGCTCCCGCTCCCGCTCCCGCTCCTTCTCCCTCGAGTCCCCGAGTCCATGCAGCATGGGTCTTGAAGACAGCATCTCGTCAAGACCAGGAGATTTTGACCTTTGTCTACCCCGGGAATCCACACTTCGTCCGCGCCCATCACCCTTGGCGCTCTCCCTCAAGCTGTCTACTGACCGCCGGCCGCCAACGTTACCATCCCCTTTGCGTTCACTGGCCTTCAGCCGCATTGCCCAGATGCGCTTTGCTACAGGGTCATCTTCCTCCTCGAGTTTTTCCTTTCTCTTCAACTCAAGTTGCCTTTTCCGCTCTTGCAATTCGGCGAGGTGCTTCTTCCGCTCCAACCGTTGCCGCTCGTCCTCGCCAAGGTCCTCGTCATCTGGCTCCCGAGTCCGCTTTATCACCTTGTACCTGTCCCCTAGTCCCACAGGTGGGGGAGTACTGGAACGGTCCTGACTGGAACGGTCCCGACTGGAGCGCTTTTTCTGACCCGAAATCCAGTCCAAATCAAGAAAATCCTGTTCCATTGTACTGCAAATATGGCGAACAAGATGTTGGCTGACAAAGCAACGCTGCCCTGCTACAAATCACTACACTCTGTAGAGTTTCGCCAGGTTTAAAGGTACAGAACAGTTTCACAGGAAATGCAAATTCTGCAAGGAAGATTTTTGACCGCAGCAAAAGTGCAAAGGAAAGTCTGCCTGTTAGTCAGGAATTCAGGAAGGTTCTCCCCCCCTGAAGTGGACTTCGTTCCGTTGCAATAATGCAGTGCAGCCGCGAAACTTGTTGTATTGGAACAGGAAGGCTTCTTAGTCTCCAGACTGAGCTGCTGAGCAAGGTTTTTGCAGACAGATTGTTGCATCTACTTGTTTGCGGACCATTTTGGACACCGCGCTTGAGAGCTACACTGCGCCTTGCGCTGAGGACCCGCCCAACCCAGCCACTCTGGCTACAACCCCAGCAGTTCCGGGTCCACGCGTCGTGCACCTTGCGGGCAGCCTCAGGGCAGACTCCAGCCACAGTGCTGTTTTGGGGGGGCTGGGGTACCAGCCGAGTCTTTGGGCCCAAGGGTTCTTGCAAGTGGTGGATCGGGACACAGGGCGGCGGAGGATGAGGCCATATGAGCTAGAGAAGCGATTTGGCCAGGGAGTAGCTTCACTATATGGGGAAAACACTGTACGGGGGCAAAAAAGGGCCGCAAGAAGGCGATAAAAACAAGAAATGGGGATGCGTTGGAGCCAAAAAGGATGATTGGCGGTATGTAAATTGGGTATCAAAGCAGGATTTGTGGAACGATTTAAGGGATTTCTACTGGGATGTAGGGTCGCTACATTACTTCACCTGGAGCCAGAACCCCCCAGAAGTGGACGAAGCCCGACAGTAAATGGTAACGCTCTGAGAAGACCGTCTCCAAAATGCAGGGGACGAAAGGAGCATAGCGTTCGAGTGAATGCGCCGGTTCAACAAGGGAGGGCGGAAGGGGAGAAGCAGGCTCGAATCATTCTCGGTGGAACCATGAAGGATTTTGTAGCTAAGCCTAGGGGTACAGTTATAAAAAAAGAGTCCATGCTCACAATGCATGCAACACCATCTAAACGAGGTATAGCCTACCTACTAGCGTAATCAGGCAAATGCATCAAAGCTGAGTCCTAGCTCAGAAGCATAGATTAGAAAGGCAGCCCTAGACAATTGTAACCTTCGTGAATAGAAGCAATTTTTTTCTATGCATGTATGTGGCTCTAGTTAGCCAGCAAGATTGTTTAACGTGTAAAACCGACACTAAGGATGAAAATTTTTATCTCGATGAAGAAGATGAAGAAAATGAAGGCAACATTGAAGTATGCGACCCCTTTGCATATGTATAGGCATGGTTACTTCATACATTAAGCAATTCTAAGAAAAAAAGATAGGTTTGATGCATGTTACATGGCTAGGCTTGGTTGCCGGGACGCTACGCGCCCCCCCAACCAAGCCTAGCATATCCTTTCATCGTTTGGTCTCAGACAGGCCTCTCTTCTGGGCTCAAAATGTGCAAAAACGATAAAAATATTGAAAAAATAGCTGTTTCGCGGTTCAAATTTGTTCAAAACAACCCTACTTTGGCAAACATGAAGTTCGACGATCTGAATGCAATGTTTCGTAACTCCGTTTTGCACACTTTGATACAATGACCTACCTTACTTTGCTGTGGAAAAGACAACATGTTTCGACACAATGTTTCCGATTGAAGGCTACAAAAAACAGCGAAACTGCATTTTTTCAGCAAAGCGCAACTCATTTGCCCTCGGCATTATGGTAGTAGTGACCGATTGCTCTTTACGCCCCCCCAACCGGCTCCATCTTTGCTATCTACATGTATCTGTTTCCTTGCTAGCTGAAGAAAAAGTTTAGTAACAAACATACGAGCCTCGATGAAAACCCACATTTGTAGCACTGTAGTTGCCAAAGAAAACTTGTAATTTTCACCAATGCTTTGCCTTTTGCTACAAGCACGTTTAAAAATACCAAATTAACCTTTGCATTGTCTTCGGCTCCCATGCAAAGATTTTCGATGGGCTAGGTCTCCATTCTCAACTCTGCCATATGGGTAAGCATTGAGTCTACTTTTTGAGCATGAAATCCAGAAACAACAAACATCGTCCCAAAAACGGTCTTTGGCGACCTACTTTTCCAACTTTGGATATTTCTGCCTACAATATTTATTTTTCTGTGCCCAAGTCACGTATCATAGCTTTGCATGCGATAGTAGGTTGTTTGAGACAGCTAGTGCACATATAAAAAGATAATGGAAACATAAACAAAGACATAATATCATTTTAACCAAGATTTCGAGCGTTTCACTTTTTTTCTAACAAAAGGTTCCTAAAACACATGTCTATCCTTGATTGTTCTCCTTGTTGCTCGATGGCTTCGATGTTCGATAGTTTTTACTCTAGTGGCTTTGTTATACTTGCACCTGAATGCCTGAATGAAGAATATTCGATTGCTCGGAGCGGAACTACGATTACTGGACGACTTCTGGCCTTTTGCACCTTTACATTACAATGTACAATGGTACGAAAAATTTTAAGAATGTTGTAACACACTTCGATGTCGCAAAACAATGCCAAAGGTGACATCATTCGTACTTTGGCAATGTGCGGAATCCAAAACCATGCAAAGGCTTGCTTTTGCATTCCAAAGTGCTCAGTGCATCGCACAACCGCCATGCGAAATTACCATAACAAACCGATTGAATGAATAACAAGAAATTTCATACCCTTCGTGCAACATTTTCCATTCTCGGAAATTTTTTCCGTTTCTACAAGATTGGAACCGATGAGTTGATTTTTTCTTAACTCTAAAGCTGAAACCAACGAATACATGTTGCTCATCAGTTGTGAAGATGTGAATAAGGAATCAATTATTGCTTATGTCAAATTAATTATGTTCAAATTCGGACAATGAGATTCAATTTTCGACGGTTCGAAAAATATCGACAGTTCGACCGGCGCCATAGTCGGAATTTGCCTGCTCTAAAAAGTCGATTTTTTAGTAGCGATTTTACGATTTTCCCGTCACATCAGTTTGTGCGGATTTGGATTCCGAGTCTGTTGCATATTTTCGTTGCCTTTCAGACCCAAAAAATCTACCCCACTTGCTCCAGGAGGGGGTACGCACTTCTATACAGATGGTTCAGTGGTCCGTGGCGGCCGGGGCCCTCTCCCAGCCGCCGCATCTACCAGCGCGCTGTCGCGCATAAGCAACAAAAGTTATAGGAATCGATAAGCCTACGCGGTGGTCCTATCAGGGTGGGTGGTCCTATGGGCATTACCTCCACCTGGGGGGGGGGCGTCTTATGCACTACCCCACCACCCTTGTGTTGGGAGTGGCGTTATGTGCTTAGGGAAGCACTTGGTTCTTTGTCCTAGGGGAACCCATGGTGGTTCCGAAAAACCTTGGTGCTTCCCTAAGTGTGCGTTTGGTGGCCGGGAAATAATTTTTTTTTGGGCAATAGGGCCTCTTGGTCCCTCCCGAAATTGGCCTCCTTATTGGGCTTTCCACCACTGTTGGTATGCTCCCCCCTAGTGTTCCCCACTGTTCTGCCAACACTCCTAACCCCCCAAATCACTCCCTCCTACCTTCCTTTGGTTCAGGAGGGCCCACTGATTGGCTCAACTCACCTATGGGAAGCAAAGCAGGTGTCGGAGGGAAAGGGAGCACAGGTCACACATGGCATGGGACACACAAGCAAATGGAATCAGTGGCACATGATGCAAATGCAAAAACAAAAATGGCAGGGACTGGCTGATTATGTGGCATTTCAGTGCACATTTCACAGCACTGTGTAGTCGAGCAACAGGTAGCAGCACTGCATGCCACCTGCAAGGGAGGATTGTTGCATGTGCCCTGGAATCATGGATCCTGTAGCCCAGTACCAAGCAGAGCCTTTACATTATTCCTAACATGGAGCTGACGAAAACAGGCAAACATACTGGTTGCTACACTTTTGCAGTGGCAAAAACGGGCATAGCGTAATGCTACATCAGCATGGTGCGACTCAAAGGGCTGCTCATCCGCATGACCATGGAAGCCATGCATACCAGCAAATCTGGGCCCAAAGGTCACAGCAAAGTACTGCTTGGGGGTGGGGGGGGTTTTAGGAAAGGCAGAGGCAAAAAAGCCACTGAAGGATGCACACCGAAGCTCAAGTAGGTCAAGGAGCCTGGGTGTGTCTCGGAAATTAACAGAACCTGCCAACAGTCCGTACACATGGGACCACTTTTGAAACCTTTGCAGAAATGAGTCCCTCAATTTGCGTCGAGCAATGAAGCTGTTATTGTTGTCAGCTCCATTTTAGCTGCTTCATACCTGTCTTTGACCTCTCGAAATAGCTCAGGAATGTGTCGGCTGCTCTTCAGCTTCTTTCAAAGCCTTTTTAGAACCTGTAACTGCGGCCGAAACTCTTCCAAAAGACAATTCGTGAGGGGAACACACACCTCTAGTGTATAAATCTTCTTGCAGATATCACCTGTGTACCCATGACCCAAGTAAGCTCCCTTGTTCAATCGAAACTGCTTGCAAACAGTTTTCCACCTCACCATGTGTATATCCGAAGCACTTTCGAGAGCCTCATAACTGGTGTCGTGCAATTGGGTCGCGAGTTTCAGTTCGCCTTCGGCCTCCAGGAGGGCACACCTTGCGCGACCCATTGCTTCCTCCAACTCACCTACCTGCAAAGCGAATCGAACAGCCCTACGCTCAGACCTCTGCCGACGACTTCGTTGGTTTTGTCGACGACGCCGTTCCAGCCAAGTCAGACCGACGTCGTCGGCGTCGCCTTCGTCACCACTCCTTTGGTCCGAATCAACATTCAGGTCATCAATTTTTCGTTTGGGCTCATCAATTCGATTCTGACGTTCCTGGACCTCTCATAGCTTCAGCTCCACCTCCTGTTTACACTGAGCTACTTGCAGAGCAGCATTGTTCCTCCGCTGTCTGGTCTCCTCCAGAGCCTCAGGAATGGGGCCCTCAGTACACAGCTGCCTATCGAATTTCACCAGGAGGGACTCCAGTGCATCCATGCCATTTGTGACGATACCCAGGTTGCAGTGCAGAGGTGTTGGCAGACAGTAGTCTACCCCTAGCCAAAAAATAGGTGGGTGAGTGATGCTCATTGTCTGTGCACTACCAGTGGGCTTCTTCGGTACCTTCGCCTTCTGCAGTCGTGCAACCTCCAAAGCAGCATACTCTTTTGCACAGGCCTCCACCTCCTCCAGGCGTCGAATGTGTACATAATGGGTGGCCACCACCTCACCATCATGTGAACCTGCACTAACCTCTGGCCTTGCCAAGTGTCGGTACTTGCTCAGAATAGGGCCACCGCTGATGATACCTGCAGACAAGTCGGACCCAAGACAGAAAGGGCTGAAGAATGTGCAAGACTGTCCGGCATGGCCAGAAGTGGTCGACTGCATTTTGAAATCGGAGGCATGTATGAACATAACTTTCCGAAGGTGGCCTCCGAACAACAACTGCTGCAAGTGTAACGACTGTACTTCCTGCAAGTGCTGTCGACAGGTCTGGACTATGTTTGCATATGTTTCCATCGCGCGAAACCAGACAATGCAATCAACATGCACACGGGACCTACTGTTTGCAACATTCAACAGTCTCAGAGTCAACTTCATTGTCCCCTTTCCAGCATCCAGATTCAGCACGATTACCAAGGTGTCCTTTGGAAGCCAGGCAGGCCACAGCAACTTGTCGCGGCTGAGAAGAAGCTCCACCTTCCGAGTGAGCCAGTGACGCACTGACTCATCTCTGAGAACAGGCACAGTGGCAAAGACAGGCACGTTTTTCTTTTTATCCAAGGAGACCTGCAGATGCAATGGTTCCACAGAAACATTGTCCCAGAGCTCTTTCTTCTGTTTAAGCACAATTCTCCACCCACGGAGCACGGGAAGGCCCCAAGAGGTCAAATGAGACCTCATCACTTGCAGCTGACAGTTTGAAGCCCGCATGTCGCAGCAGAGCTCAAGAGTCCCCAACTGAGGCACGTTCACTTGGTAGGACTCTGCATCTGCCCATCTACCACTCAGCTTCTTCTGAATAAGAGGAGTTCCATCAAGGCTGGCTCCATGCAGGTTGCTGAACTCTTGCACTGCATCCATTCAGCGGTACACCTTGCGAGAGGACACTTTGTTAGCAGTTTTCTTGGCCATTGCTGTTCGTATGTATGTGTGATGTCTAGCATGAGCTGGTACTTTGAGAATGTGTGTACCACCTGCATATTTCACATGTCTCTTGACCAATGCCTGCAAGACAAGTAGCTCCAACCTGGACAGAGGGCCCTTGGCAGTTTTCCTCACCATCCAACAGTGCCTCCTCAGTGCAGCAGTCCTGGTCATCATACAGAAATATTGCTGTCGCCAAGACATTTTCTGAGGGTTACCAGTGGCTGGCTGCGATGCCGGGTGTTTCACATTTTCAGAGCCTTCACTACTTTTCTGAGATCCTTTGTCCGTGGGCTCACACCTTGGGTTTTTTGTGGATGGATCCTCAGGCTGTTCCAAAGGCCTCTTCCTCCCAACACACTGAGTGTCCCATGTTTTCTGCCACGAGGCGGGACCAGATCCGTGTGCCTCACAGAGTTTCTTGGCCTTTCGGATGCGCTTTGTACCCTTGGCTTTCTCCAGTTTATTGAATTCGGCACGCTCGGAGTCTGTTAGGGCGCGTGCCCGCCCCCATTTCGTCGCTCCATTGTCGCACTTGACGCAGTAGTAGGAACAGTACTCGAATGGAGGCAATGGAGGCAGTGACATCCCATGGCCCAAAAGCACACTACAACGTGAATGGTACACATACAAACATGTAACTGGCACAAATTCTGCAAGTATAACCCTGCATCATACACCTCGACACACTGACAGGAACAAATCGACGAATTGTTAAAATCCGCATATCGTACAGGTGAAAACGCATAGGGATGTAGGTCTCACTCAGGGCTATCAAAAAAGGTATAATACTTATGGCATTTTCGCCCGCGTACTCGATTAACTATAATGTCACAGGTGGTGGGGTAGTGTATGGCGACTTAAGGCGCCGCGCCGCCGCAAAACGTTCGAACTATCGAACTCTCCCATTGCACGGCGACTGTGCTAACCGTTCGACCGATCAGGCTTCTGGCAACCATGTATTAAAACTTCATAAGGGTTAGGCCTCACAGAGAAAAAAATTTAGAAAAAGCGAGCGAGGCAATGCACAGATTCGCCACTGTCCAACCTACAAAGACCGAATCACCTTGGTTCTCATTGCAAGACTTGCATGCAGAGGTACAGAGTGACAGATGTGTAAATGTAACCATGTAGCCATCCCAAAACACCAAGAGCGCACTTGGCCGATTGCAAAATGGCGAAAAATGGGATGACAACCCGAATCAAGACTAAATATTGAGACCGAGCTGGTGGGAGAGGGAACATCAGCCATGACTGGTGAGGGACATCAAGAATGATTCACACATCAATGGCTCTTAGCAAAGTGAAATTAGCTTGCAAGTGAACCACATCATCACGAGGCCCACTTTCAAGGCTTTTGGACTTTTGAGGGGCCAAAATGTCCCAAAATGGGCTCAAAATGGGCTCATTTCACCCGTTTGTGCACCCCGAATGGTCTTGGATAAGGTTTGGAAAAATGCATTTTTGACCCACTTTTGACCCATTTTTGGTCTCAAAACAACCCATTTTCAAGGCATTTTGGGATTTTCGGAGGACCAAAATGGGCCACCACAAGCTCAAAACGGTTCAAAAACACTTGTTTTAGCGTCGCACATGGTCTAGGATCATTTTTGAGAAAAGTCATCTTTTTGCCCCTACCGGACCCTGTTAACCCATTTGGGCACCCACCATTTGGGCTTTTGCTGCAGCCTAGTGGGCCTAGGTATTGGGGTCTAGGCGTCCGTTTGGGCAATTCTGAGGGGTGGAAACTTCAAAAAGTGGGGGGTTGTGGGTGCAGTAGGTGCCCGCGGAATCGCATTTTGAGCCATGTAGCCAAAGATATGGCCTATTCTTGGTTTATGGCTGTTGGCATTTGGAGCTTTTGGGGGCCTTTTTGGGCCGTTTCGTGGACATATCATGGAGTTAGAGGGCCGCAAGGAGCTCGTTGACACGGGGAAGTCAAGCCGCATGTGGAGCGTACCCACCGTTTCCCTTTGTTTGGCCGTTTTGAATTTGTTCCAAGCCTTTTTTGGCCCAAAAATGGCTTTTTTTGCCCTAAACTGCAGTTTTTGAAACTAAGGGGCGCCACTTGCGAATCCCGTTCCCGGCCGCCACCGTTGAGTTTCTTGCTCAAACTCTGTGTGATTGTACTTCACACACATAGGTATCATCCACCAAAATTTCATCCTTATCTGAAGCACCACGGCGGAGATGTGATTTTTACCCATTTCGCGTGTGCTGTTGCTTGCTTGCTTGCTGCTTGCTGCTTGCTGCTGCTGCTAAGTGCTGGTAGGTCCACCCTAGACACTAAAAAGGGTTATAAAACCAAGACTGGTTCCACCAGCTCGGTGACCCTAGCCCTAACCCCAGCCCTAACCCTAACCCAAACCCTACCCTAATCTGAAGGGGACACCTCCAAGTTGATTGGAAGACTTGTATCTATGCATAAGGTGAATAAGGCACCTATTAAGAGACATGAAAACCAACAAAACTCGAAGAATGCACCCGCCCCAACGAAAAATCGCGAAAGAGTAAGACAACCCTAACCAAATTCGTCCAGGATGAAGTACGGAAAGTACGTAGCCGCGAGCTTGCTGGGTTTGCTTTGGTGGGCCACACAACTCTTTACTGCGCATTGTTTGTTGGGGCAAACTTAGTTGAAGCTGAATAGCAAGTGAGCGGATGGGAGTCCATACAGGCGGAACGTACGGTGGTACCAGCTATCAATGTTGGTGTCCCTTTTCAGCTCATTATTGCATTGCGTACACCAGCATGATGTTCCCATTTGGCCAATCGGGTCGAAGCACACAACAGATGGAAGACAGAAACTCTCCAAGTTGCGTCCGCATATACCCGTCACCACTGGGTACGGAGTATTCTTTCTAAATGTACTACGAACATGGCGAAGAGCATCAAGACCACTTGGACTTATCTTGTCCCCTTCCTTGGCTCAAGTCTTACCCCCAACGGCCAAGTAATAAGATCTTGAGTATCATTTTGGCACCTAAGAAGAACATGTGAAGCAAATAGGTTATTATTATTACTATTATTATTATTAAGTTATTATTGGTTAAATGAAGGTTTAAATGTAATTTGGTTGTGTAAGGTTAAGGTGTTATTACAAGTTACATGAGTTTTACACTTCAATTTTAGCACATAGCTACCAGCAAAGTCAATAGCTGGTTGACAGTTTTGCTTGTGGTTTTGAGCCTTGGGTGGGTTCGATTCCTGATTCGGGCATCAGTGCTGGATCGCGGGAATGGCTATGCAAGACTACGGCTTAGGACTACGCGTAGGACTAAAGGATCTGCCCACATCTGGCGCCTGCGCTTGCATTAACTGAAAATGGGGAAAAAAAGGAATTGGTTTTCTGATTGAATTGATTGCTGGGGCCGAACAGCTTTGTTAAAATTTCCCTTGACTCTTTTCAATAGCAAACAATGCAGTAAATTCCAGGAATGATCTCTCACTTGAATAGTGACAATTCAATGCATCAACAAAACACCAACCTAAAAGGTTGCAAGAAGAATGGTACAAAAGCCTTGTTTGAACCTCCCAAATTGATATAAAAACATTTATAAATCATGCAAAAGCTCAGTTTATATCAATGTCATAGATTAGGAACATCCCGTGCTGAAATGGATTTATCGCTTTTAGGAAAATTGCATGGATGGCATCCGGGAATCGAACCTAGGATTTTGCAATGCAAATCCCATGTTCCGCCAATTATGATAACACATCCGGCTGATAAATTTACATCTCAATTAATTATAGATCAACAAACATGATCATCTGAAGTCAGAAAACATCCGTCTTTTCTTTTTCTGCCCCAGCAGAACAATGGCCAGATCCACAGCGATCATGCATGACAGATCGATCAGCGATTACGACGAAGTCGTGACCAAGTCTGTTGACAGAAGACGATAAACAGGTACTCCCATGCTCATGGGAGAACTGCATTGCAGAGGGAGTTATAGAATATAGAGCTGTACCCAGACTTCGTCAGCGCATCTGCGAGTTGAGCTTGCTTTGCGACCCATTTGAGATTGGTGACTTCTCCGCACTCTATAGCATCACGAATCACAGCCAGTTCAATGAGCAGTCGCTTCTCAGAGACAGCCTTGCGCAGATAGACGTGGTCGAATAGTGAAGGACAGTCAGTGCGTAGCGTGACAAGAACTCGCATCTTCGTAATGTCAGTAACGACGTTGAGTGTCAGGAACAGGTCATCCAAGCAGGCTGAACATGCAAGGGTTTCCCCAGCAGAGGTGGACTTTACAACTCTGCGCAAGGTACGGCTTTTCCAGTTGATCACACAGAAGCGCTCCTTCTTGTCTTCACCGACACTTGTGATAGTCCACAGCCAGCCCCCAACAGTGTTGCCTTCTTCCCCATTGCCCCATGACGAGTCATGGTATCCAACAAGATGAACAGGTCCACTCAACCTGGGAAATCTGATGAATAGCGATCTCTTCCTATTGTGCTGCAAGGTCTTGTTCGCTTGAAGTGCATCGGAGACTGTAGGTTTGCTTGATCGTTGTGAGACACGGCACACGCTATAAGAGAAATCACGTCTTGTTTGTCCGGTACACCAAGACACAGCACCAATCAAGCCGCGGTACAACGTGGTCTCTTTCGCGTTTAATAGTCTTCCGCGATCTGTAAACTCCTTCAGCGATATCTCCGCAATCTCATCAATATACTTCTGTTGGTCCAACGTTATCTCGATTAGATTGCCGTCATCATCACGCTTGCATTCCAAATGAACTCCACAAAAGACATACTCCTCTCTTTTTTCGGATCCAACAGAGAAGACACCGCGCAACGCTTCCAGAACGGATGAAGTAAGAAAATCAGTCCCAGCGATGAAAATATCGTCAACGTGAACGGCTGCCCACCCACAAAGGCTCTCATGCTCCCGAAAAAGGTATATTGCCGGATCAAATGGCACCACAATCGCACCAATAGACAGCACAGACTTGTGCAGCGCCTGATACCAGTGTAGTGGAGCGTCTACAAGCCCGTACACCGCCTTCCGCAGCTTTAACAACTGCCCCGGTGCATGCAACTCCTGTGGAGGCCGTGCATACACTTCACGTTGCAGGGCGCCTCCTTGTAAAAAGGTATTGGAAATGTCCACAGCGATCGGAGCCCATCCTCGATAAGAAGCTACTGTGAGCAACACACGCCGGGACGACTTGGAACACGAGGGGGAAAAGGTATCCAGGTCCTGCAGAACCGGCTCCTGAAAGGCCCGCACAACCAATTGCGCCTTCGGTTTCAATGAACCATCGTCCTGCACCTTGTTCACAAGGACCCACCGATCGCATATCGCCTTCAGACCATTGTCAGGTACCAGGTCGTACACATGACAAGCAACCAAGGATGCCAACTCCTTCTACTTCGCCACGACAAACTCCAATGATTGTGCCTTTTCAGGTGTCACCTCCCTCATGCCACAACGCGCAGAGCGATGCGCCACGTAGCAGTAAGAAAGGAACACCTCACCCGAAACACCAGAAGGTATCACAGATGTGTAACGTTGCCAAATCAACTCAGGAAGACCAGGTCCCAACTTCGTAAGCACGGACATCGCCGCCCAGGCCCGCAAACGTGTCACCACAGGTTTCCTATCGTCTCTCACCCGTCTCAGCTCAGCAATCTCCTCCGCGCTCAGCTCATTCCCCGCCTCGTCAACGAGCAGCTCTTCCAACCCCTGTTGCATCAGGCACTGCCATAGGCGCAACTTCAGGATCAACATCAAGAGAGCCAAGCACCGCCGAAGCAGGTCTGCAGTGTAACAGAGGTACGCGCCTCACACTCCCGCCGTGCCGTAACACGACAAAGGCACCGTCAGCTCCAATAACCACAGCCGGCCCGTTCCAAGAGTCCTTGTTCTTCTCAAGTGATTCAAAGTAAAAAACCGTTTCGCCAGTCACAAGCCCAACCTTATGGTTAGTAGACGGTGGACTGCGCTTCGCCAGTGAAACTTTCGCACGAACATTCGCTGCATGAAATTTTTCACGTGCACGATACATAGCATCCAAGAACTTCACCATGTAGTGGCCCACATGATCAGAAGGCACAGGTGTTTCGGCCAGAGCAGGTAACTTCGCAGCGCCAAAATCAGGTCAGCGTGAAGACACCCCATACACCAATTGCTGAGGCGAAAAGCCTCGATCCGGCATAGGATGATAGTTTAACGACATGCATGCCACATCACATGCATCTTGCAAGGACAGAGTGTCATCCGCCTCCAGGAGTAACTCCACGGTATGTCTCAGCTGATAATGGTGCCTCTCCACCCCTCCCAGAGACCAATGTGAGCCACCCGGCGCACAGTGCAGCGTAATGCCATAACGCGCGGCGAACATCCTGATGAGCTCATTGTCAAACTCGTTCCCCAAATCAGTGTACAACAGAACCGGAGGACCATAGTACTTGACCCACAGGTGTAACAACGACTGACACACATGTGTGGCTGATTGGTCACGAAGAACAAAACAATGTCCGAGGCGAGTGAACAAACAGATGTCGTGCAAAACAGGCTGTCCTGGAAGATACCAGAGATCCGCACCCGTCTCGCATGGCCACCAAAGGGCGCCTTGGTGCCGTCTTCCGTTTTTGACACGATTCACATTCCAACCCCCGTGCCACAGACCGAAGAAGAGAAGCATCTCGATCCGGATACACCAGAGCCAGCTGTTCAACCGAATGAGGAAACACTGCATGCCCGACCTTGGTATGTAAGGCCAGCAATTCCTTGCGCGCCAGCCGTTCGTCGCCCCAAGACTCAGCAGCGAACATCGAATAGGAGTGTCCAACCGGCAGAGAAGCTAGTCACAACGACGCACGATGCGACGAATCCCAAAGAGATAACACCAGATGTCCGGACGAAGAAACATCACAGCGAATCGTAAAAGCGCCAGCACCCAAGTCTACGGTAACCGTGTTATTCGCCGCGTCTATCGTCATGCGCATTCTCACCATAGATCGCCGGCCAATCAACAGAGGTGTCTCCCCAAAAACCACGTGAGTACGTAAGAACTGCATTCGACCACCAATGTGTACTGGTAAGTTGACTCTTTTTTTTTTTGAATGTTCTTAACCGCATCAACTTGTTCTGGGGCTGACGTCCCCCAACGAAAGTATTTACAACAACATATTATGATATGTACACGGTTGCTCTGATGGTAAGGTTGGATGAACGCTGAATTACCCTGTGGGGGAGGGGGGGGGTTCAGGAAGGGGCAGCGGGCTGAAGGGGTCGAGAGGAGGGGACAGAAAGTCGCTGGATGGGCGGAAAAAATTTCGGATGTCCCGGGAGGCGCTGGAGTGGGGGGGGGCAGGGGCAGAGGGACCTGGGCACCTAGTAGCATTGGGCCTAGAGGGGAGAGGTAGGCGTGTTTGACGGTAGCGTGTCTTGGAGCGTGGGGGTGGGAGAGGGGGAGTGGTCTTGGCGCGCTTTGGGGGCGCCCAAACGATTGTGGTCTGATGGGTTTGTAATGATCGATGGCGTTTTTGTGGTTGCCGGGGGCGTGAGTGCTGAGGAGGGCGGGGAATGGCCGAGGGGGGGGGGGGGTGTGGTGCGGATGCGCGGCTGGATGGGCGTTTGGAGTTTTTTGGCGCGCGACGAGTGGCTGGTTGTGCTTTGGCTGACGCTGGCTTGGACGATTTTTTTAAGGCGTGTGTGGGGAGCGGTGGGGGGTGCTGGTATACGGGGCGGGTCCGAGGGGGCATGTGGACGGAGGTACTGAACTCTCCGTGCGAAACCGAGAAGGGGTTGAGAGGGTCGGGGGGGTGTGCCCAAAGTATTGGTTCCCAAGGGAGAGGATTCGAAGACAGCCAGTCATGCGCTTGGTGGACAGCCTTGTCCAGGTGCTTTACGCGTTCCTCTAGGGCTAGGCCAAGCATGGCCTTGTTCTCGGCGCAAGTGGAGCCTGGGATTGGCTGGGAGAGGCAGGACCATAGGGACTTAGGCACCAGAGTTCTCATGAAGTTCCTGTGGTCAGCCTTTCAGGGTCCAGAGAGCCACCAGTGCAGGACAATGGGGCTGAAAAGGGGCCCCCAGGAAGAGACGTATGCCTGGACGTGCTTGTCTAACGCTTTGCAGAAGGCCAGGCAGGATAGAGGTTCGAAGGGATGGTGATGTCCGCACCTGGAACAGTGGTAGTCGTGAAGCATATTGCTCCACTGGGACTGGTGCACATTGTAGCACCCGGACGTCAGTTTGAAAAACAAGGACGAAAACCAGGAAGCTTTTTTTGTACAGGCTGACGCTGGGGCCGACCGCTATGTTGTTATGGGAATGCTGCGGCAGTAGGTGGCAGAATTGCTGCGCCTTAAACTTGTGGAGGACAGGCAGGTGGTGTACCGCCACTGAACCCAGGGGGGGGGGGGAGGAGGTCTGGGGTAAAAATCAGGCTGTGAGCTGCCCACTTAGAGAAATGGTCGCAGATTTCGTTGCCAATAAAAATTGGCGTGACCTTTAATCCACATGATGTGGAGGGGGTTGGTGATGAGAACTAGGGCGCTGTGTACGGCGACTGTCCATGTGTCGTCTTGGAACAAGCTGGGCCGATAGACTTGGCATTTTTGAAGGGTGGACACCACCTGTTCGTTGTCAATCAACAAACGTACTTCGTATTGGGAAAGTTCCCTGTGGATCCAGCGAATGGCTGCTTCCGCCCCCCAGAACTCCGAACCCAGAGAAGAGGGATGCGGTGAGGATAGGCACAGGACTCTGGTTGTGCCGTCGGGTAGAAAGGCGGTGACGGCGGCCGCATGGCCGGACTCACCGGAAAAACAATCTGAATAGAGCCACACCCGCTGTAGGCCGGGGGCCGGCGGCCTGGTTAGTGCCTCCGCGGCATCGTGGCATCCCCACTCGTCGAGAGACTTCTTCTCTAGGTAGTGTTGTGCCTGCAGAGCAAAGAGATGGCCGTGTTGGCTGATCCCCAGTGCGTGTGCGTTGTGCGGTGGCGCTGGGGGTTCGGGGATGGTCTTTTGAGGGCGCAGAATTTCAGGGACTAGCTGGAAGTGAGAGGGGCGGGAGTAATCCATGACGGCGTGGCATGGCATGTGCATGGTGTAGGACGTGTGGGTATCCACCGAGTAGAACCCGTCATGGAACGAGACGTTGGCCCATTTGGACGTGGCCTCGGTCACTCTTCCTGTGGCCTGTCCTGATTTGAACCTAACGGTTAGCTGGGTGCCAGGCGTTAGATCCCGAATAGCAGTGGGTCTCCACGGGCCTATGCTGTGGAAAGATATGCCTAGGGCATGGATGGAGTCGATAAAAGAGTTTTGCACCGGATCCGAGGCCCTCTGGTTCGAGCTGAGTAACGATTGGACGTACAGGGGGCCAACTGACTTTGGGGCGAGGATGCAAAGGGCCCGTAATCCATAGTTCACAGTGGCAACGTGGACCCTGTGCGGTAGAAATTTCATACCCAACCCTCCCTTTGGGCGAGCCGCGCAACGGTCTTTGGGGGAGACTAGACGTGTGATTCTTCGAGACGCAACTCCCGCCCAGATGAGTGACTGAAGCTTTTTGAGCTGGTTGGGGGAAAGAGAGTGGGTGATTAAGCCGTAGGCGAGCGTTGGGACCAGCTGAGAGTTCGTCAGGCGGACCTTCTCACTAAGTGTAAGAGGTAAGGGGGAGAGTCGGGCAAAATAACTCTGGATCTCCGCCTTGAGCATGTGAAACAGGCCCTTTGCTTGGTGGCAAGTAAAAAGATAAACCCCCAGGTATTTATAGCATGTGTGCGGGCGACCCGTTTTTCTGTTGTACGTGAGGAATTCCGAGCCCCTGGGTGTCAGAAACTCTCTTTGGGGGCCGTGCCATTGGCGTTGACTTCGGTTTTAGACACATTCATGTCCAGACCCCAGTCCCTGGCTGGTCCATCGAAGTAGTTGAGACTGTTTTGGATGTAGGCGACGTCCTCACTGTTGATCAGGATGTCGTCGATGTAAGTGTGGTGGCTAGTGCGGGCATTTCCCCGGGGGGGGGGGGGGCACAGTGGCAAAAAAATGGTGGAAGAGGGAGTTCAGATAGAGAATGAAGAGTAGGGGGGAGAGGGGACATCCTTGTCGGAGGCCTCTGGTTTGGAGGTAAGCGTGGGGAGTGCGGCCATTGATGATGGGGCTGTCTTGAGGGAAGGAGTATAGTTGCTTTATGAGAGAAATTGTGGAGGTAGAAAAATTTGCCCGTTCGAGGACGGTCCAGAGTGTTCCATGCGGCACCGAATTAAAGGCTTTACTGAAATTGATGAACAGCGAGTAGCTCTTCTTCGATTTCGCATAAACGGCCTTGAGATGATACAGATGATCAGCGCATTGGTGGCCGGGAAGGCCACCGTGCTGGATTTCTGAAAGGATGTGGTGTGCAAAAGCCTGAGTGCGCAGGTGTTTGCAGGCAAAAGTGGCCAAGAGTTTGTAAATATAGTTTAAGAAGGCAATAGGACGGTAGTTTGAAGGGGACAAAGAGTCGCCTTTTTTATAAAGTAAACATATTTTCGCGCATAGCCAGTGCGGCGGCAGCGGTGAATGGAGGAAGCGGTTTAAAATGGAGTGGAAAAAACGCTGGATGGGTTCCGGACATAGGGCCAGGATGTAGTTGTTTGTTTTGTCCGCTCCCCCGGCTTTTGACGGTTCACTGTGTTTTACGTGGTTCAGGAACTCCTGCCAGGTCACAGGTGGTATGTGGTCGTTCTTGGCCGAAACGGGGCATATGGGCGAATGGGACAGGACCTCTTCGACGAAGTCATGGGGGGGGGCATAATCTGGATGCCCTCCAAGATGAAGCAGGGTGTCCCCGTAAACTTTAGCTACATCTGCCGGGTCACTCAGGAGCTCTTTGGTAGCTGGATCTCTGACAACGAGAGGCTCTAGGTCTTTGGGACAGAGGGTGCGAGCTACAGTGCTTTTCATCTGGACCCCCCGGACCACACTGCTGTGAAGCTTTCTCTTCGCTTTGGTTTCGTCCGAGGACCGTAAGGTGTTTACCACGGACTGAACTTCCGCAATGTGCTCGGGAAATGCCGGGGAAGAAGGAGGCGGGGGCGAGCATAATAATTTCCTGAGCTTGCCGTAGCCCTCTTGGTCCTTGCGCTGCGGTTTCGGACGTGTGATTTTGTGGCACGCAGACCCAACCTGCATAAGGAGAGAATCAGTGGCGGCGATGATCTCTTCCAATGGGGCTCTGGCAGGGGCGTCCTGGAGGTCCCGGCACCAGTCGGAGATGAGCTGTACGCTTTTGGAGAATTGTTCCTTTTCGTCACTAGAAAGCTTCCGAAAAATGCAAGGGGGGAGTGGGGGCTGAGACAGAAGGATCGGGGAGGGGCATTGAAAGACCGCAACCACTGGGTGGTGGTCAGAGATGGTGTAGTCCGTGAGGACCGACGCATCCAGGAGGGGAAAGTGGGACACCAGGCGAGGGACGCAAAGATGTAGTCTAATCTTGTTTCGCTGTCCCAGCGGTCGCTTGCGTAGCGGGTATACTGCCTGAGGGAGGGGTGCTCTGACCTGAACGTGTCCACCAACCTAGACGGGAGGTATTCCACTTCCCCCATGAGCCAGTGCCACTCATGCAGATCAACCAAGCTGTGCTGGTCAAGTTCGGGTTCCAGAACGCAGTTAAAATCACCTCCCAGGATGTGATTGGGATGATCGTTGAAATAAGAAGCAAGGACTCGCTGTATGGTGTCACAGTACGGAGCCGGGGCCCCTGTGCGCACCGGGGGGGAGTAAACTGACAAGACGTGCAGGGGAGTTGCTTCCGGAAGGGATATTTTGGCACCACAGATAAGGCCGTCGCTGTCTCTGGGCCGGACACAGCTGGTATATCTCGCGATGCGCGGGCCTGCAATGACCGACAGCCCGTGTTTGTGGCCGCAGACATTGGAGGAGACTTTGGCGCGGTCATTGCCGAAGGCGTACCGCTGTGGGAGGAGAGGGGGAGAATTTAACTCTTGAAGGAGTATAATGTCATATCCCTCGTTTAGGAACTGCAAAATTGACGCGGACGTGTTCTGGCTCTTTGCCGTGTTGAAGGACACGACACGGATGGCCGGGACGGAGGGAAGAGAAGGGGGGGGGGCGGCGCAAGCGTCTGGGCTTTAAGGGCTTGTGCACTTGGGGGGGGGGTGGGAAGGAGGGTGTCCGAATGGAGGAATAGCGGGCATCCAGGGGGGAGTCCGGTGTCAGGGGCACTGGTATGTGGGCAGGGTCGTCATTCTGTATTGAGGGGTTGGGGTCGCACTGTTCTAGTGTAGAAATCCGTGAGTGAAGTGCTTGTGCGTATGCTTTGGGCGAGTGGTGTAGGGCTGTGCCACAGGCAGTGCGAAGAGAGGGATGTATAGTCAGGTCTGTAGAGACACTTGTGTCTGGGACCAATACTCTCGGGTGGATGTGTGATTGCTCCACAGGGATGATCTCCGCGATGCGAGAGACGGTGGCGGTGAGGGAGGCACCGTGCACGCCCAAGCGGGCGAGGACCTCTTGACACCGTCTCATGTTACATCTCCTGCGGTGGCACTGACGGGTGGGAGGGGGGCAGAAAGAAAATGGGGACGGGTAGCATTCGGTGGACTCATCAGAGCTCCCCACAAGGGGAACCACAGGACTTTGTGGTCCGGCACACAGTGAGCGCAGATCAACCTGGTCAGGGCATACCTGGCGGTCACAGGGGTTAAGAAATTCATATTACGCACACGGGGAGTGGTAGAGCGCTGGCGTTGCCATGCCTGAGAACATGCAATAATGGTGATGGAGGGTATTCGTGGTCTTGAAGTGAAGACCATGTCTCGTGTGCACAGAAGGGTGACGCCGAGCGCAGGTTCATTAATTTTGTCTCATGTTGCCCTGGGTCAGGGGGCTCTGAGGATGTCGTATGGAGGTCCGTTCCTACACCAGTGTGACGGAAGACAAGGGATACCCTGGAGTCTCGGGGAATGCGCCGCTTCTCCACTGTGTCATAGTCGCGGGCTGGGACTTGGTGTTTCCACTTGTCGCGGGCTTCCCCAGAAATTAGGAGGAGGCTGCGGCGCTGTAGGAAGACTTTTTGCCTTTTCTTAAAGAGGGTGGACCCGGGGAGGGGACGCGGTTCGAAAACCATTTCGGCACCTGACCCAAAGGAGCCATCCAGGACATAAGGGCCTAGCTGAGGGACGTCTACGTGGCTCCTCAGGCCACTGCCGGGCTTGTATCGAGCTACTGACCACATATTGGGGCATAAGAAAGAGGGAGGCAAGACCTGGGCGCAGGCAGAGAATGCCCGTAGCCCAATCGCTTGAATAAACTCAGGAGGGGTCGGTTCAAAAGGTTCAACTTCTTTTGATTCTGGATTGTACCTGAATCCGAAATGAAGCATTGTGCGGTGCCCCTCGGACAGCCACTGGTGATTTTCATCTGCACTGAAGGACATCACCAGGGCTTCTTCTTCTTCTGAGAAAAATTCATTGGATATGAAGGCTCCTGCTATTTCCGGGATGGGGTCAAAAACTTTCCCCGTTTGGAGGTGATGCTGTGCGATCTTTTCTGTGAGGGAGAGGGGCTTGCTTGTGGACAAGTAAGGGTCCCTTGCGAGACTTAGTTGTTCCGCGCTGCCGTAGGCAGTCGCCGCCTCGATGACACGTGATAGGAAATCCTGGGCTCCCGAAACTAGGGGGTTGGCGGGACCCAAAAGGTTGTCGCGCGCCGCCGTATCGGGGCATTCGGGGTGAAACCCGAGTTGTGATACAGTGAAGCCTTCAACAAGGAGCGTGGATTCGTGATGAACATATTTCACTCGGTAGACTCGCACCTTAGCCATGGGGGCGCTGAACAATGAAATGTGCTGAATTTTCCCAAGCAGGGAGACCCCGAACATTACATCAACGTCCGGCGTGGATGACGGGGCGTGAACTTCTACCAGTTCTGGATCAGGAGGCTCGGGGAGGGGGTTGAAGCAAGCCTTCACTGGGGAGGGTGGGGGAGGAACATCTTTGTGCACATTTCGGGGGGAAGCGGATAGGTCCAATTTGTGTCCCGGGTGTTTGGAGCGCCACGAGGAGTATCCTCCCCAAGAGATCATGGCTCCCGTAGTGCCCCGATACGTGACCAGGTTATTCTCTTGGAAGAGCATGTAACTCATGGAAATGAGGGAATCTCGTTGGGGGAGCGAGGGGATGTTGTGATAGTTCATGCACATGTAAAACTTGTGGTGTGTTCTGGGAATGGCCCCTAGGATACCGCACCGTCGCGTGGCTTCGCTAGTAAGGAGGGATTTCCACACGTCAATTTGTTTGAAGTCTGGCGTGGCCTGTTTGTATGCTTTAGAAGGGACAACTTTGAAAGTTTTGTCCTTCCCTAGATCGGAACCACGGATGCAAAAGACTTTGCCAATCGTCCACAAGGGGTGTTGTAAGATGGTGGAGAGAAGCTTCTCGGCGAGGGGGGTTGGAATGATGTAGTCAAAGCGGAACATATGTTCGGAGGATGATTGTAGAGGCTGTATGCTTTCCTCCGGAAAGAAAGCATTTTGGGAGTTGACCGAGATGTGGTCGTTTTGGAAATGGAAAAAGCGGTTGACGAGGACAAAAAAGTCCCGGGCGTTACCACGGCGCCGCCTATACTCCCCTCGTTCCCGCTTGGATTTTTTGGAGAGCTCTTTTGGAGAAGAGACGGTGAAGTTCGGGAGCAAATGCCGTGCAACTTCGAATCGTAGCGTTGTGCGCACCGCGGCCACTTGGACGGTGCCGTCTACCTTATTTATAGCCAATTGTAGGGAAGTGTGAGGGTGCATGATGTCGCCGTAGCGGATGTGTGCGTGTTGCTTGTGACGGCTGGAGAGGTGAAGGTGAAAATAGGGGTATTGAGGAGTGTCAAGCAAGTTGAGCCGCACGGAGCCATCAGGGTTAGGTGAGGGGTTGTACGTGTTGGCATCCGAAAGCCGGTCTACTCCACATACCGGAGGGGCAAGGGAGATCATGCCGGGGTTCAAGGGGTTCATGTAGAGGGTCTCCGCCGAAAGGTTGTCTTCCATTCCCGGGAGAATGAAGGAGCCTTCGTACACAACACCGGAATCAAAGGCTTCTTGCAAGGCTTCGTTGATGGTTTGAGGTTTGAGGTTTGATTTTGCCGGTACTAGACGCCTTTCGGCCCCGGGGGGCCACCTGGTCGGGCCAGGTGATATCCCCCCACCGGGTCCTAGTGGGGGGCCCTCCAAGACGCACCTCCTGCCTGGTGGCGGAGTCCCCCGGGTTCACAGAGCTCGGAGCCCCGTCCCTCCCCGGCGTCTCCGTTTAGCCACTCCCCGGTCAGTGCATCAATTCGCAGCCGTGGCTGCGGGCGCTTACCCACTGCGTCGCCCCCCTAATGCGTGGTCGCCCGGGGCGCCGGCGCCGCCGGGCCCGTGCTACTGGCTTGTCGCCAGTGGGACCCCCTTGGGCTGGCGCGGAGGCTGCCTAGCCTAGGGGTTGGGGCGTGGCGCTGTGCGCCACTACTGCCTTGGCGGGTGCAGTGCCCCGTCTGTGTGGGCGCGGCGCTCGCGGCCGGTTCGGGGGGGTTAGGGCCGGTACCCGGCGTCGTGTCTCTTTCGTTTCCCCCTCCCCGCCCCGCCTGTTCCGCGCTGCGTGTGGCGGGCCGTCCCGTCCGGGTGTCCCTTACCCTCGCTCGCTGGTACTGAAGCGGTACCGGGTACGCGACCATTTTTCCCCGAAATCCTTCTTGTATCAGCGCAAGAAAAACTTTTGAACACGTTGCCTTCTACAGCGCCACACCACCGAGCTTTTTCCTGCTTGTGCCTTTTTTGCTTTTGCCGCTTGATCCTGCTTGGTTTCTCGAAACTCCTGCTTGGTTTCTCAAAGATCCTGCTTGGTTTCTCAAAACTCCTGCTTGGTTTCTCAAAGATCCTGCTTGGTTTCTCACGCTCCTGCTTGAAGACCCGCACCAGCAGCAGCAACATACCAGTAGCAGCGACAGCACAAAAGGCGTAGACCCCGTCAATGTGATTCATCGTGTTCACATCCAACGGAGTCATTTTGGAGCAGAGCTCTTTTCTTATCCCTTCACGATGCAGCCAGCGCTTATAGCGGAAGGGGGCTGCGAGGAAGGGCCTTCTTCATGGCCTGGGCAGCCGCGATACTGCAGCTCGTAACTACAGTGAGGGCCACTGATGCCCGCTGCTTGGCGCACGGCTCGCGTTGGCTTACAAATAAATCTGCGAGCTTTGCATGCTCGCCTGGAGCAAAAAACAAGCCTGCAAAGCAGACCACAGACAAACTGTTACTCTACACAGTACGCAGCGCCAAAGGCGTGCAGCGCTGACATCGCCTAATACCAATGCGACGGATCTCGTCGAACCTGCAGTCGAAGCACTAACGCATTGGTATCCCTACCTTTACCTGCTTACCAGCTCCTTTTATTATAAAAAATCCACAACAGGAATCACGCTTCACTCGATTAAATTATCCTTGATCCACGTGGAATTACGTCTTTTGCTGCGCGTGGAGGCCGTCGCGACAGTCGCGGCGACGACGCTGGTGGACGCAATTCTCTGAAAGCATCGGTAGCGGATGGGGGACAGCCCATTCCGCGTCACCTCCCTCCTTAAGAGGATTGCGTACGCCATCCTTCACGTAGCTTCCTTGTTGGGAGACGCTTTGCTGAGTCGCAGGACTTCAAGTCGGCGGGGAGCAGCCAATGGAGCAGCCGCTCCAATACATCCCTCAGAGCCGTCACGTGGTCCCCGGCTCTGCTGCACTTGAGGGCGTCTCGTCCTGCTTCGTCCATTCTCTTTCGGCTCGTTCTCGGTCGCTGTTGCAAATGGCGTCTGTCTTGAATACGGACGCAGCTCAGATTTTTTTTGAAGCGGTACCGGGTACGCGACCATTTTTCCCCGAAATCCTTCTTGTATCAGCGCAAGAAAAACTTTTGAACACGTTGCCTTCTACAGCGCCACACCACCGAGCTTTTTCCTGCTTGTGCCTTTTTTGCTTTTGCCGCTTGATCCTGCTTGGTTTCTCGAAACTCCTGCTTGGTTTCTCAAAGATCCTGCTTGGTTTCTCAAAACTCCTGCTTGGTTTCTCAAAGATCCTGCTTGGTTTCTCACGCTCCTGCTTGAAGACCCGCACCAGCAGCAGCAACATACCAGTAGCAGCGACAGCACAAAAGGCGTAGACCCCGTCAATGTGATTCATCGTGTTCACATCCAACGGAGTCATTTTGGAGCAGAGCTCTTTTCTTATCCCTTCACGATGCAGCCAGCGCTTATAGCGGAAGGGGGCTGCGAGGAAGGGCCTTCTTCATGGCCTGGGCAGCCGCGATACTGCAGCTCGTAACTACAGTGAGGGCCACTGATGCCCGCTGCTTGGCGCACGGCTCGCGTTGGCTTACAAATAAATCTGCGAGCTTTGCATGCTCGCCTGGAGCAAAAAACAAGCCTGCAAAGCAGACCACAGACAAACTGTTACTCTACACAGTACGCAGCGCCAAAGGCGTGCAGCGCTGACATCGCCTAATACCAATGCGACGGATCTCGTCGAACCTGCAGTCGAAGCACTAACGCATTGGTATCCCTACCTTTACCTGCTTACCAGCTCCTTTTATTATAAAAAATCCACAACAGGAATCACGCTTCACTCGATTAAATTATCCTTGATCCACGTGGAATTACGTCTTTTGCTGCGCGTGGAGGCCGTCGCGACAGTCGCGGCGACGACGCTGGTGGACGCAATTCTCTGAAAGCATTGGTAGCGGATGGGGGACAGCCCATTCCGCGTCAGTACGCCATTCCACGCGGTCTGTGCGTTCCGCGTGCTCGGTCCGGTTGCCCTTCCGGTAGTCCCCGCGTGTCCCTTTCGTGTGTGTGCGCTCGCTCTCTCGCGGTGTCCGCTCCCCCCCCCGCTGGGTGGTGTGGCGTGCGCATCTCGCGTGGTCCCGGCACTGGGCGCTGGTAGGGCCGTTCCACGTGGTCCGTGCCCCTCCGCGTGTCCTGCCCCGGTCCCTTGCTCCGTCTGGCGTGCTTGGGGGGGGGCGGTCCGGTCCCGGTTCCCCCCTACTTGGCTTGGGGTTGTGGGGGCGGCGGCAGGGTGTCCCCGGGGGGGGTGCCTTCTACCGTTGCGTGGGCCTTCTGGGGTCATGCGCTCCTCCTCCCCCGACTGCCCGTCCACTGGGCGGGCTGTCGGGGTCCGTGTTGTGGGCGCGGGCGTGCGGGTGTGGGGGCCCTGCTCTGTCCCTGTGGGGGCTGCGCGCCGCGGGGCGGGTCCGTGGCGTTCATATGCTGGGGGGCGGGCTGGGGGGGGGGGGGGGGGGGCGTGCGCCGTATCCCCCGGTTCTGCGGCCGGGGCGGGGCCTGTAGGGCGGGGGGTCGCTCTGCCTCATTCCGTCCCTCTGCCTTCCCTGGGCAGGCAACAAAGCGGGCGTCACTGGCGTTGTGCTGTCCATGGGGGGCGTGGCCCCCCATACCACTCCGTTTCGTGCTCACCCGGCTTCTCTGGGTACGATCTGTGCGGCGTCCCGGTGCGCAGGCGTGGGCTCGCTTGTTCTTCGCGGCCCCCATGGGAGCCGGCGGCTGGGGCGGGGGGGCGGGTCGCACTCCGGCTCCCCTCTCGGGCGGGGGGGGACCATCCCCCCTGCCTCGGGGGGTGGAGGCCGTGGCCCCCGCGGCTGGCGGGCCGGTCGGGGGGCGGGGGGGGGGGGGGGGGTGTCGCGCCGCGGCCTCCCTGCTCTCCTTCCGGGCGGCGCCCTGCGGTACTCCATCCTGGCCCTCTCCGTGTCGCCGGCGCGTTCCTTTCCGGCGTGCGCGTGCGGTCGGGGCTGAAGTGCCGCCCCGGGGTGGGGGGGGGTGAGGGGCGGCCCGTGGACCGCTCCCCCGGGGGCCCCAGCAGACCTGAACCCCCCTCTGTCATCCCGGAGTGGGCTGTGGTTACGGGAGGGTCTTGTTGGGCGCGGCCTCCTTCCTGTTCCGTTGTGCGCGTTGCTCCGGCACGCCGGTCTGGGTTCGCGTGAGCAGGTCCAGCCGCCGTTGCCCTTACCGCGTTGCCGTCCCTTCTGGGGGGGGGGCACCCCCCCCGGCCCTGGGGGGGCGGAGGGCCGCGCCTGTGGCTCCCCAGCTCGGGTGGGTGCGGGGGGGGGGGGTGGGGGGGCCGCCCCCCCGCCCGCTCTCGGGCCTGTGTGGGAGGGGGGGGGGGAGTGGGGGGGGCCCTTTGGTCCCCTGGCGACGCCTCCTGACGGGCGGGGGGGGGGGGGGGGGGCGGCATGGCAGTCCCGGCCCCGGGGGCCAGCCATCGGCTGGGGGGTCGCGCCCTTCCCCCGCCCCCCTCTACCTAGAGCCGGATCCTCGTGCAGGCCCTCGCTGGGGCCCCTCATCCCCCGGCCGTTGTCGCGCGGCGCTGGCCGGCCGGGGGTGGCCGTGCGGGTTAGCGGTCAGTGGTTAGCGGGCTGCGGGGCAGCAGGTTCCCCCCCGCGCTCGTTGTCTCCGCACTCCCTCCCGCGGGAGGTAACACGCCCTCTTGCGTCGTGTCGTACCGTGGGGGGGGCGTGGGTCGGGGGGCCTCGCCCCCCCCCCCCCCCCAACTCTCTCGTATCCGCCGTCTGGGCCTTCACCTGCGCCGCCGCTTGTGTGGGGGCTGGGGCTGTGGCGGCGGCGGGTTGTGCCGGCGGTAGCGCAAGTGGGCGAGGGCGCTGCGCAAAGCCCGGGGGAGCCAGTTGTTGGCGTCCGCATCCGTGATGCGGAGCACCGCTCCCCCTTCCAGGAAGGCCGGCCACGTCGGCTCCCTGTCGGGCCACGCTGCCCGGATCACTGACCTGAGGACCCTCTCATGGTCCTCTGGGGCTGCCCACCCCCCCGGGGGTACCTCTCGGTTTCCTCCGTCTCTCGTCCGGAGCACGGCATCGAAGGGCCGGTTCCTCGACCTCCTGGAGGTCCCCTGGTTGGCCCAGCACAACCACCCGTACACCTCCCCCACCAGGGGGAGGGTCTCCTCCCCCAGAGGGTCCGGGACCACGCCCCAATCCCCGTCCCATGGCCGGCCCTCCTCTGCCCCCCGTGCCGGCCCCCTCGCTGCCCCTGCGCCTGCGGCGCCGATGCCGCGCCCCGTCCCCCCTCCGCCGAGGCCATCCGCGCCGGCTCCGCCCTCGGCGCGGGGGGGGCTTGATGGTGCTGGTGTCGTGGGGGTTGGGGGGGGACGAGCTCGCCGGCGTCAGGGTCGATGTTGTAGAGGTGGTGGTGGTGGTGGTGGTGGTGGTGGTGGTGGTGGGTGTGCCGTGCCGGCATCTGTTGGATGCCGGGGGGGATGCACCTCACCGGCTGCACGTCCGGCTGCGGGGGCGCCCCGCCCTCTGCCCCCCTCCCTTCGTCCCGTCCTCCCCCCTGGGCTCCCATGCCCCGTCCCGCCTGTCCCTTGGGGCCCGCGGCGCCCTTGCCCTTGCCCTTGGGCCCCTTTCCAGCCCCCTGCCCGTGTCGCGGGTCCCGCCTCCCGTCCCCCACGCCCTGGCCCGCCCGCTCTCCCACCTCCCCTCGCCCTGCCCCCTGCACCTGGGCTCCCTGCCCGTGCCCCTGCGCGCCCTTCCCGTGCCCTGGCCCCTTCCCGGCCCCCTGCCCCGAGTCGCGCCGTCCGCTGCCTGCGCTCTGCTCCCCCCCGCTGCTGCGCCCTTCCTGGACCACTCGCCGGGCATCCCGCTGCCTTTGCAGCTGCGGCAGCGTGACGCCCGGCGGCGAGCGCTCGCGCGCCGGGGGGCGGACGTGCCGCTCCCGCCCCTGGGGGAAGGGCTTGGGGGGGAACGGCTTTGGGGGGCTGGTGTGGGTGTAGGTGGGGTTGGCGTGGGCGCGGTACTTCGCGCTCTCCCTGCCCACTGCTGCTGCTGCGGCGGCCGCCGGCGAGCCGTCCGTGGCCCGTGCGGGGTTCTTCCCTCGCTTGCGCGGCGTGCTGGGGGTCGCGGCGTGGCCGGCCGAGGCGGTGTCGCGGCCCGCCGGGGTCGCGGCCGCAGCCCCTCGCGCGCCCTTTTCGCTCTCCTTCGCTGCTGTGGCGGCCGCCGACGAGGCGCCCGTGGCCCGTGCGGGGTCCGCCCCCCGCTTTCGTGGCGTGCTGGGGGCCGCGGCGTGGTCGGCCAAGGCGGTGGTGCGGCCCGCCGGGGCCGCGGTCGCAACCCCTCGCGCGCCCTCCTCGTTCTCCTCTGCTGCCGCCGCGGCCGCCGGCGAGGCGCCCGTGGCCCGTGCGGGGTCCGTCCCCCGCGTTCGCGGCGTGCTGGGGGTCGCGGCGCGGCCGGCCGAGGCGGTGTCACGGCCCGCCGGGGTCGCGGCCGCAGCCCCTCGCGCGCCCTCCTCGCTCTCCTTCGCTGCTGTGGCGGCCGCCGACGAGGCGCCCGTGGCCCGTGGGGGGTCCGCCCCCCGCTTTCGCGGCGTGCTGGGGGCCGCGGCGTGGTCGGCCGAGGCGGTGGTGCGGCCCGCCGGGGCCGCGGTCGCAATCCCTCGCGCGCCCTTCTGGCTCTCTTCTGCGGCTGCGGCAGCCCTCGGCGATGCGCCCGGTTCCTGCGCCGGGGCTGCCCCCCGTGTCGGCGGCGTGCCGGGGGCCGCGGTCGGGGCCGCGGCGTGGCTGGCAGGGGCTGCGGTCTCCGCTTCCTGCGCGTCTGGGGCCCCCTCTCGGGGCGGGGCGGCGGGGCTGGCTGCTTGGGCGGCGGAGGCGGTCATCTCGGCTGGCTCAGGCTCCTGGGCCGGCGGCGGTGGCCCGACCAGCACCGCCGCCTCCGCCAGCCTCCGCTCCTCGCGCTCCGCGAGGGTCTCCCCCGTCCACTCCGGGGAGGAGACGGGGGAGCGGGAGCGGGACCGGCGGTGGTGGCGGTCGTCCCGCTGGGGGGACCCATCGGAGTCTGCCATCACTGTTACCCTGGCAGGCATGCGTGGTGGCAGGCGCGCCCTTCCCACTACCTCCTGGTGCATCAGTGCCGTGCCGTGGGCGGTGCCGTGTGGTGCTCTGCGGGGGGGAGGGGGGGAGGGGGTCAGGGGCCGGCTGTGGCGTCAGCCCCGCACGGCCGGGGGCCTGCGGCCATCCACCGGCACTGGGAGGGGAGGCGGGGGAGCCACGCGGCCCACGGTCGCGCCACAGCTCCCAGTCTGGGGCGGGGCCCAGGGCCCTGAGCCCCCGGGGGTCGTCGAGCGGTGTCGGGGGCAGCCGCACCAGGTGGACCCCCGTAACGGCGGTGACCTCCTGTGTTCGCAGGAAGGTGTGTACTCCGCCCCGCGCCGCGGGCGCCGGGAGGGGGGGGCGGGGTACGGGTGTTGCCCCATGGAGGTGGGTGGGGGTGATCCCCAGGATCCGCCCCGGGTCCCCGCGGGTCGCGACGACGAGGAGGAGCAGGGGGGTGCCAGGGCACTCTTGCCAGAGGACCTGCCCCCTGTGGTGGGCACCCCTGGTTCTGGAGAGGGGGGGGGACCGGTCTGGGTTAGCCCAGCCGCGGGGCGCGTGCGTCGCCGGCGGGAGGGCGGGGCACCAAGTGGGCTCCCTGGGGAACGCCTCGCAGACGACGGCGTACGGGGGGGTAGGCCTGGTGCCGTCGTACACCGGGTTGGTCGGCCGGGGGCGGGCCGACGCCTCGTCCGCGGCTTCCAAGAACACCGTTACCTCGCCCACCTCCAGGTCCTCGTCCGGCGGGTGTAGAAGGTGGAGCGCCGCATCCAGCTCGGACACTCCTCCCGGGTACGTGGCCCGCGCCTGGTTCAGGTACGGGGCCGCGTCCCCGGGGTAGCGCGTCCTGAGGGCGTGCAGCAGGGCTGGGGCGCTGCTGCGGAGGGACATGGCAGACCCTGCCCCCATCAGCCGCAGGCTGTCCCCCATAGATAGGGGCCGGCCCGACCGATTGGACTCGCGCCACTCCATCCAGTGCCCGTAGAGGGCCGCCTCCGGGCTGATGAGCCCCGGCTGGACGGCGTTCACGATCCGGTGCATTGCCGGGAGCAGCGTAGGGGCCCCCGCTCCGTTCAGGGCGCGGACGGCCGGGAGGGCGGTCTCGTTGAGGAAAGCCCTCGCACTGCCCTCCAGGTCACACCGTGCGGCAGCGTGCGCTTCGTGTGCCTCCGCCTCCGCGTCCGCCACCAGGCCCCGGACGGCCGCCTCCTGCGCTCTGCGGCGGGCCCTGGTGTGTCCCGGCCCATCCCCCCGTCGGCGTGGCATGGTGCTGCGGGCTCTGCATAGGGCGGCGGCGGGTGGGGGTTAGGGTGCGAACACGTGCGACAGGTGCGCAACGGATGTGGGGTCCCGCAGGTGCACGTGGATCCACAGAAGGGCAGCGCCCGCGGTGCCCGCTTGTTCGTGCGAGGGGGTGTGTGCCCCCTCGATGCGCCGGCGCAAGGCCTCCTCCTCTGTGCGCCTGCGCGGGCCTGCGGGAGGTTCGGGCCAGGGGCACGCGGCTACCTGGGCGCAGCGCGCGCACCTGTTGGCGCCTGCCGACGCTGCGGAGGACACCGTGTCACATTCCCCGCAGAGTCGGCAGGTGTGTGGGAGGTGGGAGGGCGGCGACCAAGGGTCGAGATGGCGGAGCCAGAGGTCGTCCCACCTCTGTTGGAGGGGGTCCCGGATCTCCAGCCCGGGCGTTACCACGGCGCCACCTATACTCCCCTCGTTCCCGCTTGGATTTTTTGGAGAGCTCTTTTGGAGAAGAGACGGTGAAGTTCGGGAGCAAATGCCGTGCAACTTCGAATCGTAGCGTTGTGCGCACCGCGGCCACTTGGACGGTGCCGTCTACCTTATTTATAGCCAATTGTAGGGAAGTGTGAGGGTGCATGATGTCGCCGTAGCGGATGTGTGCGTGGTGCTTGTGACGGGTGGAGAGGTGAAGGTGAAAATATGGGTATTGAGGAGAGTCAAGCAAGTTGAGCCGCACGGAGCCATCAGGGTTAGGTGAGGGGTTGTACGTGTTGGCATCCGAAAGCCGGTCTACTCCACATACCCAAGGGGCAAGGGAGATCATGCCGGGGTTCAAGGGGTTCATGTAGAGGGTCTCCGCCGAAAGGTTGTCTTCCATTCCCGGGAGAATGAAGGAGCCTTCGTACACAACACCGGAATCGAAGGCTTCTTGCAAGGCTTCGTTGATGGCATGGGCCCACTCCGTCCATGTGTTGCCGTATTTGTATTTGGAGTTGTAGTAATCTTGTGGGTGTGGAAAAATGTAGAATTTTGGGTGGTGATGAAGGATGTCTTTGAGGTACCTAAAATTGTCATGTCCGATTGTGGAGTAGGCATTGTTGCCGGAGCAATCAATGTCATGGAAGAAGGTGCACCCGTCGCTCGCGCAAAGGTCTATTGTTGCGTGTACTTGGTCATAGATGATTTGCTTGTGGTGTTTCTCCAACATAAGTCTATTTGTATCAATTCCTAAGGTGTCATGGGCATTCGCTTCTCCCCATAGTGCTTGTTGATCGTGTGTGTTGATCTCACCTTTATGTTTAACCAAGAACTTTGCAAAGACACCATCCGGGGCAAGGGAAGGGTTGAAGAAGGGCTTTCCGGAATTAACATCCGCTTCATCGGGAGTGGGGTCTTCCCCGTCTTCGGCCTTTTCGTGTGTTCCTTTGGGAGATGGAATAGCGCTTGGCGTAGATTGCTCCTCACGTGGCGTTAAGAGAGAGTTGTTGGGCTCAACCTCATTGGTACTCCTTGCGTTGTCGTTGAGAGTGGCGTTGTTGTTCATTGCCGAATCTCCACACGTGTCTTCGCGACATTCTTCTTGTTGTTTCAACTCTTCGACATCACGTGGATGGCTTCCTTCGGTGTTCTCGTGTGTGCCTTCGGGCACGGAGTCTTGCACCTTCTCGGAGCTGGTTGGCGGTGCGGGCGCTTGGACTTGATGTTGTGGTTCTTCGGCTCCTTTTCCTTTGGCGGTGTGAGCCGTTGTCTCGGCGAGTGGGAAGGGTTCTTTTGCGACATTTTCGGGTTGTTCATCGTCTGAAATGACATTGGATGATGTGCCTTCCTCACGTGACAGGGAAAGGTTGAGTGAAGGGTGAAATGGGTCGTTCTCGCGCTTGGCGGGTGAAAACGTAGGGAGAAGCCGACTTTGAGTCAGTTTGGCGTCCACTTTAGCCTGAGTTCGAGCAATGAAGCTTTTCACGGAATTTAGCTGTTTGCTTTCGGTCTTGTCCTTTGCGGAACGTTCCTTGGGCCCAACTTGCGACATTGCCAAGAAAACGGCGTTGCGAATCTAGGCAACTAGGACGGCGCTCACGATTGCGGCTTTGCGCTAGGCAAATAAAATTGACGGCAAGGTTGTTTCGCTTGCCTCGGCTCCAAATTGCGGCTTTGGAACTTTTGATGGTAATCCACGGCTCCACGGGATCAGCCCAGAACTTGAACAGCCAGGATTTTCGTTAATCACCGAGCAGCCTGGACTGCTGGTGGATCCATCAATATATTTCTGAGTGTCAATCGAAAAAAAATAGACACTGAGAAAGTGACTGGTAAGTTGACTCTGTAGAGCGGTGACTTTGTGCCACCGTCCCCAAATACAAACCACGCTTTGGTGTCACACCGACGAATATCGGTGCCATCTGGTCCAAGCTTGCGCAGATAGTGATCCAGCCTAAATTCCCCACACATCGTGTCAGTACACCCAAGATCAATGATACCACGACCCAAAGATTCGGAGCAACGCTTGTGCAGTGGAGAAGACAGTTGACCAGACTGCGCCATCAAACACACACCAGGGTTGTGGAACAAATCAACAGCCGTGTCATGACCAACCACCGAGAAAACCTCACGCATGCCAGCCCCACCAGACTTGTTTTCAGCGGCCGGCACTGCACGTGACAACCCTTCGTCTTCCGTCGACGCATCTTGTGCCATGAGGGTGGAAACCCGTGTCGTCTTCTGAGGACAGTTAGACTGAACATGCCCACGCCTCCCGCACTTTCAGCGGGTAACCCGTGACCCACTTGGCGTGCCAGCCTGATTTCCCGTTGGTGTTTTGTTGTTCCCCCGTCGCTGCGCCTCAGCCCCAAACATGCAATCGATCGGTCTCGACGTCAACCCGCCTTGAAAAAGCTGCCCAATAGCAACCAACACTTGCGAGAAAACTAATGACCAACCTGTGCTCGCGACAACCATCGCCCGCTGATCCCCATTCAGGTTGGAGTTCAGCAACGCCAGCGTCTCTGACAACCGCTCATCCAAGACAATGCCAAAATTTGCAAGATGATAGACCAGCATATCCAGCCGATTAATCCAGGTAAGCATGTCACTGTCACCGCGCTTACACTCCAGCAGCCCCACAACTGCCTGAAGTATATTGTCCGCAATATCTCCACCGTACGCCCACTCTAGTATCCAAAGCAGCCCCTGAAAGCCTTGATCAGTACGAAGTGCATCCAGTGTCATCTTTGCGGCGACAACGCGCGTCGCACATCCTCGTAGCTTCGTGAAAACCTGAACATTGCGTGTTGACACAGCAAGGGTACTCTCTGCATGCCACACAATGACCTTTACGCGCCACGCGTGAAACTCGTGTAATCCAAGCTCAATCCAAGCTTGCTGTCCACTGCCTCGTGCTCAGAACCAAACGTTGGATAATCGAGTCGCGAAGGAGATCCAAAAGACAATGGAGTGGGTAATGTATTCAAGCGATGCGGTAAGTGGACGTTGTCTTGTTGAACTCGTTGCTGCTCAGCCTGCAGAGAAAGCACCTGTGCGTCGAATGCCTGCTTCATGTCATGCAAAACTTGATTTTGTTGAAAGAACTGTCTTTGCAACGTGGCCATAGATGTGTTCAAATCAACCGGCGCAAGACCAGTCACACCATCAGGAGGATACAACAGAGTGTGGCCAAAAGGTCCTGCTCCAGGAGCGTAAGTAGGATGCAGATCATCCAAATTAAGTCCTGCCATGGAATAGTGATGCTACCAGTGTTAACATTTCCCTTGACTCTTTTCAATAGCAAACAATGCAGTAAATTCCAGGAATGATCTCTCACTTGAATAGTGACAATTCACAGCATCAACAAAACACCAACCTAAAAGGTTGCAAGAAGAATGGTACAAAAGCCTTGTTTGAACCTCACAAATGGATATAAAAACATTTGTAAATCATGCAAACCGGCCACGACACACGCCGAACCGGCGCCCCAGCGACACCCGCCCCACCAGCCAGGCCGACGGTACGGCCCGCAGAACCGTCATCTCCGGGTCGCCCGGCCCCCAGCCCGGACCCCGGCCCAGACCCGGCACGCACCACCGTCAGGGCGGACGCCCAGCAGTCCACAGGCCTGGGAAGCCGACCCGGGCCGCCGCCCGTGTCGGAAGGCCACGCCCGAGAGGCGGCGCAACCGGTGGACGATGCAGCCGCCCTGCCCGCACCGCCAACCCAACCGCAACGCGGGGAGTTCACGGTGGGTGCGGAGGAAATGCGGGGGCCCCCACAGCAAACAGCAACACCAACACCAGTGGGGGAACCTAGCAATGGAGCAGACCGGCCAGCAATGCAGCATGCCGACCCGCGGAACATGGCGGCACACGGAAGCGGCGAGGCATCGACTGCTTGCCAACCTGATACGGAACCTGAAGGACCAATGCCGGACAACGGTTGTGAGGACGGCCTCCGCCCACAATCAGCCCATGAGCTGCAACCGGCAGGTCGCGCGGGCGCCGCCCCCTTGGCGAACCCAGCGCATCACGCCGACGCAAGCGCGCCGGGGGAGACGCCGCCACGGGACCCACAGGAAACCCGCGCGACGTCACAGACCCGGGGAACCACACCCGACACGCCCCAGCGCGCGGCCGGCAGAGAGATGTCGCCCGGCAGACACAACCGCGACAACCACTCTTTCGATGCCTTCATGGAGTCCTGCATGGGTGACCCCCACACGGTTGCAACGCCGGCGGCACCGGGCGTCCGCCCGGAGCAACGACGCGAACATGCAGAGGACACACCCCTCACGATACCACGCCAGGCACACCTCCAGCGCGATTATAACGCCCTGGGGCACAACGGGCATGCTACCGCTGCAGGTGACGGGCACGCGGCCGCGAGCGGAGCAGCGGACTAGACCACCGACGAGCGCGGCGCCCCAGGAACTGGGGCGCGCGTGGAGACGGGAAGCAACACCGCTAGCGAGCCTAACGGCCCACCGCCGGGGACCGCCCCGCCCTGAGGGCGGGGACATCTGGACTACGCAAGCTTGGAGGGCGACGCCAGCCGCCCCGGCGACCAAGCGGAACAGGCGGCAGCCCAAGACCTGTGCCTATGGGTCCCCAGGCCTACCGCAGAAGAGCAGCTCGCCCTGGCAGTCCGCATCCGATGGCTGCTCACTTCGCGGTCCCGCCACCTCGCGGAGGGCACCCGCACCATGACAGACATCACCTTTGGCCATCGGATGGGGCACGGGCCCCCCGCCACCATGAACCACCCCGGCCAATGGCACTATGTGGCCACGCGGCTCATGGCGCATATGGGGGCCTAAAACCCGGATGAAATGAACGGACTACACTGGCAATGGCACCAGCGCACAGCCCTGCGCATCCGTGCGACCATGCAGGAGCACAACATCTGGGACATCCCTGGATCCCCAGGCTACCAAGGGCACGCCTCAGGCCGGCGGCGGCCGCGGTCCCAAGACGTCCCGGAGCCTCCCAGGCAGGTGGCGCGCCGTAACTCCCCAGAACGCCCACGGGGGCCACCACCCTGAATGGGTTCCCCCTCTGGCACGTACAGAAGCCCCCTACGACCGGTCGCCCTGCGGAGGGGCCCAGGCAGTCCTCACACCTCGGGGATGCAAGGCGGCACGCCGAAAAAGCGCCAGGGGACAAGGAACCCTGGCCGCTCCCGCCGCCGCAGCCGCAAGCCACCTCCCGCGGCACGGCGAGTCGTCTTCCATGAGGGTATGGACAGAGACCATGGGGGCCCCTAGGACCCCCACGCCCAACGAACATCATCTACCACCGATCCCCGACGCCGCTCCAAGAGGCCCCGCACCGAACGGGCGCACATCCCCACCAATCTCACGCCAGTGGGACGCGAGCGACAGGCAGCGCTTCACGCGGGCCCCCGCCGAGCGGCGGATGGAGCATCCAGCTCATCCGCCGCCTCCCTCCCAGGGTCCGCGGCCGACCCGCTGCCGGGGGGACCACACGCCACGGACTCGCGGCCAAGGGAGCCCGCGGCCGACCCAAGGCCTGCGCAAGGGGTGGGGGGACAGTCCCCCCCACACCCCCCCCCGCGAGCGAGGGGCAATGACACCGGTCCCGGACACGGGCACCGACCACCCGACCTACCAGACCCGTGCACCACGGGCCTCCCCACCCCAACTGCTACACAGCCAAACCGCCAAGGCGCGGAGGGGGCATCGCAACAACGGGAGCATGACGCGAGCGGCCCAGGGGCGGACACAGAAATGACAGAGACCTCCGGCCCTCAGGAGTCCGTTTACCCACTGCCCGCCGCCACGACCTGCTCAATGCCCTAGCAACGGGAGCCCTCCACGGAGTACGCGCCTGGAGGACACCCTGGCACTACCTCACGGCACCCCTCCCCGACTAGCGCCACGCTGGACCAGGACCGGGTGACCATGCCCCCCCGACCCCCCCGGCCACCGCAGCAGAGGGGCATAGGTCCCTTCGACGATGCGGAACTGAGGGCAATCTATGGCATCCACGCTACCACACCCTCGAGCGAGCTGGTGGCAGCCCTCCGGGAACACCTCCATGACGTCAACCCGAACAGGCTCTTCGCCGCCGTCCCCCTGCCACACGCCGCAACAACCGAAATCTTTGTGCGACAGCTCCAGGCGCTCGTCACCCCCGGGACACAGATCTCGGACGACCTTGTTGAAGCATGGAACTGGTGGTTCAACACCAACCAGCCAGCCCAGGGAGGCGTATGGGTCCCGCACCTGGGCTAGACACACACGCTCATAGCACGCCGACGGACCCCAGGCCCGCGCCCAGCACCGGAGGCCGGGAGCGGGGCGCCCCGCCGCCAAGACCTGAAACCCTCCGCATCCCACCGCACGAAGGCCTGGTGGCATGGAAAAGCAGTACAGCCCGCGACATAGGGCGCAACCTCACGAGCCTGGCGGCGCGGTACCCGGAGACGGCACGCGCAGTCCCCCCGCCGCGCGAACGTGACCCCAGCACCATCGCCATGATAGTGTTTGAAAATGGCCACTACTACCAAGTGCGGATCATCCCGCACCCACAGGAGAGCCACTGGAGCTTGGAGGCCGTGGGCTCCATGCTCTCGGCGACCACTGCCCTGCCAGACAGCCCCACCCCCCTGCTCAACGACCAGCCCCCGGACCCCCTGACGGCCATCGTGTTGGGGACGGCCGGCACCTGGCACCCACGCCATGCTCTCTACTGCCTCTGGCGGTGGGCGCGGCGCCGCTGGCCGCACACCAGGGAATGGTCAGCGACATGGAGGTTCTACCTCGACGGCCGGCAGCAGCTGGAGGCCATCCCCCAGCGCGAACAGACAGCAGAGACCCCCACTGCTGAAGCCGGTTCGGACCCCCGTGGCCATCTTGGGGTCACTTGGGGTGTGTATCTATGTGCCGGCAAGCCGCCATTGGCTGATATCATACTCTCCCATCCACCTGACCTAACCCGATGTGATAGTGTGATAGGTTTGGCCATTCCGGCTATGAGCGGCCATATTCAGAACCGAGGCGCCGCCAGCGGAGATTTATATATCGGAATATCAGGAATCAACAGGGTTTTATTATCATGATGTTTCCGTAATTTTTCAGCCTTTCGTTCTGATAGTCAATGTATCGGCGACTGTCAGTTGGCTCGCGATTTTGCGTTAACCGATTGGTTAACTGTTATTTCCAGATATTCTGGCGGATATTCCGTTGAAGGGTCAGATTTCATCAGCAAAGTGTTCGTTGCTTCCGCAATTCTCTAAATAAGCACTCGAAATTTTAATCCGAATTTTTCGCGATGTCGAAATCGGATTTTCAACTTCGACATCGCCGCACGTGATTTGGACTTCTTCGAATGGTCGTACGCCTTTCCCTATGCCCGAATCAGGTTTCCCTTATACTTGCCACCCATTTGACTTGGAGTTATAAGGGAAACAAAAGTGAATCGTGGGACCACTTTGAAGAGCCATATCTACGCGCGAGTGTGAGGAAAGAGAATAAGGAGAATTGGGTTGGAACCGCCTTGGTCTCAAGTTAATTTAGGAAGCATCAAACGCCTTTGGTGCGCACACATGCCCGGTGTAGCAAGGGAAAAGGGTCAAGAGGGAATAAAGTGATATATAACTCTTGGACCGTGCAACCGAATATTTTAATGCGACTTTCGAGTGTGCCGCATGAGTGTTGGGGTTGCATAGCAACTTTCCTTGGGTTCCTACGTATTTTTAACGTGAAGTTATGTCAATGGAGGGACATGGCATATCATGGTGGGAGCCATATTTTGAGGGTATGTGTTGTATGCATGGTATATGTCTTGATATGCTCACGCTCATGTTATATATCTTCGTGTGGCCGAAGAGATGGGGAGCCATACGTGACAAGGGCTTTGCCCATGTCCCAATTGTGGAATTCAAAGCGCTAGACCAAGTCTACCGCGTATGTATTGCTCATGGTATGTTTGACAAAGAGATCCATGGGTGCACTCCCATTTTCATGGGGCATGTAGATATTAGTGGCGAAGGTATCTCCATGCGCCCGATTGGGGATCCAAGTGGGGGAATTGTTCGCAAATGGTTCCAATCATTTGTGTATTGGATCATGAGCGGATATCATGGGTGAGCATAGAGATATACTATCATGACAACTTTGTATTTGGTCATATTTTCATGTTTTTGACCTCAATTTTTGCTCATTTTTGCGTTTTGTGTACTCACCTGGTCAGCTAACAGCAAGAAGCCTATGGAGAGTCGAACCATGGTATGTTGTTCATATGTTGGCATATGCTTTGGAGTTGAACACCACCATATGCCGGATTGTGTACTCCATTTGGCTTGGCGCACGAAGGATTTCAAGAATTGGTCTCAAGATCATGGGCTGACTTGGGCAGTGCGTGGCGCCCATATCCGAAAGGGTTTCGAGGGTAAAATGGGGATGTACATGGGCATTGGCCTTTGGTCTCTATCCTCCATGAATAGTAGACTTCGATTCCACGCATGCTTGGAGCCTTCGGATAAGTAGTAACTTCAATTTTGAGCATATTTTTGATATATGGCCAATATGGTGTGAATTGGCAGTTTTTTGACATGTTATGAGTTCAAACTCATAGGTCATTTCTCTAAGCCCATTCGACTCCAAGTCCAACCAAGGTTATGTCAGGGTAGGGCATGGTCCTGAGTGCCACTCTAGGCCATGACACGCCACCTCCCCTATTGGGCTAGGATTTAGAGGCTTGGGAGTGAACACATTTTTGGGGTTTGTGTAGTGACTTGTGACACATGGCATTCAGCCATCTCATTTGACCTGGTTCAGGGCAATATGTTGCTGAGTCAAGGGAAGGTCTTGAGTCCAGGGAATGAGGGGTTTATGGCTGTGAATGTGTATGTTTACCTCTTTCCCCAACTTTGCTTTATTTGTGTTCATATGCCAATTTCAGGGCTTTCTTCCTTGGTGCAATTCTTGTACATGCCCGCCACCGTGGGAATACCGGTGTGCTGAACGAAAGCCCGCAGCCTGATTTGGATTGTGAATTGGGTTATTGCTGTATTTGTGGGATCTGGTTGCCATTCAGGGTTGAAGGAGGATTTTATTTTCTATATTTTTGGATTTGGACCCTGGAAATTGAGGAATGCAATCGTTGATCCGGAGTAAATCAGCAGGGGTTACAGGCGGAAGGGGCACAGCGGGGGCCGGTCCTGGTAGGGACCTTCTTTACTGCGCCCAACCTGTGCCCCGTCTTCGCAATCCACCAGATCCGGGCGCTAGTGCTGGGCGAGCAACTGCAGCCCACCATCCACACTGAGACGGAGGCCCAGGCAGCACACGCGGTCCTTGTGCACGAGATCTTCAGTGCCCTCTGCAGCGCCCTTGTGCAACGCCTGAGAAACCCCCCAGGGTCCTGAGCCGCTGCGGTTCCTGGTTGCTGTTCAGGGTTGAAGGAGGATTACATTTTCTATATTTTTGGATTTTGGACCTTGGACTTTGAGGATTTTGAGAAATGCAATCGTTGATCCGGAGTAAATCAGCAGGGGTAACAGGCGGAAGAGGCACAGCGGGGGCCGGTCCTGGTAGGGACCTTCTTTATGGTAGCAGAGGCTTACCTGCTGCCCCTACCTACCGCCGACCCGGGGACTTGGGCCCTCATGAGCCCTGCCCAAGTACGCCCTGGGTGCGTATTGTGGACTCGGTGGAGACCACGCCGGAGATTGGAGGCATAGAAGGACCGAGACGTTCAAGAGCATGGCGAACTCCGGAAGTTGAAGCCCGAAGAGAAGAACGACACTCGGGAAGAGGAGGACGTGACATGGAGGACCTGGTCTCCATGTGTGAGCGTCGCTGCCGAAAGGCCTGCAACCTCCGCTCCGCCGCGGAGGACTCTGATGAGGCCTGCCATTCAGGCAGCAGTGGAGGACGGGCCCGGCGCTACCGGAAGCGCGGGTCACCCAAGTCCGCGGCAAGGGACGCCGGGGCTATGGACACGGACCCCAGCCCGGTCAGGCTGTGGGAATCCGAGGGGCACTCCGAGGGCTATCGGACAGCCCACGAGCCACCTTCGGAGCCGGAGATGTCCGCGCCGATCGCCAGGGCACATACGGCCCCCGAGCCCGCCCTGCAGCACGACGCCGAGGGCTTGGAGAGGCCAGCCAGGGCCCGGACGGCACCTGTGCCCCGGCACACGGGCCCAGAGACGGACGCCATAGGCGACACGCCCATGGGCGATGAGTCCGAGGTGCCGGGAATCGCGGGATGTGCTGAATCCGGCGGAAAGCACGCTACGTGCCACTGCGAGCACGTGTCCTTCCTCATGGGCAAGTACCCGAAGATGGGGATGGACGCCATCGTGAATCATCTTGACCGCCTGGACAACGCCAAGGATGCTCTAGAGGAGGACGTCGCGGGGATCCTGGACAACCAGTCGGCAGCGGAGAACCACATGGAGGAGCTGCGAGCGGATCAGGCCCGGTACTGGGAGAATCTGGAGCTGGCCCTGCAAAAGCAGCAGCAAGTGGTGGACAGCCTCCTCCACTTAGTGGAGGACATGTCGGGACGCCTGAGAAGGCTAGAGGAGCGACAGCCCCTCGCCTCGGGTCCGGAGCTCCCGGCAAAGCCGGCCGCGGTGGAGCTGGTGGAGCGGGTTAAGACCCTCAGGAGCGCCATGGAGAAACCCATGGGCGGCCCTGCAGAGGCACCATACGCGCCTCCGCGTGCTGACCCGGGTGCGCTGCCGTATGTTCCCCTGTTCAGCGAGTCCACAATGCTCGGGGAACACACGGCACCGGCTGGGTCCATGCGGGAAGGGCGCGTAACCACGGACCCGAGGAGCCTGACGGTGCAGATGTCCCATGCCGCCCAGGATGTGCCGCTCACGACGAATATGGCAGTCTATGCGGAAGAGAAGATCGAGATCCAGAACCAGACCATGCAGGGGCGAACCATGGGAAGCGCCGACGGACATGGTCGAGGCCATCCAAGCGGAAACATGTGGGCGAAGGACCCCAATACGGGGATATGGACGGTCGATGGAGCAAGTCCTTCCCGCATTCCAAACCCCATGGGTTCAGGCCCAACTGGACCGCACTCCATGGAGGAGAGGGATGTACGGGGAGTGTACTCACACCCCCCGGCCACAGGTGGTATCCGTCTCGGTGGAGTGGTGGCTGGAGACGTCGGAGACGCCATCAGGATCGACGACCTCAGGGGAATCAAAATCCCCTACTACGATGGTAACCCCTCCAACCTGGATGACTTCATCCTGGATTGGGAGGATTTCGCCGAGGAGGTCGTCGGCGAGATGCGGGGAGCGCCGCGGGACAAGTGGGTATGCCGGACATTCCCACACCGCTTGGCGCAGGACCTGAAGGAGGAGCTGCGGGATCAGATCCGGGAAGGATTGATCCGGACGGAGCAGGCCTGCCTCCAGTGGCTGGAGGATGAGGAGCGGGTGGACGCTCCAAACCAGAAGCTGGAGGACCTGTGGTCCATTCCACTGCCGCTGGACCGCGGTGAGTTGCGGGTCCGGGAGTGGAACCGGTATCTGCGGAAGTACCGCAGATGCCTCAAGTTGGTGGAAGACTGGAACGAGGCCAGTGAGATCCGCCACTTGCTGAAGGACGTCCTCCCCAGCAACTGGAAGAGGAGAGTGGAGGACGAGGAGAAGAAGAGGGCGAAGAAGCGCGTGGCGGTGAGGATTATGGCGGCGGAGGATACCCATGCGGGTATCATGGAGTTCTTCAGGACGAACCTGGGCGAACCCAACCGGATGTTGGGCCTGAAGAACGCCGTGTACGTGGAGGTATTCGGGGACTCCATGGGGCAAAGGTTGCTGCGCCTCAACAACGTGGAGTGGAGGCGCGGAGAGCCGCTGAGGATGCAGGTCATCTTCGCGCGCATGAGCCTTGACGAGATCGTGAAGTACATCACGGTGGAGTTGATGCTCAATGCGAAGAACGAGGCCCACGTGCAGGATCGACATGGTCATGGACAACGAGGCCACCGAGAAGACCGCCACCATCGGGAGATCCAGGAGGACACGGCCAACTATGTGGAGGATGGTAGTGGAAGTGGCCAAGACCACTGTTCCCGGGAGGATCACGAGGAGGCCCATTTCTTCGCGTTTGTGGCACACAACGTGAAGAACAATGGGCAGGATCGGTCCAGATGGAGCCAGGTGGGACCCAAGAAGAGCAAAGAGCCAAGGAGGATCGGGAACCCACCGCTCTCGTTCCGAGAGTACAGGTCTCAGCACGACGGGTGCTGGGTCTGTTATGGCAAGGGAAACAACCATGCACACGACCACCGTCAGTGCAAGGTGTATGAGGCGGACAAGAAGGCCTACTTCGCAGCCCATCCCGAGAATAAGCCCAAGGAGCAGCGGATTTCCGATTGGAAAGCGAAGGGCGGAGACGGGGGAAAAGGGCAAGGCAAAGGCCAAGGAAAAGGCGGAGGAAGAGGCTATGGTGGTGGACCTGGCCAAGACCGACGAGTGAGGTCGATCGAGGAGGTTGCTGAGGACATGTTGAGGACGTTGGAGGAACTCAAAGCCCAGCAACGTGGTGGACAAAGTCCTGGCGGATCGCAGCCGGAAGGGGCTGCGGGAAGCCAAGTCTAGAGGAGCCCCCACGGGAGTGGGACCTCGGAGGTCTCTCCTCCGAAAATCAGTGGAATCCCAGAGACAGCAAAGGCACATCGGGTGCCGAAGAAGGCTCCGGAAGAGCCAAAACCACTGAGTTTCGCCACTCCCAACCCCTGGAGCGCCCTGCCAAGGGAAGTACATGTGGGTACGGGACATGGCAAGAAGGAAGGAGCGACCACGGAGAGCCCCGTGGACGGGCAGGACCAACCCAAGATCTACACCATCCGCGACCATACCCTTGAAGTCCTGATGCACCCGGTCGTGCTAGAGTTGCATGCCGTGAGAGTCGTCCATACACCGCATGGCGACGAGCGGCAGTTGCACTTGAAAGTGCGAGTACGGTGCGGACGAGAGGAGAAGGTGGTGGATGTGTTGGTGGATACGGGTGCCCAGGTGAGCCTGGTCCGGAGAGGGTTGTTCAAGGAGGAATTCCTGCAGCCCAGCCGGAGACCGGTCCGCCTGAAGGTCGCCAATGGAGAGATCATGGGTGGGGGCACCCATGAGGCCACCATCAGTATGGAATTCTGGGAACATGAGCGCTTGAACCGCCCTGATCAGGCGAAGAGAAGCACTCTATCCGGGAACTTCTATGTGGCCGACATTACTGTTTGGGATATGATCATGGGGTACGACTTCATGGTGGCCAACGCCATTGGAGCCCTTCCCCATCGTGCAACGCTGGTCCGGGAGGACGATGAATGCCTCACATGGCTGTCTACGGATTATGCGTGCGGGTCATCCCAATGGAACGCTGAGGAAGAGGATCGGATCGTCCGAGCGGTGCAAGCTGTGGGTGCCAAGTCCAGAGGAGACCGTGGAGTTCAGCTCACGGAGTATGGAATGGCGCCGCAAGTGTACACCAGGATGATTCAGACGCTGGGAGCCGAAGCGCCCGAGACAGACGTCTTCGCTTCCCGGGATGCCCCACTTCTGCGGAAGTGTAGGAGGCATTGGCATCGAGGAGACTCAGCCTGGCACAGGCATTGGGGTTTGAAGGAGTGGGGACCCATGTATTGGCATGGCTCCCTGGACAATACCAGACGTACGGTGGAGAAGATCATCGCGGATAGGGCGAAGGGGATCCTGGTCATAACCGGCATAGGATCCACCCCGTGTCCGCTGGAGGGTCTCAAGTCGACGCTGGACTCCATCACCCTGAACGAGATGTCATTCGGGCCAGAGGAGGAGTTGTTCATCGACGCCAAGGGTGTATCAATGCCCTCCCCGGGTCAAGCGTGGGGTACCAAGGCTTTCCTGGTGGATGGGGCGCAAGCCCAGCCCACGGGTGATGAAGCATTCATCCGTAGGGTGGAGGCGGTGCCCATGAAGGTCATGTTTGAGCCCAAGGAGGGGACGGATCAGCCTATTAATGGCATTGATGTTCTGTCCCACACCGAGATCGACGACGTCGTCAACTACATGCGGATGGGGATGCACGACCGTGTGGCAGCCAAGAAGAGGCGAGCCATGGTCACATCTCCGCATTGGTGGGATGACAAGATGTTGGTCACCGGCATGTAGAGGGATGAGTTGGTGGCGAGGGTCATGGATCACATCGCGGACCAATACGATGGTCCGGTTGGGTCGGACCCACCAACGTGGGGTTTTCCAAGAGTGGGAACCGGTAGCGACGAGCACGAGCCCGAGGCCGCAAATTTTCGAAGACTATCGGTGGGAATCGCGACCCACGACGATGAAGACGGCATATCGGACGAGGAGAAGTCGGACTCGGACCCAGACGAGGCCTATACCGCAGTGCGGTCGGTTGTGTCTATACCGAAGCAAGCGGCTGAAGATGCCCAGGAGAACCCGAAGGTCGCCGAGCTGAAGGAGAGGCTGATCAAGGCCTATCCGCGGCTATTCAGTGGCGTCGCCAACAAGAACCCTCCAGATCGCGGGAGGTTTGGTACAGCGAAGATCAAGCTGAAGCCGAACCCGAAGATCTATCGTCATCGGGAGTACCAACTTCAGGGCGATCGGGCCGAGGCCATGAAGAAGCTGTTGGCCGAGTTCATTGAGCGGGGATGGATCGAACCCTCCGACAGTGAGTGGGCCAGCCCAGCCTTCATCGTGCCCAAGAAGGAGAAGGGCGAGTGGAGGTTGGTGGTTGATTACAGAGGTTTGAACGAGCAGACCGAGCACGACTCATACTCGCTTCCCCTGATCGACTCCATCCTCCAAAAGCAACAGAAAAAGCGGATTTTCACGGTGTTGGACCTGAAACACGGTTACCACCAGATGCCGCTACACCGGACTCCAGGCCCTGCACAGCGATGTCGACGCCGCTGGGGCCCATGCAGTGGAAAGTGGTGCCTATGGGTGCCAAGAATGGCAACGCCGCTTTTCAGCGCATGATGGAGGACCTACTCGGTCCTGTCCGGGACTGTGCCGATCCCTTCGTAGATGATATCATCATCGGGTCCGGCACGGAGAACATGACGGAGGACGAGCTCATCGACGCGCATGAGAAGGATCTGCGTCGAGTGCTCAGCGAGTCGGACAAGCACAACATGGTGTGCAAGCCCACCAAAGCCTCACTATTCGTGAAGGAAGTGGAATTCGCGGGTCACGTGGTTGGTCACGGGCAACGCCGTCCCATGCCTGGGAAGCTGGCGTCCCTGCACCACTGGGAGAAGCCCCAGACCATCAGCGAACTCCGGTCCTTCATGGGGTTCTGCAATTACTTTTCGGGCTACGTCCGGATGTATGCAGAACTCTCGGGGCCGCTGCATAAGATGCTGCAAGTGGGCAAGTTCGATGGCCGGAAGGGGAGCAAGAAGAAGCTTGCCTGGACCCCTGAGGCTGAGGATGCGTTCAACAGCCTGAAGGAGCGACTCCTGGGGCAGTTGGGGCTGTTCCTGGTGGACCCGGACAAGGGATTCGTGCTACGGACAGACGCCTCGGACTATGCCGTGGGGGCAGTCCTCGAGCAAGTCCGGGACGACGGGACTCATGTTCCCGTGGCGTTTTGGAGCAGGATCCTGGCCGAGGGCCAACGCCGAACGTGGACCGCGAGGGAGAAGGAGACATATGCCATTGTATGTGCGCTCAGGAAGTGGTCTGGCCACATCGGACTGCAGCCGGTGGTGGTTTGCACGGACCACCAGTCCCTACAGAGCTGGCACAAGGAGCATGTCGACACCCCCTCAGGACCAGCGGCTAGGAGGGCCCGATGGCACGAGACGTTCGCCAAGTTCGACCTCAGCGTCGTGTACGTCCCGGGGAAGGACAACACTGTGGCAGACTGCCTCAGTCGCTTGGCCTACCCCGCGGGCAAGGCGTGGATGGATATATCCAGCCATGGCGACGCCGAGGAAACCGAGGAGGCCAAGCGCATCATCGAGATGGAGAAGGTCATGGAGCAAGAGGGGGTCAAGTGTTTTGTGGTGATGGCAAACCGTACAGACCTGGCCAAGTTCCGGGGCGCCCGCGTCCAAGCTATTCGGGAAGAAACCCTCGAGCAGTGGATGGTGGCCCCTGTTGAGCTAGTCAAGTCGGTGCTCAAAGAGGACTGGTCGGATGACTACGCGGCATCCGAGCACTGGAGCAAGTACTGGAATGCCGTGAGCGCCCCGTCGGACGACGAGTGGCCCGAGGGCTTGACCGAGGATGGCGACAAGTTGTTCCTCAAGGACAAGCTGCTGGTGCCCGAGAACCGAGTGGAGGAGCTCATTGACCATTGGCACAACGCCCAGCTCATGCACCCTGGCCGAGACAAGATGCAGCAGGACCTGGAGTGGCGTTTCAAGTTCCCTCCTGGGTACTACGCCATCCTGGATAGGTACTGCAGCGACTGTGCCGTGTGTCGGGCCACGAAGAGCCCCAACCACTCCACAGCGGGCAACCCGGTGTATACGGCTATACCGGAGGCCCCTATGAGGTCCGTAGCCATGGATGTATTCGCCATGCCTGAGGTCACCGTGGAAGGAGAGACCTACGACTGTGTCATCCTGGCGGTGGATAGGCACAGTGGGTACATCGTGGCAGTCCCTGGCAAGAAGTCCAAGAAGAAGGACAAGAAGGACAAGCATGGAGTGGGGCTGCAGGCCAAGACCGTCGCTAATGCCATGATCAGGCATTGGCTGACGATTTTCGATGTCCCAGCTGTCATCTGCAGCGATCGGGGCAGTCAATTCGTGGGGACGTGGTTCAAGACGATGTGCAAGCACATGGGGATTCGGCATGCCAAGACAGTGGCATACCACAGCCGGTCGAATGGCCGGGCTGAGGTGGCCGGGCGGCAGATGTTCGAAAAGTTCCGCCAGTTGCACATCGACGAGCCGGGCCGGAACTGGTACAATTCGCTGTGGAGAGTGCTCCAAGCGTACCATGACCTTCCGGGGCCCACTGGGCTGTCGCCCCATCGCATCCTGTTCCTACGGGATCGAGTGTCACGCACTCTCCCGTGGATGAACCATGGCAAAGTGGCACGGGATGCGAACGCTATGATGTCTGAGGCGGACGACACGGCGGCCAAGGTGTGCAAGGCACTACAGGACGAGCATGACAAGAGGGCCAAGTACTTCAAGCAGGGAAAAGTCCAGAAGTATGCTCTCCAAGACACCGTGTGGGTGGAGCGGCACCACAAGGATGTCCTGTCCAGGCATCGGCAGGCATCTTGGTATGTGCTGGGGCTAATCGTGCGGAAGGTCGGGCAGGATGTGTATGCGGTTCGTGTGGGGGATAACAAGATCCTGGACCGCGACCATACCCAGCTTCGTCCCCGAGCACCAGACCCCAGCGGACGTCCCGTCACCTTCGAGTTCACGGCCGGCGATGTGGACTCGGACGACGAGGGTGAGGACGACGATTTCACCGCGGAGAAGATCCTGGCGGACAAGCCGGACCCGGGGACGCCTGGGGGAAGGCTTTACAAAGTCCGTTGGCAAGGATTCGCCGCATCCAGGGACTCGTGGGAACCTCCGAGCAGTTTTGTGCCGAGGTACACCACGGTCTGGATGGACTACCTAAAGAAAAAGGGTATTTCTTTGGATGTCAAGGACATATTGGTCCATTTGGTTGCTGCTGTAGCACCGTAATGGATCCCCCTTGGCATTTTGTTTGTTTCTGTGAATGGGGAGACAAGTGAGGGCGTTCATCCGGGGATTTTTCGGCCTTGATTGGCCATATACCCCCTTCACTCGATCTCCACATATATATTGCATTGTGGTATACTTATTTAGGTCGACCGACGACATTTTTCTATCTTTGATCCCCTTGGTCCATGTTGTAGATCAAGAGGAGACAGGATATGGCGTAGGGCGCTGATTATCAGTGTCCTCACCCCTCCCTTGGGGCATGGGGGACGCCTACGACGTGTGTGGGGCCTCCATGTGTCCTTGGGACATGGAGGGGGGGGTTGGAGCCCATTGGGGTCCTCCCGTCCTCTCTTCATTGGTTTCCGAGCGGATACAACGCTCTGAGAAGGGGGGTGAAGCCGGTTCGGACCCCCGTGGCCATCTTGGGGTCACTTGGGGTGTGTATCTATGTGCCGGCAAGCCGCCATTGGCTGATATCATACTCTCCCGTCCACCTGACCTAACCCGATGTGATAGTGTGATAGGTTTGGCCATTCCGGCTATGAGCGGCCATATTCAGAACCGAGGCGCCGCCAGCGGAGATTTATATATCGGAATATCAGGAATCAACAGGGTTTTATTATCATGATGTTTCCGTAATTTTTCAGCCTTTCGTTCTGATAGTCAATGTATCGGCGACTGTCAGTTGGCTCGCGATTTTGCGTTAACCGATTGGTTAACTGTTATTTCCAGATATTCTGGCGGATATTCCGTTGAAGGGTCAGATTTCATCAGCAAAGTGTTCGTTGCTTCCGCAATTCTCTAAATAAGCACTCGAAATTTTAATCCGAATTTTTCGCGATGTCGAAATCGGATTTTCGACTTCGACATCGCCGCACGTGATTTGGACTTCTTCGAATGGTCGTACGCCTTTCCCTATGCCCGAATCAGGTTTCCCTTATACTTGCCACCCATTTGACTTGGAGTTATAAGGGAAACAAAAGTGAATCGTGGGACCACTTTGAAGAGCCATATCTACGCGCGAGTGTGAGGAAAGAGAATAAGGAGAATTGGGTTGGAACCGCCTTGGTCTCAAGTTAATTTAGGAAGCATCAAACGCCTTTGGTGCGCACACATGCCCGGTGTAGCAAGGGAAAAGGGTCAAGAGGGTATAAAGTGATATATAACTCTTGGACCGTGCAACCGAATATTTTAATGCGACTTTCGAGTGTGCCGCATGAGTGTTGGGGTTGCATAGCAACTTTCCTTGGGTTCCTACGTATTTTTAACGTGAAGTTATGTCAATGGAGGGACATGGCATATCATGGTGGGAGCCATATTTTGAGGGTATGTGTTGTATGCATGGTATATGTCTTGATATGCTCACGCCCATGTTATATATCTTCGTGTGGCCGAAGAGATGGGGAGCCATACGTGACAAGGACTTTGCCCATGTCCCAATTGTGGAATTCAAAGCGCTAGACCAAGTCTACCGCGTATGTATTGCTAATGGTATGTTTGACAAAGAGATCCATGGGTGCACTCCCATTTTCATGGGGCATGTAGATATTAGTGGCGAAGGTATCTCCATGCGCCCGATTGGGGATCCAAGTGGGGGAATTGTTCGCAAATGGTTCCAATCATTTGTGTATTGGATCATGAGCGGATATCATGGGTGAGCATAGAGATATACTATCATGACAACTTTGTATTTGGTCATATTTTCATGTTTTTGACCTCAATTTTTGCTCATTTTTGCGTTTTGTGTACTCACCTGGTCAGCTAACAGCAAGAAGCCTATGGAGAGTCGAACCATGGTATGTTGTTCATATGTTGGCATATGCTTTGGAGTTGAACACCACCATATGCCGGATTGTGTACTCCATTTGGCTTGGCGCACGAAGGATTTCAAGAATTGGTCTCAAGATCATGGGCTGACTTGGGCAGTGCGTGGCGCCCATATCCGAAAGGGTTTCGAGGGTAAAATGGGGATGTACATGGGCATTGGCCTTTGGTCTCTATCCTCCATGAATAGTAGACTTCGATTCCACGCATGCTTGGAGCCTTCGGATAAGTAGTAACTTCAATTTTGAGCATATTTTTGATATATGGCCAATATGGTGTGAATTGGCAGTTTTTTGACATGTTATGAGTTCAAACTCATAGGTCATTTCTCTAAGCCCATTCGACTCCAAGTCCAACCAAGGTTATGTCAGGGTAGGGCATGGGCCTGAGTGCCACTCTAGGCCATGACACGCCACCTCCCCTATTGGGCTAGGATTTAGAGGCTTGGGAGTGAACACATTTTTGGGGTTTGTGTAGTGACTTGTGACACATGGCATTCAGCCATCTCATTTGACCTGGTTCAGGGCAATATGTTGGTGAGTCAAGGGAAGGTCTTGAGTCCAGGGAATGAGGGGTTTATGGCTGTGAATGTGTATGTTTACCTCTTTCCCCAACTTTGCTTTATTTGTGTTCATATGCCAATTTCAGGGCTTTCTTCCTTGGTGCAATTCTTGTACATGCCCGCCACCGTGGGAATACCGGTGTGCTGAACGAAAGCCCGCAGCCTGATTTGGATTGTGAATTGGGTTATTGCTGTATTTGTGGGATCTGGTTGCCATTCAGGGTTGAAGGAGGATTTTATTTTCTATATTTTTGGATTTGGACCCTGGAAATTGAGGAATGCAATCGTTGATCCGGAGTAAATCAGCAGGGGTTACAGGCGGAAGGGGCACAGCGGGGGCCGGTCCTGGTAGGGACCTTCTTTACTGCGCCCAACCTGTGCCCCGTCTTCGCAATCCACCAGATCTGGGCGCTAGTGCTGGGCGAGCAACTGCAGCCCACCATCCACACTGAGACGGAGGCCCAGGCAGCACACGCGGTCCTTGTGCACGAGATCTTCAGTGCCCTCTGCAGCGCCCTTGTGCAACGCCTGAGAAACCCCCCAGGGTCCTGAGCCGCCGCGGGCTGAATCCGGGAACACACCCTCATGAACACGCGGGACCGCCCCGCCCCACGCGACGCGGCACACGCGTGCCCTGCCCACCGCAGCCGGCCACCGGACCTGCGGTGACGACGCACCGCCACGCGCGCGCGACGCGAATCTCGCAGCGGCCATACGCAAGGGAGGAAACGACACGGCGGCCGCGGGATCACCTCTTCTCGCCAGAGGACCTGACGATGGACGTCACAAGAACGGCTGCGAAATAGGCCATCGACCGCAACGACCCCGGGCGAACAAACCTTGCCCAGCAGGACCCCCTCGTACAATCCCACAAAGCGCGACCGCGCAACACAGTCCACCAACGCCTATCGGTCGGGCAGGCCGGCAGCAACGACGTCCACATGCCCGGTGCGTGCAACGGACAGCCAAAGAATAGGGGCTAGCCTTAGCGGCCCATGGTGTCGAACACGAGCGAAAACCCAACCAATCCCTCCCACATCCCCCGGGCGGGGGCCACGCTTCCCGGACCCCCGCAACCCGCCCGCGACAGAGCAAGGAACGGCGCCCAACACGGACCTGTCCTTCCACCTAACCCTCCTCTCCAGCGAACCGGACCCACAAGGGGCCGGGCCAAGGGGCCAGCCAAACACGCGGGACCCACGGCCGGGCCGATGACCACGGGAATGTTATCGAGCAATCGTCCAGAATGTTACCTTCCAAGGCGAGAATCAAGGGATACGTGCGCCGATGGGACCAGCGCGCACCTCCTACGGGAAAGTTAAAAGCCTAGGACGCTGGGGCGGATTCAGCACATAAAACCTGCAAGAATGGTATGAGGGACACGTTCCCCGCAGTCGGAAAGTTAACAGCGTCAATGAGCCAGGGTGGGCTTCGACAGTGACCAGTATTCCTTTCCTCTGGACCCCCACCAGGGGCACGCAAGGGACCAAAGGCACGCCACACGCGACCCGTGAACCCGCCGGCTCCTGCCAGCGAGCACGGGTGTGTCATGCCGGACCCAGCCCGCCACACCGGACAGAGCGTCCCGACACCATAGCACGAGCCGAGCAACCCTAACCGCCGAGCACCGCACTGCGACACCGACACGCCAGCCACATAACCTGCGAGACACGGCAGGATAAGGCACACGACAGGCAGGCAGACACGAATACGAGCACCGCACCACCAAGCCAGAGCCGCACCCTGGGGCTCCCATGGGGAGCACGGGGATGCACCAGGGGGACCGACGGGACCTTGCCACCGAGGGGGCTGTGCATATGAATGGCACTGACGGAGCTGAAAGGACGGCCGAGGGGCACTGCGAAATACCGGATGATGGGTTGTGCATGTAACGCTGCCAGGGCGGGACAGGGAATGTAGCACCAAATTTGGAAACTTTTCGCAGCGGTCAGACCACTTGTCGTTACTTTTCTCCCCCAAGGTGAGGGGATGGCGCACAGTCAAAATGTACAAGGCCGGCCCCACGCAACTGGAACCAACCAACACCGAAACAAGCATGGCAACTATGCGAACAACATCCGACCGCGCTGACGCCCGCTGCAGCGCCAAGGAACCAACGCAGAACAAGCCGACCATGAGGCGTCCGAAACGACCGTGCACCATCAAAACCACTGCAGCGGCCACGACGTGACGATAAACAGACCACACGCGAGCCGGCCAACACCGAACTAGCCAGGAATGCATGGGTCGAAACGGGAACGGCGTCCAATGGGTTGGCGACACCATGGTGCGCCGCGGCTGCCGACCACCATACCCACGAACACAACAGAACACCACAACTCTACCATTACGAACTCGACCAACCAACGTTAACAAACTACACTACACCACACTTGGACGAACCAAGACATAACTAACCAGCAGCGACACGGACGTGCCGGCTACACAAAAAAAGTTCGGCGATGCAACCACCGGCAGCAGCGCTACGGAACCCACGCAAACCAAGCCGACCATGAGGCGGCCAAGACAACCACGCACCAACCACACCGCAGCTGCAGCCGCACCTTGACCGTAAACAGACCACAGGCAAGCCGGCCAACATCTAACCGGCCAGGCGTGCATGGGTCGCAACGGAAACGGCGTCCAACGGGTTGGCGACACCGTAGTGCGCCGCGCCCGCCGACCACCATACCCGCGAACAAAACAGAACATCGTGACTCTGCCATCACGCACGGACCGACATTCACAAACTAGGCTGAACCATTAAACGACCGACCGACCAACCACAACGACCTACTTCAAACCCCCGGCCCCCCGGGAGAGCGCAAGCTTGACCGAGTCAGGAGGCGTGAGTGTGCACCACCGCATGCGAATTCCCGTAGCACGTGCTTCTTCAAGTCGCCTCACGCCTACTGAAAACGAACCCAGGTGGGGGTGCCTGCAGGACAGGGCCTATGGCCGGCCTCCCGGCCCCTGGGCCCCAGAATCCGGAGGTTGATGAGGATGTGCGATGGGACCCCCCCGCGTATCATCCGCCCGAAAGAGAGGAGTGTGAGACTTTGGTCGAACATGGGTTACCTCTCTGGGCAGAACCCGCTGTAGGGTACTGCTCGCGGGGATCATGCCCTTACCCCATGTGGGGGAGCCGCTTTGTGGGGGCACGTGCAGTAGGACCGTGGGTGGGTGAGCAAAAGCCCCTTGGTAAGACCCCCCAGCGGGGCAACCCCAGTCCCGAGTCAACCTACCTACCTACCTGCAAGAACAATGGTAGAAACGCCTTCTTTGAGCCTCACAAATTGATATAAAAACATTTGTAAATCCTGCAAAAGCTCATTTCATATCAATGTCCTGGATTAGGAGCATCCCATGCTGAAATGGATTTATCGCTTTTAGGAAAATTGCATGGATGGCATCCGGGAATGGAACCTAAGATTTTGCAATGCAAATCCCATGTTCCGCCAATTATAATAACACATCCGGCTGATAAATTTTCATGTCAATTAATCATAGATCAACAGACATGATCATCTCAACTCAGAAAACAAGCGTATTTTTATAAATGCCAGCATCAAGCGCATCTGTTGTACTATTTTTCAGACACAGATGTCAGACACATCATCTGACCTCAACTACAGTCCCTGTACTGTAATGGGCTTTGTTGTATATTGGCAAATAATTCCTTACAACTTGGTTGAAAATTTCACTTGAAAAACACTTTAAAATGCAAGAAAAAGAAAACTTTATCCCATAGGCACGCAAGATGCAAGACACACAAGCCCACACACAAACACAATGAAACAATGTTACAAACTTACGAAGATACTAAGCGTCCGGCACATGAGGTCCATTCTAAAAGAGAGACAAGTGAATAAATGGCACATGAGTTCAAGCTCTTGTTACAATGCATGCAAAATATTCTGAAATCTTGTATGATGCATGCATATGACTCACTGAGCAATTCGCATTTGAAAACATGATGCAAAACAAATATATCTCGTCACTTGTCACTCAGGTCGATCTAGCCGTAAAAATTATCTCAACACGTGTAATATCATTTATGCCTAAATACTGACAGAAAATCCGATTCGAAAACTCTTTCTCTGGGTCTGTACCTCACCAAAGTCTGTCTGTGCGCATGTATGTTAGCGTTCTGCACGCGCGCAGGAATCCTTTCTGTGGACTGAGGCCTGAGGTGGGCTCTGTCCACGGTACACTCCCCTCGTTGGGGTTCCAAAAAAATGTTGTGAAGATGTAACAACGTTCTTTTTTTTTGTTTTGTTTTCGGTTGCAGACAGGAACACTGAGGTAAGCAGGACCTGTCATAGGGGGGGCGCCTGTAACCGCTGGCGCCAACTCGAATCGGTAATGGGTTGCAGAAAAAAAAAGTGATCTCCGCTGGGCGGGAAACAAAACAAAAACTGCAGAGAAACCCAGGGGGAGGCAGGGAGACGTACAGTAATCAATAAGTAATGATCTGGGAGCACAATGGAGATGGAGACGTGCAGGAATCAGTGATCTGGGAGCAAAGACGGGGATGGAGGGTGCAGGGTAAGACAGAACACAGGACCACAGTGTCACCAGGACACGATAATAACACAGCACTGTGGGCATACACCAGGGTGGCATCCCACAACATGGGGGAAAAAATAGACACCAAACGAACCATGCTGTGGCCAACCTGCCAATGGTTGGAGAAAACATAGACGTGCAGCCACCCATGCAGTGCAGTGCTGAGACTCAGGGTACGACAGGGCAGCGGCAAGAATGTGTCCCTGCGCCATCGTGTCCCCTTACGTTACTGTAGGTAGGCATCAGTGGGGGGGGGGGGGGAGGGGGGCAGCATACCCCGGCTATCCAGAAAACGCATCACACTCACCACACTCATACATCAGTGACTGCTACAGGGCAGGCATTGCTTCAAGTCCATAGCAATGCCCTGGTCCACACAATACCGGACCCATGGCAGATTATACCCGGGCAGAAATACTTTTTTTTGGCCGGCTCCCAAGTGTCGTCCTTGGGACCAAAACCCTGCCATCGGACCCTGAAATAAAGCTTTTCCACCCCCGTGGACTTGCAGACTCGGGTCTCATGTCCCAAAAATTTTGACACCAAGTACTCCATGGATGGAGACTTTTTGGGTCGCACTATGTATTGCCTACACCAATACAGAGGCACAGAATCACCCTGCAAGGCCGGATAGTATGGCTTTAAGTCCGAGACGCTATGTTCCTCGGACTAGGTATCAGTAACGGATACCAAAAAGGTTTTACGTCCAAGTCGTTCGCGAACAACCGCTGGTCCCAGCCAGTACGGCACCAACTTATTATCGCCCACCTTGCGCTCATAGCGAACCCAAACATGGTCACCCACTTCAAAGTGATGTGGCTTATCACGGGAGGCATCATATCGCGCCCGCATGGCCACCTGCTGTAAATGGACATGTTGCTTGGCCAACGGGTCCATATCACGCATGTGGGCAAGCCACTCTGAAGCACCAACGCATTCACGCACCGGTGGGAGACATGGTGCGGGTCCCAAACGTGCTCGCCCCGTCAGGACTTCCTGTGGACTCAGCCCCAACTCAGGATCCACGTGCTGATTGTGGTTACAAATCGTAGCACGAAGTCCGGCAGACCAAGACTCACCCTGCACTGTATCGCCGACGGACGCCCGCATCTTGCGGAAAGTGTTCAACACATTTTTGTTTGCCACCTCCGCCCTGCCGTTCTCCTGGTGCCTGTAGTGAAGCGGTACCCAGAACCCCATGACCATGGTGGGGTATACAACCGGTCTCCGTGTGCCCACTAACCCCATGTACAGAGGGGAAGACGCCCGGTGAAGCCCGGTGAGAGCCCGGCAGGAGCGTGTCCCTTGCCGTAAAGCCCCCGTGACGGCATTCCGGCCACTTGGGGCATGTTACCATGTACCGGCAAACTGCCATTTGCCGGTATCTTACTCTTTCACGCCAATCTGCCCCGCACCGCCTTCGGCCGTCGATTTGGCAACCTAACCCTAACAACAGATGTAGGTAAGACGTGTTTGTGTGAGAGATCTGGGCATTTCAGCTATTAGCGGCCGCATCGGCAACCGATGCGTCGCCCGCTGAGTTTTACACATCAGAATATCAGGAATCAACAGGGTTTTATTTTCATATTGTTTCCGTAAACTTTCACGCTTCCGTTCTGATAATCAATATTTTGACTGCTGGCGGTTGGCTCGCGACTTTAGCGTAACCGCCAGTTTAACTGTTATCTACAGATATTTTAGCGCAATCCGTGACGAAGACTCTAAAGTCTTCAGGAATTGCATTGATGCATCCGCAATTTTCACATTCTACACTCGCAACCTTAATCCGAATTTTCCAGGATGTCGAAATCGGATTTTCGACTTCAACATCCCCGCACTTGATTTGACCTCTTTCGAGTGGACCTACGTGCTTCCCTATGCACGAATCAACTTTCGTTTTGTCTTGCCCTCCATTTGTCTTAGAGATATGGGCAAAACAAAGTTGATTCGTGAGGCCACTTGTGAGGGTCATATCTCGTGCTACTTGCGAGGAATGACAATAAGGAAGCATGGGATGTATTCACAATACTCCCGACGTAATTTAGGAAGCTTTATATGCCTTGCGTCTCCACACGTGCGCGCTAGCGTAATGGATCATGGTCAAGAGGGTAGAGTTTGCGTTATAACTGTTTGGCCATGATATTGCGTGCGTTAAGATAACTTTCGAGTGTAGCGCGCGAGTGTTGGTGTTGCATAGGAACTTTCCTTGAGTTCCTATGAGCGATTGACACAAAGTTATGCCCTTGGAGGGGCATGACATATCGTGGGGGGAGCTACCTTTTTGGGCAGTATGTGGTATGTGCCATGTGTTGCATTGCGTGCCCATTTGGCGGGTTTGGCTAAGAGCGATACACCCACCAATGGACCTCATATTGCAGGAGGCCCTTCCTTATACTCCCCACGATCAATTGCAAGCCTAGCCTTCGTGGAGGGAAGCTTGTGTGGCGATCCCAAAGCGATGCGTTGGGAGCAAGGTGTGTGTTTTGTAATTTTCCATATTTTCATGTGCCCACTGGGGAAGTAGCGCTCGTAACCTTTCAAAGCGCCCCAAGTGGAGCACATATGTGGAATCGAAGGTCATTGGTGTCGAGTCATTGTGTTTAGAAGAATTGGTCGATTACTCAATCCAAGCCGAAGATATTATAATATATTTGTGCGCCTTTCAAGGCACTTTTGGGTGTTTTTTCGCCAATATTTCTGTTTTTTGCCCATCATGATATCAAGTGGCGACCGTGTATCTCAACGTTCCGCTCAACTGACATCATGACCCAAGTATGTTTCTAGGGTACATACTTTGGTGCCCAACATATCTTGGACCCGGCGAATAACTCCTCTTGGACTTGGCATACCGTGGCCGCCATGTTGGCGATTTGGGACCATCCCAAATCATGGGGTCACTTGGCGACCCTGCCATTCCCAAAACTGGAGGAGTTGGGCAACGCCCAAAAGATATGTTGGACACATATGACTTGATACCAATCCTATGGCACACTCCGGTCCAAGTCGGGCATGTGCCTCATTTGCCCCAACCATGAGTGTGCGCATTTTCGGCCATTTTGAGCAATTTTCCACATTTTCTGCCCGCCGTGCACTATGTTCAGCCCACCCGTGCACGCCGGACGCATGGACCAATGGACCATATATGACATGGGTGTTATGCATATTGGTCGCCATGGTTCACGCACCACGTGGGCGAAGTGGAGCAACCTTCGTTAAGGTGCTAGCCCAAAGTGAGTGGGGGCAATTTTGCCATTTTGGCATTTGTGGACCCAATTGGGATTGTCACCACGCCAAGTGGCATGGAGATCTTTCAGAGCCAAAGGCATTGGCGTCTCTGCTCGACTCCCGGTGGATCGCGTATGGAATGGCGGATCTGATCTCCAAGACGGCATGGAGATATACTATTGGGAGCACCCCCGAATTTTGGCTCATTTCGAGCAGCCAAAATGACCCCCTTTTGGGACCCCAATTTCACCCCCCCGTGTGGTCAATTGGCGGCCCCATATCTCTATGCCCATGAGGAGCCCGGACCTAATTAGAAGTTGTACACTCAGATATAAGTCCTAGGTTCTGCCTCCTATCCTGTGAGTCATTGGCCTTGCCCTGGCCGGGCGAGCCAGGCGTGAGAATGATGCCAATTTTGGTGATTTTGGCATCATGACCCCACTTGACGAACCCGTGGTGCCCTGATGCCGGTACCTCAGAGGGAACCAGGTTGGGTGAGGGCTCCTGAGAGTTCATACTCGAAGGGCATGGGGTCAGTTGCCTCAACCCTACCTCTGGCGGGTCCCAACAAGGGGTCAATTTTGGAGATTTTTGAGCTAATATCAGTTTGGGCTGAAACAGCCCATTTTCAGCTACCAACTCCTAGGGGATAATGGCGGGGACATATCTCTGGCTCAGAGAGGAGTTGGGACTCGCCATTAGGGAAGCATAGGAGGCCACTGTCGGTTGGCCTTGGACCCTCTTGGGTTCCAGGAACTCGCCTGTGGCTGGGCGGGACACCCTGCCCATCGGCAGGGTTTCAGGGTCCGGACTGAGCAGGGCATGGGTTGTGTTTAAGCCCCCGCCCCCACCAGCCACTGAGAGGGTCGGACCTGGGATTGGGATACGAGTTAGGACTGAGTGTCTATTGTCCTGTGATGCCCTTACCCCAGTCCATTCTTAACCCCATGTGTACATATCCTGATGTGTTGCTGTACATACTTTTGTTCCCTTGTTTCAGAGTGACAAGGATCCTGAAACGCTTTGTCACATGACACAAGCGCAACGATGCCCCTGTGAGCGTAGTGCTTTGCCTGCCTGCTCACTTGTGCGTGTCCACCGCAGCGTCCCGTGGCCAGGCCCCCCACGGGAACGCGTCAAAAGCGTTTCACCGCCGCGGGGTTACCAATCCCTCGCGTGCCACTCGGGGCCACCAACCCCGAGCAGCGCGGCGCAGCAGCTCGCAGCTCGCAGCTCGCAGCGCAGCGCAGCGGCTCGCAGCGCCGCCCAGCGAGAGCGCCCAGACAGTGGAGGAAGTGCGGGGACCGGAACTCCGTCATCAACGAGTTCCCTCGGCCGACCAGCAAGGCCGCACACCCAGCTACAGCAACCACTTCCACAACCACCGGCCGACCAGCACCGGCCGCACTCCCAGTCCAGTGCTGCATCACCCGCCTCAACAAACACCACCAGGACCAGTTTTTTGAGCGGGACGAGTGACCACCAAGGACCTCAAGACCAACTACGCCCCCCGCTGCCATGGTAAACTGGCAAGGAGCGGGCAAGAGGTGGCCGCGGCCCCACCCCCATGCGGTACGCCTACCGCGTGGGTTGGTGTGGGACCAGCACTATCGCCACAGCCATCCCCAGTGCGAAGGCGGCATGCCCGAGAGCTTCGAGCTCCGCACGGACATGAGCCCCGACCGCCTGCAGGCAGTCGAAGACTGGCTGCGGGTGGAAGGGTTTGCCTTCCGCTTCCAGCAGAGGCGCTGGAGGGTCTGGACCCGGCCGGACAGGCCCGGCCAAGGGCCGCGCCCCGACGGGATTGAGGAGGACGAGAAGCCCAACGAGTACCCGTCGGGCGCCTCGATCAACATCTCCATGTGGGACATGATCGAGAAGAACTTCCCGGAACCGGGGAGCGAGCGCAGGCTGCAGGGCAGCAGCAGCAGCGCGTCTCCGGGGAAGGAGAAGCGGTCCGCCGGGGACAGGAAGCGGGACCGGAAGTGGCGGGAGTACCAGGACTCCCTGGCCGCCGAAGCCGCCCGAGGCGCCAAGGGCGGAGCCCCAGCCCCAAGTCCCCAACAGGCCAATGGCGGTCACCACCCCGGCCACACCACCCTTGGTGACTTCCTGGAAGTCGCCAAGCAGACCAAGGCCAAGCCCCGTCCGCTGCTCCTGAGGAAGTCAGGCCCCAGCAGCGTCGTGGAGTCGGCCCACCGCGGGAGGATGCCGGCCGACCAGGCCAGCTCCAGCAGCAGCGTCGCTCCCGACCAAAGGGACGTGGCGCGCGCCTGTGAGCGCGCCTATGGGGTGCCCTGCAACCTTCGGGTTGCCCGGCAACGGGCCAAGCAGCACAGCGCTGCCATGGAGGGCGCCGTCGGCATCGCCCAGCAGGAGGCTGTGGAGTGGGCGCATGGCATGGCCATCCAGGCCTCGACCCTGGCATCCATTGCGGCCGGACTCACGGCCGTAGCCGCCCATGGGGCAGCGACTGCCCAGGTCAACGGTGAGGTGGCGGCAGCCGACGAGGAACCCCGCCTGACGCAGGAGGCCATTGCCTGCAAGGAGGCCGAGGTGAAGGCGCTGGAAGAGGCGCTGGCGCAAGAGAGGGCAAAGAAGGAGGCCGAGGAAAGGGCCCACGCCGAAGCGACGGCTAAGGCCCAGGCGGACGCCGCCAAGAAGGACGCCATCGAGGCCGCGCAACGGAAGGTCGCTGAGGAGAGGGCCAAGACGGAGGCGGAGCCGGCGGCGTTGGAAGCGGAGAAGGCGCGGCTGCAGCAGGCCCGGGAAGCCGAGGCGGCTCGTGCCCGGGAGGAGGCCGAAAGGCGAGCTGCCGCAGCCACGACCGCCGCAATGGAGGAGGCTGAGGCCAAAATCCGCCGCGAGACTCCCCCGGGAGGATCCCGAGTGGAGACCCTTCGAAGGCTCTTCGAAGGGGACTCCTCCTCCAAGATGGCGCTGGATCCGGAAGAGGTGGACACGGGCAGCAGTGGGAGCAGTGGCCCCACTGCCCATCGACGGAGGAAGGGCAAGGGGAAGACCCCCGAGAGGGCACGGAGGCCAGCGGGTGGACATCCCCACGACAGTGATTCCTTCTTCACCGCCAGCGACGGGGATGAACGAGGCCGCCGACATCGCCGAGGAGTGGCTGGCGGAGGAGGCGGAGACGTCCCCATGGAGCCGGAAGGTGAGGATGAGGATCCCCCTCCTCCCTACCGGAGCTCGGAGTCTTCGGAGACCGAGACGCCCAGGTGGGGTGACATGGACAAGGATGACGACATGGACTGCGACATCACGAAGAAGCGCCCATCCTCGGACCCACCGGGGCGACCCGGCGGAGACCCACCGGGACCCCCTGGCGGAGGACCATCAGGACCCCCTGGAGGACGCCCACCAAGTGGACCCCCTGGAGGCGGACCACCGGGCGAGGGAGGACCCCCTGGACCGGGCGGACCCGGCGGAGGCCCTCCTGGAGGACCCCCTGGGGACCCCGACGACCCACCAGGGGACGGCGACCCTGATGCCACCCGGCGGTGGATTGTCTACCTCCGCAGGAGGGTCCAGTTCCTCGAGCGCGAGGTAGACACGGGCAAGGGCGAGATGACTCGCATCGCCAGGGTCGCCGCGCGCGCACAGAGAAAGCTGGACATCGCCAAGATCGAGATGGTCAAGAGCGCCAGCGTCGCCACCGCCACCCAGAGGCTGCTGGACATCGCCAGGGGCGAGACCAGGTCGCTGAACAAGGTCATCAGCGGCCTGCAGCAGAGGCTGGACGCGCTGGAAGCCCGGGGGAGCGTCGGCAGCGACCACCCACCCCTGGAGTCTGGCTCGTCGGACGACGGCTGGGGACCCGGACCAGATCCAGGCAGACCCCACGCCCCCGGCGGAGCCCCCAGGAGTCGCCCCAGCGCCAGTGCCCCCTCTCTCAGCGCCCCCTTCCACCACAGCGCGGGCCGCCGCAACGAGCGCGTGCCGCCCGGCAGTGGCAGTGAGGAGTGGCGTGATGAGTGGCTCAAGGCGGACTACCACAACCGCCTTGCCCCACCGCGGACACCGGTACGCCCCCGACGCCCCGCACCAGCCCCGGAGCCAATCCCAATGGCTGGCGGACGTTATGGTGGACTCAGGGATGAGGTCCCCGGAGGAGACGTGGAGTGGGACGTCGGCGGAGGTGAGGACCTGGACCTGGACCTGGAGGAGTTCGACATCTCCCTGCCGCGTGGTGTACAACGGGAAGCCGAACGCAGCCGCCGGCGCCGTGATGAAGAGGCATACATGGAAGGTGTACGGCGTGAACATCTAGGTTCAGCGTACATGGAGGAACCGCGGCGTAGCCACAGGGATTCCATGGAGGAGATGGACGTGGCGGCCGTGGGAGTCCGTGGGCGAGGCCGATGGGAACCTGGGTCCACCTCGCGGCCGGCGTTCATGGTCTCTAAGGCTGCGGATGCCGCCGTGTGGGAAGACTTGAAGGACATCAAGCCCCCCATGTACGATGGCAACCCCCTCAACCTCGACCGCTTCTTGGAGAAGCTGGACGATTGGGGGGTGACCGTCACTGAAGACATGGATCCCGCGGATGCGGAGAAAAATGTCTTCAGACGGTTCAGGTACCGTCTGCCGGAAGTGCTCCAAGAGCTGTACTTCGTGGCGACCAAGGAGGGGAAAATCAAGACCCTCAAGGAAGCCAAGAAGTGGCTCAACGAGCAGGAGCGAGTGCACGCTCCGCAGGTGGCTGCCAAGCGGTGGAAGTCCATCAAGCTTCAGCATGATGGACGGGAGATCTACCTACGGGACCGGCGAGACTTCCGAGGGCAATACACCCTCTTCCGCCGCAACGTGGAGGACTGGAACGAGGGTGATGAGCAGGCTCGCCTGCTCTCCATGCTGCCGGAAGCATGGATCAAGAGGGTCACGAAGGAGGAAGCCAAGAGGGCCAAGTCCAACCACACGGTCAAGATGATGCTCCCCAAAGAGTATCATACGAACGTGGCGGCTTGGACGAGGAAGAACGTGGCCCGGGATGTCAAACGGCACTCCCTGCGGAACGCTCTCCTCATCACCGTCTCGGGCGATCGCGAGAAGACCGCGATGTGGCGCCTTGACGAGTGTGACGTGAGCGGCCAGACCATCCGTCTGCAGGCCATCCCGGCGCGGATGAGCTGCGACGAGATCCTGGAGTGGGTTGGAGAGGAAGTACTCAAGGAGTACCGGAACCTCCACCACACCCGCGGGTTGAGGCCTGGCGACCGCGACGTCAACTACGTTGGCGAGGGATCTGGCGGGGAAGCTGCCATGAAGTCAGCGGGAGCCGACGGCGATGAAGCTCTCGTCGACGATGACGACGACGATGAGCCCGCCGAGATGGCCGTTTGTGCCTTCGTGGCCCACAACGGCGCGGGGAGCGACCAGGGAAGCTGGAAGCCCCTGCCGCCGGGTTGGAAGAAGAAGGAGAAGAAGGACCCTCGTCGCATTGGCAGCCCTCCGCTGTCCTTTGGGGAGTTCATACGAGCTCACCCTCAGGGCTGTTTCGTGTGTTATGGGAGGAAGCAAGGCTTCAACCATGACCACCGAACATGCCCCATCCACCAGGCCGACACGGAGGCCTACAAGAAGGCGCACGGGTGGAAGAAGCGTGCACCTGCGGGTATCCGGGAGGCCAAAGTGGAGGTGGACAAGGACGAGCTCTCCAAGCTGATGTCCGTGGGGACCGAGTTGGCCAAGGAGATCCAGGAGATCAAGAGGAACTGGGTCCCCAGGTCGGACAACAAGAACAAGGAGAACAACCAGAACGACCAGAACAAGGACAAGGACAAGAAGCCTAGGAAAAGGAGGAAGAAGGGTGTCAACGAGGTTGATGCGGAGGAGAATACCCCTACTTCCACAACCAACGCCCCCTAGCGGAGCCCCTGCAGCCAAGGGCCCCAGCTAGGGCGGTCGCAGGATGGTGTCGTGGGAAGCGCCACAGCATCCCAATCAGGAGTCGGTAAGCACAAAGGGACTGCCGCGGGCGGAAGGCCCGGTCCGGCAGCCGACAGTCGCGGTGGCGGGGTGAGGGCAAGTGAAGGCACGAACCCTTGCACCCGTCCATCCTTCGCGACTAAGAATGTGTTTGATGTACTTCAAGATCTATCCCAGAGTATCGGAGGATCACCCGGACCGCAGCTGGATGCTGCAGATGGGCAGCCTGAGCCCATTGTCCACGACCTGCACCAGTCGCTTGTTGAGCTTCTGGAACGGCCGGAGATCCTGAGCTTGCACGCCGTGCGCTGCGTTGGACGCGAGCCGCAGTTGCACCTTAAGGTCCGTGCCTTATGCGGGGAAGTGGAAAAGGTCTTCGACGTGTTGGTCGACACGGGAGCACAGGTCAGCTTGGTCAAGGCTGGCCTACTTCCACCAGAGTGTTTGACCGACAGTTGGAAACCTGTCAGGCTGAAGGTGGCGAACGGCCAGTACATGGTGGGAGGCACGAAGGAAGCGGCCATTGGGCTGCAGTTTGTCAACCATCGTGAGCTGAGCCGCCCAGACCTCGGCAAGGAAATCCTCCTGCATGGTCGCTTCTACGAGGCCGAGATGGACTGGGACATGATCGTTGGGTACGACTTCATGATGGAGACGGACTCCGGCGTTCTCCCGGCCCAGGCCTCCATGACCCTGTACCAGGACGACCAGCTCTCGTGGCTTTCGTCACCTGAGCACCATGTGGAATGCCAATGAATTCACCCGGAACGCAATCAGCTCGAAGTGGCCGCGCTGGACACTGAGCCTACTGGGCCAGCAAACCAGGAGTACGGCGTAATGCCGGAAGTGGCGAGCCGAGTGGTCGCGGACCTGGGAGCTTCCGATCTGGCCCTGGATGCGTTCTCTCCAGGAACCTCCGCCCATCTGCGGGTTTGTGAGAAGTACTGGAGCGCACAGGACTCCGCGTGGAAGAAGCACTGGGGTCTGCATCAGGGCTTGATGTGGATCCATTGCCCCCTTTTGGACATTCCAAGAGCGATAGCGAAGATTCGCAAGGACCGCTCCAAGGCAGTGCTGGTTGTTCCTATGGGATGCACCGAGGAGGAAAGTACCCGACATTGGGTAGTCTCATTGACCAACATGACCTTAAACAAGGTCGTCCTACCGGCTGGAGAGAGTGTCTATCAGGACGCTAAGGGACAGCCCATGCCACCCCAGAGATGGCCAACGGAAATCCACTATGTGGATGGGGGCCTTGATCAGGCCGACACCACGGACTTCGTCTTTGTCAACCGCATCATAGCAGAGCCATGGCGACAATCCTTTGCGGTTCCCCCTGTTGACATCGGAGAATCGGAAGACCCCCTCACTGAGGAGGAGTTGGATCTGGTTCAGGGGTATATGGATCAGCCCTTTCACGACTGGGGAAACCAGCGTGAGGGCAGGGGCCAGGACAAAGCCTGGTGGGAGGTGGACTCGATCGTCTGCGGTTCCTATAATGGGAATACCTTCTTGCAGAGGGTGCTTGATCATATGTCCAGCCAGGACAAGCCAATCGGGGGTAACCCACCCACCTACGGCGATCTGTTCCGAGGCAAGACCAGAGATGGCCCTTTGGGCCACCTGGGAACACCACCTGAGCCGAAGCCGAGCGGGGTCGCTGGCCCTCAAGTAAGCTCAGTGGTCCAGGTGCCCGGAAAAGCCAAGGCGGAGTCCGATGATTGCCCCAAGATCCAGGCACTGAGGGCCAGGCTGGAGCAGAAGTATGGTGATACCTTCTTCAGCGGAAAGCCTGTGTTTCCCCCACCGGAGCGTGGACCGTATGGCGAGGCCAAGATACGACTGAAGCAGGACCCCCCTGTGTATCGGCACCGGGAGTTTGCCCTGAGGGGCGAGAGGAAGGAGGCCATGGACAAGGTCCTCCGTGACTTCATCGAGAGAGGCTGGCTCGAGCCGTGCCACTCCGCATGGGCCTCTCCGTGCTTCGTCGTCCCCAAGAAGGTGGCCGGTGAGTGGCAGCTCGTGGTCGACTACCGCGGCCTAAACGCCCAAACGCAGCATGATAGCTATACGCTTCCCCTCATTGAGGACATGCTGCAAAAACAACACCGGCGGAGAATCTTCACGGTGATTGACCTGAAACATGGTTATCATCAGATGCGTCTCTCCGAAGAGTCCCGTGCCTGCACAGCCATGAGCACCCCACTTGGACCTCTCCAGTGGAAGGTGCTGCCCATGGGCGTCACCAACGGCAATGCGGCTTTTCAGCGGATGCTGGGGAACCTGCTTGAGCCGGTGCGTGACTGTGCGGACCCCTTCGTGGACGACGTGATCATCGCGTCCGGGGACCCCAGTATGAGCTACGAGGAGCTTCTGGAGGCACATGAGAGGAACGTCACTCGAGTGCTGGACCTTCTGGTTCGGCACAAACTCACGGGCAGCAGTGACAAGGCCACCATTGCGGTAAGCGAGGTGGTCTTCGCTGGCCACGTAGTCGGGAACGGGCAGCGATAGCCCATACCTGGCAAGGTGGCTGCGATCGAGCACTGGGAAAAGCCCAAAACGGTCTCTGAGCTACGGGGGTACTTGGGGTTCTGCAACTACTACTCGGGGTATATCAAGATGTATGCCGAGTATGCAGCCCCCATGACGACCATGCTCAAGGGCAACCGTGAGGAGACCAAGGAGGGGTCCCAGAAGGCGCTGGTCTGGACTGCTGAGTCCGACCGTGCCTTTGAGGGGATGAAGCAGGCGCTGCTATCCGCAGTGGGTCTGCACCTCGTGGATCCCGACCGAGGGTTCGTCCTGCGCACCGACGCTTCCGACTACGCCGTTGGCGCTGTGTTGGAACAAGTGCTTGACGATGGGAGGCACTTGCCCGTGGCCTTCTGGAGCCGAGTCCTGGCGGAAGGCCAGAGACGGACGTGGACGCCCCGCGAAAAGGAGGCGTATGCCATTGTCATGGCTCTCAGGAAATGGGCTGGGTACATAGCCCTCCATCCCGTCACCGTCTGCACCGACCATCAGAGTTTGCAGTCGTGGCACAAGGAGCACGTGGACACACCCTCTGGTCCCGCCTCCCGACGGGCAAGATGGCATGAGACCTTGGCCAAGTTCGACCTTACGGTTGTTTATATTCATGGAAAGGACAACACCGTGGCGGACTGTCTCAGCAGGTGGGCCTATCCCGCCAGCAAGGGCATGACGGATATCTCTGCCCACGGCGATGAGGCTGAGACCGCTGAAGCCAAGAAGATCATTGAAATGGAGCGCCTGATGGAGGAGGAGGGTGTCAAATGCTTCGTCGTTATGGCTGCGGATGCCCCCCTCGGAACGAGGATGGGCAGAGCGGTCAGAGTACTCGCCCCTGACTTAGGCGGCTCAAGTTGCATGGTCAAAATCACACCAAATGCACCCAATTTGGACCATGCAAAAAAATGGTTTTTCACAGGTTCTGTTTTTTGAAAACAGAATATTAGTCCAAAGAAAGTATCTTTCTTACCATTTGTGCCATTTTGTGCCTTTTTTCAGACAGCCGAAAACAAAAAAAAATACATAAATCTTATGACTTCAGTGGAAAATGATGTGCTTTTAGCGGAAACTGGCCAATAAATACATTTTGCGTTCCCCTTGTTTTTTGGATGAACATGGTCTGCAGAAAAGATGATTGCAACATCATTTTCTGTTCAGCATGTTCATTGCATACCTGGAAAAATGATTTATTGATCGAATTCTATGCGCGAGGCCTCGCGCAATCAAGACCAAGGATCATTAAAACACAAGCATGGCGGATGAAATATCAATGCAAAGCATATGCAACATGTGGTTCAAGGGCTGCCCCATGCGCGAAGCCTCGCGCATAACTTACTAAACCACAAACCTCACCCGATTCATTTTCCTTTGGAAAGACGGCTTCAGGGTCGAGTGGTCTTACTACCCACCCCACGGCTTGATTTTCGATTTGCACTGCCTGAAAAAAGAGGTATAGGTTGTGACTTTCAAGTTCTGGGACTGCATTGCAGTCCTCATTGCGCGAGACCTCGCGCAAAAAAAGGCCCAGAAAATATATTCTTTGTACCCTTCTGATGGGTTCTCATCTGATAGCGCTTGTGCACAACTTTCACTGAAGCAACGAGTACCTAAGTTGTCGTTGAGTCATTGAAATTTACCAGAAGCTTGCCCCCCCCGGAGGCGGAAAAACTCTTTTTGGGCTTGGTCAGCCCCTGCGCTTGGCACACTGCTTTCCCCAGGGCACCTTCTTTCTCCAGGTATCGAACATCATCTTGATAATTGGTGTGGTTTGCACTACATTGCATTTTACTCTCCAAAAATCAGTTTTTTTGGCCCAAACAAACGCTCAAAAAAGTGCCACGCATGGCAAATTCATATTTTCTTTGCACATTTTACTTTGATCTATAGTCAACAACGGAAGGATTAGTTTTTCTTCAGCCAAAGCTACAAGGGGGGTCCCTGTCCAGCTCAGCGTCAACTGTTGAGTGGACATGCTTCATGTGTTACCAGTGATACTCTTTTCTCTGCTTGACACTCCCAATAACTTGTGGCAGGTGTGCATCATGAGCAATGCTGAAGGATGCACCCGGTGCAACACCTCCAACGTATGTGCTCCTTTTGTTAGGAATGCAACAACATTAGAAATGATTTCTGGAGTCATCAATTAGATTTGCAAGGCTTGTTTAGAGCGCTGAATGTCCGCCCGCGTAAACATATTGTACAATCTGATCAAGTCAAGGGTGCCTGTAATGTCACTCCAGTGTAGGCGCCTGCTTGATTCCTCAATTCTACCATCATTACCTGACTTTGGAGGGGCAATGGACGGCTCCTTGCGCGAGGCCTCGCGCAAGGAACTGTCCATTGCCCCACAAAAAGCATTTTTTGGACCCATGAGGACCAAGAAAAGGCCAAAATTCCTTATATAAGAGTTCTTTTGGTGTTTCAAAAACGGCTTGATTTTTTGCAAGCCAAAGAATGGTTCTTTTGATGTTTTTTGAGGCCCTGTATTTTGGGCACTTTCCGTCGTTTTGTACCATACAACTTGAGCCGCCTAAGCCTGATGGAGCTGAGTCCGACAAGCACCTCTTCCCTGAGTCTTGCCTCCAGGACGACTGGACCGACGAGTACGCCAAGTCTGAGGCCTTTGCGGCCGAGTATAGGGCTGTGACCGACCCTGATGACGGGCAGAAGTGGCCAAAGGGGCTGACTGAGGAAGATGGCAAGCTCTACCGGAACGGTAAGTTGCTAGTACCAGAGTCCCGAGTGCTCGAGCTATGTGAAGCTTGGCACCACAACATGCTGCACCCAGGGGTCAAGAAGCAAGCCCTTGGCATGCAGCGCCGGTTCGAGATCGACCAGATCGGTCTCTACACCGCCATCAAGAAGGTCAGGAAGGGTTGCTCGGTCTGTCAGGCCTGCACTCCCGATAACCGGAACGTCAAGGGGGAAGCCCAATGGACCCCGGTTCCTGACCAGCCCATGGAGAGCGTGGCCATGGACGTCTTCTCCATGCCCGAAGTGCACATTGGCAAGGAGACCTTCGACTGTGTGGTTCTTTGTGTGGATCGCCACAGTGGCTACGTAGTAGCCGTTCCGGCACGCAAAAAGGGGTTGCTTGCCAAAGAAGTGGCAGTCATGATGATTCGTCATTGGCTGACCGTCTTTGACATTCCCCGCACCATTTGCAGTAACCGAGGGCCCCAGTTTACTGGCGGCTGGTTCAAGGCTATGTGTTCCCTCATGGGAATACGTCATGCCAAGAGCGTCGCCTATCTCAGCCGGTCCAACGGCCGGGCTGAAGTGGCTGGACGGCAGCTGTTTGAGAAGCTGCGCAAGGTTCACATCACCAATCCACGTCAGAACTGGTTTGAGGAGATGTGGCCTGCTCCGAAGGCCCATCATGACACCCCCACCCCGGGTGGTTTGTCCCCTCACCAGATTCTGTTTGGCAGGGACCCCCTGGGTCGGGGACTTCCCTTGTCTGGTGATGGCATGGCTATGGACGCCAAGGAATTCTTCGCGCGGCAAGAGGCGACGGCGCTGGACATCCGCCAGCAGCTCGAGAAGGAGCATGCTGTGCGTCAGAAGTCCGCCCCGAGCTCGACAGCGCAGAAGTTCAGGGTGGGAGACCCGGTGTGGGTGATCAGACCCCGCCCTATGGGCACCCACCGCACCAAAACCTGGTTCACACCCGGAGAGGTGGTCCGCAGGATTGGTGAGGACACCTACCGCATCAAGGTGGGTCACGGACAGTTCCGGGAGCGCCACGAGAGTCAGCTCCGTGTGCCGGAACCCGACCTCCGTGGCCAACATGTGTCCCTGAGCTATGCCGCACAAGAGGCTGATTCGGACGACGACTATGCTGAGCAGGACGACTATACAGTCGAGAAGATCCTGGCTCAGCGTCCGAACGCCTCGGCAGCCGGAAGTCTGGAGTTCAAGGTTCGTTGGCGAGGCTATGGGCCGTCCCACGACACCTGGGAACCCGTCTCCTCGTTCGTGCCGCGGGTTAATACTCCCTTCATTGAGTACATCCGCAAGCACAAGACCAAGATCCATGTCTCGGACTTGGCAGCACTCATCCGGGCGATTGCAGCCAGGAGTGCCTGATCAGCGCCCTGAGCTCTCCCCTGATGTAGTTGAGCGCTTGTTAGGTCGACGGATCGTCCCTTACTTGCTTGCTCTCTTCCATCTTCCGGTGACCTGCCATCAGAGTGGCCATATACCCCCCCCTGCTGAATCCAGAGGAGGGTGGTCCCTCTCTTCAACTTCTGTTCGTCACTCCCCCCCCTGCTGAATCCTTGGGAAACCAGGTAGGGCGACTGACCTCTTTTTCCTGAGCTCTTGGGGCCTTGAAGCCCATACGACGTTGCGCAACGGATGCCGCTGTCATCGGCATTGCGATTTCTTGGTGTGTGGTCTGGTCCCATGGCACTTGCGGGATCCAGACCAGTCTACGTGTGTCGCGACTATATATGGCCTGAACTCAGGCGTTTTCCTGTCCACCCTCCTGCATATGCCTTATCCTAACCGGGGCGTGGTTTGGCGCTCTATCCAGAGTGTGTTTACACGCCTATTTACCCTGTTTATTGCTTGTTTTTCTACCCCCCAGGATATGTGCATTTGCATGTTGCGATTGTCAGCCGATCACCGACAGATGGACTGCTTTTTTTTTTTCGCCCCGAGGGGATGCGAATCGACTACGAAGGCGCCCTGAGTCGCCATTTACATGCTTGTACATGAGGTCCAGCCTGGACCAGTACCTGAGTACAGATTCTTCTGTTTGAGTGCCCGTGATACCGTGTGCCCTACTGGCTGTAATGTGGAGATCCTGATGGCGCCAGGCGGGAAGCCCAGTTGCCTGACTACACTCCCAGCGGTCCGCCACTGTCAGTCCCAGTGTGAGCCTGCCGACTCGCAGACGCACTTGCAGTCGGATGGGGAAGGTTTGCCTGGGAAACTGGTGGTTTGAGGAGTCGACGCCTCCGCCCACACTGCATGGGGACTCCCTCATGTATGGCCTTCGTGGGATGCGAGGGAGAAGACGGCCTTGATGCCCGATCCCTTAAGGAGGAGCTCGTTCAGCTGTACCACTCTGGACTCGCGTCGTGGATATGGACATGGTGCGCCCGAGGAAGGACCCGTGGGGACTCTCCCCCAGCCGGCGGGCCTTGGGAAGCTTGGGGTAGCCTGATGGATCTTTGTGGTCGCTTTCGACCTGTGGGACCACCTCGGTCGTCGTGTGACGCCTATGTTGGCCGTGTATGCCACTGCCACTGTGGTAGTGACCGTAGCAGCCGGCACCCGGTGCGCCTGGTATGGGTTAACGGGTCCTTTGGATGCCGAACAATCGCCGCCGGGACGCGGGACTTGATACTTGACACTATACCTGCAGTTACTAACGGCTACAGCACGGTACCTGTCTTACTGTGGGATTTGACAGCCTAACGTGCGAATCAGCCTGAAGTGGGATGTGACACCCCCCCCCTTCAGGGGATGGTCCTGGGTACCCGCTGCCATGCCAGGGTGTTATCGAGCCCCCCCCCAGGGTTTGCTCTAAGGAGGGGGGTGAAGCGGTACCCAGAACCCCATGACCATGGTGGGGTATACAACCGGTCTCCGTGTGCCTAGTAACCCCATGTACGGAGGGGAAGATGCCCGGTGAAGCCCGGTGAGAGCCCGGCAGGAGCGTGTCCCTTGCCGTAAAGCCCCCGTGACGGCATTCCGGCCACCTGGGGCATGTTACCATGTACCGGCAAACTGCCATTTGCCGGTATCTTACTATTTCACGCCAATCTGCCCCGCACCGCCTTCGGCCGTCGATTTGGCAACCTAACCCTAACAACAGATGTAGGTAAGACGTGTTTGTGTGAGAGATCTGGGCATTTCAGCTATTAGCGGCCGTATCGGCAACCGATGCGTCGCCCGCTGAGTTTTACACATCAGAATATCAGGAATCAACAGGGTTTTATTTTCATATTGTTTCCGTAAACTTTCACGCTTCCGTTCTGATAATCAATGTTTTGACTGCTGGCGGTTGGCTCGTGACTTTAGCGTAACCGCCAGTTTAACTGTTATCTACAGATATTTTAGCGCAATCCGTGACCAAGACTCTAAAGTCTTCAGGAATTGCATTGATGCATCCGCAATTTTCACATTCTACACTCGCAACCTTAATCCGAATTTTTCAGGATGTCGAAATCGGATTTTCGACTTCAACATCCCCGCACTTGATTTGACCTCTTTCTAGTGGACCTACGTGCTTCCCTATGCACGAATCAACTTTCGTTTTGTCTTGCCCTCCATTTGTCTTAGAGATATGGGCAAAACAAAGTTGATTCGTGAGGCCACTTGTGAGGGTCATATCTCGTGCTACTTGCGAGGAATGACAATAAGGAAGCATGGGATGTATTCACAATACTCCTGACGTAATTTAGGAAGCTTTATACGCCTTGCGTCTCCACACGTGCGCGCTAGCGTAATGGATCATGGTCAAGAGGGTAGAGTTTGCGTTATAACTGTTTGGCCCTGATATTGCGTGCGTTAAGATAACTTTCGAGTGTAGCGCGCGAGTGTTGGTGTTGCATAGGAACTTTCCTTGAGTTCCTATGAGGGATTGACACAAAGTTATGCCCTTGCAGGGGCATGACATATCGTGGGGGGAGCTACCTTTTTGGGCAGTATGTGGTATGTGCCATGTGTTGTATTGCGTGCCCATTTGGCGGGTTTGGCTAAGAGCGATACACCCACCAATGGACCTCATATTGCACGAGGCCCTTCGTTATACTCCCCACGATCAATTGCAAGCCTAGCCTTCGTGGAGGGAAGCTTGTGTGGCGATCCCAAAGCGATGCGTTGGGAGCAAGGTGTGTGTTTTGCAATTTTGCATATTTTCATGTGCCCACTGGGGAAGTAGCGCTCGTAACCTTTCAAAGCGCCCCAAGTGGAGCACATATGTGGAATCGGAGGTCATTGGTGTCGAGTCATTGTGTTTAGAAGGATTGGTCGATTACTCAATCCAAGCCGAAGATATTATAATATATTTGTGCGCCTTTCAAGGCACTTTTGGGTGTTTTTTCGCCAATATTTCTGTTTTTTGCCCATCATGATGTCAAGTGGCGACCATGTATCTCAACGTTGCGCTCAATTGACATCATGACCCAAGTATGTTATGAGGGTACATACTTCGGTGCCCAACATATCTTGGACCCGGCGAATAACTCCCCTTGGACTTGGCATACCGTGGCCGCCATGTTGGCGATTTGGGACCATCCCAAATCATGGGCCCACTTGGCGACCCTGCCATTCCCAAAACCGGAGGAGTTGGGCGACGCCCAAAAGATATGTTGGACACATATGACTTGATACCAATCCTATGGCACACTCTGGTCCAAGTCGGGCATGTGCCTCATTTGCCCCAACCATGAGTGTGCGCATTTTCGGCCATTTTGAGCAATTTTCCACATTTTCTGCCCGCCGAGCACTATGTTCAGCCCACCCGTGCACGCCGGACGCATGGACCAATGGACCATGTATGACATGGGTGTTATGCATATTGGTCCCCATGGTTCACGCACCACGTGGGCGAAGTGGAGCAACCTTCGTTAAGGTGCTAGCCCAAAATGAGTGTGGGCAATTTTGCCATTTTGGCATTTGTGGACCCAATTGGGATTGTCACCACGCCAAGTGGCATGGAGATCTTTGAGAGCCAAAGGCATTGGCGTCTCTGCTGGACTCCCGGTGGATCGCGTATGGAATGGCGGATCTGATCTTCAAGCTGGCGTGGAGATATACTATTGGGAGCACCCCCGAATTTTGGCTCATTTCGAGCAGCCAAAATGACCCCCTTTTGGGACCCCAATTTCACCCCCCGTGTGGTCAATTGGCGGCCCCATATCTCTATGCCCATGGGGAGCCCGGACCTAATTAGAAGTTGTACACTCAGATAGAAGTCCTATCTTCTGCCTCCTATCCTGTGAGTCATTGGCCTTGCCCTGGCCGGGCGAGCCAGGCGTGAGAATGATGCCAATTTTGGTGATTTTGGCATCATGACCCCACTTGACGAACCCGTGGTGCCCTGATGCCGGTACCTCAGAGGGAACCAGGTTGGGTGAGGGCTCCTGAGAGTTCATACTTGAAAGGCATAGCGTCAGTTGCCTCGTCCCTACCTCTGGCGGGTCCCAACAAGGGGTCAATTTTGGAGATTTTTGAGCTAATATCAGTTTGGGCTGAAACAGCCCATTTTCAGCTACCAACTCCTAGGGGATAATGGCGGGGACATATCTCTGGCTCAGAGGGGAGTTGGGACCTGCCATTACGGGAACATAGGAAGCAACTGCCGGTTGGCCCTGGACCCCCTTGGTTCTAAGGAACTTGCCTGTGGCTGGGCGCGACACCCTCCCCATTGGCAGGGTTTCAGGGTCCGGACTGAGCAGGGCATGGGTTGTGTTTAAGCCCCCGCCCCCACCAGCCACTGAGAGGGTCGGACCTGGGATTGGGATACGAGTTAGGACTGAGTGTCTATTGTCCTGTGATGCCCTTACCCCAGTCCAGTCTTAACCCCATGTGTACATATCCTGATGTGTTGCTGTACATACTTTTGTTCCCTTGTTTCAGAGTGGCAAGGATCCTGAAACGCTTTGTCACATGACACAAGCGCAATGATGCCCCTGTGAGCGTAGTGCTTTGCCTGCCTGCTCACTTGTGCGTGTCCACCGCAGCGTCCCGTGGCCAGGCCCCCCACCGGAACGCGTCAGTAGGCCTGGGAATATGCCACATGGATTCCCAGCCACGCACAAATTGTGGAAAACCAGGCGGACAAAAATTTTGGGCCGCGGTCTGTGGTCAGCTCAGTGGGAACGTCAAAAAAACTTTCCCAGGCGTCCAGCAGAATTTTTGCCGCCTTCTCCCCTGTCAGTCCCTTGAAACAGATCGGCTTCTTAATCATGTATCCACTGAGCCGGTCAGTGCAGAGCAGTATACCATCCCACGTGGTACCCTCATCATCAACTACAGGTGACAACTCAAACAGATCAAGGCATACACTACTCATCACTCGGTGAGGCACAGGGTGGGGTTCCAGATGTCCACGTCTGCGCTGATTCAGGGGCTGTGTTGCCTGGGCTACGGGACAGTGCTTAGCCACCTTCGCACATTTATGGGTCAGACCAGGGATGATAAAGCGACGCTGCAAATCCTGAATCACACTGGCAGCGCCATTGTGCATTACCTCTTGATGCCAGGCCAAAATCACGCTATACGCAATACCCTCAGGAACAACACAACGCGCGTGCTTAAACAGTCTGCCGTTTTTGATGCGATAAGCCTCGTATGCGGGGTCAGGACTGAACGCCCGTACTGCCTGAAAAACGTCCTTGAGTGCGGAATCTCGCAGATAATAACTCTCCCAATCATCCCACAAGATATTGGGGGAAAAAATAGCCGCAGGGCGTGCTTCAGCAAGAGGCGGCGTTTCAGCATCTGACGGTTTCGCTGGTGGGGGTTTGGCTGCACGAGGCTTTGCAGCGCGGGGCTTGGGCAGGCACAGTGCAGCGCCAGGCAAGTGCTGGATACGCGGGTGGGCGTGCGGAAGAGGTGCAGGCTGCGCAGGAGCAACCTGGAGGCGGGTCGGGGGCGCAGACACAGGCACCCGGGCAGAAGCTTTGGAACCCCGGGCCTGTGCCCTGGTTACAACCTGAACCAGGTAACACTCATTACAATGGTGACTGTCTGGGAAATTCAGAGTTCCGCCACAGTCTTTGCATCCCAGTTTGTCACTAGGGGGCAAGTGGTGCAAAAACTGTCGCAACTGCTCAGGCTGTCGGAGGTCCAAGCAACCCACCGCATGAATACACTGCTGCTCCTCAGCATGCACCAGACGCTCACGTTCCTCTACGGCTAACTTGTCCGCCAGACTACCGTGCTTGCACACGTCATTACCCAGCTGGCAAGCCGGGTACACCAGCGGGACATGGCATCGGCCACCGCATTATCGCGGCCGGGCAGGTAGACGACTTCCAGCCGGAAACGGCTGAAGGTTTCGTGCCACCTGCCTCGGCGCCCACTAGGGCCGCTCAGCGTGTCCACGTGTTCCCGATGCCAGCCTTCCAGTGCCTGATGGTCAGTCAAAATAGTGACGCGATTGTTAACGATCCACGTAGCGTACTTACGTAGAGCGCTGACAATCGTGTAGGTCTCCTTCTCCCTCGGAGACCACTTACGCTGACCAGGCGTAAACTTTCGGCTGAGAAACGCAATGGAGAAGGAGTTTCCTTCCTCATCGCGCTGTTCCAGCACACAGCCAACACCATACAGGCTGGCATCACAACGTATGAAGAAATTGGCATCAGGGCGGTAGAGCATCAACTCCTTAATGCCAATGACCGCGCGTTTGAGAGCCTCAAAATGGCTAGTGTGGACGTCCGTCCACTGAAGCTTCCCAGTACTCCCTTTAGCAAAGGAAAAGAGGACAAAAGGAAAAACAAACACCAGCAGCGCAGACAACCGCACAGCACAGCCAACCAGCACAGCACCGCAGGGCAGCACGGCACCGCAGGACACGGCACAGGGCGCAGGACACCACAGGACAACGCACAGCACAGCAAGACACCACGACACACCAGAGCAGCACCACCACACTGCAGAACGCCCAGGGAGACACCACAACGCACAGGGACACGCCACAGCACGAGCCACCAACAACAGTGCAGACGACACTGGCGCCGCACGACGGGCCGCAGGAGGGCAAAGCAAACACAAACAGCACCGCAAAACGACAGCAGAGCACGACAGCACAGCACCACACGACAGCACAGCGCCACAGAACACGACACAGGGAAGCAGGGCACCACAGCCAGCACAACAAGGCACCGCAACACACAGAGCGGAGAAGACAGGGAACGCACAGCACGAGGAAAAGAGCACCACAGCACGCAGACACCACCACCGGGCAAAAAACAGCACAGCCAACCAACAACACAACACAGCACGGCACGACAGCCCACAGGAGGGCAAAGCAAGCCCCAACAGCACCGCAACACGACAGCAGAGCACAACAGCACAGCACCACGCGACAGCACAGCACCACAGAACACGACACAGGAAAGCAGGGCACCACAGCAAACCACACCAACCACAGGGAAACAGACCACGCGGCCAGGCAGGGACACCGGCACGGAAACACGCCACCAGCAGAAAACCACGGGCCACGAGACCCAGCACCGCACCACGGCACACCACAGCACCAGGCGCCAGCAACAGCACGCACCACACGAGCAGCACAACGCGAGCGCACCAGCACAGCAAAGCACAGCACCGCACAGAGCGGAGAGGACAGGGAACGCACAGCACAGCACCCCGGGACACACACAGCACAAAGCAGAGCGGCGAACAACAGCACGCACCACCGCGCCACGACAAAACACACACAGCACGGCGGAACACCGCAAAACACAGCGCCGCAGAGCACAGGGTCCCAGGGCAACGGGCAGCGCCAGAGGGCACGGCGCAACAAGCAGCGGCACCCAACGAGCACACAACAGCACAGGACAGCACAACACCGGAGGACACAAAGCGCAGCAGCGCGGCGCAGCATCGCACCCAGGGACACACAGCACAACACAGCACACGGCACACAGCACCGAGCGGCAGCCACGAAAACCGCGAGACAAAAAGGGGGGGGGGGGCGGGGGCAGCAACCACCGGGGAGCAACCACCAGCCAGCCGGAAAGCACGAAAGAGGGACAAGCGCACGGAGAGCCGAGAGGCGGAGGGCCAACAAAACAAACAACGCACAGCGCCGAGGCCCAGGGCACCCGGGGCAGGAAACCAGAGAAAGCCGGAGACAACGGGGGCGCACAGGGGGAGAAGGGGAAGAAAAAAAAAACAAAACAACAAGGCACCAAGCAGGAGCGACGAAAACCGCGAGACACAAAAAGGGAAGGGGGGGGGGAAGAAACCACCAAAGAGCAGCCAACGGCCAAGCGGGAGACACAAACGAGGCGCGAGCGCACGAAGAGCCAGGCAGCGGGAGGCCGAGAAAAACAACCAAAGCACAGAGCAAGGCAACGAGGAACGGCGAGGGCAGCGAGACAGAGGGGGGCAACCCCAGCCCGGAGGGGGCCAAGCAAAGCAGAAAGACAAGGCGGCCAAAGGAAAAGGTGAGGCGCACCACAACGCGCCCGGGAGGCCGGCCCGCCCGACCCGGCCACAAAGAGCAAGCACACGCACGCCAGCCGCCGTCCGGATGGACGAGTGCGCGCCCGGGGGGTACCCAGCCCCTGCCGGCTACGAACAGCCGCCGTCCGGATGGACGAGTGCGCGCCCGGAGGGTACCCAGCCGCTGCCGGCTACGAACAGCCGCCGTCCGGATGGACGTGTGTGCGCCCGGAGGGTACCCAGCCCCTGCCGGCTACGATAGCCGCCGTCCGGATGGAAGAGTGAGCGCCCCGCAGCGACGCCCCGCACAGCAACACAACACACCGAGCGGGCACACCGGTGAACAGGAGCCAGGAGGCCCAGGACACCGCACACCCAAAACAACACACCGAGCGGGCACACCGGTGAACAGGAGCTGGGAGGCCCAGGACACCGCACACGCAACACAACACACCGAGCGGGCACACCGGTGAACAGGAGCCGGGAGGCCCAGGACACCGCACACGCAACACAACACACCGAGCGGGCACACCGGTGAACAAGAGCCGGGAGGCCCAGGACACCGCAGACGCAACACAACACACCGAGCGGGCACACCGGTGAACAGGAGCCGGGAGGCCCAGGACACCGCACACGCAACACAACACACCGAGCGGGCACACCGGTGAACAGGAGCCGGGAGGCCCAGGACACCGCACACGCAACACAACACACCGGGCGGGCACAACGGTGAACAGGAGCCGGGGGGCCCAGGACACCGCACACCCGACACAACACACCGAGCGTGCACACCGGTGAACAGGAGCCGGGAGGCCCAGGACACCGCACACGCAACACAACACACCGAGCGGGCGCACCGGTGAACAGGAGCCGGGAGGCCCAGGACACCGCACACCCGACACAACACACCGGGCGGGCACACCGGTGAACAGCAGGCGGGAGGCCCAGGACACCGCACCCGCAACACAACACATCCACCGGGCGCACCGGGGAACAGGAGCCGGGAGGCCCAGGACACCGCACACGCGAAACAACCCACCGAGGGGGCACACCGGTGAACAGGAACCGGGAGGCCCAGGACACCGCACACGCAACACAACACACCGAGCGGGCGCACCGGGGAACAGGAGCCGGGAGGCCCAGGACACCGCACACGCGAAACAACCCACCGAGCGGGCACACCGGTGAACAGGAACCGGGAGGCCCAGGACACCGCACACGCAACACAACACACCGAGCGGGCACACCGGTGAACAGGAGCCGGGAGGCCCAGGACACCGCACACCCAACACAGCACACCGGTCAACAGGAGCCGGGAGGCCCAGGACACCGCACACGCGAAACAACACACCGAGCGGGCACACCGGTCAACAGGAGCCGGGAGGCCCAGGACACCGCACACGCAACACAACACATCGACCGGGCGCACCGGTGAACAGGAGCCGGCAGGCCCAGGACACCGCACACGCGAAACAACCCACCGAGCGGGCACACCGGTGAACAGCAGCCGGCAGGCCCAGGACACCGCACACCCGACACGACACACCGAGCGGGCACACCGGTGAACAGGAGCCGGGAGGCCCAGGACACCGCACACGCAACACGACACACCGAGCGGGCGCACCGGTGAACAGGAGCCGGGAGGCCCAGGACACCGCACACCCAACACAGCACACCGGTCAACAGGAGCCGGGAGGCCCAGGACACCGCACACGCGAAACAACACACCGAGCGGGCGCACCGGTGAACAGGAGCCGGGAGGCCCAGGACACCGCACACGCCACACAACACAACGAGCGGGCACACCGGTGAACAGGAGCCGGGAGGCCCAGGACACGGCACGCGCAACACAACACACCGAGCGGGCACACCGGTGAACAGGAGCCGGGAGGCCCAGGACACCGCACACCCAACACAACACACCGAGCGGGCACAGCGGTGAACAGGAGCCGGGAGGCCCAGGACACCGCACACACAAAACAACACACCGAGCAGGCACACCGGAGAACAGGAGGCAGGTGGCCCAGGACGCCGCACACGCGAAACAACACACCGAGCGGACACACCGGGGAACAGGAGCCAGGAGGCCCAGGACACCGCACACCCAACACAACACACCGAGCGGGCACACCGGAGAACAGGAGCCGGGAGGCCCAGGACACCGCACACGCAACACAACACACCGAGCGGGCGCACCGGTGAACAGGAGCCGGGAGGCCCAGGGCACCGCACACGCAACACAACACACCGAGCGGGCACACCGGAGAACAGGAGCCGGGAGGCCCAGGACACCGCACACGCAACACAACACACCGAGCAGGCACACTGGGGAACAGGAGCCGGGAGGCCCAGGACACCGCACACCCAGCACAACACACCGAGCGGGCACACCGGTGAACAGGAGCCGGGAGGCCCAGGACACCGCACACACAACACAACACACCGAGCGGGCACACCGGTGAACAGGAGCCGGGAGGCCCAGGACACCGCACACCCAACACAACACACCGAGCGGGCACACCGGTGAACAGGAGCCGGGAGGCCCAGGACACCGCACACACGTAGGGCGGCCGGGGGACAGGAAAGAACCAACACCCCATGGGTCGGACACACTGGGGCGACCCAGCCGACCCACCGGGCCAGTGGCAGGAGCGGTACTCCAAGGCTGCTGGTCCAAGCCCGGCCAGGCTGCGTCGGGGACCATGGCAAACGTCACCCGGAGCCATGGATGCAACCGGTGACAGGCGAGCCGGTACACAGTCCAGGAGGGGGTCGCCTGCCAAGCGGAGCGGCCCCGCAACTCAAGCCACAAGGGTGAGGCGGTCGTACCGTAGACAAGCGGGAGCAATACCCCTTGTGGCGAGAGATACTCCACACGGCTGGGCAGTCCCCCAGAGCTGCCGCCCGAAGGAGGGGGCATGTGGCCCTACTCATGGACACATGTGGGGACACCCTCCCACCTGGGACACATGGACCGGGTGGCCGCGACAATGCCTTCCCAAGCACATGCGGGAGCGGCTCAAGAGGCACCTAACATAGGGCAGTGGGAGGGACAGGACGTCCCCTTGGTAAGACCTTCTTCCTGCACCGTCAAAGGAGGCATCCCGAGCTCCCGAAGATACCTACCTACCTCCCTTTACGCATTGCTGCCCGATCTCCTTTCAAGAGTTCTTGCAGCGGGGCCGCCAAAGTCGCATATTGGGGTATGTGAATATGATAATAATTACATACCCCAAGAAACGACCGCAGTTGGGAGACAGTAACAGGCTTCGGCCATTTTTCCAGGGCAAGCATGGACCCTGGGGCTGGTTTCCGTGTGCCTGCAGACAAAATTTGTCCGCAAAATTCGACGGAGCGAACAAACATTTTGTTTTTGTTCAGTCCACACACCAGAAACCAGTCTTGGAGGCGCTCCAGTACACGGCAAACGTCTTGATGGTGGCGCTCATACAGGCCATCCTCGGGCCCACCAGTGCCAATGATGAGATCATCAATATAAATGCTGGCGCACCGGATGGGATCAGGAATTCCCTGCCACACACCATTTCGGTCCTGCTTTCCGCGCCTATGGTTGAGCACCCAGTCCATCATGCGCTGGAACTGCCCCGGTCTATTTTTCACTCCCATAGGGAGCACCCGCCACTGCAGGGTGCCCAGGGGAGTTTGGATCGCTGTCAGATACCGTTGCTCAGGGAGCAATGGCATCTGATGGAAGCCATGCTTTAAATCAAGCACAGTGAAAAGTTCATGCGGTTGATGATGCTCTAAAATATCCTCAATGAGAGGAAGTGGAGCTTGGTCATCCCGCGTATTTTCATTTAAGTAGCGATAGTCAATGACCAGGCGCCACTTATCCAGCAGGGGCGTCCCAGGCAGGACCGGCTTGGGGACACAGAACGGCGGCGACGACCAGTCAGAACCAGAGGATGCATGCTCCAACCATCCACGTTTGTGAAGGTTGCGTTCAATAATGGCAGAAAGCGCTTCCCCCCGTTCCCCCAGGTGGGGAAAAGGACGCTGCCGTCGCGGAGCTGCATTGCTCTTCAGACTAACTCTCGCGTACCCGAAGGGTCCGCGCACTATGTCATCTTTAATCGGCGGAACCTCACCCGCCAGCACGTCAGCACCGAATTGCTGTTGTATTGCATCACGCCATTTCTGTGCAGCAGAGTCAGTTACCTCATCAGATGTGTGGATCACAGATCAAACACACTTACAGTCATCAATACACAAACAGGGTTCAACTTCAGAACTTCTACCCAAACTATTTGCACCCGTGACTGGGTCATGACGCAACGAATGCATGCGTTGGTGGCGCTGGTCCAAGCGACCGCGGTGTCCATGCCATAACTGGGACGTAGGCTCAAGCCAGGGCAGAATCAGGTGTTGCTGTACCCGAGCAGGCTGATGTACTGCTGCAAATGCCCACTCACGCTGACCCACGCTGCATGCGCACACACGCCGAATGCAATGGCAAATCTGTGGCGGAGGCTCAGGGGTAGGGGGGGGCTCATGACCGGAATGACCCTTGACGTCACGCAGAATGGCCTCAATGGATTGAGGCTGTTGTAGGGAGGAGGGCGGCTGTGAATTTTCTGCTTCATGTCCTGTGGCTGTCTGAAAACTGATTTGATGAACGGGAATGGTCGGGTTACGGTCCTGAATGAATTCCTGGACGGAGGAATACTTGTGGGGAAAGTCAAGGAAACGGTTGGAGGCATCATAGACCCGTGTACCGAAGTCGCACGGCTCGATCCGGGTCGCCCATCCTCCGTCAAGACATGTATAGTCGAGGAGAGGGGGAGGGGTATCAGCCACAGAGCACACGGACGCATCAACAGTCGCTTCGGGGAATGGCGAAGGGATGCACTCTGCACCCGGGAGTGATCCTTCCACCAGACAGGCTACCAACTTAAACCGGTGATCAGCTGGCAGTGATGCCGAATTACCCGCATCATCAAAGGCGTACAAGCTGTCACAAGGCAGCGTATAGGTGGCAGTACACATAGTCATCAACGGCTGCCACCATTTACGGTTTACCCAATTTGGCACAACTACAATTGCGCGTGCCTTATCCTCAGCCAGCTTGTACAGGACCCTGTCCATATGTTCCCAGGGTGCCAAGATCCAGAGGAACTGGCGCGTCCAGGACATGTTCTATGGGTCTTTGACCACGCGGGCCGGTTTGCCATCCTCGCGTTCCACCACTCAAGCACGGCGACTACCAAAGACGTCCAGCAGGGGCCAGCCCTTTTTGCCTTTTGCAGGGCAAAGTTGGGCCACAACACAAGTGTACCAGTCACGGTACATTGGGAACTTGTAGCTGGAACACCCTGTAGGCATCACGTTTTTTTGGCTGCAACGCTCGAAAGAAACTGCTGCTTGGTGGGGGGATGCGCCACGTCCAGTTCAGGGACATACGGTTCAAGGTCCAGCTCACCCAGGGCCTGTACGGCGGAGAGAGATTTTCCCGCCAGCCGTTTGTCAACCAGTGAATTCCACAGACTTTCCTGCAATTCAGGGGGACAGTACTCTGACACATAATCCAACAAAGCCTGTGGTGACTCTCTCTACGGCCAAAGCCAACAGCCCTCGCCCTGATCGTGAAAAAAATTTCCGCAATGTGCGAAGGGCGCAATCTTGTGGTCGAACAGAAACGGATTTCCGATGTAAATATCGAAATTTATATCCGCCTCGTAGGCAAAAGTTGAAAAATATTTTGTGCCAGAAAAACGTCCATCAAGGTGCTGGCGAAGAAATTTCAGGTCAAGCAAACACCCGCGAGAGCCTCCGCCCAACGGTGATTGGTTTGCCACCACCAGGTTGACCTTTTGTTCAGGTTTTTGCCAGAGTTGGTCGCTAATGTCGTTAATGAAACCGGAACGAACCAAAACTAGCTCCGCGCCATCGTCCACGAGCACGTGGGCGATGACGTCCATACCGTTGGCAAGACGGATAGGCACTTTCATCGAAAAGCGATTTCGGCTTTTTCCAACACAGGAAATGTAGCAACCAACTGGCTGCATGGTTCCAGCCAACGGCACGTTTCGAATGCAGGCTTCTGCGGAATTGTTGACACATGGGTTGTAGTCTGGAACACAGTCTGGAACACTCCCCTTCTTGGGGTCCAGACCCGGTCTGGTCGCCGCAGAAATGCTTTCAGCATCACTGCCCAGGTTCAAACCGCATGGCTCCAAGGCCACCATGTCCGACTCAGAATCATACTCAGATTCAGGCACTATCCCGATCTCAGCACTATCAATTTGAGGTTCACAGGCTGTCGGATTACAATCAGATGGAGGCGTAAACAGGGCGCAAGCTTCATCAGGTTCGGGTGTGGCTGCAGTTGAGGCATATTTATATTCAGACACCAACATGGAAGGCGGGTCCAACACAGTCCCAGTACCAGGAAAAGGTGTAGACGCAGACCCTGCAAAGCAGACCTGACAAATATCGCGATCGCAGGTGCAGGGATCTGCCCCAACAGTCAGACGGGCACTGCTAGCCTCAGCATGCATCACAGATTCTGGGACTGAAGAATGCAGCGTGTCCGTCACAAATGAAACCAGCGCTTCGGTTGCCAAAGAAACTGGGATCTCGGAGGCGGGATGAAGGTAAGAAGGCCGAGACTGTTGCAGATGGACTGTGGTAGACCGCACGGGGACCTCAAGGGGGGGGGGGTGGCTGAGGTGTCCTGCGCTTTCTTGCTGGGGGTCATAGCCTTGCCATACGCATGGCAAACCATGCGGTGTGCCAGGAGGCGTGCTCGGGTGGCAGAAACTTGGGGAAAAAGAGATTGTGCCCAGGCTGTCCGGGTCAGTCCATTCCGTTCAAACGCATACAGGGGTATGGGGGCTGTGGGTACTCTTTGCAGGGATTGGTGTGCCGGACAGCCGGGTGCCCCCTCACCACGGCCCCTTCAGTTTGACAGTGGCGTGTCTGTGGCAACGGGGTCTTGGGGGCTGTTCAGTGCAGTGCTGGGTCCTGTCTGTATGGGTTCCTGCACTTCAGCTTGCACCTCAGCCACCTCCCAGGCCTCATTAGTCTTATACCAGTCGTCCTCATACTCCCAGTCGTCCCTGGCTGGTTCGTATTCATACACATCATACCAATCATCATGCCACTCCCCGTAAACCACATCAGAAGCCTCAACCGCGCACACTTTTTTTTCATCAGTTTCATCCCAATCCGCAGCACCATCCCGGTCATACTGTCCTTCTTCCCCATAGTACTCGTCCCATTCACTGGTATTTGCAGGATGAGCCTCAACTTCCCGCACGCCACGCCCAAAAGCGCCCTTAGCACCCTTTGTACCCCTGCCTGGGGCGTACCCGGGGCGACCTCCTTTGGGCTGGCCCTTGCCACTTCCTTTTCCTTGGAATTTTCCATACGTGGGACGGTACCCTTTGCCGCGTCCTCTGTCGGCATCCCCTTTTTCTCCTTTCGGGGCGCCCTGTTTGCCGTGTACGTTGGCCCCCAGGGCAGGCTTTCCGCCTCTGCCGCCCTTCTTACCGCCCTTGGCTGTTTCCCCTTTTGGGGAATAACCCAAGGAACGGTAGGAAGGGCGCTGCGACCCGAAACGGGAATAGTATGGGCCATGTGCCTGGTGCTGTGGCGATTGGTGGATGGCGTTCATCGCTAAATTCTGGGCCTCCAAGGCTGTTCACCGGTCCAAATCCTTCTTCAGGATTTTTTCCATTTCATGGAAAATTGCGGCGGCGTCAAAGGTGTATATCCATTCCACGGCCGTAATCGTAGTCCCCTTGTTGGTTGCCTTCCCATTTAGGAGGGAGATCAACAAAATCTCGCTGCCACGTGTGGGAACTTTGATCATGACATAGTGGATATTGAATCCCACCCGTTTGATCACCTTGTGGACCGGAATTTCAGACTCTTGATGTAGTGAACGTACCAAACGCGCCAGTGCGGGGGTGTCAACGCCAACTGGCAGTCCTGAAACCTTGCACCAGTATTCACTGAACTGGCGCTCAATTTCCTGGGAAACGAGTTTCTCCTCATAAGCACCCAGTTTGGACAGGGGAACCTCTCTGTCGCGTTCTGGGGCCAAGCCTCCCATGACCTTAGCATACTGGTCACGACGCGTCTTCTACCCTAACTTAAACAATACCAGATTGGCACTATTCAAGTGTTTGGGCGGCGGATACTCAAGCCACGCTTTCCTTGGGATACCCGGGGGTACTCTCCCATACGTGTCCTCTAGCCAGCTCCACAACTCCTGAAAGGTCAAAGGATTGGCATTCTCATTTTTGAGCCGCAAGTATGCATCACGGAGGTCCCCGTCTAGGCTGGCCCCAAGCCAATGGACGTTTTGGCTCAATGGCAGCCCAGAACGTGTGAACCAGGGTTCCCACGATAGGTTAAAAATGAACCAATTCGCAGGTTGTCCTTCAAAGCGTGGTTGTGGGTTGCGTGCCCATTGTGACGCGTAAGCGGGGTGCATCAGGGCTTGCCAAGCTGGGGGACTCTGTGCTCCCAGTGCGTGGACTCCCGTGTTGGCCTGTTGTACCATATGAATGGCGGCCTCAGTGGCCACCGGCGGCAATATAGGGGTATCATAACGCAACTCTATTGCTTGGTTTGGTGTCTGCGGTTGGGGGGAGTCCACCAGTCTCCCGGAAAGCCGAGAAGGCATCTTCCCGCTCGGGAGTGGGCGTTGCTCTACCTCATCTATGACAATGCACTCAGTTTCAGGAAGAGTTGCGGACACTCGTGGACCTGGGTGGTGCTGTGTCCCTGTGGGGGCTGGTGGGGCGTGTAAATAGCGCCAACAGTCAGTAACTCCACCTGCCGCCTCAAATGGGCCACTGTACGTTCCAGCTCCCCCTTTTTCTGTCGGGTTGTACTGCTAGTACGGCACGAGAACGAGGAAGCGCAATGGCCTCCGTGGAGGGAGGCCACACTGTCCCCTTTCTCGGACCCTACTCCTGACCCGTAATCTCGGGGGGATACCGGCCTCGGCAGATCGCTAATGGGCTGTTCCGGGCGGTAGACCCGGTAGGACGAAGGGTAGATCATGGGTTCAATTACCCTCATCCACCCGACGTATATGAGCTCAAACGATCTGCGTAACCGCGGCTCCCTGCGCCGGAAAGGGGTGAAGCTATCACCTCGGTTCACGGCCTCCGGAATGTCGTCAACACACCCCTGATGCTCTGCCATGGCCTCCACCAGGGCAGCATTATGTTCTTGCACCAGGTCACGGTAAGGGGGCTTTGCCTCCCCCAGGACGCTCCGTATCTTGTCCAGACTGATTTGCACATCGCCACTCTACTGGACAAGTTGCGGCAGCACCCCGGGGTCGTCAGGCAAAGGCATTACCTTTCCGTGATCGGTTGACTCAATGTAATCGACAACGTCCGCGTACATCCCTGAGAGGACTACATGCACCCCAGTGGGCCATCTCACCGTATGTTCTACCGGGGCCCCAGATGGCACGGTGACCTGTGGCTCTGGCATCCGGAAGGGTGACGGCGGTGGCTCCAAAGGGAAACGCGGGTCTCTCGGTGCATTGTCTCCAGGGTTTATGGCGGAACCGGCAGACGGATTTGACCGTGTCACCATCTGCAACGGGCACTGTGTTTGCACACAGGGGCTTGGGCCCGAACACGTGTTGCAAACACTGTGATGGATGAAGGTCGTTGCCCCCGGGCCTTCCGGGTTGGAGGCCATTGCTTGCACGGCTTCGGCCGGCTGGGTGGCAGTTTTCCACACCACTGCTGGCAGCCGTGCAGGCATGGGCCCTGGCTGTGCTGTCTGCTGTTTCGCCTGTGCAGCTTGCATCTCTGCTTGTCGTTGCGCCTCAATGGCGGCTTGGTGTCGCACTTGCATGGCCGCTTGCTGTGCCGCGGCTTGATGTTGTGCCCGCATGGCTGCTTGCTGCTGTGCCTGCATGGCTGCAGCTGCCTGCTGTTGTGCGCGCACGGTTTGTTGCTGTGCCTGCAGGGCTGCTTGCTGTTGTTGCGCTTGCATGGCCGCTTGCTGTTGTACTTGCATGGCTTCTTGCCGTTGCGTTTGCATGGCCTGCTGTTGCGCCTGCTGTGCCTGCAGGGCTGCTTGCTGTTGCTGTGCTTGCATGGCCGCTTGTTGTTGTGCTTGCATGGCCGCTTGCCGTTGTGTTTGCATGGCCTGCTGTTGCGCTTGTATGGCTGCTTGCTGTTGTGCTTGCATGGCCGCCTGCTGTTGTCTCCACAGGGTCCCGGTGCCCGTGTTTTCCCCTGCTTCCCCCTCGTCCATGGGCATAGCCTCATGAATTGCGGCCACAAAATGAGGGTTTATTTGTCCAATCGGGGAATGGGAGGTTTATGGAGGTTGTTGTAAAAAGGTGTGAAAAAGAGCAATTTTGTTGGGGTCCATTTGACCAATTTGGGAAAAACGGTCCTCTTCCACCAAAATGTCGTTTATCTCCTGTTCACACGGTCGGGGCTCATATTGTGGAGTATGGCACGGTCCCTGGGACGCGTCCTCGGTCATGCGCACAATGGGAGTCCCGGTATCTCCCGTACCCGCGCGCATGGCCAGAGGTGCAGCCCAGTCGCGTTTGGCCCCGCGGAACTGCGGGGTGGCTTCCATGGAGGTGGGCGCCATGTCCACGCCCGAGTCGCGGCGCCTGGGCATGGGCCCAACCGGTGTGTCGGGTACCTCACACACGGATTGGGACTCCATGGCCAATGGCGCTGACCAGTCCTTTTTCATTCCTCGGAGTTGAGGGGTAGACCCGGTAGCCACAGGGGCCACGTCCACGTTCCAATTGCGGCACGTGGGTATGGGCTCATTACCTGGTACACTCAACACTTCAACCTCATCAACTGCATCCGTGCCATTATTACCACCATAGTTGTGTGCAGGAAAATAACGGGTAGCGCCAACATCATGTGGCGCCTCCGGTGCAACACATACCGGGTTAGTTGTTTCAACAATCAAAGAGCCGTGAGCCGTATGTACAACTTGTAATGCCCCCGAATGCCCATGGCTCGCATGATTCGCATTGTGCAAGTGCGGGTTGTGAGCGAGACCAACCTCTTCCTCTCTTCCCAAGCTCTGAATGAGGAGGTCTCTGCAAAGGGGCCTTTGGGTGGTGGGGTGGGGGCAAGCGAAAGAGAGTTTGTTAGGTAAAAGCGCACCAACTCTTGTACCCGCCGCCCACACACACATACACTCTTACAACATACATTACAATGTTGACGTGGATGGAGTTGTTGTAGGAGTATATTCGCGGGTGGCGGAAGCGGATGCGATGTGGGATTCCACGGTGAGTGTTGATGCACTTGTTGTTGATGTAAGGGTAGCGGCGATTGGTGTGGTTGTTGGGGCATGCGTGCTTGGTGTTCTTGTAGGAGTAATGGTGATTGTGGTTGTTGCTCGGAAATCTGTGATGTGTGTTGTTGTAGGAGTACATTTGCAGGCGGCGGGAGTGGATTGGACGTTGGATCCCATGGCCATACCTGTGATTGGGACGTCGAAGTCGTTGAATTGTCCACGCACGTGGTAATGAGGTCGCCGACGCGCGGTTGTTGCATTCTCAGTGAATTCAATAATTAACCAAGAGCAACTTCCAATCAATGGCAATCTTCGGATAAAATTCAATAATTAACCAAGAGCAACTTTCAATCAATGGCAATCTTCAAATAAAATTGAATAATTAACCAAGAGCAACTTTCAATCAATGGCAATCTTCAAATGAAATCCCAATTGCGATGCTCAAAGAATTTGTCCCAATGGTCTCAACCAAAATGATCTCAACGCAAATGAATTACCCAATTGCAATATTTAACGAATTCGATAGTCGTTGGAGATAATCTTTAATCGTTATTGTCCAAAGGCAGAATCACAAATCCAAGAATTGAACAAAACTCGTAGAATTCAAAGATCGACAACGGAATTGCAATGAGCGGAGCGAAGAAAACGGGACGCACAACGGAAAGCTCAAAGATTTCCAAGAGGAGAGATAACCAATGCAATGCCAATGAATATGCCCCAATGAACCATCGTAGCACCAACGACCAATTGTAGCACCAATGACCAAAAGATGTCCAAAAATGCAAAAGAGTCAACAAGGACGTTCAATTCTCAATGAAGTCTTGAAATCACGGCGTTCGAACCCGCTGGTGTGTGATCGTGGACGTCGGCTTTGAGTTGTTCAATTTCGTCGGCGTCTTGCCACCGAATGCCTCGGCCTTGTGAAGCCGACCTTTCGAAGTTCTCAAATTTGTCAGAGGATTTGTGACCTTTTTCACAAAGTCCTTGGAGACTTCGGATCACGGCTCGTCGAAGGACCGGGCTCACGGACGCACCTTACAAATACAATACTACAACACCACAACAAGCAAGCGAGTGTGCCAACCAAAACGCTACCATGTACTTTAATGGGCTTTGTTGTATATTGGCAAATAATTGCTTAAAACCTGGTTGGAAATTTCACTTGAAAAACACTTTCAAATGCAAGAAAGAGAAAACTTTATCCCATAGGCACGCAAGATGCAACACACACAAGCCCACACACAAACACAATGAAACAATATTACAAACTTACGAACATACTAAGCGTCCGGTACATGAGGTCCATTCTAAAAGAGAGACAAGTGAATAAATGGCACATGAGTTCAAGCTCTTGTTACAATGCGTACAAAATATTCTGAAATCTTGTATGATGCATGCATATGACTCACTGAGCAGTTCACATTTGAAAACATGATGCAAAACAAATATATCTCGTCACTTGTCACTCAGGTCGATCTAGCTGTACAAATTATCTCAACACGAGTAATATCATTTATGCCTAAATACTGACAGAAAATCCGGTTCGAAAACTCTTTCTCTGGGTCTGTACCTCAGCAAAGTCTGTCTGTGCGCGTGTATGTTAGCGTTCTGCACGCGCGCGGGAATCCTTTCTGTGGACTGAGGCATGAGGTGGGCTCTGTCCACGGTACAGTCCCCTTCCCTCATCCCTGGCACCATCGGAGGTCCTCGAGGAAGACCCATATGAAGCCTGCTCCGATGAGTAAGATAATGATGAGGAAGATGCCAGCATGAAGTTTCCGGAGATGGGTGCCACTCGGGAGCCGGTTGTGCATGCGTTTGCCAGCTCTAGTTACCAAGAAGTTTGTGACCGCATGGAGGATTGGGCGGATGAGAACGGCTATGTTCTTAGTCGTCGTGGCGATAAAAGCAAAGGCCAAGCATACTTTTATTGCCACAAAGTAGGCCGCCAAAAACAGCACAACCCCTACCCCCTAATGCCCCCATGCTACAGCGACCCCCACCAGCTACATCCCCACCACGCCCCAGCACAACCAGGCCCCGCGAACCACCCAGCCCACATAGCGCACATCACCGCACCACACCATCACGTATTCCACCACCACCAGCCCCTGCCACCACACCCACCAACGCCGGGGTACCACACACAACCGGCACACCCTCCACACCACCACCACGCGGTCGAGCACCGGCCGCCGCCCCCGCTACACGGGCCCACGACATACGAGCCACGGTACACCCCCATGGACCCGCGAGGAGCCGCGCACGCACACCAGCAACACCAGGGCCTAGTAGGAGCGCCCCACCACCACCAACAGCCCCCCCACCCACACCCCATACCAGCCAGCACCATCCACCAGCAGCCACCCATCACATACGGACCACAGCCCCACCCGGGGGCTCATGCGGCCGCCTCCCATTCGCACCCCGGCACCACAACCAGTCAAGAACCGCAAGGGCCACACGGCGCACACAGGCAACACCCACACGACCCACAGGGACGCCCGGACCCCCAGCCAGCACAACACCCATCCCCGCCCCCCCCACCCCACCACCACCAGCAGCCCCCCCACCCACACCCCATACCAGCGAGCACCATCCACCGGCAGCCACCCATTACATACGGACCACAGCCCCACATGGACGCTCATGCGGCCGCCTCCCACCCACACCCCGGCACCACAACCAGTCAACAACCGCAAGGGCCGCACCGCGCAAACACGCAACACCCACACGACCCACAGGGACGCCCAGACCCGCAGCCAGCACAACACCCACCCCCGCCCCCCCCACCACCAACAGCGCCACCCCCACACCACCCCCCCCCCCCGCCCCCCCCCCCGAGACCAGGCCACGGACACAACACGCGGCAGCCAGCACCAGCCAATTGACGTCGATACCCCCGCCGACACACGCCACCGCGAATCCCCCCTCCCGCGACCGCCACAAGAGACCCCATCACCGGACCCCACGCGCGACAACGACGACCACCCCCCCAAACCCACACCACCCCCCCCATCACACCCCGCACCACCAGTCGCCGCACCGGCCGAACCCTACGCCCTACACAACCCCGCAGCGGTACGGCAGCACCTCCGGGGACTCGGGGAACAGGACGTCGTGCTGTACCTCCGCACCTCCGGCACGAGCACCCCCATCCGGGCAGCCACCTTGGTCCAGGCGGCCACCCTGGGGGAAGGCGTCAGAGACTTGCTCTTCGACGCCTTCCTCCACGTCGCCCGACACGAGCGCCCCCCACGCGCCACCCCAGACGGCGAGAGCCCGCCCCCCACGGGGAGCCGGATCTGGGTGCCCCCCATCGACTGGGGGCGACACCTGGTCGGACACCCCGTGCCGGTGCGGGTGGACACCAAGGGCCGCACCCGCTACTACGAGCCCGACATGGCCCACCCCCCGACCGACGCCACCCCCGACAGCACCAAAGAGTGGGAGCGGGAAACATGGGTAGCCCGGATGGCCTCCCTGAGCAACTTTTGGCACCCTGTCCCGGGGGACATCCCCACCCCCGACGAGCAGCAGCCAGCCCCCTCCACGTACATGACCCTCATGTACAATCACCACCACACCCTCTCCATGACCAACTACCACGCACCCACAGACCACTGGGTGGTACACGGCACCGACTCCCTCCTCCCCGCCGACTACATCCCCCCCCCACACAACCCAGGCCCCGACACGTACGCCAGGGGGGACGACCCGGACGACCCCCACATCTGGGGCACGTGGGAACCCAAATCCCTGGACACGCTGCTCTCCATCCGCAGCGGCTACTAGGGCCTTGGTAGGGCGATGTATTGCCTCGCCAAGTCGACCCAACGGACCTGGGGGATCCCCACGGACCGATGGGTGTGGGTGGTCACGCTGCGCCCCCAGCAGAGGGAAGCCCCCCCAAAACTGCAGGGGACCCACCCCCCCACGCCCCACCACCCTGCAAGTATGCCCGTACATGATGGCAGCCCGCCTCATGACGCTGCTGTGGCCGGGCCCAGACACCCCCACCCAAAACTACCCCCACCTCACAGAGGAGGACATGCCCGGCATCCAGCGATGCTTCTTCCAGACCCTTGACTACCTCCAGCAAACACACCCGCACGTCCTGGAGCAGATATGGCCACCCCCCGGGTAACCCACGTGCCCGCGCAGCCGAGACAACCCCGCCACGCCAGCACCAGCACGCACGGATCACCAGGGAAAACGCGCGCACACGCCCGGTGCCCGAACCTGCACCCTCGTTCTCGCTACTTACAGGACCCAGCATCATACGCCCGCCCCCGAGGCCCAGGACCCTCCGCCGTCTCCCACAGCCCTCTCCTCCGCCTCCGACTCGGCAACCTCCACCACCACGACCACCTCATCCACCACCACCACCACGTCCTCATCCAGCACTCCACCCCCCAGGCCGCGGGGGACACCTCCCAAACGGGCCTCCAAACCCGCCCCCACCGCGAGCAGCCCCGCTGCCGCCAAGGCCCACGCCCCGACGAAGCCCACACCAACGACCCAGCCGAAGCCCAAGACCGCTGCCAAACGGCCACCCAAACCCGTCAGCACGCCACGACCGCAACCCGCAGCCAAGCCCAAACCCAAGCCCAAACCCGGCGCCACAACGGCAGCGCGAACCCGGCCCCCCGAGGACGTCCTCTACGACATCCGGCCCCAGCCGTCCCAGGCCCGAAGGCAGCAGCGCCCAGCGCGGCGCCCCCCCACCGTCACCGACGCCACCGCCAGCACCTTCATGGCGGAGCGCGCCGCGGCTGAAGCGCGACGCACCTCGTCCCGCCACCTCTCAAAGCCCGCACCCCAGGCCCACGGACCGCTCCTGACCAAGCCAGAACACCGCCAGGGTCAACCAGCAGCGTCCCTGCCCCCCTACCGGCCCTCGATGACAGCCCACATGCAACGCATGCCCCACTACCGCCGCCGCCGCGAATCCCCGCCCAACCCCGAGGCGGAGACCGTACGCGCACACCCGCGGGTCCACATCCGCGTGCACCCCCACTCCCCACGCACCCCCACGGAACAGGACTACGAGGAATCCCCCAGGCCCGCCACCGCCGCCGGTCCCCACGACCCCGTGACACCCACCCACGCCCACTCCTCCGCCCAAGACCGCAGGCCCGCCCAGGAACAGTGGTGGTAGCGCTGGACCCACACGCAGCTCTGGGAGCTGCGGAAGTGGGCCCGGGGAGAGCCCTCCCTCGAGGGCCTGGTCCATCGGCCCCGCAAGGGGTCGGTGGAGAACTGCCGCCTCCGGCCGGCGGGGGGGTGGATGCCGCAGCCCGCATGGGAAGCCATGCTGGCCGATGCGCTCCAACCCCTGGGAGTCCATCCCCGCAACCTCCCCGCGCCCCAGGACCACCCGTATGTCCTCAGGCGCCTGCGGGAGACCCTCCAGGAAACGCAGCGAGACGGCATCCGCCTGTGGGACATCACCCAAAGCCCAGCCCCGCACGCAGACACCCCCTCACCACGCCACAAGCGTCAACGCACCGACACTGGCGACACCCACAGCACCCCAGGAGCCCTGCGCGCCACACAACACGACGCGCCTGACCCCCCGGCCAGCGGCGCCGCCATCTAACCCCGTTACCCAGCAAACCACCACCACGGGGCGCCACGCCAGGCCCCGCCCAGAAGTCACCAAACAAACCGGACGTCGAAGGAAGCCAACGCACACGACAACGAGCACCACTACGCCCAAAGGCGCCGAACCCAGGCCCGCTACCGTGGGCTCCTCTCCATCCTCAGCACGACACACACGTCGCTGGCGTCACTCCTCCGCCGTGCCCCCTCCCACGCCACCGCCCCGCCCCCCACCCCTCCCGCCCCACGTCCCCACGCCGCCCAGCACCCAGCCCCACACACTGCGCCACAGCATCGCCCTAGTCCGGCTCCTCCACCATCGCGCCACTTGGCACCTCACAGTAGACCGCCGTCCTGTGGTCCCGCTCCCCCCGGCACCGCTCCCGGGGCCGCACCCGGCCCACGTCGTGTTCGCCCCCACGTCGCGGGCCGCGGACATCCTCCCGCTCCTCGCCGCCACCCCTCCCGGGCATCGCATACTGCTTGCCGCCAACCCCTCGGTCCTCAGTGAGGTCCTCATCGTGCACGCCGATGCCCTGCACGTGCGCCCGCTGCTGCCCAACCTGCACGCTGCGTACGCCCCCGGCACGCCCGTGGACCCCTCCGTGTGGGACTCCCAGTGAGGCCAGCGGCCACCGGCCGGCCCGCACGCACCACCCCGCACTCGCCTCGGGCGCACGACCCCGTGGACGCCGCTACCCACACGCCCGGCCCCGCGCAACCGCCTAACCGAGCCAGAACCCAAGCACAAATCAAACCCGAGCCACACCCCGAAACCGCTAACCCTTGACTCCTAACCAAGACCGCCGAGGGAACAACGTAACCACAGCCCACACCCACAGCCCACACAGCCGCCTAACCAGCCAGCTCCAGAAGCAAAGAGACACCTCACCGAACCAACCCTGACCCAAGCCCGTGTAAATCAGGACGCGCGAGCTGCACTCCTGGGGCGCGACCGCCGCCACAACACCGACGACACACGCCAGAGGACACAACGCTATTGCACCGCCGCACCAGCTGCCCGTGCCTGTGCCTGCAGTGTACGCGCGCCCCTGTTTTTCTCTTTTTTGTTTTTTCTTTTTTGTTTCCAAAAAAAATAAAAAAAAAAAAACAAGTAAAAAACAAAAAAAAAATAAACAAAAAAAACGAAAATTAGGGGGGGAGGAAGAGGGACACAACCACCCATGGCACAAGCGCACCGCACACAGCACGCACACCGGTGAACAGGAGCCCAGTGGCCGAGGACACCGCACATGCAACACAACACACCGAGCGAGCACACCGGTGAACAGGAGCCAGCTGGCCCAGGACACCGCAGACGCACCACAGCAAACCGCGCGGGCACACCGGTGAACAGGAGCCCAGCGGCCCAGGACACTGCACACACCCAGGGCGGCCGAGGGACAGGAAAGAACCAATACCCCATGGGTCGGACGCACTGGGGCGACCCAGCCGACGCACCGGGCCAGTGGCAGGAGCGGTACTCCAAGGCCACTGGTCCGAGCCCGGCCAGGCTGCATCGGGGACCATGGCAAACGTCATCCGGACTCATGGAAGCAACCGGTGACAGGCGAGCCGGTACACAGTCCAGGAGGGGGTCACCTGCCAAGCAGAGTGGCCCCGCAACTCAAGCCACAAGGGTGAGGCGGTCGTACCGTAGACAAGCGGGAGCAATACCCCTTGTGGTGAGAGATACTCCACACGGCTGGGCAGCCCCCCAGAGCTGCCGCCCAAAGGAGGGGGCATGTGGCCCTACCCATGGACACATGTGGGGACACCCTCCCACCTGGGACACATGGACCGGGTGGCCGCGACAATGCCTTCCCAAGCACATGCGGGAGCGGCTCAAGAGGCACCTGACATAGGGCAGTGGGAGGGACAGGACGTCCCCTTGGTAAGACCTTCTTCCTGCAATGTCAAAGGAGGCATCCCGAGCGCCCGAAGATACCTACCTACCTACCTGAATTACCCAATTGCAATATTTAACGAATTCAATAGTCGTTGGAGATAATCTTTAATCGTTATTGTCCAAAGGCAGAATCAGAAATCCAAGAATTGAACAAAACTCGTAGAATTCAAAGATCGACAACGGAATTGCAATGAGCGGAGCGAAGAAAACGGGACGCACAACGGAAAGCTCAAAGACTTCCAAGAGGAGAGATAACCAATGCAATGCCAATGAATATGCCCCAATGAACCATCGTAGCACCAACGACCAATTGTAGCACCAATGACCAAAAAATGTCCAAAAATGCAAAAGAGTCAACAAGGACCTTCAATTCTCAATGAAGTCTTGAAATCACGGCGTTCGAACCCGCCGGTGTGTGATCGTGGACGTCGGCTTTGAGTTGTTCAATTTCGTCGGCGTCTTGCCACCGAATGCCTCGGCCTTGTGAAGCCGACCTTTCGAAGTTCTCAAATTTGTCAAAGGATTTGTGACCTTGTTCACAAAGTCCTTGGAGACTTCGGATCACGGCTCGTCGAAGGACCGGGCTCACGGACGCACGTTATAAATACACTACTACAACACCACAACAAGCAAGCGAGTGTGCCAACGAAAACGCTACCATGTACTTTAATGGGCTTTGTTGTATATTGGCAAACAATTGCTTAAAACCTGGTTGGAAATTTCACTTGAAAAACACTTTCAAATGCAAGAAAAAGAAAACTTTATCCCATAGGCACGCAAGATGCAACACACACAAGCCCACACACAAACACAATGAAACAATATTACAAACTTACGAACATACTAAGCGTCCGGCACATGAGGTCCATTCTAAAAGAGAGACAAGTGAATAAATGGCACATGAGTTCAAGCTCTTGTTACAATGCATGCAAAATATTCTGAAATCTTGTATGATGCATGCATATGACTCACTGAGCAGTTCGCATTTGAAAACATGATGCAAAACAAATATATTTCGTCACTTGTCACTCAGGTCGATCTAGCTGTACAAATTATCTCAACACGTGTAATATCATTTATGCCTAAATACTGACAGAAAATCCGGTTCGAAAACTCTTTCTCTGGGTCTGTACCTCAGCAAAGTCTGTCTGTGCGCGTGTATGTTAGCGTTCTGCACGCGCGCGGGAATCCTTTCTGTGGACTGAGGCCTGAGGTGGGCTCTGTCCACGGTACAGTCCCCTTCCCTCATCCCTGGCACCATCGGAGGTCCTCGAGGATTACCCATATGAAGCCTGCTCCGATGAGTAAGATAATGATGAGGAAGATGCCAGCATGAAATTTCCGGAGATGGGTGCCACTCGGGAGCCGGTTGTGCATGCGTTCGCCAGCTCTAGTTACCAAGAAGTTTGTGACCGCATGGAGGATTGGGTGGATAAGAACGGCTATGTTCTCAGTCGTCGTGGCGATAAAAGCAAAGGCCAAGCATACCTTTATTGCCACAAAGTAGGCCGCCAAAAACAGCACAATCGTAACGCAGCCCAATCCGGGGTCCTTCCTGAGGATAGTAGGACGGTGCCAACATATGCACCGGAGTCAAAGGCGGATTGTTGTCCCTTCAATGGGTACATTTCTTGCTGGAAGGATGGCATGCGTGAGGTGTGGTCCGCGAGTCCCAAAGGACTCAGTAAGAAAAAGTGCTTTTCCAATGCTTTAGGGTATACTTTAGTTGTATTAGAGGTGCTCTAAGCACTCATGCATTTTTATCATAGTATTGGCCCAACCAAAATGAGTGATAACACATTTTGACCTATGGAACCAAATACTAAATCAGGATGTGGTGTGGACCCCTTTATCCCCAAGCTATAGGCACTAAAATATCTTTTCCTGGGTTGCTGAGGCACTGATATACTGAAGGCAGAGCCTATGAATTTATCTATGTTTCCTCATGAATTCCTAGCTATCCTAGTGGTATGCACCCTAGGGGGCTGGGGCACCTCTTTTTGAGAGGTCCTGGGTTCAATACCCAGTCAGCGTAGCTAAGTAGGAATATCGCATGTTACAAGAATAAATTGGAACGAAGAAAACGACGCACCAAAAGAAAAAATAAACGCAGAAATCGTTTTTACTGACCTCAAATCCCCCCCATGAATTTTTGCGCCGCTGTTTGGCGAGGTCAACAGAGAAATCCATACAACCAGACCACAACGAGAACAGAGGGGCGTGACTCAACTACGGGTACGGCACGGATAAACATGGTAAACAAACACAAGTAAAAGCGCTTACTCTTGGGCGCCGCCAAAACCAAAGACTGGAGTCACCAAATGAAAAGACGAAGTCAAGACTAGACTAGACTAGGGTGCGGCAAGGACAAACAAAGTAAACGCCAAACAAACACAAGTAAATGCGCTTGCTCTTGGGCGTCGCCAAAACCAATGAGTGGAGTCACCGAATATAAAGCATAGCACGCTAACAACCGAAGGAGCCTCTCCTCCCCCCTTGTCTATTTATGCCACATGGTGCCTACCTTGAACACGGAGCCAACCGACATGACCAACACCACGGAGCAGAGCAAACACCGGACATGACGAAGAACCGACGAAACAACACGCCACTAAACAACACGCGGCAACGACACAACACCAAAGAAACACGAGAACACCGCGGAAAACGACTAAAGGACGAGTACAAGGCCACGCTACGACACCGGCAAGGAGGCACAAGGCAAACAAACACCAAACAACCACACATGAAAGCGCAAGCACGGGAGTGCCGCCGACAATCAAAGAGTGGAAACGCCAAGTGTAAAGTGTAACAGATTAACTACCGGTGCAACCTCTCGATCCCATATCCATGGCCAACATACCAAATGGTATGGCACGCCCCGCGGAGCCAACTGAAGTGAACGGCATCACGGAATGGAGCACGCGCCGAACATGGCAGAGAACCAATGGCACAACACGCCGTGAGCCAACGCACGGCAACAAGACATGACGCTGGGTATCACGAACACACATACACGGCTCACACCACCGTACAACGCCACACAACAACACAACAACACCATGTACCGAGACGAAACACGTACCCAAACACCACACAACACCGATCACAACAACACAACGCGGCACAACAACACACCACAACGAACACTCCACCACAAAAACGCGGGAAAACCGCGACAAACCACGCCACACGACATCACCCAGCGGAGCTCCATGGCACCACAATGGAGCTACGTAGCGCAACCAACAAGACAAAAACACAACACAACGCAACGCCGAGACACACCACCTGACAACAAACCCGACAACACGGAACACAACACCACAACCAACGGCAAAACAACGGTGCGCAACACAACGTGTTATACAACGCAACCAACCGACAAACAAAAACACACAACATTGAACAACGGTACCTGACTCCACACACCAACGTCCAACCCAACGCAACACAACACAACGCGACAACACAGCACACCACAACGCAACGCGGCCAAAACACATAACGCAACAAGACAAAACCCAACACCAAAACAACACCAACGCGACACGCGAAAACGGACACCACGAAACACACTGAAGAGGTTGGGGGGAGGGCAACCTCCAAGCTTCCCTTGGCATGCACGACCCCAATTCCATGAAATCCAAGACTTCCTCTTGTTTTCTTGCTGATCTTCCATCAGTTTGGAATTCTCCAAAGAATTCTGTGATCCTTGCCTCAGCCATGACACAATCTGGCGTCCTAGGCAAAGAGATGAAGGTGTATGTAGACAATATAAACATGTAGACAAGTAATATGTATATGTAACACTTCTATACTATAAAATAGCATAAAAAAGAGGACGAAATGAAGGCGGTGGCGTCGCCGCCATCAGAAAATCTGACGGCCACGAGTCGTCGCCATCAGGACTTCCACTGAGATTTTGCCCAAACTGGGCCAAACAGTGGTTTTTGGGCGAAAAACAGTGAAATATAGTGATTTTCGAGCCAAAAACACTCATTTCGCGTGTCTCCCCCCAACGCGTCGCGTAGCCGACACGACGCGTTTCTGTCCCAATTCAAACTATATATGAAGAGGCCCACTGTTGGGCCACACCATGGGCGCCTGGCTGATTCCTGGGATCGCCTCAGGATTTTCTGAAAAATTCGTGAACGTGACTGATTTCGCAAAAATTGACCTTCGCGGAACGCCGCGAAAAAGGTCACGTTATATTCCTTTATTTCTAAAAACGATAAATCAATAATAAAATTGATTAAAATCTTCAGAAATCAAGAAATAAAACTTCGATCTGGGGCTGCGTCGCGCAGGCGACGAACGTCGTCGCCAGCCCAAAATGACGAAAAATGACGATTTCTGGGGTATTTTACAAAAGTCCCACAGAAATCGGGATGCCATATCATCATCAGGAAAATTCCTGAGCCAGCCTGGCGAAGAGCGCCACAGGCTGGGCAGCGGGTATGGGTGAGGCACCCCATACCGCTTCACCCCCCTCCTTAGAAGCCTTGCCTATATCGAAAGGAAGGCAAGGCCAAGGAGGCGCTCTGACCCCTGCACTGCACTGGTTTTGAAACTGATTCAGCAGGACAGTGGGGGGGGGGGGCTTCGTAAGTAATTTACATGCCACTCACATGTAGGTCTTTTTTTTTTTTTTGATATATTCATAGGGCAATTGCCCCCCAGGCGACCACACTGGTCCCTGGCACTCCTTTTAGCCTCTGGTGACCAAACCAGGGGCGCTGCAGGTCCTTCCGACCTGACTGATGGCGCTGAGGCGCACATATTGGCCCTTTTTCACCATGGGCATGGAAACATAATAATTCAATAAATTCAAATGCGGAAAAAAAATTATTTAGGGTCAAACCCAAGGCAACGAATTCCTCGCGCCTGAATTTAGGGCCATTTCCTGCCCAAGGCGACGAATTCCTCGTGCCTGTTTAGGGTCGATTCCCAACCCAAGGCGACAAATTAACGCGCCTGATTTGGGGGATTTAGAGTCATTTCGTACCCAAGGCGACCCGCGCCTGTTTAGGGTGGCGACCTCCGGAGGGCCAACCAACCCAAGGCGACGAATTAACGCGCCTTGTGGCCGTTCGCAGATGGCGTCGTCGTCGCTGTGGTCGTCGCCCAGCCACCTGATGGACTTGGGGGCTCCATAGGGTCTTCTACCCATCGTAGGAGTCAAGGAGTTCCTCGCGGATACACCATTCATCACGTTGATGCCCTGGACCTTAGCTCCTGCAGATGTTTCCCAGCGAAGAAGCCGTACTCCTGCAGTCTGGGCGTCGTCGCCGTCCGCAGGCCGTCACGACGCCTTGGTGGCCTTGGCGTCGGCAGAATTCTTTTGAAGAGGTTGGGGGGAGGGCAACCTCCAAGCTTCCCTTGGCATGCACGACCCCAATCCCATGAAATCCAAGAGTTCCTCTAGTTTTCTTGCTGATCTTCCATCAGTTTGGGTTTTTCCAAAGAATTCTGTGATCCTTGCCTCAGCCATGACACAATCTGGCGTCCTAGGCAAAGAGATGAAGGTATATGTAGACAATATAAACATGTAGACCAGTAATATGTATATGTAACACTTGTATACTATAAAATAGCATAAAGAAGAGGACGAAATGAAGGCGGCGGCGTCGCCGCCATCAGAAAATCTGACGGCCACGAGTCGTCGCCATCAGGATCTCCACTGAGATCCTGCCCAAACTGGGCCAAACAGTGGTTTTTGGGCGAAAAACAGTGAAATATAGTGATTTTCGAGCCAAAAACACTCATTTCGCGTGTCTTCCCCCAACGCGTCGCGTAGCCGACACGACGCGTTTCTGTCTCAATTCAAACTATATATGAAGAGGCCCACTGTTGGGCCACACCATGGGCGCCTGGCTGATTCCCGGGATCGCCTCAGGATTTTTTGAAAAATTCGTGAACGTGACTGATTTCGCAAAAATTGACCTTCGCGGAACGCCGCGAAAAAGGTCACGTTATATTCCTTTATTTCTAAAAACGATAAATCAATAATAAAATTGATTAAAATCTCCAGAAATCAAGAAATAAAACTTCGATCTGGGGCTGCGTCGCGCAGGCGACGAACGTCGTCGCCAGCCCAAAATGACGAAAAATGACGATATCTGGGGTATTTTACAGAAATCCCACAGAAATCGGGATGCCATATCATCATCAGGCAAATTCCTGAGCCAGCCTGGCGAAGAGCGCCACAAGCTGGGCAGCGGGTATGGGTGAGGCACCCCATACCGCTTCAGCCCCCTCCTTAGAAGCCTTGCCTATATCGAAAGGGAGGCAAGGCCAAGGAGGCGCTCTGACCCCTGCACTGCCCTGGTTTCAAAACTGATTCAGCAGGACAGTGGGGGGGGGGGGGCTTCGTAAGTAATTTACATGCCACTCACATGTAGGTCTTTTTTTTTTTTGATATATTCATAGGGCAATTGCCCCCCAGGCAACCACACTGGTCCCTGGCACTCCTTTTAGCCTCTGGTGACCAAACCAGGGGCGCTGCAGGTCCTTCCGACCTGACTGATGGCGCTGAGGCACACATATTGGCCCTTTTTCTCCATGGGCATGGAAACATAATAATTCAATAAATTCAAATGCGGAAAAAAAATTATTTAGGGTCAAACCCAAGGCAACGAATTCCTCGCGCCTGAATTTAGGGCCATTTCCTGCCCAAGGCGACGAATTCCTCGTGCCTGTTTAGGGTCGATTCCCAACCCAAGGCGACGAATTAACTCGCCTGATTTGGGGGATTCAGGGTCATTTCCTACCCAAGGTGACCCGCGCCTGTTTAGGGTGGCGACCTCCGGAGGGCCAACCAACCCAAGGCGACGAATTAACGCGCCTTGTGGCAGTTCGCAGATGGCGTCGTCGTCGCTGTGGTCGTCGCCCAGCCACCTGATGGACTTGGGGGCTCCATAGGGTCTTCTACCCATCGTAGGAGTCAAGGAGTTCCTCGCGGATACACCATTCATCACGTTGATGCCCTGGACCTTAGCTCCTGCAGATGTTTCCCAGCGAAGAAGCGGTACTCCTGCAGTCTGGGCGTCGTCGCCGTCCGCAGGCCGTCACACCGCCTTGGTGGCCTTGGCGTCGGCAGAATTCTTTTGAAGAGGTTGGGGGGAGGGCAACCTCCAAGCTTCCCTTGGCATGCACGACCCCAATCCCATGAAATCCAAGAGTTCCTCTTGTTTTCTTGCTGATCTTCCATCAGTTTGGGTTTCTCCAAAGAATTCTGTGATCCTTGCCTCAGCTATGACACAATCTGGCGTCCTAGGCAAAGAGATGAAGGTATATGTAGACAATATAAACATGTAGACCAGTAATATGTATATGTAACACTTCTATACTATAAAATAGCATAAAAAAGAGGACGAAATGAAGGCGGCGGCGTCGCCGGCATCAGAAAATCTGACAGCCACGCGTCGTCGTCATCAGGATCTCCACTGAGATCCTGCCCAAACTGGGCCAAACAGTGGTTTTTGGGCGAAAAACAGTGAAATATAGTGATTTTCGAGCCAAAAACACTCATTTCGCGTGTCTCCCCCCAACGCGTCGCGTAGCCGACACGACGCGTTTCTGTCCCAATTCAAACTATATATGAAGAGGCCCACTGTTGGGCCACACCATGGGCGCCTGGCTGATTCCCGGGATCGCCTCAGGATTTTTTGAAAAATTCGTGAACGTGACTGATTTCGCAAAAATTGACCTTCGCGGAACGCCGCGAAAAAGGTCACGTTATATTCCTTTATTTCTAAAAACGATAAATCAATAATAAAATTGATTAAAATCTCCAGAAATCAAGAAATAAAACTTCGATCTGGGGCTGCGTCGCGCAGGCGACGAACGTCGTCGCCAGCCCAAAATGACGAAAAATGACGATATCTGGGGTATTTTACAGAAATCCCACAGAAATCGGGATGCCATATCATCATCAGGCAAATTCCTGAGCCAGCCTGGCGAAGAGCGCCACAGGCTGGGCAGCGGGTATGGGTGAGGCACCCCATACCGCTTCACCCCCCTCCTTAGAAGCCTTGCCTATATCCAAAGGAAGGCAAGGCCAAGGAGGCGCTCTGACCCCTGCACTGCACTGGTTTTGAAACTGATTCAGCAGGACAGTGGGGGGGGGGGGGGGCTTCGTAAGTAATTTACATGCCACTCACATGTAGGTCTTTTTTTTTTTTTTTTGATATATTCATAGGGCAATTGCCCCCCAGGCGACCACACTGGTCCCTGGCACTCCTTTTAGCCTCTGGTGACCAAACCAGGGGCGCTGCAGGTCCTTCCGACCTGACTGATGGCGCTGAGGCGCACATATTGGCCCTTTTTCTCCATGGGCATGGAAACATAATAATTCAATAAATTCGAATGCGGAAAAAAAATTATTTAGGGTCAAACCCAAGGCAACGAATTCCTCGCGCCTGAATTTAGGGCCATTTCCTGCCCAAGGCGACGAATTCCTCGTGCCTGTTTAGGGTCGATTCCCAACCCAAGGCGACAAATTAACGCGCCTGATTTGGGGGATTTAGAGTCATTTCCTACCCAAGGCGACCCGCGCCTGTTTAGGGTGGCGACCTCCGGAGGGCCAACCAACCCAAGGCGACGAATTAACGCGCCTTGTGGCCGTTCGCAGATGGCGTCGTCGTCGCTGTGGTCGTCGCCCAGCCACCTGATGGACTTGGGGGCTCCATAGGGTCTTCTACCCATCGTAGGAGTCAAGGAGTTCCTCGCGGATACACCATTCATCACGTTGATGCCCTGGACCTTAGCTCCTGCAGATGTTTCCCAGCGAAGAAGCGGTACTCCTGCAGTCTGGGCGTCGTCGCCGTCCGCAGGCCGTCACACCGCCTTGGTGGCCTTGGCGTCGGCAGAATTCTTTTGAAGAGGTTGGGGGGAGGGCAACCTCCAAGCTTCCCTTGGCATGCACGACCCCAATCCCATGCAATCCAAGAGTTCCTCTTGTTTTCTTGCTGATCTTCCATCAGTTTGGGTTTTTCCAAAGAATTCTGTGATCCTTGCCTCAGCCATGACACAATCTGGCGTCCTAGGCAAAGAGATGAAGGTATATGTAGACAATATAAACATGTAGACCAGTAATATGTATATGTAACACTTGTATACTATAAAATAGCATAAAAAAGAGGACGAAATGAAGGCGGCGGCGTCGCCGCCATCAGAAAATCTGACGGCCACGAGTCGTCGCCATCAGGATCGCCACTGAGATCCTGCCCAAACTGGGCCAAACAGTGGTTTTTGGGCGAAAAACAGTGAAATATAGTGATTTTCGAGCCAAAAACACTCATTTCGCGTGTCTCCCCCCAACGCGTCGCGTAGCCGACACGACGCGTTTCTGTCCCAATTCAAACTATATATGAAGAGGCCCACTGTTGGGCCACACCATGGGCACCTGGCTGATTCCCGGGATCGCCTCAGGATTTTTGAAAAATTCGTGAACGTGACTGATTTCGCAAAAATTGACCTTCGCGGAACGCCGCGAAAAAGGTCACGTTATATTCCTTTATTTCTAAAAACGATAAATGGATAATAAAATTGATTAAAATCTCCAGAAATCAAGAAATAAAACTTCGATCTGGGGCTGCGTCGCGCAGGCGACGAACGTCGTCGCCAGCCCAAAATGACGAAAAATGACGATATCTGGGGTATTTTACAGAAATCCCACAGAAATCGGGATGCCATATCATCATCAGGAAAATTCCTGAGCCAGCCTGGCGAAGAGCGCCACAAGCTGGGCAGCGGGTATGGGTGAGGCACCCCATACCGCTTCACCCCCCTCCTTAGAAGCCTTGCCTATATCGAAAGGGAGGCAAGGCCAAGGAGGCGCTCTGACCCCTGCACTGCCCTGGTTTCAAAACTGATTCAGCAGGACAGTGGGGGGGGGGGGCTTCGTAAGTAATTTACATGCCACTCACATGTAGGTCTTTTTTTTTTGATATATTCATAGGGCAATTGCCCCCCAGGCAACCACACTGGTCCCTGGCACTCCTTTTAGCCTCTGGTGACCAAACCAGGGGCGCTGCAGGTCCTTCCGACCTGACTGATGGCGCTGAGGCGCACATATTGGCCCCTTTTCTCCATGGGCATGGAAACATAATAATTCAATAAATTCAAATGCGGAAAAAAAATTATTTAGGGTCAAACCCAAGGCAACGAATTCCTCGCGCCTGAATTTAGGGCCATTTCCTGCCCAAGGCGACGAATTCCTCGTGCCTGTTTAGGGTCGATTCCCAACCCAAGGCGACGAATTAACGCGCCTGATTTGGGGGATTCAGGGTCATTTCCTACCCAAGGCGACCCGCGCCTGTTTAGGGTGGCGACCTCCGGAGGGCCAACCAACCCAAGGCGACGAATTAACGCGCCTTGTGGCAGTTCGCAGATGGCGTCGTCGTCGCTGTGGTCGTCGCCCAGCCACCTGATGGACTTGGGGGCTCCATAGGGTCTTCTACCCATCGTAGGAGTCAAGGAGTTCCTCGCGGATACACCATTCATCACGTTGATGCCCTGGACCTTAGCTCCTGCAGATGTTTCCCAGCGTAGAAGCGGTACTCCTGCAGTATGGGCGTCGTCGCCGTCCGCAGGCCGTCACACCGCCTTGGTGGCCTTGGCGTCGGCAGAATTCTTTTGAAGAGGTTGGGGGGAGGGCAACCTCCAAGCTTCCCTTGGCATGCACGACCCCAATCCCATGAAATCCAAGAGTTCCTCTTGTTTTCTTGCTGATATTCCATCAGTTTGGGTTTCTCCAAAGAATTCTGTGATCCTTGCCTCAGCCATGACACAATCTGGCGTCCTAGGCAAAGAGATGAAGGTATATGTAGACAATATAAACATGTAGACCAGTAATATGTATATGTAACACTTCTATACTATAAAATAGCATAAAAAAGAGGACGAAATGAAGGCGGTGGCGTCGCCGGCATCAGAAAATCTGACAGCCACGCGTCGTCGCCATCAGGATCTCCACTGAGATCCTGCCCAAACTGGGCCAAACAGTGGTTTTTGGGCGAAAAACAGTGAAATATAGTGATTTTCGAGCCAAAAACACTCATTTCGCGTGTCTCCCCCCAACGCGTCGCGTAGCCGACACGACGCGTTTCTGTCCCAATTCAAACTATATATGAAGAGGCCCACTGTTGGGCCACACCATGGGCACCTGGCTGATTCCCGGGATCGCCTCAGGATTTTTTGAAAAATTCGTGAACGTGACTGATTTCGCAAAAATTGACCTTCGCGGAACGCCGCGAAAAAGGTCACGTTATATTCCTTTATTTCTAAAAACGATAAATCAATAATAAAATTGATTAAAATCTCCAGAAATCAAGAAATAAAACTTCGATCTGGGGCTGCGTCGCGCAGGCGACGAACGTCGTCACCAGCCCAAAATGACGAAAAATGACGATATCTGGGGTATTTTACAGAAATCCCACAGAAATCGGGATGCCATATCATCATCAGGCAAATTCCTGAGCCAGCCTGGCGAAGAGCGCCACAAGCTGGGCAGCGGGTATGGGTGAGGCACCCCATACCGCTTCACCCCCCTCCTTAGAAGCCTTGCCTATATCCAAAGGAAGGCAAGGCCAAGGAGGCGCTCTGACCCCTGCACTGCCCTGGTTTCAAAACTGATTCAGCAGGACAGTGGGGGGGGGGGCTTCGTAAGTAATTTACATGCCACTCACATGTAGGTCTTTTTTTTTTGATATATTCATAGGGCAATTGCCCCCCAGGCAACCACACTGGTCCCTGGCACCCCTTTTAGCCTCTGGTGACCAAACCAGGGGCGCTGCAGGTCCTTCCGACCTGACTGATGGCGCTGAGGCGCACATATTGGCCCTTTTTCTCCATGGGCATGGAAACATAATAATTCAATAAATTCAAATGCGGAAAAAAAATTATTTAGGGTCAAACCCAAGGCAACGAATTCCTCGCGCCTGAATTTAGGGCCATTTCCTGCCCAAGGCGACGAATTCCTCGTGCCTGTTTAGGGTCGATTCCCAACCCAAGGCGACAAATTAACGCGCCTGATTTGGGGGATTCAGGGTCATTTCCTACCGGAGGCGACCTGCGCCTGTTTAGGGTGGCGACCTCCGGAGGGCCACCCAACCCAAGGCGACGAACTAACGCGCCTTGTGGCAGTTCGCAGATGGCATCGTCGTCGCTGTGGTCGTCGCCCAGCCACCTGATGGACTTGGGGGCTCCATAGGGTCTTCTACCCATCGTAGGAGTCAAGGAGTTCCTTGCGGATACACCATTCATCACGTTGATGCCCTGGACCTTAGCTCCTGCAGATGTTTCCCAGCGAAGAAGCGGTACTCCTGCAGTCTGGGCGTCGTCGCCGTCCGCAGGCCGTCACACCGCCTTGGTGGCCTTGGCGTCGGCAGAATTCTTTTGAAGAGGTTGGGGGGAGGGCAACCTCCAAGCTTCCCTTGGCATGCACGACCCCAATCCCATGCAATCCAAGACTTCCTCTTGTTTTCTTGCTGATCTTCCATCAGTTTGGGCTTTTCCAAAGAATTCTGTGATCCTTGCCTCAGCCATGACACAATCTGGCGTCCTAGGCAAAGAGATGAAGGTATATGTAGACAATATAAACATGTAGACCAGTAATATGTATATGTAACACTTGTATACTATAAAATAGCATAAAAAAGAGGACGAAATGAAGGCGGCGGCGTCGCCGCCATCAGAAAATCTGACGGCCACGAGTCGTCGCCATCAGGATCTCCACTGAGATCCTGCCCAAACTGGGCCAAACAGTGGTTTTTGGGCGAAAGACAGTGAAATATAGTGATTTACGAGCCAAAAACACTCATTTCGCGTGTCTCCCCCCAACGTGTCGCGTAGCCGACACGACGCGTTTCTGTCCCAATTCAAACTATATATGAAGAGGCCCACTGTTGGGCCACACCATGGGCGCCTGGCTGATTCCCGGGATCGCCTCAGGATTTTTTGAAAAATTCGTGAACGTGACTGATTTCGCAAAAATTGACCTTCGCGGAACGCCGCGAAAAAGGTCACGTTATATTCCTTTATTTCTAAAAACGATAAATCAATAATAAAATTGATTAAAATCTCCAGAAATCAAGAAATAAAACTTCGATCTGGGGCTGCGTCGCGCAGGCGACGAACGTCGTCGCCAGCCCAAAATGACGAAAAATGACGATATCTGGGGTATTTTACAGAAATCCCACAGAAATCGGGATGCCATATCATCATCAGGCAAATTCCTGAGCCAGCCTGGCGAAGAGCGCCACAAGCTGGGCAGCGGGTATGGGTGAGGCACCCCATACCGCTTCACCCCCCTCCTTAGAAGCCTTGCCTATATCGAAAGGGAGGCAAGGCCAAGGAGGCGCTCTGACCCCTGCACTGCCCTGGTTTCAAAACTGATTCAGCAGGACAGTGGGGGGGGGGGGGGGCTTCGTAAGTAATTTACATGCCACTCACATGTAGGTCTTTTTTTTTTTTGATATATTCATAGGGCAATTGCCCCCCAGGCAACCACACTGGTCCCTGGCACCCCTTTTAGCCTCTGGTGACCAAACCAGGGGCGCTGCAGGTCCTTCCGACCTGACTGATGGCGCTGAGGCGCACATATTGGCCCTTTTTCTCCATGGGCATGGAAACATAATAATTCAATAAATTCAAATGCGGAAAAAAAATTATTTAGGGTCAAACCCAAGGCAACGAATTCCTCGCGCCTGAATTTAGGGCCATTTCCTGCCCAAGGCGACGAATTCCTCGTGCCTGTTTAGGGTCGATTCCCAACCCAAGGCGACAAATTAACGCGCCTGATTTGGGGGATTCAGGGTCATTTCCTACCGGAGGCGACCTGCGCCTGTTTAGGGTGGCGACCTCCGGAGGGCCACCCAACCCAAGGCGACGAACTAACGCGCCTTGTGGCAGTTCGCAGATGGCATCGTCGTCGCTGTGGTCGTCGCCCAGCCACCTGATGGACTTGGGGGCTCCATAGGGTCTTCTACCCATCGTAGGAGTCAAGGAGTTCCTTGCGGATACACCATTCATCACGTTGATGCCCTGGACCTTAGCTCCTGCAGATGTTTCCCAGCGAAGAAGCGGTACTCCTGCAGTCTGGGCGTCGTCGCCGTCCGCAGGCCGTCACACCGCCTTGGTGGCCTTGGCGTCGGCAGAATTCTTTTGAAGAGGTTGGGGGGAGGGCAACCTCCAAGCTTCCCTTGGCATGCACGACCCCAATCCCATGCAATCCAAGACTTCCTCTTGTTTTCTTGCTGATCTTCCATCAGTTTGGGCTTTTCCAAAGAATTCTGTGATCCTTGCCTCAGCCATGACACAATCTGGCGTCCTAGGCAAAGAGATGAAGGTATATGTAGACAATATAAACATGTAGACCAGTAATATGTATATGTAACACTTGTATACTATAAAATAGCATAAAAAAGAGGACGAAATGAAGGCGGCGGCGTCGCCGCCATCAGAAAATCTGACGGCCACGAGTCGTCGCCATCAGGATCTCCACTGAGATCCTGCCCAAACTGGGCCAAACAGTGGTTTTTGGGCGAAAGACAGTGAAATATAGTGATTTACGAGCCAAAAACACTCATTTCGCGTGTCTCCCCCCAACGTGTCGCGTAGCCGACACGACGCGTTTCTGTCCCAATTCAAACTATATATGAAGAGGCCCACTGTTGGGCCACACCATGGGCGCCTGGCTGATTCCCGGGATCGCCTCAGGATTTTTTGAAAAATTCGTGAACGTGACTGATTTCGCAAAAATTGACCTTCGCGGAACGCCGCGAAAAAGGTCACGTTATATTCCTTTATTTCTAAAAACGATAAATCAATAATAAAATTGATTAAAATCTCCAGAAATCAAGAAATAAAACTTCGATCTGGGGCTGCGTCGCGCAGGCGACGAACGTCGTCGCCAGCCCAAAATGACGAAAAATGACGATATCTGGGGTATTTTACAGAAATCCCACAGAAATCGGGATGCCATATCATCATCAGGCAAATTCCTGAGCCAGCCTGGCGAAGAGCGCCACAAGCTGGGCAGCGGGTATGGGTGAGGCACCCCATACCGCTTCACCCCCCTCCTTAGAAGCCTTGCCTATATCGAAAGGGAGGCAAGGCCAAGGAGGCGCTCTGACCCCTGCACTGCCCTGGTTTCAAAACTGATTCAGCAGGACAGTGGGGGGGGGGGGGCTTCGTAAGTAATTTACATGCCACTCACATGTAGGTCTTTTTTTTGTTTGATATATTCATAGGGCAATTTCCCCCCAGGCAATCACACTGGTCCCTGGCACTCCTTTTAGCCTCTGGTGACCAAACCAGGGGCGCTGCAGGTCCTTCCGACCTGACTGATGGCGCTGAGGCGCACATATTGGCCCTTTTTCTCCATGGGCATGGAAACATAATAATTCAAAAAATTCAAATGCGGAAAAAAAATTATTTAGGGTCAAACCCAAGGCAACGAATTCCTCGCGCCTGAATTTAGGGCCATTTCCTGCCCAAGGTGACGAATTCCTCGTGCCTGTTTAGGGTCGATTCCCAACCCAAGGCGACGAATTAACGCGCCTGATTTGGGGGATTCAGGGTCATTTCCTACCCAAGGCGACCCGCGCCTGTTTAGGGTGGCGACCTCCGGAGGGCCAACCAACCCAAGGCGACGAATTAACGCGCCTTGTGGCAGTTCGCAGATGGCGTCGTCGTCGCTGTGGTCGTCGCCCAGCCACCTGATGGACTAGGGGGCTCCCCAGGGTCTTCTACCCATCGTAGGAGTCAAGGGGTTCCTCGCGGATACACCATTCATCACGTTGATGCCCTGGACCTTAGCTCCTGCAGATGTTTCCCAGCGAAGAAGCGGTACTCCTGCAGTCTGGGCGTCGTCGCCGTCCGCAGGCCGTCACACCGCCTTGGTGGCCTTGGCGTCGGCAGAATTCTTTTGAAGAGGTTGGGGGGAGGGCAACCTCCAAGCTTCCCTTGGCATGCACGACCCCAATCCCATGAAATCCAAGAGTTCCTCTTGTTTTCTTGCTGATCTTCCATCAGTTTGGGTTTCTCCAAAGAATTCTGTGATCCTTGCCTCAGCCATGACACAATCTGGCGTCCTAGGCAAAGAGATGAAGGTATATGTAGACAATATAAACATGTAGACCAGTAATATGTATATGTAACGCTTCTATACTATAAAATAGCATAAAAAAGAGGACGAAATGAAGGCGGCGGCGTCGCCGGCATTAGAAAATCTGACAGCCACGCGTCGTCGCCATCAGGATCTCCACTGAGATCCTGCCCAAACTGGGCCAAACAGTGGTTTTTGGGCGAAAAACACCGAAATATAGTGATTTTCGAGCCAAAAACACTCATTTCGCGTGTCTCCCCGCAACGCGTCGCGTAGCCGACACGACGCGTTTCTGTCCCAATTCAAACTATATATGAAGAGGCCCACTGTTGGGCCACACCATGGGCGCCTGGCTGATTCCCGGGATCGCCTCAGGACTTTTTGAAAAATTCGTGAACGTGACTGATTTCGCAAAAATTGACCTTCGCGGAACGCCGCGAAAAAGGTCACGTTATATTCCTTTATTTCTAAAAACGATAAATCAATAATAAAATTGATAAAAATCTCCAGAAATCAAGAAATAAAACTTCGATCTGGGGCTGCGTCGCGCAGGCGACGAACGTCGTCGCCAGCCCAAAATGACGAAAAATGACGATATCTGGGGTATTTTACAGAAATCCCACAGAAATCGGGATGCCATATCATCATCAGGCAAATTCCTGAGCCAGCCTGGCGAAGAGCGCCACAAGCTGGGCAGCGGGTATGGGTGAGGCAACCCATACCGCTTCACCCCCCTCCTTAGAAGCCTTGCCTATATCGAAAGGGAGGCAAGGCCAAGGAGGCGCTCTGACCCCTGCAGTGCCCTGGTTTCAAAACTGATTCAGCAGGACAGTGGGGGGGGGGGGGGGGGGCTTCGTAAGTAATTTACATGCCACTCACATGTAGGTCTTTTTTTTTTGATATATTCATAAGGCAATTGCCCCCGAGGCAACCACACTGGTCCCTGGCACTCCTTTTAGCCTCTGGTGACCAAACCAGGGGCGCTGCAGGTCCTTCCGACCTGACTGATGGCGCTGAGGCGCACATATTGGCCCTTTTTCTCCATGGGCATGGAAACATAATAATTCAATAAATTCAAATGCGGAAAAAAAATTATTTAGGGTCAAACCCAAGGCAACGAATTCCTCGCGCCTGAATTTAGGGCCATTTCCTGCCCAAGGCTACGAATTCCTCGTGCCTGTTTAGGGTCGATTCCCAACCCAAGGCGACGAATTAACGCGCCTGATTTGGGGGATTCAGGGTCATTTCCTACCCAAGGCGACCCGCGCCTGTTTAGGGTGGCGACCTCCGGAGGGCCACCCAACCCAAGGCGACGAATTAACGCGCCTTGTGGCAGTTCGCAGATGGCGTCGTCGTCGCTGTGGTCGTCGCCCAGCCACCTGATGGACTTGGGGGCTCCATAGGGTCTTCTACCCATCGTAGGAGTCAAGGAGTTCCTCGCGGATACACCATTCATCACGTTGATGCCCTGGACCTTAGCTCCTGCAGATGTTTCCCAGCGAAGAAGCGGTACTCCTGCAGTCTGGGCGTCGTCGCCGTCCGCAGGCCGTCACACCGCCTTGGTGGCCTTGGCGTCGGCAGAATTCTTTTGAAGAGGTTGGGGGGAGGGCAACCTCCAAGCTTCCCTTGGCATGCACGACCCCAATCCCATGAAATCCAAGAGTTCCTCTTGTTTTCTTGCTGATCTTCCATCAGTTTGGGTTTCTCCAAAGAATTCTGTGATCCTTGCCTCAGCCATGACACAATCTGGCGTCCTAGGCAAAGAGATGAAGGTATATGTAGACAATATAAACATGTAGACAAGTAATATGTATATGTAACACTTCTATACTATAAAATAGCATAAAAAAGAGGACGAAATGAAGGCGGCGGCGTCGCCGGCATCAGAAAATCTGACAGCCACGCGTCGTCGCCATCAGGATCTCCACTGAGATCCTGCCCAAACTGGGCCAAACAGTGGTTTTTGGGCGAAAAACAGTGAAATATAGTGATTTTCGAGCCAAAAACACTCATTTCGCGTGTCTCCCCCCAACGCGTCGCGTAGCCGACACGACGCGTTTCTGTCCCAATTCAAACTATATATGAAGAGGCCCACTGTTGGGCCACACCATGGGCGCCTGGCTGATTCCTGGGATCGCCTCAGGATTTTCTGAAAAATTCGTGAACGTGACTGATTTCGCAAAAATTGACCTTCGCGGAACGCCGCGAAAAAGGTCACGTTATGTTCCTTTATTTCTAAAAACGATAAATCAATAATAAAATTGATTAAAATCTCCAGAAATCAAGAAATAAAACTTCGATCTGGGGCTGCGTCGCGCAGGCGATGAACGTCGTCGCCAGCCCAAAATGACGAAAAATGACGATTTCTGGGGTATTTTACAGAAATCCCACAGAAATCGGGATGCCATATCATCATCAGGAAAATTCCTGAGCCAGCCTGGCGAAGAGCGCCACAGGCTGGGCAGCGGGTACGGGTGAGGCACCCCATACCACTTCACCCCCCTCCTTAGAAGCCTTGCCTATATCCAAGGGAAGGCAAGGCCAAGGAGGCGCTCTGACCCCTGCACTGCCCTGGTTTCAAAACTGATTCAGCAGGACAGTTGGGGGGGGGGGGGAGGGGCTTCGTAAGTAATTTACATGCCACTCACATGTAGGTCTTTTTTTTATATTTTTATATATTCATAGGGCAATTGCCCCCCAGGCGACCACACTGGTCCCTGGCACTCCTTTTAGCCTCTGGTGACCCAAGCAGGGGCGCTGCAGGTCCTTCCGACCTGACTGATGGCGCTGAGGCGCACATATTGGCCCTTTTTCTCCATGGGCATGGAAACATAATAATTCAATAAATTCAAATGCGGAAAAAAAATTATTTAGGGTCAAACCCAAGGCAACGAATTCCTCGCGCCTGAATTTAGGGCCATTTCCTGCCCAAGGCGACGAATTCCTCGTGCCTGTTTAGGGTCGATTCGCAACCCAAGGCGACGAATTAACGCGCCTGATTTGGGGGATTTAGGGTCATTTCCTACCCAAGGCGACCCGCGCCTGTTTAGGGTGGCGACCTCCGGAGGGCCAACCAACCCAAGGCGACGAATTAACGCGCCTTGTGGCAGTTCGCAGATGGCGTCGTCGTCGCTGTGGTCGTCGCCCAGCCACCTGATGGACTTGGGGGCTCCATAGGGTCTTCTACCCATCGTAGGAGTCAAGGAGTTCCTCGCGGATACACCATTCATCACGTTGATGCCCTGGACCTTAGCTCCTGCAGATGTTTCCCAGCGAAGAAGCGGTACTCCTGCAGTCTGGGCGTCGTCGCCGTCCGCAGGCCGTCACACCGCCTTGGTGGCCTTGGCGTCGGCAGAATTCTTTTGAAGAGGTTTGGGGGGAGGGCAACCTCCAAGCTTCCCTTGGCATGCACGACCCCAATCCCATGAAATCCAAGAGTTCCTCTTGTTTTCTTGCTGATCTTCCATCAGTTTGGGTTTCTCCAAAGAATTCTGTGATCCTTGCCTCAGCCATGACACAATCTGGCGTCCTAGGCAAAGAGATGAAGGTATATGTAGACAATATAAACATGTAGACAAGTAATATGTATATGTAACACTTCTATACTATAAAATAGCATAAAAAAGAGGACGAAATGAAGGCGGCGGCGTCACCGCCATCAGAAAATCTGACAGCCACGAGTCGTCGCCATCAGGATCTCCACTGAGATCCTGCCCAAACTGGGCCAAACAGTGGTTTTTGGGCGAAAAACAGTGAAATATAGTGATTTTCGAGCCAAAAACACTCATTTCGCGTGTCTCCCCCCAACGCGTCGCGTAGCCGACACGACGAGTTTCTGTCCCAATTCAAACTATATATGAAGAGGCCCACTGTTGGGCCACACCATGGGCGCCTGGCTGATTCCTGGGATCGCCTCAGGATTTTCTGAAAAATTCGTGAACGTGACTGATTTCGCAAAAATTGACCTTCGCGGAACGCCGCGAAAAAGGTCACGTTATATTCCTTTATTTCTAAAAACGATAAATCAATAATAAAATTGATTAAAATCTCCAGAAATCAAGAAATAAAACTTCGATCTGGGGCTGCGTCGCGCAGGCGACGAACGTCATCGCCAGCCAAAAATGACGAAAAATGAAAATTTCTGGGGTATTCTACAGAAATCCCACAGAAAATCGGGATGCCATATCATCATCAGGAAAATTCCTGAGCCAGCCTGGCGAAGAGCGCCACAGGCTGGGCAGCGGGTATGGGTGAGGCACCCCATACCGCTTCAGCCCCCTCCTTAGAAGCCTTGCCTATATCCAAAGGAAGGCAAGGCCAAGGAGGCGCTCTGACCCCTGCACTGCCCTGGTTTCAAAACTGATTCAGCAGGACAGTGGGGGGGGGGGGGGCTTCGTAAGTAATTTACATGCCACTCACATGTAGGTCTTTTTTTTTTATTTTTATATATTCATAGGGCAATTGCCCCCCAGGCGACCACACTGGTCCCTGGCACTCCTTTTAGCCTCTGGTGACCCGAGCAGGGGCGCTGCAGGTCCTTCCGACCTGACTGATGGCGCTGAGGCGCACATATTGGCCCTTTTTCACCATGGGCATGGAAACATAATAATTCAATAAATTCAAATGCGGAAAAAAAATTATTTAGGGTCAAACCCAAGGCAACGAATTCCTCGCGCCTGAATTTAGGGCCATTTCCTGCCCAAGGCGACGAATTCCTCGTGCCTGTTTAGGGTCGATTCCCAACCCAAGGCGACGAATGAACGCGCCTGATTCCGGGGATCTAGGGTCATTTCCTACCCAAGGCGACCTGCGCCTGTTTAGGGTGGCAACCTCCGGAGGGCCAACCAACCCAAGGCGACGAATTAACGCGCCTTGTGGCAGTTCGCAGATGGCGTCGTCGTCGCTGTGGTCGTCGCCCAGCCACCTGATGGACTTGGGGGCTCCATAGGGTCTTCTACCCATCGTAGGAGTCAAGGAGTTCCTCGCGGATACACCATTCATCACGTTGATGCCCTGGACCTTAGCTCCTGCAGATGTTTCCGAGCAAAGAAGCGGTACTCCTGCAGTCTGGGCGTCGTCGCCGTCCGCAGGCCGTCACACCGCCTTGGTGGCCTTGGCGTCGGCGGAATTCTTTTGAAGAGGTTGGGGGGAGGGCAACCTCCAAGCTTCCCTTGGCATGCACAACCCCAATCCCATGAAATCCAAGACTTCCTCCAGTTTTCTTGCTGATCTTCCATCAGTTTGGGTTTCTCCAAAGAATTCTGTGATCCTTGCCTCAGCCATGACACAATCTGGCGTCCTAGGCAAAGAGATGAAGGTATATGTAGACAATATAAACATGTAGACAAGTAATATGTATATGTAACACTTCTATACTATAAAATAGCATAAAAAAGAGGACGAAATGAAGGCGGCGGCGTCGCCGCCATCAGAAAATCTGACAGCCACGAGTCGTGGCCATCAGGATCTCCACGGAGGTCCTGCCCAAACTGGGCCAAACAGTGGTTTTTGGGCGAAAAACAGTGAAATATAGTGATTTTCGAGCCAAAAACACTCATTTCGCGTGTCTCCCCCCAACGCGTCGCGTAGCCGACACGACGCGTTTCTGTCCCAATTCAAACTATATATGAAGAGGCCCACTGTTGGGCCACACCATGGGCGCCTGGCTGATTCCTGGGATCGCCTCAGGATTTTCTGAAAAATTCGTGAACGTGACTGATTTCGCAAAAATTGACCTTCGCGGAACGCCGCGAAAAAGGTCACGTTATATTCCTTTATTTCTAAAAACGATAAATCAATAATAAAATTGATTAAAATCTCCAGAAATCAAGAAATAAAACTTCGATCTGGGGCTGCGTCGCGCAGGCGACGAACGTCGTCGCCAGCCCAAAATGACGAAAAATGACGATTTCTGGGGTATTTTACAGAAATCCCACAGAAATCGGGATGCCATATCATCATCAGGAAAATTCCTGAGCCAGCCTGGCGAAGAGCGCCACAGGCTGGGCAGCGGGTATGGGTGAGGCACCCCATACCGCTTCACCCCCCTCCTTAGAAGCCTTGCCTATATCCAAAGGAAGGCAAGGCCAAGGAGGCGCTCTGACCCCTGCACTGCCCTGGTTTCAAAACTGATTCAGCAGGACAGTGGGGGGGGGGGGCTTCGTAAGTAATTTACATGCCACTCACATGTAGGTCTTTTTTTTTTTATATATTCATAGGGCAATTGCCCCCCAGGCGACCACACTGGTCCCTGGCACTCCTTTTAGCCTCTGGTGACCAAACCAGGGGCGCTGCAGGTCCTTCCGACCTGACTGATGGCGCTGAGGCGCACATATTGGCCCTTTTTCTCCATGGGCATGGAAACATAATAATTCAATAAATTCAAATGCGGAAAAAAAATTATTTAGGGTCAAACCCAAGGCAACGAATTCCTCGCGCCTGAATTTAGGGCCATTTCCTGCCCAAGGCGACGAATTCCTCGTGCCTGTTTAGGGTCGATTCCCAACCCAAGGCGACGAATGAACGCGCCTGATTTGGGGGATTTAGGGTCATTTCCTACCCAAGGCGACCCGCGCCTGTTTAGGGTGGCGACCTCCGGAGGGCCAACCAACCCAAGGCGACGAATTAACGCGCCTTGTGGCAGTTCGCAGATGGCGTCGTCGTCGCTGTGGTCGTTGCCCAACCACCTGATGGACTTGGGGGCTCCATAGGCTCTTCTACCCATCGTAGGAGTCAAGGAGTTCCTCGCGGATACACCATTCATCACGTTAATGCCCTGGACCTTAGCTCCTGCAGATGTTTCCCAGCGAAGAAGCGGTACTCCTGCAGTCTGGGCGTCGTCGCCGTCTGCAGGCCGTCACACCGCCTTGGTGGCCTTGGCGTCGGCAGAATTCTTTTGAAGAGGTTGGGGGGAGGGCAACCTCCAAGCTTCCCTTGGCATGCACAACCCCAACCCCATGAAATCCAAGACTTCCTCTTGTTTTCTTGCTGATCTTCCATCAGTTTGGGTTTCTCCAAAGAATTCTGTGATCCTTGCCTCAGCCATGACACAATCTGGCGTCCTAGGCAAAGAGATGAAGGTATATGTAGACAATATAAACATGTAGACAAGTAATATGTATATGTAACACTTCTATACTATAAAATAGCATAAAAAAGAGGACGAAATGAAGGCGGCGGCGTCACCGCCATCAGAAAATCTGACGGCCACGAGTCGTCCCCATCAGGATCTCCACTGAGATCCTGCCCAAACTGGGCCAAACAGTGGTTTTTGGGCGAAAAACAGTGAAATATAGTGATTTTCGAGCCAAAAACACTCATTTCGCGTGTCTCCCCCCAACGCGTCGCGTAGCCGACACGACGCGTTTCTGTCCCAATTCAAACTATATATGAAGAGGCTTACTGTTGAACCACACCATGGGCGCCTGGCTGATTCCTGCGATCGCCTCAGGATTTTCTGAAAAATTCGTGAACGTGACTGATTTCGCAAAAATTGACCTTCGCGGAACGCCGCGAAAAAGGTCACGTTATATTCCTTTATTTCTAAAAACGATAAATCAATAATAAAATTGATTAAAATCTCCAGAAATCAAGAAATAAAACTTCGATCTGGGGCTGCGTCGCGCAGGCGACGAACGTCGTCGCCAGCCCAAAATGACGAAAAATGACGATTTCTGGGGTATTTTACAGAAGTTCCACAGAAATCGGGATGCCATATCATCATCAGGAAAATTCCTGAGCCAGCCTGGCATAGAGCGCCACAGGCTGGGCAGCGGGTATGGGTGAGGCACCCCATACCGCTTCAACACAACCCAATACGCGCACGCAACGACACACCGCACAACGGAGCAACGCAAAGGTGGGCGCAACACGGGGAACCCACCTGGAACCAACACAAACCACCACGCGCCACCACGCACCACAACCGCACACTACTACACACAACGTCAACACCACCACCAACAACAACCGGACACAACCATATACCAACACCACGACATGACCCGGCACAGAGCAACACACTGTGACGCGCCACAGAATACCACGGCAACACGCGGTACCGTACCACAAGACGGCACTCGACAAACACCGGCGTTACCCCACAACGGCACACAACACGCGACACCACAACCCAACGGCAGCCACACGACACCACACAACACAGCGCAATGCTACACAATACGACCAACAACAAAAACAACAAAAACCGCGGCATGGCACAGCCAGCGCCCGGCACCGCAGGACACCACCTAACACGACACAACGAAACAGCACAGCACACACTACGACACGACGCAACGCCACGACCGCACTACGCCGCACAACCCAACGCCGGCCAACACGGCGCGACAAGGCAACACGAATACGCAACGCCGCGCCACAAACCACAATAAAAAAGGCCGCGATCCTACGTGACCTGACCCCACATCTTATGTGCCGCAGCACCTCCACATGGCTGCTGCTGACCGACGATAAAGAGCGCCATTTGTACCGTGCAATACAGCAGGCAAACAAGATCCCGGAGACGCCGACACCAAGGGCAAGAGGTATGCCACCTACCAATCCTGTAAGGTGCACACACGCATGCGAAAACTCGCGGCAGAAAAATGGGAGGTGCACGTACAGGCGAAGCCTCCACACCCACATACGTGACACGCAAGAAGACCACACACGCAATGCAAACACAGGACACGATGGAGCAGGAGCACCAGGACGACGACGCCCGGGGGAAACCCGCAACGCCGAGCACGCCATCAACAACCACCCAAGGGGGGACACAACGCCCGACCGGCCCCGATGATCTCGGAGACCCTGGAAGCCGGAAGCACGCACCAGGCACGCCACACCCACATCCCACCCACGCGGGATCCAACGACCCACGACCACACGAACTATGATTCCGGCACCGCCGACACACCCGAGCCCCGGGGGGGCGAGACAACACGGCGGGGAGCGACACGACGCCAACCGGAACCGGAACCAGACCAAACCCTATCACAACGTACCGACTACAGTGCCACAAGCCGGACCGCAAGTACCGTAACACGCCAGCGTACCCCGAGCCAGGACGGCACGGAGTATAGCCAAAACACATACTACAGCCACATAACACGGGGAGACGCCTGCGACCCGACACAAGAACCGGCCCCGTCACAACACACGGACTACAGCGACCGAACCACGAATCAATCCACAAACGCCGCGCCGTGCAGGCGTACACCGAGCCCCAACCAAACGGAATACAGCGCCCAAGACACGGACCATTGCGGCACACCTCACCACGAGGCGCCGCACTGCGACAACCGGGACGAATCCCCGGGACCAGGGCCACAAACGGAGATGATGGCCGCGGAGATAACACAACCAAGCCCACCAGAGGACCACACACACGAAGCACCGCTATCCGTGTCCAGTGGCACCTCCGGCACCGCGATGGACATCCACTCCCAACCACCCACCCCTCCTGAGGCCCATGACCCACCCCTGGAGTCACTGCCCAGTGGCCTCGACATGTCCACAAACCGCGACCCCATGAACCTGGACAACGACCCACTGCAGGACAGCATCCAACGCGTGCTGCAAGTGGCAGCCGACGCGCGCCAACAACCCACATGGAGCCTATACCGGGCACTCAACGAAGCAGATCAACGGATAACAAGCAGAGGAAGCAACCGAGACCCAGGTGCATACATCCAGGAGCTGCGGAGGGACATGCACAACGCCCAGCAACAATCACCGGAAGGAGTGGTGGTACAGGGACGAGAGACCAAACCTGGAGCGTGGGTGAACCTCACGCGGGCCCCACACGCGGAGGAAGCCCTGGATTTCATCCAGGAATCCGACGCCCCGCCGCCAGCAACCCTCGAGGAAACAGCGGAGGCTCTCGTCCTCACCCTACACAGTTGGACACGGGGCCAAACCATCGTCCTGCATGACAAGACAGGGCCCCCCTACGCTCGCACCGCGACATGCCGACCAAGCATTGCGGCCACGGGAGAAGCCCACCTGGAATGGAAGCCCGAGCGAGAAGATGATCAGTACACCCTAGTGCACGCCACCCGGCACGGACATAGGGAAGAGAAGGAGCCTACGCCCGAGCCCGCCGCGACCCCCCCACCGAGACCAACCCCCCGACACTGGACCCTGTACCGACAGCTGGCCCATGCCCGCACCCTAGCGGAGCACAGTATCCGGCCGTACACGGAGGCTGCATACGTGGAACGCATGCTACAAGACTGGACCAAGTACGAAACGGAGGTCCTGGAGGGACACACGGGCCCGCCGGGCGCCACGTCCCGCACAACGTGGGACGACATAGTGCCAGACGGAGACATCGGAGCGCTGGCTACGACCGTTCAAGCCACGTTCGGAGACGGCTCCAGACCCGACCACCCGTTTGGAGACAACAGAAACCCCACCATCACGAACGCCATCCTGGCCTACCACAGCTGGTCCACTCAACAAAGCATCCACCTGCACACCCCGCACGATGACCCACGCGAGTGGCACCCTATTGGGCCACCAGCGCTGGAGTTCTACCTGCACGAAGATGCGGCCACCGGAGCACACAACATCACCAGCCTTTGACCCACAATGCCACAACCGATACCGGAGCCACACATACCCCCCAGTCCTACGAAACCCCAAACGCCCACGCGACACGAACACAGGCACCCCGAACAAGGACACAGCCCGGCAGCCCACAAAGAAGCCGAACCCCCCAACGCCACCACAACCGTCCAACAACTCGACAAGCCTCTAACCTTGCGTCACGTCCCAGACAACTACCAACCACCCCGAGGGGGGAACCACACAAGGAGCACGGCAACGACATAGCGACTACCGACAGGCACCATCGATTGGAAGAAAGTCCTCCCACGGATAGCAACAATGGCATCCATGCGCCTCCTTACGCCACACCAAGTACACCTAACGCAGGCCACGCACCTCTTTCTAACCACCCAGGGCACGGCGACCATGGAAGGCACGGCCCTGGACGACGACGACCAGACGCCCCAGGCGAGACCCACACAAGCGATCTGGATAAACGCAACAACGGGTAAGGACATTACCGTCGACCCCGACCCGGAGTGGATGGCTATCCGCTACACCCTGGACTGCACCAAGGACGACCCCACGCTGACGGAATGGCAGACAAGGTGGGCCGCAGAAGCCAACCGCCTCCAAGAGGTTGCCCTTGACGACACCCTCACGCCGCAGACGATGGAACCCGCGGGACGTACTGCCCAGGCACAGCGGGACCCCACCAAGCACACCCTCTGGCACTACCCCACTACCATACACCCAGAGGCGGTAACCCAGATCAAAGAGACGCTCTCTCTAACCCTCCCGGACACCCGAAACGCCCACCAGCCGGGGAAGTTCACGGTATACTGGAACTACCAAACAGACACCGGCATGGTGCCCCAGGTCGCTGAGCCCCCACTGCCCCCTACCGTCACGGCACTCGCCAAGGCGGCTCAAGCCATGGCGCACAGGGAAGGTGCCCCACAGGACTGGACACCGAACGTCCTTGTCGAACAACGCACCCACCACAACGCCAACAAAGCACAGCAGGCTGGACGCCAAATACACCCGCCATTGCACGACAAAGACGGTAACCTCCAACCCCACATCCCATGGATGGTACACTTCATACTGGAAGACCATGGGGACAAACGAAAGGGCACGGAAGTACAAATCACTCACGCCTGGCACACACACACCTCAACTACACCGTCCCCACCTCAAATGCACTAGTCACCTACGGCGAGGCACGGGAGTCCACGTACAGATTGCAGGCCGACACCGAGGGCACGGCATACACAGTGTACACTTGGGCAAGGTACGGGGACCTACCGGCCCCCATCTGGCACCCGGACCCGTCCTGGCACCAACCTCTCCACGGGAGACGAGTACCACGCCAGAGTGTTAAGCCAGCAGGGAACACCGCCGCCGGAACCCACGACAACCCAGCCCCCCTAAACATCATAAACTCCGCCCTCGCAAACGCCAGAATGCCTCTCATCGACACTGGTTGCCCTACCCCAGATGACACCACCCACCGCCGAACGTGGGGCACCATCAGAAGGACCCTACACCACGACATCGACCGCGACCAAGCCACCTGGATCGATCAGGGCTCTGTCACCATCAGGGTGTGGGGGTGGTTGAACACGCTAAGCCCCAACAAGCTACGCAGGGTGGCGGGGCCCTACATACTATATCCAGTACCACACGGCATGGATGGCCCCTGCCCGGGGCTGCGACCCGGGGACCCCCCCTGCGGCCACCCCTGCCCCCACGCACTGTTCCAACCATTGCCCCCACAGCCCGCCCCACTCCCAGGTATATACCTAAACACGATAACAGGCGCCAAAGGAGTATACCTCAGGACGGGCGACACCACGGGCCAAGCCATCCCTCTCGATCAGGTACACCACATGGCCCTGGGGCCACGACTACCCAACGCCGACACACCGCGGAACCCGTTAGCCGGACGCGGCGCACGCGAACCCAGACCAGTGGACCCAAACGCCCCAGGCCCCGACAGGGCGCTACTACACCTCACCATGAAACACACGGCCCAGCTCCCGACCACCCTGGCGGGAGAAAAGTACTTCATCGTGGAGGGACTGACGGACGATGTCATCACCCTGGCAGCCAACACCCTGGCGGCCACCACGGACGCGTGGGACGTCGCCGTGGGCCTCCCCACGGCGCGTAAGGACAGGGCACAGGGCACAGAAGACACCCTGACGCCGGACCTTATGAACCACCTGGTGACCCTGACCAGTCCACCAGAACAACACGACCGGAAAACCAAGGGTCCGAAGGTCACTGACTGGGCGGTCTTTAATGACAAGCCCCCCGATACCCCCACGGTGACACTAACGTGCCACCAGCACACATGGTGGGTGGCGCGGTTGAACGCCACGGGCACAACAGACAGGGTCCACACATTCACACCGGCAGCAAAGCCGGCGACCCCACTGGCACTGGGGGACCGTTTTAGCCACTCCACCCACCACACCAACCACCCCAGGGCGCACTGGCTAGCCCTCAAAACGGCGATGCACTGGACAGTGGATGCCCCAGCCACGGACAGCACGCTACCCGAGACATGGCTTACACTCACGCACAACCTGGCGGCCTATGTGCGGAAGTACGGGACAGCACAGGCGCAGCGCTGGATGTCCTGGCCCACGGACACGGAACGAACTCTCAAACTCCGCACCACCAGCCTACAAGAACACACGAACCGACTTCGGGGTATGCACAGGCCGCAGGAGGGACAGGGACCGGCGTACAGCATATTCCGACGCGACGCACCGAAGCCAGCCCCCAAACCGGCGCCAGAGCAGCCCCAACCCAAACCAAGGCCCCGCTTGGGGGGAGCGGACGCCTCAGCCCGCAGGGCCAAACGGCCCAAACCGGAGCCCAAAGTGGCCCCAGCGCCGCTGCCACCCGATCCGCAACCGAAGCTGAAGGCCCCAGCATGCCCGCTTTTCACACGGGCGGAACGTGCCGCCATGCACCCCGAATGGCCAGACGGCGCAGAAGTACAAGGAGTATACGGAACCACGCTTAAAGGGCAACCGAAACAATTCGTATGGTTCCGGGGCAAGATACAGGGCAGACTGGCCACACCGGGCCAACACGGCAACCTACAGTTGAAAATCAAGTGGCACGCACTCCCAGAATGGGGCGCAAAAGTGGAGACCTCAAACCTCGAACTCTGGGACGACAGACAATTTCCAGAGTGCCCGGTGCAGCTCCGCACACCTGCCAACCAGGTACCACCGGGCACCGTCTGGACGGGTGATGTGCCGCAGACATGGCTGGAGGAACCGGATATACCGGAGGAAGAGAGGATGGCCGCAGCGATCAACCACAAACTGCGACTGGGACAATGACTACTACCACGCCGCGACGGGGACCCCCTAGGGGCCACCAACACGCGTGCCCCCGAGGTCACAACTGCGCTCGTCACTCTCATGTCCCTCAACGAACGGGGCGCCCTGTACGACGCGACCAAAGCTCAGGACCTACAAGACGTACCCATCATGGCGAAATGCGACCCGGACGCCATGGTGTGGCAGGAGCAGGCCCTCAAAACCCAGACAACCCACCCCAGCTTAACCCCCATCCTCACCAGGACGGGACACCAATACCGCACCACATGGGTCAAGGGGGTTCCCATGTCCCACAAAAGTGAAGTCCAAGTACACATCCACCACCCCCTGGGGGTGGAAGGCCACCTAGCGGCATACGAACTGGTGGGCCCAACGTGGCAACTGAATGTCATCAACGTGCACGTCCCCTTTGGAGACGCCACGGAGACGTTCCTGGAACGTCTCATGGAGGCCTACCGACAACTTGCCATGATGGGCCCGACTGTCATCATAGGAGACTTCAATGCAGCCCCATCAGCGGACGACCGCGGAGGACGACCGACGCCCGAGGATGCAGCGGTACAAGTAGCCATGCAACATCTAGGCCTGCAGGACCTCACAGCCTCTCTACGAGGCCAGCCCTCGCACAGACCACCACAACCTGGCGCGGCAGATTCCCGCATCGACCTCTGCTACGCGGACTGGGCACACGTCCAGGTGACGCGGGTGCAACACCACGACCTGCCATCCAAGATCACCGGACACCGACCCCTGGAGGTACAAATCAAGGTGCTTCAGGTACCCCCGGCCTCCAGGGATGGCATGGAGCACGAAGAACAACCACCCATCCAACCGCCAGGAGAGAACAATACCCACGGATGGGTAGCATACTACCGCACGGTACAACGCATCCTTGGCCAGCAAGACAAAACGGACCTCAACCTCGCCATGCGACAGGCGGCCACGGCATGCGGCCTCAGCGGGCAGCGCAGAACACAGGACGACGCCACCCCGCATCAAGACCTACGATCCCTGGTCACAACCATATGGCACGACAAGCGAGCACTGCACACGGCAATGCACTCACATGACCTGCAAGCCCAACATGACGCCCAGGAAATCGCAGCACAACTGGAAGCCGCACGCCAGCAACTCAGAGAATGGCACGTCCGCCGGGCGAAGGAGCTGGCGCAAGAACAACAGCGCTACTTCCAAAACCCCCAACCCTACAAATCACTGAAACACGTGGACAAGGTCCTGGGGGAGACGGGCCACCGACGCATCAAGGCGGTACGCCTACAGGACGGCACAGTGACCAACGATCCCAAGGTGGTCCTGGAAGAAGTCCTCAACAGCTTCCTGCGCCAGCACAACACTGAGGATGGCGAACTGTCAGCATACACAGAGGAACTGATATCCCACCTGCCGAAACTCTACAACCGGACACAGCGACGAGACATGCACCGAACCCCGTTCACCATTCGGGAGCTCGATGAGGTGTTGTACAAACTACAACCGGGGAAAACTCCGGGAGTGGACAGACTCCCGGCAGAGCTCTACCGTAGACTACCACTGAACCTGAAGAGACACTTAGCCGCGCGCCTGTGGGATATCAACATCGGAAAAACGGACGTGCCACCCGACTGGGCGAACCTAGTACACCCGCTCTATAAGAAAGGCGACTGGGCGAACCCCAACAATTGGAGACCCATCGTGTGAGCCACCACGGAGGCCAAACTCACATGGATGCTCCTCCTCAAACGGGTGGCCCCGGCAGTGTACCGGGCTGTACCGCCCACCATGTGGGGGGCCATACGGGGTAGATCACCGTTGGAGGCCACATTTATGCAAGACGCCGTGTTGGACATGGACCCGATCAGCCTCATCATCACATCCCTGGACGTCAAGGGGGCCTTCCCCAACACCCCGCACCGCCTCCTACGGGCCGTCTGGGAACACATGGGACTCTTCTTCCAGGGCTTCCTCCAAGCATAACTCGCCACCCGCATGTACGCCGTCAAAACCGACGTGGGCACCACCCCATGGATCCACCCCACCAGTGGGGTCCCACAAGAGGGTGCGGAAGGCCAATTCCTCTTCCTACTCGTCAGCCTCCCGCTGGCGTTTTACATCCGATGCACGTACCCGGACGTGGCACCATATCCCCTACGGACCACGCTCCTAGCGTTTGCAGACGACATGGCGGTGGTGACCGCCACCGCGCGCCAACCCCTGCCGACCACCCCGGACCCCGCCAGAGCCACCAGGGTCCTCCACGTCGTCACCACCTATCTGGAGGGCAATCAGCTGCTGGTAAACAACGTCAAATCTGCCACCATGGTACACAATGCACCGCCGCCACCCCTCCGCCCCGGGGACCTGCCCATGGACCCAGTAAACACGGCCACCTACCTGGGAGTCCAGCAAGCGGCCACCGCAGGCGGGGTCACCCTACCGCCAAACCTGCTACGGCAGCTGACAAGGACACTGGTTATAGCACGCATCACAGCACTCTCCACCCAGGCCCTGGCATACTTCCTACAAGCCGTGCTCAACGCAGCTATAGGATTCCAAGCCTTGCACCTAACGCACCCCCAACACATGCTACAAGCAGCCACCACCACAGAGCAACGGTGCGTGTGGCATCGCCACCGTACTACGGAGACAACACTGACCACCTCTTCCACAACGCGTGCACAGCTCACACTGCGGCCAACCTGCATCGTCTCATGCACAATCACGAGCCGGAGGTACGGGAAGTCTTCACGCTGACGCTGCGCGAGGCCCAGTACCACCGCAACACCTGCCCCCAATACATACTTCACCAGCGGGGTATCCCCACCAAGGTGGGGACCCGCAAATGGAACCACCTACAACTCCTACTGCCCCACCACAACCACGTCATTCAAACGAACCATCGGTGCAGGGAAACCGGCCCTCTGGCGGTCCTTCACAGCGATGTGGGGGGGGGACCAACGGGTAGCACCACCACTCTGGACCTGGTGGGCACCACCCTCCACCTCGTACGGGTCACCCCGAACCAGATGAAGGCCCTCCAACGAGTGGGCACGCACCAAGTCCCATTCCTTCAACACCCGGAGTGACCCAACAAATCACTCCGGGAGATCCACATGCGCAGTGCGGCCACCCAAACCGGGCACCCCGGGCCGACAGATGGGGAAGTACGTGAGGCGTACAACCTGTTTTGGAACACGCACAAACGACCACTGCGACCGAGCCCACCGCAAGGGAACCAAGCCCACCACCGGCCACCAGAGCAAGTGGAATATGTACCCGGCACCACGGTACCAGCGGTACTCCTCCTAGCACCCAACGGGCTAAATACCACGCTGCGGCCGGGCAAAGCGGGGGGCAACCTGTGGATGCTACCGCCATCCACGGTGCGCCCCTTCTGTCCGCCGCCACTATCGCAAGACAAGCTGACAGGCACCCCCACCACTTGCTGGCGATGTGGGCCCCACGCGCTGGCCACCCCATGGCCCCTCCTCCAGTTACTGGCACGCTACCACCCCATGCCAACGGCCCACGCTACCCGGGAACAGCACCGGTGGCTGCGCACGCACTTCGAACAGGCCGCAGAGAATGACACGGCCACAGTGACGTGGGACCCCAGCACCAAGGCGGAATGGAGATCCCACAGGGGCACGTGGAACACCCAGCACCCAGCCATCACCTTCTTGGTGATAGCCAAGCATCGCAGCGCCACGCCGGAGGCCCCAACCTACCCGGTCAAACACCGATGCTCACAAGTACAGGACTGGCAGACGGTCGAGTGGACCACATTCCACCCGCAGACAGCATACTTACTCCAGTACGTGTACGGCTACCTGACACAGGGCCAGGAAAGGAACAATGACTATGTCCGCATGAACCCGGCGGCAACCGAGATCATCCGCCAGGGGGTGGGGGTGTATGCCACCCGGAGACTCCGACCGGACACCAACACGCCGTGGGCCACCACGGAACGGGGGGCACACATCCATGCCTACCAACCAACGATGCCATGCCGCCTGCCGCACCCGGACAACCACACCACGATCATCTTCGCGGATGCCTCCGGCACTACCAGCCTCACCCCGGCGGCCGCGGGGGCGGCTTTAGAGTTGGAAGTGGACACGACAAACCAACTGCACCAACGCCACCTCACGGGGGCTACCATCTTCGGGGCCTCCTCTCACGGAGAACTGAAGACACTGGCGATCGTCGTGGACGCCGTCAATGACACCCACCAAGCGCCTCGTGACCAGACACACCATCTGTGGGTAGTAGTGGACGCAGCGGTGGACTTCCAAATCGTCCGCAGGCTGGCGCGGCAACCCCTGCACAAGGCAACTGACTCTAGCCTGGGCACCCAGGCCCTACACCTCTGGAAAGCCCTGAAGCGCCTCCCCAGACACGTCGTCCTGCATCCCGTCAAACAAGAATCTCATCGGTATAGCCTGGGCAACGGACACATAGACCTGCACGCCCACAACCAGCTTGCCGAGCACATGCCGGACGGCGAGGACCCACCGCTACGAGACCACATGCACACGAACCTCCAGCACCTGCCACCCATCCCACGCCCCGGAGAACCACCAGCCTGGGTGCCAGACGATCGCATCTATAACGACACGGGGAGGGCATACCACTACCCACAACCCATCCGCACCATGGCGCACATTCGGGGCAGTCAAGCCGACAACGCCCTTTTGAGCCGTCTCCAACACGAAATGCGCACCGCATTGTACTTCTCGGCTCTGGACCCATCCCTAATGCCGGTGCACCTGCAGACACGACGTGCCCAGCTCTTGCTCGAGCAGCTACCCCTTCTAGACAGGGTGGCACGCTGGTATGCCCGGCGAGGTATAGACATACCCCCGGAATATACCATATGCCCCTGCCATCTCCAACAGCCAGAAACATGGGAACACTTCAAACGCTGCCAATTGGCCCAAGGGGACAACCACCTGGCCACGTGGGCACCGGAGAACACCATCACACAACAAGCCGGATGGGGCCCGGGCACAGCACCGGCAAATGAGGTTCGGCGCCTGATGCGGCAGCCGGAAATCAAGGAGGCAGTGCTCAGAGGAGCGGTGCCACTCCAGCTTTACAGGGTCGTCACCGACCACGCCCCAGAACCCAGGGCCACAATACGTCACATGCAGCTCACCGCCGTCAAAAGGGCGGACGCACAGCTGCAGCACCGCGTCCAAGTATACACACAGGAAGCACAACAAACATCCCACGACCGCCGCACGTACTATAATCTCCTCATCCACTACCAACATGCGCAACCTAGCGACTAGCCACACGCACGGGCCCGCGGCAACAGCCAGGCACCTACCGTAGCACCGCCCGGAGCGCGCGCGCCCCCTCCCCTGTAGTGGCCCGATCGTCCTGCGAACGACACCTCTCCTCAGGATGCCCGAAGGTGAGGCACCGCATCCACGGCCGGGCAACCCATGCGGGCCCTGCATGGAGGTGAACGACGACGACGGCAACCCTCTTCGCGGGCATGACCTCGGCTGCGGCGGCACGGAGCAGCTGCACTGGTTCTGCAGCCTGTGCATCGCGAACTTGTGGTCGTGCCCACTCTGCCGGCGACCGCACCGACTCTGCACGGCTCCGCCGCCGCGCGAAACGCAAGACGAAGACCTCACACTCCAGACGCTGCAGACTCTGATCCGGCAAAACGTCTGGAACGACGGCGCGGGGGAGGGCAGCCCCGACGTCGAGTGGTTGGACGTCCTCACCGACGAGGACCCAGCGACACCCCCCCCCCCGCCCCCCCTGGCGCGCACCAACCTGGGCGCTGCCAGACCCGGACGCGGACCCCACGGTTTACGTCCCCGACCACGAGGACTACAAAGACGCGCCACGGGGCAGTCTGCCCCCCATTGGCAACCTGCCCGGCAGTTGGGGCTACGTCAGCCCCACGAACCAAAACAACTACCGCAACATCGTTGTCACCCTCACCACCCGCCTCCCGATCGCCTTCGGCTGGCTGGTGGGGGACGCGGAATGGGCGATGGGCATCGCCCGCGGCGCCCATGGCGCCGAGTGCGGGGACTTCTTCCACCGCGGCGGGGCCATGACCCCGGGGTCGACCAAGAGGCTGATGGCGGCCTACCTCACGTGGAGGGGCATAGCCCCTCCACGCAGCCTCGAATCGCTGATACAGTGCACCCTGTAGCCGCACGTCCCGCCACCACAACCGGGCACATACGGCAATGCAGCGGTGGCCAGGATGATGGCCAGAGGTACCCGGCTCGACGGCTCATCCTACTCCCCCCGGAGAACCACCGCAACCATCACCACCCCCCCGCCCCGATCCCGCGCCACGACAGCGACTAGGGCCACGAGCGTACAGGCCCGAACGTCGGCCGCGACGTCCTCCACATCCCCCGACCCATCCACCTCCGCCCCCCCCACACCCGCCGCCGAACCACACCAACAACATGCCGCCGACGCCACGCGGACAACAGGCGGTCCGGCACCATCTAGGGCCGGCACACCACAGAGCCCCCGACAAGAGCGTGCGTCCAAACGGGCGGCGCAACGACAACCAACACAACACCACGCGGCCACAGGGAGCCGGGGACACCTAGCATCACCTGCCAGGAGCGAAGCCCTACCCGGCCCCACGAATACGGGGGCGGTGGGTACCCAGCCCGGGCAGCCCCCCGGCACCGCACACCCGCACAGGGTACCGGCCCCGAGCCCCACAGGGAGCCCGCAACCCCTAACACCACCCGTCGCGCCTGCGCACGGCCCACGGCCAGCAGCCAGCCAAGCAGCAACAACACAGGCCCGGCCGGAACCCCGCCCGCACCATGGGGCACCTGACCGGCCGGCAGCGGACCCAACGTACACGGCGACCGACAACCTCCCCACACGGACACACACCGCTACCCCAACCGACGCCACCACCGCCCGGCCCTCTGACGCCGGGCACCCCCACACCCACGGCCCCAGCCGGGGGCCTAACCCCCCGGGCTTCAGCAACGTCCGGCACGGAGGACCTACCGGCCACAACGCACGGCGGGTCGGTGCCCCAGCAGCACCACGCCCCATCAACCAGACCACCGGCACGACCGGCAGAACCGTCATCTCCCGGCAGCCCGGCCCCCGGCCCAGGCCCCGGCCCGGATCAGCCACGCACCACCGCCCCGGCAGACGCCCCGCAGCCCGCGGACCCGGGGGGCCTACCCGAGCCGCCACCCGTGGCGGGAGGCCACGCCCGGGGGGCACCGCCGCCGGCGGACGATGGCGCCGAACCGCCTACACCGCCGACCGAACCGCAGCGCGACGCGCCCGGGGTGGGCGCGGAAGGACTGCAGAGACCCCCGCAACGAAGGCCGACACCAGCATCAATGGGGGAACCTGGCGGGGGAACGGACCAGACATCAGTGCGGAGTGCCGACCTGACGAACGACACGGCACACGGAGGAGAAGAGGCATTGGCAGATGGCCAGCCTGACGCGGAACCCGAGGGGCCAGCTCCGGACACCGGGTGTGCGGACGGCCCCCACCGGCCCTCGACCGCGGATCACGCGGGCGCCGCCCCCCGGGCGCACCTGGCGGCCCGCGCAGACACGAGCACGCCAGGGGAGGCGCTGCCGCGAGATCCACCGGAAACCAGCGCGGGGTCAGAGGGCCGGGAAACCACACCTGACACGCCCCAGCGCGCGGACGAAGGAGGAACGTCACCGGGCGGGCACAACCGCGACGAAGACTCCTTCGATGCCTTCATGGAGTCTTCTGGATCCCCAGGCTTGTCACAGGGGAGCAGCTCGAACTGGCGGTCCGCATACGATGGGTACTTTCTTCGTGGTCCCGCCACCTCGCGGAGGGAACACGCACCATGGCAGACGTCACGTTTGGTCATCGGACAGGACACACGCCCCCGCCACCATGGACCGCCCTGACCAATGGCGCTATGTGGCCACCCAGCTCATGGCGCATATGGGAGCCTACAGCCCGGATGAAATGAACGGACTGCACTGGCAGTGGCACCAGCGCGCCGCCCTGCGCATCCGTGCGGCCATGCAGGACCATAACATCTGGAACATCCCTGGATCACCGGGCCACCAGGGACACGCCTCAGGCCTCCGGCGGCCACGGTCCCAAGACGTCCCGGAGCCCCCCAGACAGGCGGCGCGCCGAAACTCACCGGAAAACCCACGGGGTCCACCACCCGGTAGGGGTTCCCCCTCTGGCACATACAGCAGCCCCCTGCGGCCGTTTGCCCCACGGAGGAGCCCGGGCAGTCCCCACGCCTCGAGGGTGCAAGGCGACACGCCGAAGCAGCGCCAAGAAACGATGCACCCTGGCCGATCCCGTCGCGGCAGCCGCACGCCGCCCCCCGCAGCGCGACGAGTCGTCTTCAATGAGGATATGGACAGGGAACACGGGGACCCCCGCGACCCCCAAGCTTGGCGAACATCATCGACCTCCGACCCCAGACGCCCGTCCAAGAGGCCCCGCACCGAACGGACGCACATCCCCACCATTCTCACGCTGGCCGAGCGCGAGCGGCAAGCAACGCTTCAAGCGGACCCTCGCCAGACGGCGGGCGAAACGTCCAGCTCATCTGCCGCCTCCCTCCCGGGGTCAGCGGCCGATCCGCTACCGAGAGGACCACACGCCACGGACACGCGATGAAGGGAGCCCGCGCCCGACCCCAGCCCTACGCAAGGCGCGGGGGGGCAGCCCTCCCCGCAGTCCAGAAGCCGCCAGGCCACGGAGGGCACATCGCGGCAGCCGGGACACGACGCGACCGGACCAAGGGCTGACACAGAGATGACAGGGACCTCCAGCCCCCAGGAGCCCGCTGGCCCGCTGCCCACCGCCACGCCCTGCTTGATGCCCCGGCAACGGGAACCCCCCACGGAGTACGTGCCTGAGGGACACCCGGGCGCCACCTCACGGCACCCCTCCCCGGCTGACGCGGCACTGGACCAAGACCGGGTGACCATGCCCCCCCCGCCCCCCCGACCGCCACAGCAGCGGGGCACGGATCCCTCCGACGACGCGGAACTGAAGGCGCTCTACGACATCCACGCTTCCACGCGCTCGAGCGAGCTGGTGGCCACCCTCCGGGAACACCTCCGTAACGTCGACCCGAACAGGCTTTTTGCCGTAGTCCCCCTGCCACATGCCCCGACAACCCGAAACCTTGTGCGACAGGTCCAGGCGCTCGTCACCCCCGGGACACAGGTCTCTGACGACCTCATTGAAGCGTGGATCTGGTGGTTCAACACCCACTAACCGGCCCAAGGGGCCGTGTGGGTCCCACACCTGGGCTGGGTACACACGCTCATAGCGCCACCGACGGACCCCAGGCCCGCACCCACCACCGGGGGCCGGAAGGGGGCCGCCCCACCACCAAGACCCGACAACCTCCGTATCCCACCGCACGAGGGCCTGGAGGCATGAGAAAGCGGGACCGCCCGTAGCAGGGGGCACAACCTCACGAACCTGATGGCGCACTACCCAGAGACGACGCGCGCAGCACCCCCGCCGCGCGAACGTGACCCCGGTACCATTGCCATGATTGTGTTGGAGAATGGCCACTACCACCAGGTGCAGTTCATCCCGCACCCGCAGGACAACCATTGGAGCCTAGAGGCCGTCGACTCCATGCTCCGGGCGACCACGGGCCTGCCGGACAACCCTACCCCCCTGCTCCCAAACCAACCCCCGGACCCCCTGACGGCCATTGTGTCGGGGGCGGCAGGCACCTGGCATCCAGGCCACGCCCTCTACTGCCTCTGGCGGTGGGCGCGGCGCCGCTGGCCGCACACAAGGGCGTGGTCAGCGGCGTGGAGATTCTACCTCGACGGCCGGCAGCAGATGGAGGGCATTCCGGAACCGACGGCGGAAACCCCCACTGAGCCCAACTTATGCCCCGTCCTCGCGATCCACCTGATCCGGGCACTGGCGCTGGGTGGGCAGCTGCAGCCCGCCATCCGCACTGAGACGGAGGCCCGGGCGGCGCACACGGCCCTGGTGCACGAAATCTTCAGTGCCCTCCGCAGCGCTCTTGTAGGACGTGCGGGTAACCCCCCAGGGCCCTGACCCGCGACCAACCACAGGACCTGCAGCGACGACCCACAGCCGCACGCGCACGGCACGAGTCCCACACCAGCCACGCGCAGGGAAAAAACGGCGCGGCGGACCCGGGACAGCCTCTCCCCACCAGAGGACCGGACGATGACCGTCACGCCAGCGGCAGCAGGATCGGCCACGAACCACAACGACCCCGACAGGGCAGACCTCGCCCAACACGACCCCTCGTACAACCCAGCAACGCGCGGCCGCGCAACATGCTACGGCACCACCCGTCGACCGGACACACCAGCGGGGACGGCGTCCACCTGCCCAGCACGCACAACGGACACCCAAGGAGTGGAGGCTAGCCTTAGCAGCCCACGGTGTCAGACACAAATACGACCCCAGCGACCTCTTCCCACATCCCCCGGACGAGGGCCGCACTTGCCGGACCTCAGCAACCCGCCTGCAACAAGGAAAGGGGGCAGCGCCGCACCCGGGACCGCCATCCCACCTGACCCTCCTCTCCCACGTAACGCGTCCGCGAGGGGCCGGGCAAAGGGGCCAGCCAAACACGCGGAGCCCGCGGCCGAGCCGATGACCACGTGGGTGTTGTCGAACAGCGCACGCCACCGGATCCAGGCACTGGGCTGGGCGAGTGACGGCAACCCGCTGTCCGCACTGAGGCGGCGACCCGGGGGGCATGCCCAGCCCTTGTGCACGCAAACTTCAGTAACCTCCACGGCGCCCCGGTGCGACGCATGGGACGCCCCCCAGGGGCCCTAAGCCGCGCCTGGCGACAGGTCCTACCGCGACGACCCGGTGGCACACAGCTGCGCAACACACCCCAGCAACACCTGACGGTCCGACAAACCGACGAGACGGACGTCAACATGCCCGACACATGCAACAGATGCCCGGAGAGTCGACGCCATCCTTCGCAACCCGTGGTGTCAAGCACGCACGGAAACCCCACGACTTCCTCCTACAACCCCCCGGGCGAGGGCCACGCTTCTCAAACCCCGCGACCCACCTGCAGCAGGGAACGGGGCGGCGGCACGCCCGGACCCGTCCTCCCGCCTCACCCTCCTCTCCTGCGAGCCGGATCCACAAGGGGCCGGGCAAAGGGCCCGGCCAAATACGCGGAACCCGCGGCCGGGCCGATAACCACAAGAATGTTAACGAACCACCGGCCAGAGTATTACCGTCCAGGGCGAGCATCCGGAGATAAGTGCACTGCAGGGACCAGCGTGCGCCTCCGCCGGGGAGTTGAGCGCCTGGGACGCGTAAGGTTACGACACGTATAACCTATGCGAATGGTACGAGGGGTACACCCCCCGCAGACAGTTAACAGCGTCCATGAGAGGGAGGGGGGCTGCAACACTACCCGGTACTCCTGTCCTCCACAACCCTACCCGGGGCATGCGGGGGGCCACAAGCTCACCACACGGGGCCGCGCCGACCCCCTTGCCAACAGGCACGGGTGTGTTACGCTGAGCCCAACCCGCCACGTCGGACGGAGCGTCCCGACACCACAGCACAAGCCGAACCACCCTAACCATCCTAGCCACCACACCCGGCACCGTGACACAGACACGCCACCCGAATGACCCGCAACGCACGACACGAGAAGGCGCACGGCAGACAGACAGGCACGAGCACCAGCACAGCACCACCGAGCTGGGACAACGCCCTGGGGCTCCCATGGGGAGCACAGGGACACACCGAGGGGGACCAACGGGGCCTTGCCACTGACGGGGGTGTACATATGAGAGGCACAAGTGAAACTGGAAGTACGGCTACGGAGCACCACGAAATACCGGATAATGGATTGTGCATGCAACACTGCCAGGGCGGGGCAGGGAACAGGGCACCTACAGGGGGAAAAACGTTTTTTACAGCGGTCCGACCACTTGTCATGGCTTTTCTCCCCCGCGGCGGGCGGGCGGCGCTCAGTACAAACGTACGGTGCCGGCCCCACACACCTGGCACCGACCAACATCGCAACAAGCGGCACACCTGCACACAACAAATCCGACTGCGCGAACGCCTGCTGCGACGACAAGGAGCGAACGCCGAACAAACCAACCAAGAGGCGACTAACACGACCATACACCGCCAGAACCACTACAGCGGATGCAAGGTGACCGTGAACAGACCGCGCGCGCACCGACCAGCGCCAAGCTGACCGGGCGTGCATGGGCCGGTGCGAGAGCGACGACCAACGAGCTAGCGACACCGTAGCAAGCCGCGCCCCCCGACCACCATTGCCACAAGCACAGAGGAACACTGCGACTCTACCGCTGCGGACGCGGCCCACGAACGTTCCCAAACTACACTACACGACACTTGTACAAACCAGGACGCCACAAACCGACGCAGACACAAACGTGCTGGCTAAACGGGCAGGATTCGACGATAAGACCACCGGCAGCAGCACAATGGAACCCACACGAACCCGGCCGACCATGAGGCGGCCACGACAACCGCGCACCAACCACACCACAGCTGCAGCCACCACTTGACCGTAAACAGACCACACGCAAGCCGGCCAACGCAGAACCAGCCAGGCGTGCACGGGTCGAAACGGGAACGGCGCCCAACGGGTTGGCACCACCGTGGTGCGCCACGCCCACCGACGATCGTACCCACGAACACAGCAGAACACCACAACGCTGCCAATACAAACGCGACCAACCAACGGTAATAAACTACACAACACTACACTTGGACAAACCACGACGCCACTGACCAGCATCAACACGGACATGCCAGCTGCATAAACAACATGCGGCGGAACGACCACCGGCAGCAGCGCAATGGAACCCACGCAAACCAAGCCGACCATGAGGCGGCCAAGACGACCGCGAACCAACAACACCGCAGCTGCAGCCGCCACTTGACCGTAAACAGACCACACACAAGCCGGCCAACACCAAACCAGCCAGGCGTGCAGGGGTCGAAACGGGAATGGCGTCCAAAGGGTTGGTGACACAGTGGTGTGCCGCGCCCGCCGACGACCATGCCCACGAACAAAACTTGGCTCTACAATCCTGCAACCGACCAACCTACATTACCAAACTACACCGCAACCGTACCATACGACGGACCAACCGGCCACAACGACCTACTTCGAACCCCCGGCCCCCCGGGAGAGCGCAAGCTCGACCGAGTCAGGAGGTCTGAGTGTGCGCCACGGCATGCGAGTCCCGTAGCACGTGCTTCTTCAAGTCGCCTCACACCTGCTGAAAACCAACCCAGGTGGGGCTGCCTGCAGAACAGGGCCTATCGCCTGGCTCCGGGCCCCTGGGCCCCAGAATCCGGAGGTTGATGAGGATGTGCGGTGGGACCCTCCCCCACGTATCATCCGCCCGAAGGAGAGGAATGTGAGACTTCGGTCGAACATGGGTTACCTCTCTGGGCAGAACCCGCTGTAGAGTACTGCTCGCGGCGACCGCGCCCTTCCCCCATGTGGGGGAGCCGCTTTGTGGGGGCACTTGAAGTAGGGCCGTGGGTGGGTGAGCAAAAGCCCCTTGGTAAGTTTCCCCTGCGGGGTAACCCCAGTCCCGAGTCGACCTACCTACCTACCTCGCATGTTACATGGCAGTGACCTCAGCGCCACAAGTCATGCCACCTCAGCACCTATGGGACCCAAAAACAAAGAGTGCACATCTCAAGGTGGCACTGTGGATGAGAGTGAGCCCTTGGGGCAGTTTTCCAATCAGCTTTTCTCAAACATGTAAAATATTTCATCCTGAGTTGCAATGTATGCTAATTGCTGTGGTCTATTGTTGATAGTTGTCTTTATCCAACTCTTTATGACTGCAGCCCTTCATGCTTTGATCCTGATCTTCTTCTACTTGCTTATCTCTGGCTTGGGTTATCCTGGATTGGTTGTATTTCCACAATAAAACATTTTCCTCATCAAAAACAAGCAGCAGGAACCCTACACCAGCAGCAAGCAGCGGGAGAGGCACAACAAACACACAGTGTTGAAATCACTATAAAACTTTCTGGTAGCCAGAGGCAGACAGTCTCTGCTTACCGGCAGCAACCCCGTGCCGTACATCCAGTGCGCCGAGATCTGTCAGATATAAGCAAGAAGGGCGACTATGGACACAAAGAAGGAGGACAGCGACGTGAGGATGGCGCCTGAGGCACCAGCAATGCCAGCACCTGGTGAACGTGGACCTGGACCTAGCCCTGTACCCTCCCTGCCCTTACATGGGCCAGTGGACGTGGCGGATGATTCGCTGGAAGGACTTCAGTCGGCCTTCCGGGCCCTCTCAGTCGAGGAGGTGGACACCAATTCTGTGAAGAGAAAGATAGAGGGAGAGAAGGATGCTGGAGAAAGCATGGCAGACTAAGGAGTAGACCATGGGCATGACCCGACGAGTGATTCGACCTTCGAGGGCGCACCAAGCGCTTCTGGCCTCCACGCATCATCCTCTCCTACAACCACCACACTCCCAACTCCAGACCCAGCCGCTGCAACATCCACACCCGCAACCCACCCGCCTATGGCTGAGGGCACAGGCTTTACTGGTACCCTACGTGCTCATTTGGATCAGGTACTTCACACAGTGGTTTCACCCGGTTTAACCCGGTTGAACTCGGAAGGGGCGCGGTTGAACCGCTGAACCGCGGTTGAACCGCGGTTGAACCACCGCCAGCGCTGGCGGTGGCGGCTGCGCCAGCGGCGCGCGCATTTCTGAACAAAATATTTGCATAACCGCCTGAAACTGACGCGTGACAAACCTTTTTTAAAAAATGTCCCACCACTGGCTGCAAGTGGTGAACGACCACTACAGCGGGTGGGGGGACCAACAGCTGGTGGACGACTTGTTCACCTTTTTTTGCACAAACGTCACGACAAAACGCCTATGGAAACAACTTGCTGACCCAATTGGTAACACACAGAGGGCTTCCAAACAGACAAAAAGGGCTACAAAAAAAGCTTTCACAGGATCTGACGCTGTGCGCCTCATTTTGGACCCTGGGATGCCGAAGCGAAGGTATGTGGCATAATGCACACATGCCTACAAGTGGTTCAACGGGGTTCAACGGTGCGGTTGAACCCTCATCACAAATGAACAATTGTGATTGTGCTTCATGACAACGTTTGCACGGCAAAATCATCGCTTAATGTTGCCCAAAGCATGTACATATGAGTTGCAACGTGTTGCCCGCGTCACAAATGTGAATACTTTGTGGTTTGTACCATTGGACGCTTTTTGGTGCCATGACGGCAACCCATTCAACCGCAGGTTCAACCGCGCACCTTATCCCAATTTCTCGGTTCAACCGTCCCTAGGTAAAAGAAGCTTATTTCGTGGGCCGATGCCAAAGAGAAGAAAACCCGTGCAAGCACCGTCCCATGGACACATTGCTTTCCGTCGTATGCAACGATGGATAAAGCTTGGTCCACGTTAAGTAAGAGACAACTACTAAAAACGACCATAAAGGATGGAAGAGTTGAGGTTCGTTGGGATGTGCATGATTGGATACAATATATAGGTGATCAAAGGGATGTGCTAGAAGAAATGCACTTCCCAAGATTTAGGGATGATCACCCCTATGTACTTATAGTGCGTGGTGATGGGTTTCCATGTGGAGCAAGGTCATGGTGCCAAATTGCATGTGGTTTTGCAAACCACATGCAAAAAGCACGAACTTTGCTCTACAATTGGACCCTTGACCTTGCTCTCGTAAGTGAGCATGAAACGGATCTTGTGCGTGTCCTCTTTGGAGAGACACTAAAAAAAATACAACAAATTTTTGACCGTCGCTACATGTTGCTCCGAGGGTTTTGGGTGCGAACGGTTGTCATTATTGGAGGCAATAGCCCTTGGCTTCGTCATATACTTGGTCTATCGGCATTTTATGAAATTGTTTCAATTTTTTCTTTTGCGACATGGTCTAGGGAGAAAGAAAGATGGGTAGGGTGTGAATGGCGACGAAGTACAAGACTTGAAGCAAGATTCCTAAAGTATAGGAAACAAGGAGTTAGTTGTGTTGTTGCAAAAGGGTGCATCGAAAGTCCATTATTGGAAGTGGATGACCGTATAGGGTGTGTCATCATGTGTGTTCTTCATCTTGTGATACGATGTGGTGAATACTTAACAACGTTTGTGCGCACACGAGCCGCAATGTTGACGGTAGCACAACGATCCAAGGTTCAAAGCCTCCTAAAGGATGCTAAGACCAATGTTTCTTTGAAAGGCCGGTCCTTCCCCGATGGGGAAGAGACATGGCACTTGTTTGCCACTTGGTTGCCCATTGCAAAGAGTTTTGATGGGTCATTGGGGATGGTCCTGATGGCGAGGCACGTCTGGCCGTGGGTACCCCGGGGAAAGCAACGAAGGGGACCCCCTGGCCCAAAAAGAGGGAAGAATTGGTCTTCCTTCCCCCGCAGTGGGAGGAGGAGGGCGATGCAGCTGGGACAACGTGGCCAGTTATTGCAGTCAAGGACAGCACAAGCTTCAGTAACGCCCACGCTGCCGAGGAGGCGTTGAAAGAGCGCCGCGCCCAGAAACAGGAAGCGATCGATGAGGAGGGCAAGAAGACAATGGAGGACTCCCCCTCGTACAGTCCACTCGAGGAGAAGAAGGTCACTCCCGCGCCGGAAGCTGAAGCGGAAAAGGACAGTGACAATGGGGTTCCTGTGCCGACGCCGCCCGTGATTCCAGAACCAAAGGACACTGAGAAGCACATTCCTGTGCCTAGTCCGCCGGAGGTGCCAGAGCCAAAGGAGAGTGAAGAACAGGTGGTCAAAGAGGAAAAGGTGGAGTCTGCTGGTCCAGGGGTGCAGGAGCACCAGGACAGTGGGGAGGACTCGCCTGCAGCCCCGGTTGGTCAAGAGGAGATTGAGGAGGTTGGTGGAGCGCCGAAGGACGAGGAAATGCCTGCATGTAAGCAGGAAGATAACGAAGAGGCAGCCCCAGAGGTTAGTGCACCAGTGCCTCACGTGAAGGAAGAGCCACTCCCAAACGACTGACTTTTCACGTGCCTCAAGGGAATGAGGGGGTGGCAGTGGCGGGAGAGACATGGAGCACGGTACCGTAGGCAGTTGTGGGGGGCCGTAATGGTGCAGGGGCATCACCGTGTGCAAGTTGCAGTGCAAACGAGGAGAGATCCGGACCTGGTCCGGCGCGTGAACGCACACATCCGAAGTGTACTCCCCCAACTAACCTACACTGCGCTCGCAGTGGTCCATGGGGTGGGCGATCATCCCATGCTTGTACATACGCATCCAAAGGATGACAGTCCCCTTACGGGGGAAATAGCCCTGGGTGATTTTGTGGGGGGGGAACTGTTTACCAGTGCCCTACTTTGTGCAAATGGGCCTTCTCGTCCTGCATGGATACGTTGGGGGCGTGATTTATTATGGGGACACATTGTGGATCCTCGATATGGGGTCATCTTTAACGCTCTTAGGCCCCACATGCCTCTGGCGTGGTCTGGACAGCGCATTGTGCTCGTACCGTACACAGGCATTGCATGGGGACGTCTGCCTGTGGCGATGCAGAACGAACTGGTCACGTTTGGCTTCCCAAGGTGAAGATGTGTTTTTTGTGTAGCGCTTCGTGCAACAGCGATTGAACCGGTGAAGCCGGTGCAACCGCGCGCCTGTCCAGCGGTTGAACCACCTCGAAAGCCGGTTACATTTTAATGCAATCCATGAGGAAACAAGCTTCTGACAATCAAGTGTAGGCTTGCATGTAATTGTTGTTCACTAAAAAGGGTCCAAAGTCCTAAGGAGCATCCAAACAAGGCGCAGGGGTGTATGTCACCACGCCTAACGAAAAGTTGATGGTGAAGCCGTGCGGTTTCACCAATACTGCCGCCGCCACTGGCACCTACACCACCACCGCCGTGAAATATGATCCAAGAGAAATATGTCTCCAGTGTTTTGCACCAATGAGGTAAGAAGGCTTTCGAAAAAATTCTTTTTAGGGGGTGTGGCATCTCTTGCAGGGCTGTAAAATAGCGGTTTTCAGGTTGCTACTTAGCAATTTGTTGCTGTACCTCGATAGGGGTTCAACCGTGGTGAAGGCGTAATGAAAGTGCGCGGTTGAACTCGGTTGAACCACGGTTTCACTTGGGTAATTCAAGGGTAACTGATCCAAATGAGCACGTAGGGTATGCCTACCTACCCTGCCTATGGTGTGAACCAACCTACCACTGCGTGTCCAGAGGCAACTACTACCAGTGAGCCGGTGGCCTCCAGTTCTGCGCCGCGATGGTATGCGGCTGACTATCACCATCCTCTACCCGCTACGGGAGCCTATGTGGATGTTCCTGGGTATGCAACCCTGAGTGGGCTGAGGAGAGGACCTGAGTCATGCGGGAGCAGGAGTAGAGGATCGGGGAGATCCTCCAACAGGTCCCTGACGTGATCGGAGATAAAAGAGGCTCTCCGAGGAGCCACCTCTGAACTTCTGGGCGATCTCACTCAAGAGATTCGGGCTAAACTAGAGCCCCTGATTCCGCCCCAAGCGTCACCTACCATGGTGGGAATTTCACCCCAGCGAGTACAGGCTAATCGGCTGGTGGCAGGGTTGACAAACACTATGGGGAGCCTGAGGAGCCGACCAATGCCGAACCCTGCAGCGATACCGAGAAGCCCTTTTGTACCGAGAACGGCCCAGCCGCCCTACCGCCATGTGGGGAATTCTACGAGAGCGGAGCTGGACCGGCTGGGGCTGACAGCCCTGAGGGCAATGGTTGACGTGGAGCCCTATGGCTCTAGTGATCTAGGCGGAGACCCCTCCGATGATGAGCCGCCGTCGATGACTTCTGCTTCGCCCTCGGAGGACGACGACCCTGAGGACCCTGAGAACCCAAGTGGGCAGAAGAAAAAGAAGAAGAGGAAGACCCGGCGCCCTGAGGGATGCAGGTCTCAGCAGGCTAACGCCATTGCGACTTCCAAGATCGTGGTAAACTTGCCTGAGTTCACAGGCAAGGACCTCAGCGAGTGTGCTGAGAATTTTGGCCGGTTCCTTCGATTGCCTGCCCAAACCCACGCTAGTGGACGGGTCAAGTGCGATCTGCTCCTGCAGTGTTGCAAGACCAAGTACCTGGAGAAGCAGGTCAAGCAGATCGTGACTAAGTCCGCCACCTTTGTCGATGTGTTGGTTGCCTTGGAGAGGCAGTACCCGACCTATGAACCCGACCTCTCCATCAGGGCCGGGATCCAGAACCTGCGCGTGCTGCCAAACAACCCCAAACCTGGCAGGGTCACTGATCTATTGGCTGACCTGGATCACGGGGCTGGACGATTGACGCCCGGTTCCTACAGCAGCGACGACCTGCTTTTCTGGTTGGTGGCTAAGCTCCCCCGAGAGCTGTGGGATGAGTGCTGTTCAAAGGCAGAGCGCAAGGCTAGAGCCCTCCACTATGAGGATTTATGTGTACTACTCCTGGAGCTGGCGCTGGAGAAAGAAAGCGACCAGCACCTGAACAACTACCGTCCTGGAGGAGGAGGCTCTGGAAGCCAAGGCAAAGGGTACCAAGGATCCAGACCTGGACAGGGGACTACACCCAAACACGCCCGTATCATGGAAAACGTCAAGGAGCTCTTCTGGTGTGATGCAAGAGTTTTTACAAGGCCACCAGCAGCACGCCCCGACTGCGAGCAGCGAGACTGCTTCGTAGTCCAAGGGAAGAAGCAGGAGACCAACACCGGCGCCAAGGCAAAGATGCCGGATCACTACAGGTGTACTATCACCTGTGCCTTCTGTGGGAAGAGGAAGCACTATGAGGATGAGTGCTACCACAAGCAGCGCCCGTCGGCGAAGCTGAAGGGTGAGGATCTCGGCAAAGGCTCTGGCAAAGGTGCAGGCAAAGGCAAAGGCAATGACTCCGGCAAGGGCATGTCGAAAGGACGTGGACAAGGGCAAGACAAGAGTCAAGGTGGACGAGGAGGAGGAGCTAACCGCCAGCCAGACAAGGACAACAAGAACCCGGACAAGAACAGAGACAACCCCAACCCTAATCCAGGGGGTAACTCCGAGCCCTCTGGGGGGCAGACTGGTCCGACCACCCGCTCACAAACGCAGGCCCAGTGAGAACAAGGGGCTAAGCGTGAGCATGAAGGCGGTGATGACGGCAACGCTCAGAAGAGAAGCCGTTTCATGAGGATGGCCCGCAAATTGCGGAACAAGGGGTTCGAGGTGACCTGTCCCGCGGAGTTCTGACTGCGACGCTCCGGTGGGGCCCTGGACTTGGTGTTCTGGGTACGTATACTAGGGGGACGTGAATACCTGGGGGTATTGGAGACTTGGGCCACCATATCTATAGTGGCCAAGAAAACATTACCTTGTGGGAGCCTGAAGAACACCATGACCACCGCGGCTATACGAATGGGGGATGGGCATGTGGTGCACAGCTGCGGGGACTGTGAAGTGGAGGTATCTATGGGCTGCCGAACGATCGCCCATCGGTTCTATGTGATGGACACTGAAGCCTTCGACTTTGCATTGGGGACTGACGTCTTCGTGCAGCACTCCCAGATACAATCCCTGACGCTGCAAGCGCCCTACCTCCTCTACGTGGACCACGGAGAGGGCAGAGAGTCAGTGCCACTGGAGCAGTCTGAGCACACCTCGAGCTACCTGAGGGTATCGAAGGAGGAGCCCTCAAACATGATGGCGGCCTCCAAAACTCAGGACTATCAACTATTGGGGGAAGTCCTAGACCAAGGTCTGCAGGAGTTGGGTTACTCTAGAGAAGACCTGAGTGTGGAGTTGTTCGCCAGCGACAAGCAACATGTCCTGGACCTGTACTGCAGCAAGGGGAAGAACTGCAGCTACAAATTTTATTGGCCCTCTTTTGGGATGGCCTACGGGAACCCCAGGTTCAGTGAACTGGGGAAGGTCTTGACCAAGGTGGCCTTGGAACGTTCCCGTATGGTCCTGTGTTCCCCCGATTGGGGAGCCCATGGGGGCAACGAGTACGGCGAACCCTCCTGGACAGGCTGACTATCAGCTCTGTTCGGTTACATGATGAGGCCATCTACGTGCCTCTGGGGCGTAAGACGCCTATCAGGAAACCCCGTAGGGGGAGTATGCTCAGTGTGGTGGACGGAGGTCTTAACTCCATCCCCTGGGAAGACCTGGACTCGACTCTGGTCCAGGTTATACAACCAGAAAGCGATGTACTCGCCTTAGGTGACTTGAAGGATCGACTACGACCTCAAGATGCTATTGAGACTATACCCGGAGGAGATGAATATGTCGTGACCAACATCAACGCCCCCAACTCTCCCTGCCATGTACCTGTTCCTGATGGAGTCTCTGAGTGTGGACTATCTGAGCTCCCCAGCTCTATGCACTCAGATGACGAAACTGAGCATGACGCCTTCTTCGTGCAGACTTGCGTCGAGGAAGTGGAGAACGCCGAGTATGTCACCCCACTGAAACCCCTACTCTCCATGAGGGTGGAAGACCCCGTGGACGAAGAGCTGGACCCCAGATCCAGGCTAAGGGAGTATGTGGACTCCAAGAGGAGGTTGGTGGCAAAAAAGCTATGCTACGCTAAGCCTACCCGCAGCTCATGACCACTGAAGCAAGGACGTAAGGGAGATCTATCCCAACTGAAGGAGGACCTCGAACAGAAGATCACCACCTGGCAAAGGGAGGTGGATCTTAAGCTCATGAAGAGCGTGTGGGGTGCCCATGTGAGGACCCCAGAGGAGGACGACCTCTCGGAGGAATGTGTATGTGAACCCCCTCGAGCGTGCCTATGTTGCCATCGTCCACCGGAGATGGTTGAACGAGACCTACTATAGGCCTACCAAGGGTTGAAGGATACTACCAAGGGCGAGTAGTCGGTGGAGGATCACCTCCTGACATCTATTACTCAGGGGGCAAGCAACTTACACTCCGACGACGACATGGAGGACAAGATCAAGCTATTAGACCCGCGGGTGCAGACGCTTATAAGGACCTATCCTGAGGTGTTCGGAGAACTACCCCCTCCAGCTTCATGTGACAAGCTGGTACAGATGGACCTCAAGCTGAAACGCGAGTTCGTGGGCCACAAGATCCGGGGGAGACCCTATCCAGCTCCTAAAGAGCAGGCCGACGAGATTGAGCGGAAGATACAAGAATGTATCGACGCTGGCCTAGTGCTGGAGTACAAGGACGGGGACTACCCCCAACACTGCAGCCCCTGTTTCCTGGTGGCTTAACCTGGGTCTACAGTCAAACGGCTGGTAGTGGACTACGAAGAACTGAACAAGAAAACGCTGAACCACACAGGGTCCATTCCTAATATGGAGTCTACCCTTGAGAAGATAGCCTCCTGTCGCTACAAGACCAAGATGGACAAGAGGAGCGGATTCTGGCAGGTGGACCTGACGCTCAACGCTCAGGAGCTACTAGCCTTCATCACCCCTCAGTGGAGGGTGTTCAAGTGGAAGGTCATGCCGTTTGGCGTGGCCAACGCACCCGCTCTATTCCAAGAGCTGATGAACAAGATCTTGTCCATCCTACGAAGGAGACGTAAGGTGCAGGAACTTATATCCCGTGGGGCCCAGATGGAAGCACACATCGACGATGTATGCCTCGGGACCAATACCCAGGAGGATGACCTAATCCTCTTGGGTGAGTTCTTTGCGGTCTGCCAAGAGAACCACACACGACTCAAGCTGGAGAAGTGTGAGTTCATGCAGGAGACCATGCAGTACCTGGGTTTTGACGTTGGCTATGGGTGGCTGACCCTAGCGGCCTCTAAGGCCAAACCCCTGATGGACGCTAAGGTACGACACGAAGACCCCAAGAAAGGACTTCATGATGTACGCAGTTTCATTGGGGCGTGCAACTTCTATCACCGCCATATCAAAAACTTCACCTACACCAGCGCCGTTCTGACGGACCTGATCAGGAAGAGTACTACTTGGCGCTGAGATGTTGAAATTGATTGCCACAAGTGGTTTGTTCCCTCGGAGTTCAAGTAGTTTCCAAAATTGAAATCAATACAAGTAACCCCGGTGTTCTTGAGCACTTAGACTATTTCAATCCTCTTGCAAGAATGCAGTTTTTCGTCGCGTCCAAATGCAAAGCCAGATCAACAAAAAGCAAGTACCCAGCGCAAACACTTCGGCACTCAATGAAGAATTCCAACGGCGTCCACACCACCAATGTAAGCTTTGCGGCGCTAGCAGGGCCCTCTTTAGCACATCATGTCTAAAACAACAGTGGATGCAACAGAAATTATGTATCAACACCGAAAGAAACATGCAGTCAAACGATCCAGCAATTGTTTTATAATTAAAGTGCCACTGCAGAGAAACATCTATTCACAAGTTGGTGCCTGCGGCTTGAGTGAGCGCGCGACCTAAGCTTATTGAATATTTTTTTCAGATTCGGCGACGGCTTCAATGTAGCAAAAAATCTGGTCCCAGGCAAGTATGGAACACAGGAAGAAATGGGTGAAACAATTTTAGACCAAGACAGTGCAATGCAGCTGTGGTGCGGTGCACGCAGTACAAAAGCTCTGGGGGAAAAAGGGCCCAACCGAATCCGACCCATGCCTTCATTTTCCTCATCACTGATTTGATGTCGTTTGATAGTCATCACAGAGGACTTGTGTCTCCACTTGACCGGGGGTGCAGGGAGCCACAGGCGTCTGGGGTAGCCCCAGAAAGCCAGCGCTGCTCTCAGTCTGCGCCAGGCAAGTAAATAGAATGATTCTTCACTGCAGATTCTCAAATACCTGACACATTCACCAGCTATCCACCCTGTTTTGGTAGCCACCGGTAGGTTAGCTGACCACGGGATGTACGTGCACCTGTGAGTCCCCTTGAAATACACTGCTGTGCGTAGGGGGCTCAGGCTAATGATGTACAGGTCCAGGAAGATAATACCAGTTCTCTGCATGCAACATTCAAATGTCAAATTCAAACTTTCAGGATAAATCTGGCGCAGTGCAGTCACCAACCTCTGTTTATCAACTGGTTTGTGGACCAGGCATATATCATCAATAAAGCTGAAAAAAGGCGTGGGAGGGAGGGAAGAGTGCAGGCGCAGGGGTGTAGTGAGCTCATACGCACGTAGTGCAGGGGTAGCCCAAGTGGGGGCTGTATTGGTACCCATCGCCCAGCCAAGGCGCTGTAGGTAGATGCCAAACCCTTCATTCAGAAAAACTGAATGTCCGTAAATCACATTGAGGAGGAAGCGCCCTACAGTTAGTTCCCTGTCGTAACCAAAATCACAACAAGGAAAACTGTCCCTAAAACCTAGATATGTGTGCACATCTAATCCACTGTTGAAAAGATCCATGAGTTCCCTTCCTTCTTGAGTCAGATGAACCATTGTAGTCGTCGGCAGGTTCTTTGACCAATTAGTCCAGAAATTACAAGCAAAAATCATGTTATCCCAGGATATATTCGTGTAGAGAGCAGAGAAATCGCAAGTGGTGCAGACATATGAGGGGGACAATGGACCGAGTTTACCCAAACGTTCAATTAGGTCAACTGTATCAGAGACTGGCGTTGCCATTGGATCCTGTAGGCGGTCAAGCTTCCAGAAAATGTTGCCTATCACGGCCAGAAGGATGGAGGTACCTGTGGTGCCCCAGCGCGTGAGGCCAACAAGAGGTCTCGAAGCAAAACCCCGTCGGTTGTTTAGGCACGTGGATTTGTGTGTTTTCACCAGTCATCTGAAACATGGGAGGCGAGGCTTCTTCTTGGCCGCAAAGAACTCGGTTAGTGTTTTGGCAAGCTGTGGGGAAGGCGCATACCCAACCACCAACTCTTGTAGCGTCTGGTGCCACGACAAAGCATTCATCTCCCATTTTTCACTCTTATCGGCATCCCCAATTTTTTGGTATACCTTCGATCCGTTCAACACACAGTCGATGTTGAGTTCAATCTCCCTTTTATAGCATTGCACCGACATCACAACGGCGGAGCGGTCTTTATCACCCTCCAACACGATATGGTCACTCAGGAAGTCCGAGAAAAGGTGGGAGGCAAGTTTGGTACCCTGGCGTGTTTCACCTTGTCCATGTTCTTCACCCAAATGCAAGAGGGCAATGTCTTTGTACTTCTCAATACCATTGTTGATGGTATGGTATTTTTCACCAAGTCTCTCCAAAATCTTTTGAGGCGGAAAGATACCTGATTTTGTTTTGATTTTTTTGATTTGAGTGGAGGGTGGTGGAACTTCTCCATCGAGCATTTTCGAGTGAAAGAAGATACTCCAATAGAGGCGTCGCTTCAAATCAACAAACTCATTAACAATGGGTCTAACGTTCTTGCTTATGAATGAGGGGACAAGTGGATACGGCACAAATTTGGTACCCAAACTTAGCACAAATTCAGGGTGGGGAGGGACGGGGTCCACTTTATCACCATCCAATACAATGAGCCTTGCGTTTGACGAGTACTCTTCCATGTGGGAGCGGTGCATCAATGCTTGGCGTTTGTTGCGCCTCCATTCTTTTGATCGGCCCGCCGCCTTTGCTTTTTGTTTGTCTTGTTTTTGTTCTCGGTGGACCGTCTTCTTTTGTCTCCGGCGGATTTCATTGATGCCGTGCTCCGAGTGCTCTTCGAACTCTTCGTACTTGTGGGCGTGTTGGATCGTCCACTCTTTTGTTTCTTTCGAGAGTGCGCTACTGGGCTCTTGTTTCGGGTGTGTCGGCGATCACCATCTCTCCCTTTTCTTGGCCCACTCCTTGCGTCGTGAGTAGCTGGCCCGTTTTTTGGCGTTTTGGTATTTTCACGGAAAACAAGGTCTTCCATGGCCTTGATGAGCATATCAACCTTGCGGTTCACCTCCATGGTCGAAATTGGCGTTGAGTTTCTATCATCGTTGTTTTTTCTCTTGAAAGCCTCTTCGATTTCCTCCTTGACTTTAAGATTCTCCATCGTGAGTGCCTTTCTTGCGGATTTCGAAGCTTGAAAATTCTCCCACTTTATATACGCGAGATTTGAGAGAGTTCTCGTTATTTGTTGGGCTTCAACAATACTTGTCAACACCTTATCTTTCTTCTCCTTGATTGAGAAAGCCACATCGCTTGCGGCTAGATTTTGTTGTCGGATTCCTTCAGCCCGGCTTTCATCCATTTGATCATCGCTGGTCCGCAGCTGGTCTATGCGGCTGGGCTCCACAGTGCAAATGCAGCGAAGGGAATTCGACAAGCGTCTCACTGACGTTCTCTCTGTGTTCCTTTGGCACATGCGGAGGCTCATGGTGCGTAGGAAACCAACGGCCATGCCAGTCCTCGGGCAGGGCCACAGTCCAGTCCACAGATACCCCCCCCCCCCACACAGGGCACAAGGCAACCAGGGTGGGGTGAGAGACGGGGACCGAGGGAGCACTAGGGTGGGGGAGCTCCCAGGGAAAAGGGTAGGGGCGACGGGGAGGGGCAGGGGTAGAGCACGCGGGTGGCACACGTGAGTGACAGCACGGCTCAGACAGGGAGGGCAGACGTACAGGCAGGGTCGACAGCGAGAAGCAGAATGGGAGGGGAGACAGGCGAGTGAGGGGGCGCAGGGCAGCGGGACAGTGGTAGCACGGAGAAGAGCAGGGGGCACACGCAGGGCGCGCGGGAGCAGCGGAGAGCGCGAACACGAAAAAAAGAAAAACAACAGCAGAACAGGCGGACACACTGGAAGGACATGTAGAGGAGGCAGGGCGCGGGGGTTGGGGGGAACAGGGGGCCACCAAGGGCACAAAGGAACACAATGTCTCTCACAGAGAAGCACCATGCCGATGACCCACATAGAGCCGTACCGGCCGCCCCGCCCGACCATCAGGGAACTGATGAAGGGGCGGCCGGCGGGAGAGGACGAAGGGGGTGTCCCCCCGAAGGGGTGTCTGGGGAGGCCGCCCAGGTCGGCCTACAGGTCGGAAGCCAGGGCAGAAGCACAGAGGCGCGTGAGGGCGCGCGAGATACAACCATGGCGCGGGGACGACCAGCGGCGAGCACACGAAGCAGGAGAACAACACTAAGAGGGCGGGCAGGAGACAGAGGGGAGGGGAGGGTGGAGAGGAGAGAAAGAAGATAAACGTACAACAACGCAGGCTAAAAGGCCGGGTCGCGAGGGAGGGGCGCCCACCTGGCATGGCCGGGGACTGCCAAGGGCCGCGCCACAGGATGGCGGTGGGACTGGACGAGAGCACCGAATGGAACCAAGACAGATGGCGATGCAGTGTTGTTGTGCGTGCATGCAGGGAGGAGGGAACCACGCGGAAAAAAGCACGGCAGAAAAAAAACGCGAACAACACCCCGCAGCACCACAAGGAGACGGGACAGAAAGGGGCGTGTGGCTGGGGCCACGCAACGGCCCCGGGGGACTACGACAGCATGGGAGACGGCACAGGAGTGAGGGGCGGGGGCTGGAGGGGAGCGACCCGTGCTAGGCGCACAAAACGGTCCCCGGATGGATGAGGATCCAGTGGGCCCGCGCCACAGGGTTGCTGGCGGCCCGGTGGGGTATAAACACGGGATGAGGGATGGGATGGGGCCGCACAACAGCCCAGGGGATTAGGCCGGGGCCGCGGCACAGGGGAAAAGCGCAGGAAGGGAGCGACCCGTGCTAGGCGCACGAAACGGTCCCCGGATGGATGAGGATCCAGTGGGCCCGCACCACAGGGTTGCTGGCGGCCCGGTGGGGTATAAACACGGGATGATGGATGGGATGGGGCCGCACAACAGCCCAGGGGACTAGGCCGGGGTCGCGGCACAGGGGAAAGGGACGGGGGCGGGAAGGGAGCGACCCGTGCTAAGCGCACGAAGCGGTCCCCGGATGGAAGAGGATCCAGTGGGCCCGCCGCACAGGGTTGCTGGCGACCCGGTGGGGTATAAACACGGGATGATGGGACAAGGGGACGGGGCGGGGAAGGGCGTGTGGCTAGGGCCGCACGGCGGCCCGACGGGGTAGTGAGTCCATGGGACGCTGGGAATGGGCCGGTGCCAGGACGAGGCAAAGTGGAATGGGACATGGGATGGGCAGGGGGACCGAGAGCGCCAAGCAACAGCCCCGTGGGATTGGGAAACCAGTCGCCATGGAGTGGTCAACCATGGGCCAACCATGGGGAACCTGACCACGGGAAGTTGGGAAAATGCCCGGAACTCCGGGACGGCCGTGAGGTGTCCGCAGGGGTGAGGGTTGACCTTGAGATCCTCAGGTCAATGGCCTGAGTACAGGTAGGTCTACGCGTGAGCGGGACCAGGGGGAACGTGGAAAGGGTCGCCCCCTGGCCTCCAGCCGTGGATGGACGACACCCAAGTGCCTCCGGGAGCCGAGTGGGTACTCCAACCCGTGAGGGATGGAGAGTGGTGGAATGTGGTTAACAGAGAGAAATGCTCCGCTGTTGGTGAGGGCTATCCACAGGAAACCCCCTGCAGGCGCCCAATAGGCTGTCCTAGGGGGGGAAGGCCGGGGGATCCTTCAAAGGGTGACCGAAAGGAGCTGAAACGGTGAGGGCAGCGACTGAAGGGAGCCTACCGCCGGTCATGCCCCCCGGGAACCTGGTTGAAGTTCTCGGCCGTGAGGTGAGACGGGGGTCGCCAGGGGAACTGATGGTGGAGAGCTCTCCTTCCCGCCAGAGGCGGCCACCATGTAAAACAAACAAGGAGATGTCAGATGAGGCTGCGGACGCGGCTGCCCTTACTTACTTACTTACTTCACCTACACCAGCGCCATTCTGACGGACTTGATCAAGAAGAGTACTACTTGGCGCTGGGGTCCACAAGAGCAACAAGCGTTTGACGAGCTCAAAGACAAGGTGGCCAACGCTAAGTGCTTGGGCGTGCCTAGGGCTCAAGAAGTGATTATCCTGGTGACCGACGCCAGCAATGTGGGCGGTGGTGGAACGTTGTTCCAATGGCAAGCACTAGAGAAGGACGAGTTCGACTCGGCTATTTCCTAATGGGGGACTGAAGGTCTCAACCGAGATGGAACTCTCAAGCACAGCTACCCTGACGACAAGTGGGTCCTAGTACCCCTGGGCCACTGGAACTAGAAATGGAACCAGGCCAGGGGGAACTACTCCACCTATGAGCAGGAATTGCTTGCGGGTATGCTGGCGCTATCCTCTCAGGCACGACTGTTGGGGAGTAACCCTGTGGTCTGGCTGTGCGACCAAGAGCCGGTCCGCACTTTCCAGAAGGGTCCCCCACCTGAGAAGGCCAAGCTACGGCGCTGGTGGACCTACCTAAGCCAACTACGCCTGACGGTACACCATATCCAGAGAGTGAAGAACGAGTGTGCAGACTACATCAGCCGCAACACCTTCGACGCCCTGATTGGTGCCCGGTCTGAAGCGCTGGCTAAGGAGGCGTTCAGCCGTATTGACATCCACTTGGATCTCAACATGACTATGATACGTGCCCTGGATGGACTCCAACAATCGGAGTACCTGAAGGAGTTTGGGGATATCTACAAGCGCCTGGAGAAACGCCTTGAACCCCTCCTGGTCAACCAAGATCAGTGGAAGAGGGACAAGAGCTACCTCTGGCACGAGGACCGCATCGTGGTACCCAGTGCCAGAGTCCCAGCGCTGCTGAAGTGGACCCATGAGTCCAGCGGTCATGTGGGTGCTGACCGTACCCTGAGGCTATTCAAGCAGTGGTTCCACACTACGTGGACTGACGACCAACTGCGGAAAACCCTCCAGCCTATCGTGGACAAGTGCCCGTGTAGGTCCTGCAAACCAGGGGATATCAGGGACAGGGGTCTCTACTCAACCCTGCCCATCCCTCACTGTGCTAACAGTGTTCTATACGTGGACTACACGCAGATGCCAAAGTTTGGGGGCTATGACTTCCTCCTTGTGGTAACCTGTGGGTTGACCAGGTTTACCAGGGTGTTCCCATGTACCAAGCACATTACCGGGGAGGAGACTATCAAGATACTCCTGGAGGAGTTGTTTTGTGTCTATGGGGCGCCCAAGGAGATCAACTCCGATGAGGATGTACAAGTGCGCTCAGATACCGGCTGGTACAAGAGGGTCCTGAGATCCCTCAATGTCCAGGTGTCTACGGGGATACCCTACTCTCACACGAGCAACCTCCTATGTGAGCGACAGATTCGTGTCCTCAAGGAGAATGTAAGGATATGGTGCAAAACTGAACGCACCAGAGACTGGCTGAGACTACTCCCCGTCATATCCTTGATGATGAACTCCCAAGAGAGTTTGGCTACTGGCTACTTGCCCCATGAGCTATTCCTAGGGCGCCCGGCGTGATGCCTACATGCCCCCTATCCAGAGGACACCCATTCTTCCGTGGGTGAGTGGGTCCAAGAGCAACAAGCGAAGGAGGACAAGGCCAAGGTAATGCTCCAGAGAGTGAGGGAGCGTCAGTGGAACAAGAAGAACAAGCACCGAGTACCGGCCACCTACCAAGAGGGGGACTGGGTGCTGGTGCACCACAGCTGACTACCCGCCTGGCCACGCTCTACCAGCGATGACCCATACTTCGGGCCCTACAAGATTCTATCTGTGGATGGACACCGTATAACCGTGCGGTGTTCTCCCCGTCTAAGAGGGACCCTGGTGTGCGCTGCTCAACACCTGAAGCGCTACTATGATCCCGAAGACCTCTGTGGGGAGGAGTGGGAGCTGAACGACGAGGAAATTGCCGCCCTAGACCTACAAGGGGCTGCAAGCCCTATGGAAGTTGAAGGGGAACTCCCGGACATGAACGCCGAGGAGATGGCTAAGGAGGGCTTCTACCCGGTGAAGTCTGTCGTACGCCACCGTTATCGCCAGGGTTGGCGCTTCCTTACCCTCCGAGAAGGGTTTGGAGTCGGGGAGGCCACCTGGGAGCCCTTCTCTGCGTTTGTTCTACCTGAGGGACGCCTAAACTCAGTTCTGGTTGACTACGTGTCCCAGAACAATCTTGGTGAGTTGCTGAGGCTCGCTGAGACGCTTGCCTCCAAGACTAAAGCTAGGGACTGAACCTTACCCCTAAGTGTGCTACGTATGTCTGTGTGTGTCTCACTTCTCTCCCGGGCGTGGCCCCCGAATCAACGAGCTTCGCTGATGTCGGACCGAAGGTCCTAGTCAGTTGCTAGTACCACTCCTATGGCGCCCAATTTCTGTGCTGGCGCCTATCCTTGGGGACAAGACGGCAAAAGCCCTACCTACTAGAGGGGAGGGGTGGCCAAGTGTGCTAAGGGTATACAAAACGCCCATTTTTGCTAAAAGCCAAAAGCTAACGCACTCCCCTGCCCACGTGGAAAAGCTACCTAGATGCGCAATCTACCTACTCTACACACCCTACCTACAGCGGCACCATCCTGGTGGGCGAGCACTTCTGCAACTGGCTCAAGCCCCCACTCAGGACTACCACTCCTACACGCACGCTCTACTGGGTGGCGTTGAGGATGAAGACAAGAGCCCTAGTGGCTCACCTGTGAGAGTGCAAGAAAACACAGAGCTACTAAGCTTCTGTAGCCTAACAGGGACACCACAACGCGCTTCCCTGCTAGGGCTTGGAGGGAAGGGGTGCTCTTGTTGCGTGCACAGCGTGAATGTTGAAGATGTCGGGCTACGCTTGCCACTCGTGGCTGAGTCGTAGCTTGTTGTTTGTGTGATCAGCGCCGTATATTTTAGCACGGCTCAAGGGACTGCACCAGTTCACCCTGACCTTCCCACCTGAAGAGCAAAGGCAGATGAAGGAGCGTTTGCAGCGGAGGAACCAAGACCATCCCCACATATTATACGCTTCTCAGATGGCCCTATAATACGCTGTCCACAAACGCCCCTATCAAGCAAGCAAGCTTAAAGAACTCCACCCGTTCTCTTATAGAACGTGGGGTGGAGCACCTGGGTAACCTGAACAAGGTTTACCGTCCGCATTTCGCGTGGCGTACCCTTTAATGCGTGTGTGAATGCACGAGCATGCACGGCTTTACCGTCAACCTCTGTTTTTCTTCCTAATCCTGTTCACAATCACGAAGTCCACCAGGGGGTGGCCCCACCTGGGCTTACCTACCTTACTCACCGCTGGAGAGTGAAGCAAGGTGAAGGAAAAACGAGACACAAGCGAGAAACGACGCTATGCATATGTGTGTATGTCTAATCACCCTGGACTTACCTCTAATCATCTGCAATCTTTCTAATCTATCCCTCTATCGTTTGTTAGCGCTGCTACAAGGCACAATCACGGAGACACGAGACGAGCAATGTGCATGCTGCATACGAGACGAGCACACCTGTGGTTTATACCTGATTCATGGAAGTCCTTCTGTTGATTTTTGAAATCTTGAATCTTGAATTCTTTCTGCCAACGTGGCCGGAGTCTTTATGTTAGTCCATTTGTGTGTGTTTCGTCCTTTTCGTCATTCTGCGTAACATACGTTTATAATCTTATTAATTCTCTATTTTCCGGCGCCTCGCTAGGAGTCGCTCCTGCGCGCCGCCTTTTTCTGCGTAAGAATTTCTTGATTTAAAAAATCAAGAGATGAGTACAAATTTTATAAAAATGTGCATCTTATGCACAATTGAATTCTGTCGAGGTGTGTGCCTTCAGAAAAATTCTAGGCCGTCATTTGACGGATTTAGGTGTTGTCGCTTCGCGTTTGCGCGGATTCGTCCCTCATCCTCCCATTCCTCTGTTGTACAGACCTCCTCGCAAAGCCTCGTTGAGTAGGCCGCTGTTCTAGCCGAAAAGCAGCAGCAGGATACTGGACCAGAATCAAGACCCCTCCAATGGGCAGTTCTAATTAAATCAGCGCACCCTCGCCCCCGTACCAGGACAGGTGTCTCCATCAGGTTCCTTGAGACTTGGGTTGAGCGTCCTATGAGAGTCTGGCGTTGGGTTGTGTTACGCTGCAGCTTGGAGGGAGGGATGCACATGCATATGGTCTTTGCATGCCCTACTCTAACCCCACAAAGCCACAGGAACCCAGGCAGCGCCAAGAGCGCTGAGTTTTCTGTTGAAGATTGTAATCAACAATGCAGCAAGAGTCGCTGGCCATGGTAAAGCGCTCTTTTCCAGTATTAGGGAAGCTATAGGTATTTTAAAGTAGATGTGGAAACCAAGGAAAGGCCAAGAAAAAATCCCTTTTTCCTGAAAATGCGACAGTGGTGGCCACCACAGCACAAGGGGGGAGTAAGAAAAAGTGCTTTTCCACTGCTTTAGGGTATACGTTTGTATTAGAGGTGCTGTAAGCACTCATGCCTTTTTATCTTAGTATTGGCCCAACCAAAATGAGTGATAACACATTTTGACCTATGGAACCAAACACTAAATCAGGATGTGGTGTGGACCCCTTTATCCCCAAGCTATAGGCACTAAAATATCTTTTCCTGGGTTGCTGAGGCACTGATATACTGAAGGCAGAGCCTATGAATTTATCTATGTTTTCTCATGAATTCTTAGCTATCCTAGTGGTATGCACCCTAGGGGGCTGGGGCACCTCTTTTTGAGAGGTCCTGGGTTCAATACCCAGTCAGCCTAGCTAAGTAGGAATATCCCATGTGACATGGCATTGACCTCAGCGCCACAAGCCATGCCACCTCAGCACCTATGGGACCCAAAAAAAAAGAGTGCACATCTCAAGATGGCACTGTGGATGAGAGTGAGCCCTTCGGGCAGTTTTCCAATCAGCTTTTCTCAAACATGTAAAATATTTCATCCTGAGTTGCAATGTATGCTAACTGCTGTGGTCTATTGTTGATAGTTGTCTTTATCCAACTCTTTGTGACTGCAGCCCTTCATGCTTTGATCCTGATCTTCTTCTACTTGCTTATCTCTGGCTTGGGTTATCCTGGATTGGTTGTATTTCCACAATAGAACATTTTCCTCATCACAAACAAGCAGCAGGAACCCTACACCAGCAGCAAGCAGCAGGAGATGCACAACATACACACAGTGTTGAAATCACTATAAAACCTTCTGACTCGGCCTGCACCATAACCATCCACCGCTAACGGCCAAGCAAAAAAACTTCTTTTGTCCGGTCAATTTGTCCCGTGAGGATGCCAATTTCATCATGAGCTTGGGACAAGCCTTCATGCCACCCCTGCAACGTGGTAAATTTCATGCGGAGACGCGGAGTCGAGATCACAGCAAAACAGTTCCAAAACATTTATGATGACAAAGGGTACTCCTCAGCGCTGGATGCCCATGAGTTAGTCAACGGCCTTGAGGAAAAGGAGGACAAACATTGGCGGTACACCCATGTGCTGAAGGATGACATTGGAAAACTATCCCAATATCTTCTGGATGAGCGTCGAGCAAATTGCTTTTGCCCGGCGCTTCCCATATCTAGTCCTCCATGACAATACTTATCAAAGTAATAGGTATAACCTGAACATTGGCCTCTTCGTGGGGGTCAACAACTATGGGCAGTTAGTGCTGATGGGCCAAGCCATTGTCGTGGGCGAAAAAACTCGCGACTTTGAGTAGCTATACCCAGTGGTTGGCGGACGTGGGCATCGCGCCCGTGGTCATGTTCACGGATGCATGTGTGAAGGCTTCGGGGGCCGTTGCCACCGTTTTCCCCAATGCCAAGCACTTCTGGTGTTACTGGCACATTGCCAAGAACGTGGCCAAGAACCTGAAAGGCGTTCTTTGCCACGACACTTTCACTAAATTGGTCCGCCTCATGGCCCGTGCACACCGCCAAGTCTCCATTGTTGTCTTCGAGCACATGTGGAATGTTGAGATTCTCGGCGACCAAATCTTTTCAAGGGGACATACATATTTGAGTGCTACGTGGGGGTAGGACAAGGTGCGACGCTGGGCACGCTGTTTTCAAGTAGGTGTGTTCACACGGGGGATTGTGTCCACGCAACGGGTGGAGGGCATCCATAGGTGGGCAAGGGAGGGCCGCCTCACCAAGCGCAAAAAGTTGAACGACGTTTTTGACGCACTCGCGGTCATTGTGGGGCAGCTCATTTTGAAATGGGAGCGGCTAGACACACGCGTGACAACGGGCTCCTTTCACTCCCGGCATGAGACGGCCCAGCAAATTTTTCCAATGGCGTATGAGGCAATGAAGGACTGGCTGACCACACCGGGGAGGGATGAGGCAGCCCATCAGATGGTCCCTTCCTTTGGGTCTGACATGAAGAGGCTGCCGGACTACGCATACGAGGCACTTGCCCCTCCCGCCTCTGACAACTGTCCTGACCCCACAAGGGGGGTGGAGGATCTTTTGGAGTTCGATCTCCCCCCCACAATGGTGACCCCCGCGGCTAATGCAATCACCTTTGAAGTTTCCAGACAAGGAACCAATGTAGCTCAACTATGTTCAACTCTCGGGGCCAGTCCAGACCTCCGTTGGATCTACCACCTACACCTTGTACCGTGACCTGGTGTGCAATTGCGCATTTCCTACCATGCTTGGGATGCCCTGTAGGCATTTTTGGCGGGTACTGCGCGACGACCAAACAACTGAAACACCATCCGTGGCATAAACCAACCGTCACCGTCCGCTTCAAAATAGCGGAGGTCCAACCCGGCGCAATGCTGCCAATCACCCCGCATGCCGGGCGGGGTGTGTCCCTCGTGGGTGCGGTTCCCACTCCTTCCACCACGTGGGGCTCTCCCCCGGAGACCCCGGTCATCCGACCACATGGATGACCAGTCATCCTCGGCAGGGGGGAATCCACAGCCCGGTAGACTTCCCGCAACCCGTTCTTCCCGCGCCGGCACTCCAAGTACTTGGACTCGTGCTTCAGGCTTCGGTGTCGGTGTTGGGATCTCAATTGGATTCACCGGTGGCGTGCCCGCATACTTCAACAATCGATATTCCTTCTCCAAAGACTCCAATTTTCTTTGTAATTCACCAATGACATGAGAATCCGACCGCATCCCTTCGGGTGGACCGCCATGGGGTCGGGTCCGGATCTCCTCCCTGAGTGCATGTACCTCTTGCTCACTTTGTTCCAACCGGGTCATGAGCAATCGCACCTGTAACTCCAGGGCCTCAACCTTGGCCAATTCCGGCTTGGGCATAGTTTCCACCATTGCTTCCACACCATGCACCCGTTTTTCGGCATCCCCAAAGTTGAGACCTATCCGCCGGATTTCCTCGGCCATGTTGGTGGTGACCCGGTCACGATTCAACACCTTGCCTTCCAAACTGTTCAATTCCTCAACCGATTTGTCCAATTAGGCCCGGTGTGAAATCAACCCAGTTACTTCATTCAACACTCCCTCGAGTTGCCGTTTCAACTCATTGGTGGCTTGATCCCACCCTTGGCGAGAATTGTCCACCTTCGCCTTAAGTGCTTCAGCAACTTGGTGATATTCCAAAGCGGCCGCAGTCGCTTGTTCTAAAGTCGATTGCATTTCCGCTCTCTTCGAGTCCAACTGGGACCTCTGGTCCTGCACCTTGTTGTTTACCTCGTTCAACAATTGTCCCAAAGCCTCTACCCGCGCCGTCAAAGCTGACTCATCTACTTGTACTCCCCGTGCATGGAGTTCAAGCTCGCGAGAGAGGGCTAGGATGACCTGGCAAATTTCAGAAATCGCCGAAACCGCCTCGAAATTAAAGGTTTGGAGATAGTTCAACGCACCCATTAGCTGCTCAACCTGCGCCGGCAAGGTTGCTAAATCATGCGTCTCTGGTGTCCACTCATGAATCAGAATCCTTTCGGCTGCCTCACCGAATTGATTCACCATCCGAATCCTCTCAAATGATCGGTATCCCCATGGTGCGGATTCCATGTTGGTGTCTTCCTCATCTGGGTAGGCTGGCTGGCCCTGCCTAAGCCCAACTGCCAAGTCTAAAGGAGACACAACCGTCGACTCCTGCCGTGTCGCATAGTCGAAACCCGATTCCTCTGGCCGTGCGGTGATCATCCCGATCATGGCCGTAACCTCTCCGAGAGTCATCCTGCTGCCCGTGTCAGAGCCGTAGGCTAAGCCCCCGCCCGGGTTAGCCTCTGCTACCAACAATTCGCCCTCAAGGTGACTTGAACCAAAGTGAATCTTCCATTTTTTCCCAATTTCCAACCAACCAAATTTCCAACCAATAAAACCAGCAGAGATTTCCAAGCTCACAACCCACTCAAGTCCCTCAGAGCACGGCAATGACACAAACAATTCCAATTGAAAGCCCAATGACGAAATGACCCAGGAATTCAATGAGGTCCAACAATGATCCAACCAAGAGTTTACCAATGGTCCACAAAAACCCACAAATGATCCAGAAAATAAGCCACGGTCCAACAATGGTCAAACACGGGTCCACAAATGAGGTACAAATGGGCCACTAGTCCACACGGGAGGAGCACGGGCAAAGGTGCAAATGGTTCCTGAAAGGTCCACCCTTAAGAAAAAGAAAAGAATTCACAAGCGCGAGTAAGACTCCACCTACTCTTCCGGTCAGACCACATGCACTGCAAAGACGAAGACTTCATGGGCACGGGCATTATCCTATGGACTTAAGGTCTTGCATGCATAAGTGTAAACCAAAATTCACACTACTTCTACACGCCGACATGGATGGTCTCACCGGGGGTGGAGGAGTGGGAAGAAATGAACGACACCACCGTTGGGCCATTCTCAAAGAGCAAATGAGTCACACTTCAGTCTCTGGACGTCTTGACTACACCAACATGAGGGAAGGAAGTGCACATGCACATACATGGTCACATGGGGCATGTAAACGCACCAACAAAGGCACCAAACCATGACCTGGTTAGTTCTTAGGATCAACAACTAATCTAAACCAAATTAGCAAATGAGCAATACACCATTGACAATGAGATCCATGAGATTGGGCAAAGAAGCACACAATAGGCCAATGGCCTCCCGGGCTACTCATGGGACCTAACCTCCACCCAAAGAGAGCACGTGCATGGAGAGATGATCCGACCCAACGAGAGCACGTGCATGGAGAGTTGGTCTCATCCCGGAGAGCCGGAGAGAGTACATGCATCACCTAACCATGCCCGAGAAGAGATATTCCCCAACCAAATCCCTTGAGACAGATTGACCTATCCACCATGAGAGAGGGCATGCATGGGGAGAGAGTTTCGCCTAGCCTTGACCCAAGAGAGCATGCATATGAAGAGAGTTTCGCCTAGCCTTGACGCAAGAGAGCATGCATGCACTTGGAGAGAGAGTGGCGAAAGCTCGACCAATGCCTATCCTTGAGTCTAATCACAAGATGGCAAAACCACGGCATGACTTAATTGGATAACTCCCAAGTCACGGGCACTTGAAAAAAAATGAAAGAGCCCAAGAGTCTCAAAGGATCAAAGACAACGGTCACATGGCATTAAATGCTCAATTTACCTCTTGAGGAGTATGACGAATTTGGAGAGAGAGGGAGAGTGAGGGAAAGCACCAAATCCACCTTGGGGAGAGGAGACACCATATGTTCTCCTTGACCATGGAATCATGGGCACCACCAAGTTTGAGTCACACCATGAGGACACAAATGAACCATGCATGAATGACAAATGCAATGTCAACTCTTAGAATGAATGCATGAGACCTCAAAGCCAAATATGGTGTGGCACCTCAATGGAATTCAATTGCAAAGCAACAACCAATGTATCCCACAACCAGCAGTGCGCCTACCTATGCTTCCCTTGGTCTCACCTGTCGTCCCCTTTGGAAGACACCCCATGTGACTGGTAGGTTTTGCCGTGACTACTGATACCACCATAGCAGAGATAAGGACGGTCTTGGTTTCCCCGGAGGTACTCCCTCACCACTGCCCACAGGAGCGATCAACGTACGTACTATGGCTGTCACATAGTCTTCCTCCGGTTGGATAAGTGATTACAATTTCCACATGATACATCTAACACTATTAGCACCAAACTGGAAGGGTATTCGATTGGCTGGCCTGCATTACGGCGTGACCAAAGACGTCCCGCGCGCACACAGCAGCAGCCAATCGACGAATCGGAAATCCAATTAATGTTAGAACAAATGCTGGCCAACCACAGAGTTGAAAAAATTCAATGCAACATCAAAAAATGCAAAGACAGAACTGAAATCTGCAATCGGAATTAATTCTGGGATCGAAATCTGGGATTGGAATCAAATACTGAGATCGCATAAGAATTTATAGCTGAAATGGCACACACGCAGCAACATTAGTGTGCAAAGGAGAAGTGGGCAACAAACATGGATTCTTCACATGGCTATGCCCCACGTTTTACAACCCCCTCCCTGACTCAGACATCCCCAATGCTCTGACACGCCAAAGCCAGAAAACGAGGTTCAGAGCCATGGAAACGAGCACACACAAGCATCATAGGGCGGGTGGGTGGGTGCAAAATCCACACGTGTGTGGGCATTGCATGAACGGCCCCCTCCCAGGCCCTGAACACCCTGCATAACTCAAATGCCGGTGTTTGGGAGATAAACTACCTATGCAAAGCACCCACACGTGCCATTGACACCCCCCTCCCTAGCTGCAAATTCCCGGCGACAAGCCAAGCCGCAGCAAAACAATGCCACCCAATGGCGCGAAGGGGAATCAACAAGTAGAATGAGAGCCATACAATGCTGAAATGCACCTTGAGGTCGCCAGAGACAATACATGCAGGAATTGCGGAAAAAAATGTTTCTTCTCCGAATTTTTTTTTTCATCTCCGATTTTTTTCCTTCACCAATGATTATGTGATTTGGGACCCAGGTAGAAGCAGGAAGGAAACAAATGCCATGGTTGCATCTGGAATGAGTTTTCGAAGTGGGTAGGTACTCACGAAATCTTCCAACTCAACGATATGTCAAAAATATGGCAAAAACATGGTTTTTGACCCTAGCTAACCCTACCCTAAAAACATTTGTTTTTTAGGAGGGTCTACCGGGGGCCGCTGGTGCAAACGTAATGCAAACAGACCCCACAATTGCGTCGAGCATGCCAAAAAATGGTCGAAGATCCGTTCGGAACCTCCCTAGGTGCCACCAGTTCGAAGATATGAAAAGCCAAATTTTTTCTAAAAATAGTAACATTTGTTACTAAAAATAGCGACGCGGAAAAATTGGATCTCCAAATAGGGCAACCCTGGGGGGAAATGGACCTCACCAATGCAACAAGCGTTGCAAAAGATGGTCGCGGACGCTGAGGAAACGCGAAACAGGGCCGCTGGGGAGGAGTTCTGAAAATAGAAAATTTGTTACTAAAAATAGCACAAAAATTCTAAAAATAGAACGTGGTGACCTAAAAAAAGAAACACCCATTTTTGAGAGAATAGGCGCCCCCAAGCACAATTGGCTGCCCCCATTGCGTCCAGGAACCTCAAATTAGGGGGGGGAGCTCAAACAACATAAGAATTCAACGCGTCAAGCTCAGATCTATCCCAAGTGCCCAAACTGGTGGGCATACCATGGAATAGGCACCGAAACACCCACAACAATACAAAACAATGGCATGGTTGCATCCGGCAATCCCAAATTAGGAGGGAAATGCAAATGGGGAGTGAGGAGGACATCACAATGCAAATGGGAGGAGTAGGTCAAACAAGTGGAAAAGACATCTCGGTAAGAGAGACAACCACCATCAATCAATGGCAACGGATGAGGGCAAAGGGATCACATGGCAAAGGGTTCAAAGCATCAATGCCAAATTTCCTGAATAAAGTGTGAAGAGATGGCATTCCACTCCAACGGGGAAAATTCGATGAAAAAACTTGCTGGAGGGCCAACCTGCCAATAGTTGGTAAAAAAGTAGAAAATCAACAATAGTTCAGCGCAAATCTGACAAAGACACATCAATCCCTTTCCGACGGTTGTACTGAGCCCATGTGTCGTTGATATTATGCAAGAAACAGCCTGCATAATGGCACTCAGGTTCAGAGAACCCCAGAAATTTGACTCGCCACTGTCGCTTCCCCCTGACGACACGATCCTCCAAAACACGCTTGACCACATAGTCGTCGGTCTCAATCAACCCTTCCCTATCCGTATAATAGTGCAAAGGCACTTTCTTGTTGTCCTTGTAAGGGACATAGGGCTTCAATTGCCGAGAAATGAAGATCTCTTCCCTTTTTCGGATATTTACACGGTAGGTGCCCGCTGAGATGCGGCTCAACACTTCACAAGGGCCTTGCGAAACCCTTTCGAGCTTGCCATGCACAGGAGGGTCTACAATACGATTACGTACCCATGCATGGTTTCCCGGCTTGAACGATTGCTCCGGATGTTTGGCCAAAGATTTGGCAAACTCCTTGGCATGGAGGTCTTCAAGGCGCTTTCGGACTTCTGCACGTTTGTCCAACATGCGACCAAAAAATTGTCCTGCATCCTCAGCCCCATCCTGTAGGGATACGGGCAAACAATCCCCCCAAACTACAGGATCTCTCCCAAAAAAAATTCGATGTGGGGAATACCCACTGACTGCCCCCGGTAAATGATTTCAAAGCCCAAAGGGCCAATGGCAAGCTTTCCACCCAAGAGTGCTTGCTGGAACCCCCACGCTGCTCAAGGTACTGCCTAAGTGAGTTTACAATACTTTGGACAGCTCGTTCAGCACGTCCGTTGCTCTGTAGTCGGTAGGCCACCGAGCTGTGTTGTTCAACTCCACTCATGGCAAACAAATCCTGCAAAAATTCAGAGTTGATAATGAACGCATTGTCACAAATGAAGTCTTTTGGCAACCCAAACATATGGACGCATTGGTCCAAAAACAAAGAAGCAGCACTCTTACTGTCCAATCCCTTTTCTTGACAAGGGATTGCCAATACATACCCGGTTTGACGGCAGACGATGACCATGAGATAGTCCACCTTTTTTCCAGTGGACTTCTGCAAACAGTCGGGCAATTTGCAAAAGTCAATTGCAAGGGATGTGAAGGGATACTGCGGAACAGGAGCAAATTTACATGTGTCGGGTTGCTTGCCACGCCTTGCCTTTGTGGTTTGACACTCATGACATCGCCCAAGAATTTTCGCAATGTCGGGTGACAGATTACGCCTACCTCTTGGCAAGTCGTAGGCAAGGCACCAAAATTTTCTATCAAACAACTCCACAGTCTTCTCCACCCCAGGGTGGCCATAAGAATGTATTGCCACCACCACGTCTTCAAAAAGGGCTGTAGGGCACACAATCTTTCCCTTGAACCGAATCTTTTTTTCGTCATCTTCCCACCTCATACCGTAATCCCAATAATTCGGGTTTGAGATGACTGGATCAGACTCAAAGTCCCAGTCAGGAAATACATCCCGATAATGCTCAGTCCAATCCTCCCTGCGTGCGCGCAATGGTGCATTTTTTCCATAGTGCGCGCAAATTTTCAAAAATATGACCTTTATAGCGCGCCTATTGCGCGCGCTCTACCGCGCTATATTGTCCCGTTCTTCAAATTTTTCAAAACCGGAAAATGTTTCAAAACCATGCTTTTTCCAGTGTCCTGCGTTTCTCAAAAACCCCTTGCTTTTCAAGAACATTTCGTGTTGCTCATCCAACCCAAGACACATGCAAAGACACTGTCTGATGGATCTGAAAAGTGTGCAACAGTACAGGTCCTCACGGGCACAGACAGTGTAGCGCGCGCAACATATTTACAGTGCGCGCTATGAGCCTTACGGCGCGCGCTATACCAGGTATAGCACGCGCTGTCATTCAGTGATCTCCTTAATGGTTTGGACCACCACTTTGCCCCCCCACTCCTTCTCCCCTTCGGGTCTGTGGTCTTCTGCCCCAGTGGCAGCTGGGGCTGCATCCCCTTCTTCTTGTGGGCTTGGGTGGCCTTCTGGGGTTGCTCCTTCTGGTGCCTCTTCTTCTTTCGGGGCTGCTCCTGCTCCTTCTTGCGGCGCGGCCGCTGGTGCCTGTTCTTCTTGTGGTGGGGCTGGTGCGTCGTCTTCTTGTGCTGCTGCTGCTGCTGGGGCTGGTGCCTCTTTTTCTTCCGCAGCTGCTGCTCGTGCTTCTGCTGGTGCTGCAGCTTGGGCAGGTCCCTTGTCTTCTTGTGGGGGGGCTGCTGGCTGGGCTGGTGGGTCTCTTTGGGGCTTCTTCTTCTTTGGGGTTGGTGGCTTGGACGGGGACATCCTCATGGTCTTTGGGTCGGGGCAGAGGTCCACATTTTCATCGGCCTCGTACGTCTCCCACCACGACTGCCACTTGTCCAACTCCTCATACGCTTTGCTTTTGGCGGAGAACCCCTGGCAGCTGGGCATGAAGTCGGACCAGTCGTCCTCTTCCTCCTCCTCCTCCCCTTGTTGGCTGGGGCTCCACTGATTGTTGGGGATGATGACGGCCACGTGGTCCTGAGGGGCCCTCCTGGCGCCTTCTGGCTTGACTTCGGCTCCCTCCACAATCATCGGCGCGATTGCAGTGGTGCAGTAGATGATCCAACGAGGCTTGTAGCCTTCTTTGTAGGACCAATCTCGGTGCTGCATGAGCTCATCTCTTGCCTCCTTGTCCGCGTCGGCTCTGCTCTGCTGCTTGGCCTTGGGAGCCGTACTGGGTGGGGTGGAACTGCACGGACCTCCTTGTTCTTGTGGCTGGTCTCGGACTGGGACAGGCTGCTTCGGTGCTGGCTTTGATGCGAGCTGCGGCTGGGGTGCCTGCTGTGGTGCCGTCTTGTTTGCCTGGAAAGAGTAGCGCAGAGGCATAGCACAGGCATAGCACGCGCAATACAGAGCATAGCACGCGCGACAAAATGCATAGCACGTGCAATGACAACGATAGCGCGCGCTGTATTACCTTTTCTGCTTTCTCCTCCTCTGCTTTCTTCCGTCTCTTCTCCTCCTCTTCCTTCTCCTTCTTCTTCCTCCTCACTTCCTCTTCCTTCTCCTTCTTCTTCCTCTTTTTCTCCTCTTCCTTCTCCTTCTTCTTCCTCTTTTCCTCCTCTTCCTTCTTCTTCTTCTTCGCTTCGTCCTCTTTCTTCTTGGCCTGTTCCGCCTGACGTTGGACGCTCTGTGCCGCCTGTGCCAGCAGCTGCTGGTCGGCAGTCTTCTCGGCAAGGACCTTTCCAGGCGGGTGGGGGGGCTTAGCGGTGTGGGAGTCGGAGATGGCTGGTGGTAGGTGGCTGGTGGCTGCTGGCTCCTCGGTGCGCTTCTTCTTGGGCCTTGGGACTGTCAGGGTTTCCGTCTCCGGCACGGCAAAGGCGTCGGCCCAGTCCCCCCCCAGCTCATCCATCTGCCGCTTGGCCCGGGTCAGCACTGGGGAGGGGCCTTGCTCCTTCCATCCGTCAAGCCAGTCGGCCGCATGCTTGGACTGCCTGGCAATGTCCGCGGGCATGCTGATCATCAACGGCCCTCCGCGGGATCCCAGGCACAGGAGCTGCTTGAAGCTGCCCACCTACGTGACAATGGGACAGAAGGTAGGGCCGTAGCGCGCGCAAACAATCAAATTGCGCGTGCTACAACAAATGAAGCGCGCGCAGCAATGTCGAAAGCGCGCGCAATGGCAAACATAGCGCGTACCTGTGCCTGTGCCAGTAGTTGTTGTTGTTGCTGCTGTTGCTGGGCCATCTGCACCCGCTGCTGCTGCTGGAGCAGCTGCAGTGTTGCGTGCTGCACGATTGCCTGCTCATAGAGAACTTCGGACTGAGGTGGTATGTTCACCTTGGACACGGCACAAATGAGTCCTTCCGACTCTGGCCAATACGACAAATGACTCATCCGAGCTTGAGGATGGGCTACATAGCCAGAAACAGTCTCACTGGACAGTAAGAAAAAGTGCTTTTCCATTGCTTTGAGGCATACTCTAGTTGTATTAGAGATGCACTGAGCATCCATGCATTTTAATCTTAGTATTGGTCCAACCAAAACTGGTGATAACACATTTTGACCTATGGAACCAAACATCCAATCAGGATATGGAGTGGACCCCTTAATCCCCTTTCAATGTGAAGTAAAACATCTTTTCCTGAGTTGACTGAGCACTGACATACCTAAGGTAGAGCCTATGGATTTATCTATGTTTTTCCATGAATTCCTAGCTATCCTAGTGGTATGCACCCTAGGGGGCTGGGCACCTCTTTTTGAGAGGTCCTGGGTTCAATTCCTGGTCAGCCTAGCTAAGTAGGAAGATCCCATGTGACATGGCAGTGACCTCATCGCCACATACCATGCCACCTCAGCACATATGGGACCCAAAACAAAGAGTGCACATCTCCTAAGATGGCACTATGGAGAGAGAGTGATCCTGAGGCAGTTTTCTAACTCTTTTCCAAAAACATTTCAGCTATCTTTGTGAATATGCATTCATATCTGACCTGAGTTGCAGTGTCTGTGAATATCCAATCATCTTTCACTGTTTACACTGCAGCCCTTCATGCTTTGATCCTGAATCCTCTTCTCTTTGCATACTATTGGCTTGGGCTATCCTGGAGTGACTTGGAGTGACTGTATTTCATCAAAACCAAAGCTTTTCATCTCCAAAAACAAGCAGCAGGAATCCCTACACCAACAGCAAGCAGCAGGAGAGGAAAAACACAGTGCTGAAAACACTATAAACTTTTCTGGTAGCAAGAGGCAGCCTGTCTCTGTGCACCGGCAGCGACCCCGCGCCGTACAACCAGTGCTCCGAGCAGGCAAATATAAGCAGAAGGGCGGATTAAGATGGACCCAGGAAGAGTGGACGCCGACGTGAAGACAGCGCCAGCGCCTCAGGCACCGGCAAGGCCGGCGCCTGGCGCTGTACCTTCGGTGGAGCCCTTACATGGGCCAGTGTATACGGCGGAGGACTCCCTGGATGGCCTCCAGACGGCCTTCGGGGCCCTGACGGTCGAGGAAGTGGTCTCTCAGCCTCAGCCTGTGAAGAGGAAGAGAGAGAACGAGAGCGAGAAGGATGCTGGAGAAGGAGCAGACGAAGGAGAGGAACAAGGGCAAGACCCGACGCATGACCCTACCTTCGAAGGCGCACCAAGCGCTTCTGGCCTCCACGCATCACCCTCTCCCATAACCACCACACTCCCAGCCGCAGCAACATCAACTTCCACAACCAACCCGCCTATGGCAGAGGGCACAGGCTTTACTGGCATGCCTCCCTACCCCGCCTATGGTATGGGCCCACCTACCACTGCGCTCCATGAGGCAACTACTGCCAGTGAGCCGGTGGCTTCCAGCTCTGCGCCGCGATGGTATGCGGCTGACTATCCCCATCCACTCCACGCCACTGGTACCTATATGGATGTTCCTGAGTATGCTCCTGGGTATGCACCTGGGTATGCACCCTTGAGTGGGTTGAGGAGAGGACCAGAGTCTCTGGGAGGCAGGAGTAGAGGATCGGGAAGATCCTCCAACAGGTCCCTGACGCGGTCAGAGATCAACGAGGTGCTCCGAGGAGCCACTTCGAAAATCGTGGGGGACCTCACGCAAGAGATCAGGGAGAAACTGGAGCCCCTGATGATCCCGTCCCATGCGTCACCTATGACGGTGGGAATGTCACCCCACCGAGTACAGGCTAACCACCTGTCGGCAGGGTTGACAAATACCCTGGGGAGCCTGAGGAGCCGACCGATGCCGACTCCTGCAGCAGTACCGAGAAGTCCATTCGTCCCGAGAACGGCCCAGCCGCCCTACAGCCACGTGACGAACTCGACGAGGGCCGAGCTGGACCAGCTGGGGCTGACAGCCTTAAGGGCTATGGTGGACGTAGAGCCTTATGGCTCTAGTGACCTTGGCGGAGACCCCTCCGATGACGAGCCGCCGTCGATGGATTCTTCTTCGCCCTCAGATGACGAAGACCCTGAGGACCCCGAGGACCCCAAGGGTAAGAAGAAGAAGAAGAAGAAGAAGAAGACCCGACGCCCTGAAGGACGCCGAGCTCAGGAGGCGAAGGCTATTGCCACCTCCAAGATAGTGGTCAACCTGCCTGAGTTCACAGGCAAGGACCTCAGCGAGTTGGCTGAGAACTTTGGCCGGTTCCTACGACTGACCGGCCAAACCCACGCGAGTGGGCGAGTGAAGTGCGATCTGCTCCTGCAGTGCTGCAAGACCAAGTACCTGGAGAAGCGGGTCAGGCAGATCGTCACTAACTCCGCCACCTTTGCCGATGTGTTGGTTGCCCTGGAGAGGCAGTACCCGACCTACGAGACCGACCTCTCCATCAGGGCCCAGATCCAGAACCTGCCCGTGCTGCCCAACAACCCCAAACCTGGCAGGGTCTCCGAGCTGTTGGCTGACCTGGATCACTGGGCTGGATGACTGACGCCCGGTTCCTACAGCAGCGACGACCTGCTGTTCTGGTTGTGCGCCAAGCTCCCCCGAGAGCTATGGGACGAGTGCCGTTTGACGGCTGAGCGCAAGGCTAGATCCCTCCGCTACGAGGATCTCTGCGTGCTGCTCCTGGAGATGGCGCTGGAGAAGGAGAGCGACCAGCACTTGAACAACTACCGTCCTGGTGGTGGAGGTTCTGGAGGCAAAGGGTACCAAGGGTCCCGACCTGGGCAGGGGACTACCCCCAAACACGCCCACGCCCGTCTAATGGAGAACGTGAAGGAGCTATTCTGGTGTGATGCCAGAGATGAGCAGGGCCACCTGCAGCACGCCTCTGACTGCGAGCAGCGAGACTGCTTCGTCGTCCAGGGGAAGCAGCAGGAGAAGATCACCGGCGCCAAAGTGAAGCTGCCGGATCATTACTGCTGCACCATCACGTGTGCATTCTGCGGTAAGCGGAAGCACTACGAGGATGAGTGCTACCATAAGCAACGCCTATTGGCGAAGCTTAAGGGGGAAGATCCTGGCAAAGGCTCAGGCAAAGGTGGAGGCAAGGCCAAAGGCAACGACTCCGGCAAGGGCAAGTCGAAAGGACGTGGTCAAGGTGGTCAAGACAAGGGTCAAGGTGGACGAGGAGGAGGCGCTAACCGCCAGCCCGACAACAAGAACAAGGACAAGAACGGAGGCAACCCCAACCCTAATCCAGGGGGGAACTCCGAGCCCTCTGGAGGGCAGTCTGGACCTACCACTCGCTCACAAACGCAGGCCCAGCAAGAACAAGGAGCCAATCGTGAGCATGAAGGTGGTGATGACGGCAACGCTAAGAAGAGGAGCCATTTCATGAGGATGGCCCGCAAATTGCGGAACAAGGGGTTCGAGGTGACCTGTCCAGCGGAGTTCTGACGGGGACGCTCTGGTGGCCCCCAAGACCTGGTGTTTTGGGTACGTATCCGACTAGGGGGACGTGAATACCTTGGGGTACTGGATACTGGCGCCACAATATCTATAGTGGCCAAGAAAATTTTACCTTGTGGGAGCCTGAAGAACACCATGACCACCGCCGCCATACGCATGGGGGATGGACATGTGGTGCACAGCTGCGGGGACTGTGAAGTGGAGGTACCTATGGGCTCTCAAACTCTCGCCCATCGGTTCTATGTGATGGACACTGAGGCCTTCGACTTTGTACTGGGTACTGACTTCTTCGTACAGCACTCCCAGATACAATCCCTGACGCTGCAAGCGCCCTACCTCCTCTACGTGGACCACGGCAGTGGCAGAGAGTCTGTGCCACTGGAGCAGTCGGAACATACCTCGAGTTACCTAAGACTATCGAAGGAGGAGCCCTCGAACATGATGGCGGCCTCCAAAACTGAGGACTACCAACTATTGGGGGAAGTCCTAGACCAAGGTCTGAAGGAGTTGGGTTACTCTCGAGAAGACCTAAGTGTGGAGCTGTTCGCCAGCGACAAGCAGCATGTACTGGACCTATACTGCAGCAAGGGGAAGAACTGCAGCTACAAATTTTACTGGCCCTCTTTCGGGATGGCCTACGGGAACCCCAGATTCAGTGAACTGGGGAAGGTGCTGACCAAGGTGGCCTTGGAACGTTCCCGTATGGTCCTGTGTTCCCCCGACTGGGGAGCCCATGGGGGCAACGAGTACTGGCGAACCCTCCTTGACAAGCTGACTATCAGCTCTGTTCGGTTACATGATGAGGCCATCTACGTGCCTCTGGGACGCAAGACGCCCATTGGGAAGCCCGGATGGGGGAGTATGCTCAGCGTGGTGGACAGAAGTCTTACCACCATCCCCTGGGAGGACCTGGACCCGACTCTGGTCCAGGCCATACAACGTGAAAGCGATGGACTCGCCTTGGGTGACTTGAAGGATCGCCTACGACCTCAAGATGCTGTTGAAACTACACCCGGAGGAGATGAGTACGTCGTGTCTGGCACCAACGCCCCCAACTCTCCCTGCCATGTACCTGTTCCTGATGGAGTCTCTGAGTGTGGACTATATGAGGTACCTAGCTCTATCCACTCAGATGACGAAACCGAGCACCACGCCTTCTTCGTGCAGACCGCGGTGGAGGAAGTGGAGAACGCCGAGTACGCCGCCCCACTAAAACCCCTACTCTCCATGAGGTTGGAAGACCCCGTGGATGAGGAGCTGGACCCCCGATCCAGGCTCACAGAGTATGTGGATTCCAAGAGGAAGATGGTGGCGAAAAAGCTATGCTACGCGAAGCCTACCCGCAGCTCATGGCCACTGAAGCAAGGACGTATGGGAGACCTCTCCCAATTGAAGGAGGACCTCGAACAGAAGATCACCACCTGGCAAAGGGAGGTAGATCTCAAGCTCATGAAGAGCGTGTGGGGCGCCCATGTGAGGACCCCAGAGGAGGACGACCTCTCGGAGGAATGTGTATGTGAACCCCCTCGAGCGTGCCTATGCTGCCATCGTCCACCGGAGATGGTTGAGCAAGACCTTCTGTATGCCTACCAAGGGCTGAAGGATGCTACCGCGGGCGAAGAGTCGGTGGAGGACCACCTCCCGACGTCTATTCAAGGGGCAAGCAACTTACACTCCGACGAGGACATGGAGGACAAGATCAAGGTATTGGACCCGCGGGTACAGAAGCTTATAAGGACCTATCTGGAGGTGTTCGGAGAACTACCCCCTCCAGCCTCATGTGACAAGCTGGTACAGATGGACCTCAAGCTGAAACCCGAGTTCGTGGGTCACAAGATCCGGAGGAGACCCTATCCAGCTCCTAAAGAGCAGGCCGACGAGATTGAGCGACAGATACAAGAATGTATCGACGCTGGCCTAGTCCTGGAGTACAAGGACGGGGACTACCCCCTACACTGCAGCCCCTGTTTCCTGGTGGCTAAACCTGGGTCTACAGCCAAACGGCTGGTAGTGGACTATGGAGAGCTGAACAAGAAGACGTTGAACCACTCAGGGTCCATTCCCAGTATGGAGTCTACCCTGGAGAAGATAGCCTCCTGTCGCTACAAGACCAAGATGGACAAGCGAAGTGGATTCTGGCAAGTGGACCTGACGCCCAACGCGCACGAACTACTGGCATTCATCACCCCTCAGGGGAGGGTATTCAAGTGGAAGGTCATGCCGTTTGGCGTGGCTAACGCACCCGCTCTGTTCCAAGAGCTGATGAACAAGATCTTGTCCATCCTACGAAGGAGACCTAAGGTGCAGGAGCTCATATCCCGTGGGGCCCAGATGGAGGCTCACATCGACGATGTATGCCTCGGGACCAATACCCAGGAGGATCACCTAATCCTCTTGGGTGAGTTCTTTGCGGTCTGCCAGGAGAACCACACACGACTCAAGCTGGAGAAGTGTGAGTTCATGCAGGAGACCATGCAGTACTTGGGGTTTGACGTTGGCTATGGGTGGTGGACCCCTGCGGCCTCTAAGGCCAAACCCCTGACGGATGCCAAGGTACGACACGAAGACCCCAAGAAAGGACTTCATGATGTACGCAGTTTCATTGGGGCGTGCAACTTCTATCGCCGCCACATCAAAAACTTCACCTACACCAGCGCTGTACTGACTGACTTGATCAAGAAGAGTACTACTTGGCGCTGGGGCCCACAAGAGCAACAAGCGTTTGACGAGCTCAAAGACAAGGTAGCCAACGCTAAGTGCTTGGGCGTGCCTAGGGCACAAGGGGAGATTATCCTGGTGACCGACGCCAGCAATGTGGGCGGTGGTGGAACGTTGTTCCAATGGCAAGCACTAGAGAAGGAGGAGTTCGACTCGGCCATTTCCCAATGGGGGACGGAAGGTCTCAACCGAGATGGAACCCTCAAGCACAGCTACCCTGACGACAAGTGGGTCCTAGTACCTCTGGGCCACTGGAACTGGAAGTGGAACCAGGCCAGGGGGAACTACTCCACCTATGAGCAGGAACTGCTCGCGGGTATGCTGGTGCTATCCTCACAAGCACGACTGTTGGGGAGTAAACCTGTGGTCTGGCTATGCGACCAAGAACCGGTCCGCAGTTTCCAGAAGGGTCCCCCACCTGAGAAGGCCAAGCTACGTCGCTGGTGGACCTACCTCAGTCAACTACGGCTGACGGTACACCATATCCAGGGAGTGAAGAACGGGTGTGCCGACTACATCAGCCGCAACAACTTCGACGCCCTGATTGGTGCCCGATCTGAAGCGCTGGCTAAGGAGGCGTTCAGCCCTATGGACGTACACCTGGACCTGAACATGACCATGATACGCCCCCTGGATGGACTCCAACAATCGGAGTACCTACAGGAGTTTGGGGATATCTACCGGCGCCTGGAGAAACGCCTTGAACCCCTCCTGGTCAACCAAGACCAGTGGAAGCGGGACAAGAGCTACCTCTGGCACGAGGACCGCATTGTGGTGCCTAGTGACCGAGTCCCAGCGCTGCTGAAGTGGACCCATGAGTCCAGTGGTCATGTGGGTGCTCACCGTACCCTGAGGCTGTTCAAGCAGTGGTTCCACACTACGTGGACTGACGACCAACTGCGGAAGACGCTCCAGCCTATCGTGGACAAGTGCCCGTGCAGGTCCTGTAAACCAGGGGATATCAGGGACAGAGGTCTCTACTCGACCCTGCCCATCCCTCACTGTGCTAACAGTGTTCTATACGTGGACTACACGGAGATGCCGAAGTTCGGGGGCTATGACTTCGCCCTGGTAGTAACCTGTGGGTTGACCAGGTTTACCAGGGTGTTCCCATGTACCAAGCACATTACCGGGGAGGAGACTATCAAGATACTCCTGGAGGAGTGGTTCTGTGTCTATGGGGCGCCCAAGGAGATCAACTCCGATGAGGACGTACGAGTACGCTCAGATACTGGCTGGTACAAGAGGGTCCTGAGATCCCTCAATGTCCAGGTGTCTACGGGGATTCCCTACTCTCACACGAGCAACCCCCTATGTGAGCGACAGATTCGTGTCCTGAAGGAGAACGTCAGGATATGGTGCAAAACTGAACGCACCAGAGACTGGGTGAGACTACTCCCCGTCATATCCTTGATGATGAACTCCCAAGAGAGTTCAGCTACTGGCTACTCGCCACATGAGCTATTCATGGGGCGCCCGGCATGGTTCCTACATGCCCCCTATCCAGAGGACACCCATTCTTCTGTGGGTGAATGGGTCCAAGAGCAACAAGCGAAGGTGGACAAGGCCAAGGCTATGCTCCAGAGAGTGAGGGAGCGTCAGTGGAACAAGAAGAACAAGCACCGTGTACCGGCCACCTACCAAGAGGGGGACTGGGTGCTGGTGCACCACAGTCGACTACCCGCCTGGCCACGCTCTACCAGCAATGACCCATACTTCGGGCCGTACAAGATCCTATCTGTGGATGGACACCGTATCACCGTGCGGTGTTCTGCCCGTCTAGGGGGGACCCTGGTGTGCGCTGCTCAACATCTGAAGTGCTACCATGATCCTGAAGACCTCTGTGGGGAGGAGTGGGAGCTGAACAACGAGGAAATCGCCGCTCTGGACCTACAAGGGGCTGCCAGCCCTATGGAAGTTGAAGGTGAACTCCCCGACATGAACGCCGAGGAGATGGCTAAGGAGGGCTTCTACCTGGTGAAGTCTGTCCTACGCCACCGCTATCGCCAGGGTCGGCGCTTCCTCACCCTCTGGGAAGGGTTCGGAGTCGAAGAGGCCACCTGGGAGCCCTTCTCTGCATTTGTTCTGGCTGAGGGACGCCTAAACTCAGTTCTGGTTGACTACTTGTCCCAGAACAACCTTGGTGAGTTGCTGAGGCTCGCTGAGACGCTTGCCTCCAAGACTAAAGCTAGGGACTGAACCTTATCCTTACCTGCCAAAGCGTATGTGTGAGTGTGCTAGTCCTAAGGTCCTGAGAGCAAGCCGCAGAAGTGGTGTCCAAATTATACCCAAGTCTGCGCCCTTGCTAAACCTGGAGGGTTGGCTTATTGATGCCACGGGGTACGCCCCGGGTCTCCCCTCCCCTATGCGCCCAATTTCTGTGCTGGCGCAAAACCTTGGGGGAATACCCAGCGTGCTAATCCAGGTATTGTTTTCCCTACCTATCTGTCTACTACAGGGAGGGGTGGCCAAAAGCTATGAAGGCATGAAAACGCTGTTTTGCTATGTGGCCAAAACACTGACCTAACCACTGCCACAGCCCACCAACCCTGCTAAAATTGCAGGAAACGGGTGGGACAGTGACACACGCACTACAGGTCCTACACACCCTACAGTGGCACCATCCTGGTGGGCGAGCACTGGGGCAACTGGCTCAAGCCCCCACTCAGGACTACCACTCCTACACGCACACTCTACTGGGCGTTGCGAAGTCAAAGGTGTCGTGGGTCCTAGTGACCCTCCTGTGAAATGACAAGAGAACACAGCGCTGCTAAGCAACTGTGGCCTAACAGGGGACGCCACAACGCGTTTCCCCTGCTAGGGCTTGGAGGGAAGGAGTGCTCTCGCGTGCAAGGCGCAGATGTCGATGAAGTCGGACTCCCTGCTCTGCCACAGGCGGAGCGGAGTTACTTGTTTGTGTGATCTGCGCTCTTGTTTAGCAGGGCATAAAAAAAATGCTGCTGCACCAATCACCCTACCTGCCCACCTGTAAAACAAAGGCAAATGAAAGGGCGTTTGCGGCGGAGGAACCAAGCCACACTCCAGGTATTATACCCTTCTCAGTGTGACCTATAATACACTGTCCGCAAACACGCTGGAAGACCAGCTACCCTTGTCAAGCAAGCAAGCGTTAAGGGACTCCTCAGGTTCTCTTAAAGAACGTACCGAGGAGCCCCTGGGTAGCCTAAACAAGGTTTACCGTGCGCACTTCGCGTGGCCTACCCTTTAATGCGTGTGTGAATGCACGAGCATGCACGTCCCACTTGGGCAAACCTGCCCATCACAGCCGCAATCTTGACTCCACCAGGGGGTGGCCCCGCCTGGGCGTACCTACCTTACTTACCGCTGGGAAGTGAAGCAAGGTGAGAGCAAGTGAGGGGCGCACGCGAAGAACGTTGCTATGCACTTGTGTGTATGTCTAATCACCCTGATCTGACCGCTAATCATCTGCAATCTTTCTAATCAATCCCTCTATCGCGTTCTATCTTTGTTGGCGCTGCTACAAGGCTCGTTCACGGAGACACGAGACGAGCAATGTGTATGCGGCATACGAGACGAACATACCTGTAGGTTATACCTGATTCATTGAAGTCTTTTCGTTCATTTTCGAATTCTTGAATTTTTGAAGCTTCTATTAGTGTGGGTGGAATCTGTATGTTTATTTATTAATGTGTGTCTCGTCATTTTCAAGACTACGTGAGACATACGTTTATAATTCCATTATTTCTCCATTTTCCGGCGCTTCGCTAGGAGCCGCTCCTGCGCGCCGCCATTTTATGCGTATGAATTTCTGGATTTAAAAAATCCAGAGATGACTATAATTTCTATAAAAATGTGCTTCTGATGCACAATTGGATTATGCTCAGGTATGTCGTTTCAGAAAAATTCTACGCCGTCATTTGACGGATTTTGGTGTCGTCGCTTCGTTTTTGCGTGGATTCGTCCATATTTCTCCCATTCCTGCCTCTGCAGATACCCACGCGCAGCCTCGCTGAGTAGGCCGTGTTCGGGCCGAAACGCAGGTGCCTGGAGAGACTGAGCAGAACCAAGACCCCACCAAGGGGCAATTTTAATTTTCTTTCGACTCCCTTCGCCCTAAGACAGGTCACAGGTCGCCAGCAGGTTTACGAGAACCCATGCGAGTGTGTATAATGTGTCTTGCGTTTGGGTTGTGTCGACGCTGCGTCTTGGAGGGAGGGATGCATATGCACATGTTTGGCATGCCCCCATTCTAACCCAACCAAGCCACAGGAGCCCCGGCAGCGCCATGAGCGCTGAGTCTTCTGGAGGATATGTTACATACAAAGCAGCAAAAGAGCGCCAGCCATGGTGAGCGCCCATTTTTCAATGTGAGGGAAACTGTAGGTATTTTAAAGTAGATGTGGAAACCAAGGAAAGGCCAAGAAAAATTCCCTTTTTCCTAAAATGCGACAGTAGTGGCCACCACAGCACATAGGGGGGAGTAAGAAAAAGTGCTTTTCCATTGCTTTGAGGCATACTCTAGTTGTATTAGAGATGCACTGAGCATCGATGCATTTTAATCTTAGTATTGGTCCAACCAAAACTGGTGATAACACATTTTGACCTATGGAACCAAACACCCACCCAGGATATGGAGTGGACCCCTTAATCCCCTTTCAATGTGAAGTAAAACATCTTTTCCTGAGTTGACTGAGCACTGACATACCTAAGGTAGAGCCTATGGATTTATCTATGTTTTTCCATGAATTCCTAGCTATCCTAGTGGTATGCACCCTAGGCGGCTGGGCACCTCTTTTTGAGAGGTCCTGGGTTCAATTCCTGGTCAGCCTAGCTAAGTAGGAAGATCCCATGTGACATGGCAGTGACCTCATCGCCACATACCATGCCACCTCAGCACATATGGGACCCAAAACAAAGAGTGCACATCTCCTAAGATGGCACTATGGAGAGAGAGTGATCCTGAGGCAGTTTTCTAACTCTTTTCCAAAAACATTTCAGCTATCTTTGTGAATATGCATTCATATCTGACCTGAGTTGCAGTGTCTGTGAATATCCAATCATCTTTCACTGTTTACACTGCAGCCCTTCATGCTTTGATCCTGAATCCTCTTCTCTTTGCATACTATTGGCTTGGGCTATCCTGGAGTGACTTGGAGTGACTGTATTTCATCAAAACCAAAGCTTTTCATCTCCAAAAACAAGCAGCAGGAATCCCTACACCAACAGCAAGCAGCAGGAGAGGTAAAACACAGTGCTGAAAACACTATAAACTTTTCTGTCTCACTGGACCAATTAGCTGCACATCCCCTTACAGAAGCAATAGATGCAGCAAGCTCATGTATGTCTTTGTCCTGTCTGTCCTGAATGTCCTGAGAACTGTCGTGGAAACACTGAAGAATGGAAGGGCAAGGTTGTATCCAAGCTTGATGAGCACTTAGAGCCTGCACCGTGGCATATCCAAGCCATTGGAGAGTTAAGACAGCCCCCACGGCAGTGATGGCGTTGAGAAGTCCTGAATCCAACTGGACTTGTGTGTCTCTAGCCCGCTGGGCCAAAACATTTTCTTCCCTTTCCTTGAGTTCACGTTCTTGCTTCATGACCCCCTTTTGATCGGCATCACTGCTGCAAAAATTGGTGTCATCCGCCAATCCGGCCGGATATGCCCACCGGGACAACCCATCGGCGACAGTGTTGTCCTTGCCGGGTTCGTACACCACTTCCATGTGGTACCGGCTTAAAAATTCGTGCCAGCGGGCACGCCTCCCCAAAGGCCCCGGGAGGGTACAAAGATCTTCTTTGTACCAACTCTCCAAGGACTTGTGGTCGGTGTACACGGTGACTTTTCGTCCCCCAATCCAACTTTTAAATTTTAGCAAGCAAGAGACTAATGCATAAGTCTCTTGCTCGCGGGTGCCCCAGCTCTTTGTCCCTTCCCATCCTTGCCTTCAAGCTTGCGGCTGAAAAAAGCGCAAGGATTCCACTCCCCTTCGGGGTTTTGTTGTTCAAGGACAGCACCGACTCCATGGTCGCATGCATCCACATGGATGCGATATTCACCGCCGGGTGATGGTATGTACAACTCACACTCAGCACTGAGCGCTTCCATCAACTGAACAAAAGCAGACTCCATCTCGGGCGTCCGGTGGATACAATTACGCTCCCTTGGTACCCTACAACGTCCCTGATGACCATCTACCCCGGGGACACGCTCATACTTACCTTGCAGCGACGTCATCAACGGGGCTGCAATATTGGAAAACTTTCTTATGTAAATTGAATACCAATTTACAACCCCCAAGAAGCCCTTCATCTGCTTTGGGGTTTTGGGCTCGGGCCAATTGCGTACCGCATCCACCTTGGAAGGGGTGGGACTACGCATTCCCCCATGCAAAACATGCCCACAATACTTGATTTTCTCCATAAAAAGATGACATTTCTCAATGCCGACTTTGAGATGGCATTCCTCTAACTTCTCAATAAATTTAACCACATTTTGAAAGTGGTCTTCGAGGTATGCCTTTGAATCAAGTATTTTGCCCTTACCACAAAGCTTGGGTCGTGTCCCCGTGAGTAAATCATCGATGTAAATGTGTGTGTGAGGCTGTAGCGACTTCAAACAATCACTCACCATTCTCTGGAAAGCTTGGGGTCCTACCTTCACCCCCATGGGTAGGACCCTCCTCTCAAATACCCCAAAAGGAATACAGAAGGCAGTGTATTGCCTACTGCACTCACTAAGAGGCATTTGGGGGAACCCATCCTCGAGGTCGAGGAGGGTCCAGAGCTGGTTTCCAGCCTGTTTGACAAACAAGTCCTCAATTACTGGCAACGGGAACTCGCAGCCGCGGAGTTGCCTGTTCACGTACCGATAATCAATGACGAGTCGCCATTTTTTTGTGCCAGGCTTTGGCACAAGAAACCCCCGGCTGACCCAATGGGATTGGCTGGGCACAATCCAGCCCTGTTCTTGAAACTCTTTTATTTTTTCACGCATGGCCTCTTCCCTAAGGCCAGCTGCACGAATGGGCTTGTCAGCCTTCGGCTTAGCATCTGGAATTGACTCCAAGACACAAATCCCATTGGGACCCCGTTTGTCCATTTTTTTTTCAATCTCCGACCAACGATTACCTCCTTCCTTGATCACGGTATCCTTGAACCGGTTGTAAATCCAATCCCTATACTCTTGGCAATGTGGATGTTCAGCATCCGCCTCAATCACAGAACGCACACACCTATCTCTCGTGCTGAAAATGGTAACTGGATCACCTGAGATACCTGAAAAAGGCAAAGGGCGATCATTCGCCTTGAGAGACAAAGTGTGAGACTCCTCTGAAGTCAACTCGCTGGGAGAGGCATGTTGTAAACCTTTACTCCAATCAGAGATCCTGTCTTGAAGTGAGACCTTTTTTGTTCTCGGATGCACAAACGAGACCTTTGAAATTCGAGGCTCACACACTTCAGGAAGATCAGAGGAAGGGAGAGGATTACCACAATTTTGTTCAATGCATACTCTTTCAACCAGTCGATCCAGAGATTGCTCTTGTTCCTGAGCTCTTAACTCGGTCATGGAGTCATTTTCTTGGGACATGACTGGTGAGCAAGGGAGAATGGAATCAAGAATGGAATCATGTTCTTGAGACATGACTGCTGAGCGAGGGAGAATGGAATTTAGAATGGAATTGGGCGGCAAAGGTATAAGCCCTCTAGCCGCAGCTGAAACACGCTGGACCTTCCACGCTTTCCGACTCATCCCTACGGGTCTGCGAGAGGAGGTGATACATGGGGGTGCATGAGATTTGTTTTTCGTTGAGGCTTCCCAAAAATTTTTGGACCAAGCTGTCAAGCGACAACCCGGCCGCTTCTGATGATGTTGAGGAGGGGGATCAACATGTGATTTCTTGAAATCCGTTTGTCCCATCCCTTCTTGGTCACCCCCCAAGGCATCAAAAATAATAACTCTTGCACCTAATTTCCCAGGAGAACGAGGCGTACCTCCCTCATCACGGACACACAATGCATCATGCGGCAAATCCCACCAATTAACCGTCACTTCACCGATTCCCCAAAACCATTCTTTGTTTTTATGGCGGGGAACAATCATGATCCCTCGACTTCCTTCCCATATCGCTTTCTCTGCAACTTGTTGCAGAAATTTTAGCGGGCACATAACAAATATGGTGTCATCATGCCAAGGCTTGTTCAAACCTTGCGTGACTGCAGCTCGACCTTTAGGAGTGTTGACCCATACCCCGGCGCGCTTTCTGGGGCGCTTGACTTTGGTAGTCGAGCGCGGATCTGCACAAGGGTAGCGCTGGGGTTGAAATTCATCTCCAGCCAAATCCAAAATGCGGTGAAACCATTGCAGATCCAAAGAGAATCGTCCTTCTTTATACACTTGTGGGTGTATGGACGTCCTCTTGGTTGGCGGCCTCGAAGTTCCTGTGAGGGCCGCTACCTTACGCCAATAAACTGACGCCTTTCCTTGCGATCTTTTGGATTCTCCGTTGGGCGCAACTCCATGCATTTCCCGGCATCCTGGGAATCAAAACCTCGACCTAAAAAATCAGAACTCGAAATGAAAGACGATGTTTCAACTTGCTTAGCAAGCACCTGCAAAGCTTTCACTGTCTCCAAACCTTCCTCATCCCTAAGAAAGCCATACCGACCCATAAACTTGTCGGGTGGCACGTCAGGGCCGACCGAGCCCTCATCAGATGATGGGCTCGACTCACATTGTGAGTCCAATTCAGCACAGTCCAGGTTGGGATCAGCAAGTTGCTGAACCCATCTCTCTATCATAGTCTCCGGGATCTCACGATCTTTGGGACATTGATCAGGAGGCAATTTTTCTGGAACTGTCAGTATCCGGTCTTTTAGGGACTCAATGCTCGTTCCTTGAGTTGCCCTACAACTATGTGACGCACTTAAAGGAGGCGTATCCTGTTCCGGTAATTTAGGCCACTCACCAGTGCCCAACTTCTGTAAATGCGCATGCAACACAATGGGTGACATTCCAGAAATGGCAAATAAGCAAATGGGAGAGAGCAAAGGACCATCCACATGTCAAATGACCTTAAGAGAAAGCCATCGGGAAGGGGCACCTCCACGTGAGCTCTTAACTGGGAGGACAACACTGCAGTTCAATGCCGTCAGTGACCCAACCAACATTATTCCTATCAAATCCATAACTTGTGGTATTGAATACTCCACAACGCTCGGGCAAACCTTGGGAGGCTTATTGTGTCCTCGCTCAAAAAAATTCATCTCGGCACCTTCACAAGTTGCACATTCATGAGAAGAAACACCGAAAAGTGGGTCATGACAAGAGGAGGATTCCTGCAACTCCTGTAGTTGCGCCAAACTCTCTGAAATGTCAACGGTCACAAGCCCACGATGCACCTCATGGGCGTTGAAGTTCTTGTCATCCACACAAGACATTGTAGCCGAGCCTTGCATAGGGCGGCACAACTGCCCGTCATGCTCCACCTCATTGACATCCCGTTCCAGCACCTGGCTGCCCGCCATGTCCAAAGGTGTCCGTGTCTCCGGAGGAGGACATTTATAATCAAATTCATCCCATGGGCCGCCTTGACAAAGGTCCTCCACCAAAGCAAAGCATCCCGGATGCGGTAGGACAACAAGTCCATACCGGGCAAAAAAAGGCAAACCAAGAATGTCTCGCGGCCCAACCGAGGCCAAAAAAACCAAGCAATTGGCGCAGCGCGCCATCGTGAACTGGGAACCTCTTTGCACGGGCACAACGATATCGCTCCGAACCACATATTTTGCACCTTCGAACTCCTTCTCACCAACTCCGAGTAGTCGGAATGGTTGGGTGGCCACCTCTCGGAATGATTCGGGGAATAATTCCCAACCAGCAACCACAATCACCTCATTGCCAGTGTCCCCAAGCGATAGTGCCTCTATTCGTTCCAAGATCCCTTTGTGAGGGATGTATATTCCCGGAAGAATGACGCCCTTCGGAAGCTTCTCGGCGTGCCCAGGTCGAGGCACCCTCAAAATTTCCTCCTCGGCCCCACTGATTCGCAGAACCGGACGCGTACAATATCCGTCATCCCATGCCTGGGCTTGGTTTACCCACATAAGGGGGCATACAGTCACCGGTGAGGCGCCCATATCCCTACCAGCCTGGTCCATCCTCTTGGATTGCCAGCAATGCCGGCAACTTTCTCAATTGTGTCGCTTACCGAGCCGCCCCTTGGCCTTGGCTTTCTCCCTCAACTCCAGATGGAGCGTCCAACAATCCTCCGGCAGATGCAGCGTGCTCCCGCAGCCCTTGCAAGGCGGAAACTTCCCACCTTTGTGTGGTCGTTTTCCTTTGCCACCTCCTTGCGCAGCGGGCTTCGCTTGGCCGCCCTTCCGAATTTTCTTGGACTTGAGTTTGTCCTGGAGCCACTCTGGTGCTTTGTGGGGATGCAAGACCGAGCAATCCTCACGGCTATGTCTTCCCTTGCCAGATGCCGGGCATTTCGGGATGGAGCTTCCACCTGCGCCTGCTCGTCATGACATAGCCAACACCTGGGCTTGGCATATTTCTTGAATCTCTGCAATGCTCAACTCCGGGTCCGCTTGTACTTGATCTTGGTGACCTTCGGGATCCTCGGTTTTGTCCATGTCCTCGACTCCTTCCAAGCCTCTCACCCGGCCCGATCCATTCTTGTTCCCCGTCCGTTGAGCGTTCACCTGGTTCGGCGGGGTCCATGGCTTGGGTTGCGGCGATTGTTGGATGGCATGCCCAAGTCGTCGCATGATTTGCCCCTTCTTGATCGCCAATTTGTGGCGAGACATGAGTGGTTCATCACGAACACAATCATCTCGAGGTAGTTGAATTCCAACCCAACTTTGGTCTCCTCCTTGATTATTTCCTTGAGCAACCCATCCACCTGCATGGTCGCGATGACGTCCAGTGGCCTATCCCTATCCTGCCGTTGCGTGATTCCATCGCGAACGCGGCGGCCCAAGGCTAAAACTTGTTCAACAAAATTAATAAACTCACGTGGCGTTGGAGCTAGTGAAGACGGTTGGACCGTTTGGAAGGCCTCCAAGATCACGTCGTCGTTCGCCTCCGCGAAGACTTCCTCCGTCACTTCCCTCAATAAATCTTGGTACCGGAATTGGTACCGATTCACCATTTCCTTGAGTCGGTTGGATCGGGAGGCGGGAATAAGAGAAAGCAAGACAGCTCTTCTCATGGCATCCGTCAACCCGTACATCCAATTGCGCTCCCAAGCACGAAAATTCAAAAACCACTTAATGGCCGTGGTCCCATTTCCATCCCACTGTGGGGCAACGGACATTCCTTGAACGTCCCCCAAGGTTCGCGGGTCCATCACCGGGGATGCCAGCCTTCCGTGGACCCCGGGAGGAATTAACAGCGGATCCGATCCTTCAAGTTGTGGCTCTTCCCAGTCGAACAGGGCGTCCAAAAGTCGTTCAGGGCAAACTTCATCAAACGCCATCGAACGTAGAATTCCCGAGGGCTTTTGTTTCGGAAGCCCAATCCCATCCTTGAGAGATTCTTGTTGCTTGAACAACTGAAACACCATCCGCGGCATAAACCAACCGTCACCGTCTGCTTCAAAATAGCCGAGGTCCAACCCGGCGCAAAGCCGCCAATCACCCCCCATGCCAGGCGGGGTGTGTCCCTCGTGGGTGCGGTTCCCACTCCTTCCACCACGTGGGGCTCTACCCCGGAAACCCCGGTCATCCGACCGCATCGATGACCAGTCATCCTCGGCAGGGGGGAATCCAAACCCCGGTAGACTTCCCGCAACCCGTTCTCTCCGCGCCGGCATTCCAAAAACTGGGACTCGTGCTTCAGGCTTTGGTGTCGGTGTTGGGATCCCAATTGGATTCACCGGTGGCGTGCCCGCATACTTCAACAATTGATATTTATTCTCCAAAGACTCCAATTTTCTTTGTAATTCACCAATGACATGAGAATCCGACCGCATCCCTTCGGGTGGACCGCCATGGGGTCGGGTCCGAATCTCCTCCCTGAGCGCATGTACCTCATGCTCACTTTGTTCCAACCGGGTCATGAGCAATCGCACCTGTAACTCCAGGTCCTCAACCCTGGCCAATTCTGGCTTGGGCATAGTTTCCACCATTGCTTCCACACCATGCACCCGTCTTTGGGCATCCCCAAAGTTGAGACCTATCCGCCGGATTTCCTCGACCATGTTGGTGGTGACCCGGTCACAATTCAACACGTTGCCTTCCAAACTCTTCAATTCCTCAACCTATTTGTCCAATTGGGCCCGGTGTGAAATGAACCCAGTTACTTCATTCAACACTCCCTCGAGTTGCCGTTTCAACTCATTGGTGGCTTGCTCCCACCCTTGGCGAGAATCGTCCACCTTCGCCTTAAGTGCTTCAGCAACTTGGCGATATTCCAAAGCGGCTGCAGTCGCTTGTTCTAAAGTCGATTGCATTTCCGCTCTCTTCAACTCCAACCGGGACCTCTGGTCCTGCACCTCGTTGTTTACCTCGTTCAACAATTGTACCAAAGCCTCTACCCGCGCCGTCAAAGCTGACCCATCTACTTGTACTCCCCGTGCATGGAGTTCAAGCTCGCGAGAGAGGGCTTGGATGACCTGGCGAATTTCAGAAATCGCCGAAACCGCCTCGAATTTGAAGGTTTGAAGATAGTTGAACGCACGCGTTAGCTGCTCAACCTGCGCCGGCAAGGTTGCTAAATCATGCGTCTCTGGTGTCCACTCACGAATCAGAATCCTTTCGGCTGCCTCACTGAATTGATTCACCATCCGAATCCTCTCAAAGGATCGGTATCCCCATTGTGCGGATTCCATGTTGGTGTCTTCCTCAACTGGGTAGGTTGGCTGGCCCTGCCTAAGCCCAACTACCAAGTCTAAAGGAGACACAACCGTCGACTCATGCCCTGTCGCATAGTCGGAACCCGATTCCTCTGGCCGTGCTGTGATCATCCCGATCATGGCCGTAACCTCTCCGAGAGTCATCCTGCTGCCCGTGTCAGAGCCGTAGGCTAAACCCCCGCCCGGGTAAGCCTCTGCTACCAACAATTCGCCCTCAAGGTGACTTGAACCGAGTGAATCTTCCATTTTTCCCAATTTCCAACCAACCAAATTTCCAACCAATAAAACCAGCAGAGATTTCCAAGCTCACAACCCACTCAAGTCCCTCAGAGCGGGGCAATGACACAAACAATTCCGATTGAAAGCCCAATGACGAAATGACCTAAGAATCCAATGAGGTCCAACAATGATCCAACCAAGAGTTTACCAATGGTCCACAGAAACCCACAAATGATCCACAAATGAGCCACAGTCCAACAATGGTCAAACACGGGTCCACAAATGAGGTACAAATGGGCCACTAGTCCACACGGGAGGAGCACGGGCAAAGGTGCAAATGGTTCCTGAAAGGTGCACCCTTAAGAAAAAGAAAAGAATTCACAAGCGCGAGTAAGACTCCACCTACTCTTCCGGTCGGACCACATGCAATGCAAAGACGAAGACTTCATGGGCACGGGCATTATCCTATGGACTTAAGGTCTTGCATGCATAAGTGTAAACCAAAATTCACACTACTTCTACACGCCGACATGGATGGTCTCACCGGGGGTGGAGGAGTGGGGAGAAATGAACGACACCACCGTTGGGCCATCTGCAAAGAGCAAATGAGTCACACTTCAGTCTCCAGACGTCTTGACTACACCAACATGAGGGAAGGAAGTGCACATGCACATACATGGTCACATGGGGCATGTAAACGCACCAACAAAGGCACCAAACCATGACCCGGTTAGCTCTTAGGATCAACAACTAATCTAAACCAAATTAGCAAATGAGCAATACACCATTGACAATGAGATCCATGAGATTGGGCAAAGAAGCACACAATAGGCCAATGGCCTCCCGGGCTACTCATGGGACCTAACCTCCACCCAAAGAGAGCACGTGCATGGAGAGATGATCCCACCCGACGAGAGCACGTGCATGGAGAGTTGGTCTCATCCCGGACAGCCAGAGAGAGTACATGCATCGCCTAACCATGCCCGAGAAGAGATATTCCCCAACCAAATCCCTTGAGACAGATTGACCTATCCACCATGAGAGAGGGCATGCATGGGGAGAGAGTTTCGCCTAGCCTTGACCCAAGAGAGCATGCATATGAAGAGACCTCTAGCGAAGCTAGGTGGCGTGACAGGCACAAGAGGTAGAAACAATCTTCAGATGGCCATTAACCTGCTGTTTTCAGTACATCGGTGTAATCATAGTGCCAGCTTTCATGTAGCACCTCAATTCCAAGACGAGCAAGGCGCATACTGCATTCATTGACTATCAATACAACCGTGCGCCACAAGGCGTGAGGTAGGATCAAACAATCAAGAAAGAGAAAAAAATCGGAGAAGGACCACAACGACAAAGCAAAAGCAAAACCCCGCAACATCGCAGAAAAATCCAGATGGCAGTGACAGGCGCCCCTGCCTGGGCAGGGGTAAACTCAGGACTCCTGACCACGCTTATTGCTACGCATGCGTGTCGGCAAAATCAGGTCGAGGTCTAGACGAGTCAACTCCCTCTCGCCGCCTTGTCGACGTTTGCGGGGGGGGGGGGGGGCAGCAGGGGGGGGGGGGGGGCACATACATGATTGCAGGTTGGTGGGGCACATGCGAGGCGGTGTAAGTAGTGATAATATGTAGAAGTTCACACGGTATCCGCTTAAAGGAGATGTGAGCAAAGACATAGAGAGTTCGACGCGACTACACTTGGAAGATATGGCGGGCAAGTATAAAGAGAGGCCCGTACACAGGGCTCAGGTGAGGCAGGCTTGGGTCCGTGCATGACGCGCGCTGGTGTCCGGGGAGCATATCAGCTGCGCACAGCAGAGAAAAGTGAGACGTTAGCGCCAGCCGTTGTGCCTGCAGTGGTGCGAGGAACCCGCTGATACGATGCCACAGTGAGCCCCACTGCAGTGGACTCAGTGTCTGGGCAGTGGACCGGCGCACCGTATGGCGCCCTTGGCGGGCGCGGCGTACCTCTGGGGGTGGGGTTTTCGAGGGGGTGACCTGCGTATTTTTGGCATGCGGCAGTGGGCGTGGGGTTGGGCTGTATCGAAGTCCGCAGGGACGAAGATGTCAGGGTCATCGTACGCCGTTTTCTGGGCGATGAGGGGCAGTTGCCCATGCATATACGCCCGCAGACTGCGTACGTCAAATGTCCGCAAAGAGATCACAGGTAGGGAGGTTGTGGCGTCCAACAGGACAGTCTTGGGGGGTACAGGAGTCCGCCAATTCGGATGCGCCTTCAGGTCACTCCAGGGGATTGAACCAGACAATTTTCTGTATTGTCGTCGCAGCAGGTCTTCCCACCATAAGGTGGGGTAAAGCAGGGACAGCTCCCAGTACGCGTAGGCGAAGTTGGATTGAATCCACACAGGGGAGCTGGCAACATGCAGAGAGTTCAGTGCCAGGGCATGTGCCATACCTCGCACAGTATGGCTGGCCATCGCGCCCTTGGGGTGAGGATATCGTTTTATTTCGGGCTGTGTAGTCATGTGACCATGCAATACTTTTTTTTTCAGGCCATACTGGATTTCATAACCCACGCACTCGACCTGTACCTCCAGGAACGTGAAACTGCGGCCTAACTGTTGGACATCGAGGGTCATATCGTACAAGTCCTGGAGGGGAAGGGTGAGCTGTCCTGCCCAGAACTGGACCTCAGGCAAGGGGCAGAAAAACATGATGTTATCGCGGAACCGCGCGATTTTGACACGCAGCGGGAGGGTAGAACCCCAGGGAACATCGGCCTCCGCTGCCATGAGGGTGATGTCAGCATTTTGGGCTGACAGGTACCCACCGATAGCGGCGCCCTCACACTGGCGGTTGCATGTGTCACCCATGCAGAAAAAATTGCTCAGGAAAAGGTCGGCAAAGATTATTTCACGGGCTTCCGCCATGGTGAACGTGCGCCAGCAATTTGTGCCTTTTAGGCCGATAGCATCAAGCTTCTTCTCCTTGGTTCGCGCGATGGAGAAATGGATGTCCTTTGTCTCGCGGTGGAGGTCCCGCATTTCGGCGTATCTGGCAGCCAGCTCTCGGTGCGCGGAGACAATGCGGTCCAGCTTCAGGGAGGAAAACATGCGAGCCAGGTCAAGTTCCCCCCCCCCCCCCCGGGTACACCATGTTCCAAGAAATAGGCGCGGGCCGGTTCTATCAAAACCCTTTATCAAGTGCTGTTGGTTCAGGATTTTATGGTCATAAAGCTCAGGGTGTATGCCCGCTCCATAAGCTGTGCTATGCGACCGCCTTGCTTCAGGGTGGGGGCCAGAGGATGGCCGGCATGCTGAAAAGTTTCGCGTGTTGCTACCTGCTCCACAGTCCGCGGGGCGGTTGGTGTACCAGCCCCCACCGACTTCTGTTTGAAAGTACTGGTGGTGGAGGGTATGCGCCACTTGCGTTTGGCGGCACATGGCACATGCAAGGCATCGGGGGATCCCTGCCCCCGGGTCTTCGCGCGTTCAGACAGGTCATTGTACCACGCGACCGCTTGCGGGAAAGCGTCACTGGGGAATGCGTCATACAGATCTGCGCTGCATGCACCCGGCGGCGTCAGGTGCAGGGGGGGCAGGCGGAGCCCCCGCAGCCACGGGAGGCACTGGTTTAACTTGGTGCGCATCGCCGCAGGTGGCTGTACTTTCTGGAACAGGGGCAGCACACGGGAGAGGATGTAAGAATATATTACCATCACCGCCTCGATATCAGCCGCGGACGTCGCGGTGTAGTGGTGGCAGTGTTCTGGTCTATCGTTGTATGCTTTCAGGATCACCCGGAGCCAGAACACATAACAGACCACCACGTAGCACAGACCATTTTTATCCAGGGTGACCGCCCTGTGGCAGGGGAATTCCTGACGGAAACCACGGACATCCCCGGTCGACAGGACGTCATCCTGTTCACCACAGTGTGAGTCATGTGCCAGGTACCGGTGGACGGTGGCGGCAAAATTCGTGAAAGGGGAGGGCCTACTTTTAGGGATCTGTTTACACAACGCTTGCAGATTATGGGGGGCACGTGTATGTACCAGGTCGCGAGCTGGGCGGGTGTATGCATTCGCGCTTGTCGTGAGTATGCGTGCGTGTGACTCCCCAAATCTCTCACGGAGTTCATCAGGAAAAAAGAGGAGCTGACGTTGGCAGTGGTGTGCCTTGGAGGCAGTGTCCCCGCACCCACAGCATGGGATGTCACGTAGGGTGGCAATGTTATTGCTAATGGAGAGATCAATGGTCGCTGGGACAAGGGTGCTCCCGAGCTTACATACAGGGTTTGGTACGACACGCAGCATGGAGGCAAGATATTCCTGCACAACGCGGGGCAGCCGAGTTTCTTTCAGGAACAAGCGAAAAGCCTTGCTAACGCGCCTACACAGGTGGTGGCTCTGGGTGGGTAGGGGTAGGGCCAACATATAGGGCACGTGGATCGCCGTATGCCGGGCCACATAGGGGATGAGCTTCTGCTGCAGTGGCACGAAGTTATGTCTGGGCAGGGCTTTTCTGGCCGCCGTCAGGATGCATCTGGCATCGCCAGGGTGTATGTTCAGTCGCCTCAGGGCGGGCAGCCAAATTAGCAAATGAGCAGTACACCATTGACAATGAGATCCATGAGATTGGGCAAAGAAGCACACAATAGGCCAATGGCCTCCCGGGCTACTCATGGGACCTAACCTCCAGCCAAAGAGAGCACGTGCATGGAGAGATGATCCCACCCGACGAGAGCACGTGCATGGAGAGTTGGTCTCATCCCTGAGAGCCGGAGAGAGTACATGCATCGCCTAACCATGCCCGAGAAGAGATATTCCCCAACCAAATCCCTTGAGAGAGATTGACCTATCCACCATGAGAGAGGGCATGCATGGGGAGAGAGCTTCGCCTAGCCTTGACCCAAGAGAGCATGCATATGAAGAGAGTTTTGCCTAGCCCTGACCTAAGAGAGCATGCATGCACTTGGAGAGAGAGTGGCGAAAGCTCGACCAATGCCTGGCCTTGAATCTAATCACAAGATGGCAAAACCACGGCATGACTTAATTGGATAACTCCCAAGTCACGGGCACTTGAAAAAAAATGAAAGAGCCCAAGAGTCTCAAAGGATCAAAGACAACGGTCACGTGGCTTTAAATGCTCAATTTACCTCTTGATGAGTATGACGAATTGGGAGAGAGAGGGAGAGTGTGGGAAAGCACCAAATCCACCTTGGGGAGAGGAAATACCATATGTTCACCTTGACCATGGAATCATGGGCACCACCAAGTTTGAGTCACACCATGAGGACACAAATGAACCATGCATGAATGACAAATGCAATGTCAACTCTTGGAATGAATGCATGAGACCTCAAAACCGAATATGGTGTGGCACCTCAATGGAATCCAACTGCAAAGCAACAACCAATGTATCCCACAACCAGCGGTGCGCCTACCTATGCTCCCCTTGGTCTCACCTCTCGTCCCCTTTGGAAGACACCCCATGTGACTGGTAGGTTTTGCCGTGACTACTAATATCACCATAGCAGAGATAAGGACGGTCTTGGTTTCCCGGATGTACTCCCTCAACACTGCCCAAAGAAGCGATCAACGTACATACTATGGCTGTCACATAGTCTTCCTCCGGTTGGATAAGTGATTCCAATTTCCACATGATAGATCTAACACTATTAGCACCAAACTGGAAGGGTATTCGATTGGCTGGCCTGCATTACGGCGCGACCAAAGACGGCGCGCGCGCACACAGCAGCAGCCAATCGACGAATCGGAAATCCAATTAATGTTAGAACAAATGCTGGCCAACCGCAGAATTGAAAAAATTCAATGCAACATCAAAAAATGCAAAGACAGAACTGAAATCTGCAATCGGAATGAATTCTGGGATCGAAATCTGGGATTGGAATCAAATACTGACATTGCATAATAATTTACACCTGAAATGGCACACAAGAAGCAACATGAGTGTGCAAAGGAGAAGTGGGCAACAAACATGGATTCTTCACATGGCTATACCCCAAGTTTTACAACCAATAGGTATGACCTGAACATTGGCCTCTTCGTGGGGGTCAACAACTATGGGCAGTTAGTGCTGATGGGCCAAGCCATTGTCGTGGGCGAAAAAACTCGCGACTTTGAGTACCTATACCCACTGGTTGGCGGCCGTGGGCATCGCGCCCGTGGTCATGTTCACGGATGCATGTGTGAAGGCTTTGGGGGCCGTTGCCACCGTTTTCCCCAATGCCAAGCACTTCTGGTGCTACTGGCACATTGCCAAGCACGTGGCCAAGAACCTGAAAGGCGTTCTTGGCCACGACACTTTCACTAAATTGGTCCGCCTCATGGCCCGTGCACACCGCCAAGTCTCCATTGTTGTCTTCGAGCACATGTGGAATGTTGAGATTCTTGGCGCCCCAATCTTTTCAAGTGGACATACATATTTGAGTACTACGTGGGGGTAGGACCACGTTGGACGCTGGACACGCTGTTTTCAAGTAGGTGTGTTCACACGGGGGATTGTGTCCACGCAACGGGTGGTCAAAGGAAGGCCGCCTTACCAAGCGCAAAACGTTGAACGACGTTTTTGATGCACCCACGGTCACTGTGGGGCAGCTCATTTTGAAATGGGAGCGTCTTGACACACGCGTGACAACGGGCTCTTTTCGCTCCCGGCAAGAGACGGCCCAGGAACCTTTTCCAATGTCGTATGAGGCAATGAAGGACCCGCTGACCACATGGGGGAGGGATGAGGCAGCCCATCAGATGGTCCTTACCTTTGGGTACGACATCAAGAGGCTGCCGGACTACGCATACGAGGCCCTGGCCCCTCCCGCCTCTGACAACTGTCCTAACCGCACAAGGGGGGTGGATGATCTTTTGGAGTTCGATCTCCCCCACACAATGGTGACCCCCGCGGCTAATGCAATCACCTTTGAAGTTTCCAGACAAGGAACCAATGTAGCTCAACTATGTTCAACTCTTGGGGCCCGTCCAGACCTCCGTTGGATCTACCACCTACACCTGGTGTGCACTTTCGCATTTCCTACCATGCTTGGGATGCCCTGTAGGCATTTTTGGCGGGTACTGCGCGACGACGCATTCGCCGCTTTCCACTTGGGCCTTGTGCATTCCCAATATTTCTTGGAGGACCCTCCCAAGCATGAAGAGTTGGAGGTGACGTCCCGGAACGTGGTTGGGAAGCTTTACCACAGCCATGAGCGTGTTGGTCCTTGTCCCGTGGAGGCACCTAGTGTGGAAGGCATCGTTCCGGAGGGGGAGGGTGAGGCGGCACTTTTGGTTCGCCAAGGGGAGGTCCAAAGAATAAGGAACCGGTTGCAATTGAGTGCCTTGGCTGGGGAGTTTGTGGATCTGGCGATGGTTTCGCAAGAACGCTTTGAAGATGCTAGATCTACTTTGCGGACGTGGATTGACACGCAAAGGAAACCATTGGGTGACCTTAAAGCGGACAATCCAGCAAAGCCAGCCACCAAAGCACAAATACGAAAGGCATCGGAGATGGCTACCGGCGAAAAGAAGAAAAAGAAAAACACCGCGGAGCCCGACGTCCCACCCCCCCCCCTACCCCCACCAGCAGTGTACGTCACCCCCCCGTTGGTACCCCCCTTCGTCCCCGCTTAACCCCAAGGGCCTTTTGCTCCCCAACCGATGCATGAAGAGGGGAGTGATGATGTAGTGATGCTTCGCAGGGTGCTCCCCCCTTCCCCATTTACATTCTCCCTTCCGGTGTACATCGGGTTCCACCACCCTCCGGTATTGCCCGTTTGTCTCAGGGTGTCCACTCCTCCCAAGCTACATCCAGCACCCAATCATTGCAACCCCCAATCCTCCCTTTCTCTCAAGCCACCTCAAGTAGTCAAATTCCCATCCCACATCCATACTTATACACGCAAGGCTCCCAAGTCCCATTGTCCATGGGCATGCAATGTTGGCCCAACCCCGGGTCGGTGCCAACTACGGATGCCGCATACTTTCCCTTGGATCAAATTCTGAAACCCGCACCACCGGCGCCCAAGAAAGAGGGCGGTAAAGGCAAGGGCAGGCCCCGAGGCAAGGTAAAGAAGTAATGGAATGCAATCTGAGTGACGTCGTGCGAAGACAAGGGGCGCGCTCCCTTGGTTCGTCTTGTCCTTGGCACGTGGTGAAACTGGGTCGTGCATGGGGTTAGAGGGCACATGGGGGCCCGTACTGCACCCCTCCCCCCCCTGGAATGGATTGAATATGGTCCCGCTTGGGGGTGAATGGCAAGGGGCGCGCTCCCACTGTGCGTCTTCCCCTTGGCACGTGGGTCGTTTGGATCATGCATGGGGTTGGAGGGCACATCGGGGCCCGTACTGCACCCATCCCCCCCTGAATTGCACGGAACATGGCCCCGCTTAGGGGCCCATGACAGGGGGCGCGCTCCCACCGTGCGTCTTCCCCTTGCCACGTGCTGCAATGGGGTGATGCATGGGATTAGAGGGCACATGGGGGCCCGTGCTGCACCCCTCCCCCCCCTGGAGTGGTTTGAATATAGCCCCGCTTGGGGGCCAATGACAAGGGGCACGTGGCACCCATTCCCCTTATCCCACCGTGAACTTTCTTTTCTTACCCACGCGCGCCTATGGTTGCTGGTGTGCAACCCCCTTAAGCCCCACGCGCCCCGACACCCATTGGGCCAACCAGACCCTTTGTTGCACCCTGCCAGTGCGCTTGGCCTCAGTCCTAACCTTCTCCCACCTCCCCAACACGAACTTTTGGATTTCTCCAAAACGCCTCCCCAAGGAGTAGGGCACAACGCACCCAAATGGCACGCGCAACGTCTCGTCACCCGCAAGCGCCAACGCAAGCTACCCCACCCAACACAATGGCACAAGGGGAGGCTCATTTGTCCGGGCCTCCAGAATGGCTGTCACCTCGCCACACATGGCGTCCAGCTTGCCGGAGGCCCGCTGGCCCGGTTTACGCGCCATGTCCCCCCCCCATGCAGCCAACATGGCAACATCCTCCCACATCTCGGGCACGGTCGTGAACTCCACGCCCGCGCCGACTCCGGGGGGGTCCTCAAGGGGGATGTAGTGTCCCTCCTTGATCCACTGCGCCATAATGCGTGCCAAAAGCAACGCATATCGCGCAATCCCCCTATTCCCGTTCCTCCGCACTGAAAACGTTGTCTCCAGCTTAGGCGGGGACACCCAAAAGTGGACTGGGCGCATTTTGGTGCACCCCGGGAGACCCTCAAACAGAGTGCCGAGGTGGGTACATATGCACTCCACCTCGGCGTATCCCGCACCACTCGTCACACACACGTGCGCGCGCATCGTGCCGTCCGGGTGGGCCTCAAAAAACAGGGCATACAGGTGTCCCACACCCGGAGCGCCACGGGGGGCACTGAACCGCCGGAGGGTCAGGGGGTGGCGCCGGTCCACCCACCTCCCCGGGATGTAATACACACCCGGGACCTCTCGGAGCGTGCCATGGCTCGCACTCTCTACCAACTCCTTCTTCCCTCCATACTTGTACGCCGGCTGAGGCTTCCGGCGTACGGCACCCTTGGCGGGAGGGTTCGGGCGGGCGCCCATGGCAGGAGCCTGCTTGGGGGCTGGTTTTGGGGGGGGAACGGGCCCTGCGCCCTTCGGGCTTGGTTTGGGCGGGGGGGCGGGGGGCTGGCAGGGTTGGTCGACGTCCACTGGAATACTCAATTCTGGTTCCGTGTCCACCCGGGCCTTCCGCTCCTCCTATTTGTCCTCCCTCCCCTCCTCGTCTTCGGCCTCCTCCCCCTCCTCCTCTTCGGTCTCCTCCACCTCCTCCTCCTCGGCTTCCACCCCCTCCTCCTCTTCGGCCTCCTCCCCCTCCTCTTCTTCGGCCCCCTCCATCCCCTGCCCCCCCACAAAAACATGGTCGCCCTCCGATTCCCGCAGGCGCTCCTCGTAGTCGGCGGCGTCGTCGGGCGACCACTCATGGAGGCGGAGATGTTCCCCCCCTTGGTACACCTCCTCCGCGTGTTGGTGGGCCGGCACCCTCACGTCCCCCAAGTCCCCCTTGTCCCAAAACATTTTGCGCACCGCCCAGCCCGATGGGTGCGCAAGGGCCAGGAGGAGCTCGCAGGACACCTCGCACTGCATCTCCTCGTTTGCCCATGCGGGCAAACCCCGCTCTTCTTTGTCCTCCGCGACCTTGACATTCGCGAAGTCAGAAATCCCGAACAAAAAATGTTTCGGGTTGGCTGCCATCCCCCACCCCCGGAACATCGCGGAGTGTTCTTCCCTCTTTTTGGTGTTCTTTTTGGCGTCCCAAAAAAAACAATGGTGACTTGAGGGCAAGACCAGTCCCCCATGAAGGTATTGCCCTCCTCGTCACCCACAACCACCGGGGTGTCCAATGTGGGAGGCAATGGGACCCTGGGGCGCCTTCTCGCGAAGGGAGGTCCCTGGCAGACCCGGCGCACGATGCACGTGTCGCTTGGGCCCGTGCTTTGGGGGCGGGGGAGCACGGCCTGCAGGAAGTAGGAAAAAGTGCTTTTCCAATGCTTTAGGGTATACTTTAGTTGTATTAGAGGTGCTCTAAGCACTCTTGCATTTTTATCTTAGTATTGGCCTAACCAAAATGGGTGATAACACATTTTGACCTATGGAACCAAACACTAAATCAGGATGTGGTGTGGACCCCTTTATCCCCAAGCTATATGCACCAAAACATCTTTTCCTGGGTGACTGAGGCACTGATATACTGAAGGCAGAGCCTATGAACTTATCTATGTTTTCTCATGAATTCCTAGCTATCCTAGTGGTATGCACCCTAGAAGGCTGGGGCACCTCTTTTTGAGAGGTCCTGGGTTCAATACCCACTCGGCCTAGCAAAGTAGGAATATCCCATGTGACATGGCAGTGACCTCAGCGCCACAAGCCATGCCACCTCAGCATCTATGAGACCCAAAAACAAAGAGTGCACATCTCAAGATGGCAGTATGGAAGAGTGTGAGCTCTTGGAGCAGTTTTTCAATCAGTTTTTCACAAACATGTAAAATATTTCATCCTGAGTTGCAATGTATGTTAATTGCTGTGGTCTATTGTTGATAGTTGTCTTCATCTAACTCGTTGTGACTGCAGCCCTTCATGCTTTTATCCTGTTTATCTTCTACTGAAACGGGACCGAGTGGTCAGGAGCAGAGGTCGCAGTGGCATGGGCAGCAACATTGCTTGGCACAGAAGACATGACGATGGTGTTGACTGAATACTATCCTGCAAACAGATATGGTACACATAGCCAATGAAATACCTGATATGCACACATGAGAAATCGACCCTATCATCCACTAATTGATATAACTACTAAACATCCAAGATTGCCTTATCTATCCCACATCCTATGTTCCTAACAAGAAAATGGAATATGATGTACCTTATCCCATATATATCCCATATATAGGGCCATATAATGTTCCCTTAGGGGTAATATACCAGGGTAAGGTTGTGACCTGCTTCACCCCCCCACTTAACACGACTGCCACGGGCAGGAAGTATATGCCCAAGAGGAACGTAGCAGTCACAAACAGCAGCTAATGGCAGGTTGGCAGGATTTGCTCCAAAAGGGTATCGAACCTACGCAGGCAATCTCGGAGCCGGCCGCACGGCCGCTGAAGTAGCTCCGACCGGTGGGAATCCAACCACCGCCGAAATCCAGAAATTCACGAACGGGATCCCGCAGGTCCCGCAAAAAGTAGTAGGCGAAAATCGCGAGCTGTTGCGCGCAGAGTCTCGTCCCCGCGTGTTGCATAAGGCACTGTGGGGTCCAGCAGGTAAAACTGGTATTTTTATCAGAATTAAAACTAAAGACAAAGTGAAATCACACTTTTAAACAATTCTGAAGGTAACGGTACATGCAAAACGGCGCAACGCGACAGTGCCAAATTTTTTTCTTTGGAAAGGAAAAAGCCAGCAACAGTGCCAGAAGGGTCTGACAGTAGCTTAGGACAGTGCCGCCGAAAGGGAGCACGTGGGGAAACAATGATAGAGGTCAGGGATGCATGACTGACTTGTGCTCGCCACTGCCTTGTGCATGCTTAGGCCACTTAACAAACACGGCCACGATGGCCCACTATGCGCGCGGTAGCTCACTAACTAGAGGAAAGAGGCCAGATGGCCTCAGGGTAAAGAAACCGCTGCAAACACTAGGCACAAAGAAAAACACGCGTACGATGCCCACACCTTCGACCTTCGTGCTTTAGACAATTCAGGAGAGCTTGTATGTGCTTGATGTTGCTTGATGTGCTTGATATAACGCTTGTTTTAACGAGTGAGTTCTTGCTTGTAAGATGTAAGCTTGCTTGCCCACTTGCTTGTAAACACTCAGACAAGGCCTAGCCGAAGACCCACTTGTAAACTGACCCAACAACAAGAAAGACAAACCTGTGGGGTGTCAGTATGCAGTAGAATGGGGTGGATGGATAAATAAATCGTGGAGTACCAGAAACCAGCCACGGTTGTGGCTGCATGTTACGGGCACGGCTCAGCCAAGGGCCGTGTCCGTGTGGATGTCTAATTTAGCATGTGTGTCACACCTGATGCATCAGATAGAGGGTAAAGGAGGAGGTACGGAGATGGGATGAGGGTGTGAGTAGACACACCTAAATAGACAAACCTCACAACCATATAATAATAACCTGACCTCACTTCTAACCCTCCGCCTAGGAGCCATATTACGTATATATATCACATATACACATAAAAGAGCGATGCACGCTAACAAACACAAGACATACTTGTGCGCGCACACCCATTGGCAGAACCCGGAGGCACACACTGTCCCGGAGGGCATCACAGGGTGTGGGTCTCGCGGTGGCGGCCTTGGGGCACATGTTTCCACACGCTCACACAAACAAGATCTCCCACAAACCCCTCACGTACATACAAGAAACGGTAAACATACTCCCAATAGAACACGTGTATAGATATGCCATCTTGTTGCTTGGTGTTCGTGTGTGTCTTGGGGGCGTGCGTATAGACACTTAGGTTAGCTTGACCGTTACCCTTGTCGGTGGGTGTGTTACCGGCGGGCAGTAAGGCAGGGGGTCACCTCCGTGTGCAAATGTGTTGAGGTTGCCCGTACTGTCCTGCTGGTATATCAGCCAACCCAGCTCCCCGGGGGCACGATGACATGCCCCGAAGGAGCCTTTTACTCCCCCTGCCCCCATACACCGTGTATGACGGTGCATGTTTACACCTCCGTGTCCAAACTTGCTATGGTGTACACGGTTACAAAACCCAAAGGTAGGTCAACCTATGTCTTGCTTGATCGGGGGCGGGTGATAACCGACGTAACAGGTAACCATATACTCCCATAATTAAGGTAAGCGCATGACACACACGCACGCCATCTAACGGACACGGGCCACACGCGGCTTTGGTGTGTCACGGAGAGGGAGGTCCGTGTGTGTTGTGGAAACCCAAGTCCACGCACGGGCCTCCACAAAACCATGCCACGCCCATATCCGAACCCGTTTGGTTGGGCGTTGCGACAGAGGACTCCTCGGGTGATGTGAAAATCCAAGCCCACTCGCGGGGAACTCTAGAGAAAATATCAACATATATATCCTCTCATAAACATCTGCATGTGCACACTCGTCCTTTTCGTCATGTTGTTTGTTCGCTGTCTTTGCAGGCAGGAATATCCCCCGTGAAACTCATTACAGACATGAAGAGAACACCCAGCCAGCATGCGGCCCCATGCAATGGCAATGGAGGGTACTCACTCCCAACCCGGGCACGCATAGCGACCGGGGATAAATATCCAGGCGGCGGAGATTGCCCAAATCCGCAACGCCACCCTTTGCCTTTGAAGACCCCACCCACTCATGGAGTGACGGGGCAAAGGCACCCATTGCAATTCATATTATAATACTTGTATTGTAGAGGACAACCCCTCCCTCTAGGCTTAAGTCCTCGCCGTATGTAGTGCCAATTTTGCACGCCACGAAATTGTTTCCACGTAATGTGAGCCACACGAGTACTTCGTACCTTGTATACCATAGCCTGGTGTGGACAAGGGCAAATCGATGGAAAATCATCACACGTAACACAAAAAGGGAAAATGGGTTGTACCCGCCAACCCAACGAAGTTTTCAAGCCTTCGCCATTTTGAGCAAATGTTTTAGCTCGTTGGCTTGGTTCACGGGTCAGGGACGGTCGTGGGGTCGTGGTTTCAATACGGGGCGGCACTCTGAAACCTTGCAAGCACCACCATGCGCACAACTCGGTAGAGTCTTCGGGAAGTGCTTGCCACGTTGTTAGCACCCTTGACGGGGGGCGTCATCGTGGGCAGGTCCTTGTCCTGGTGGTGGTAGGAGTGCTCCAGTAAGACCCAAGGATAGAGGTTTGAATGGCATTAAGACCCCCAAAAGAACACGTCCCACTTCCGCCCCAGGCTATATGCCACGCTAGCCCACCCCAAGGACTCTCAAGCCTTTAGTGGTGAGAGAGGTAGACGATGGGGTAAACCTGCGGTACCCACCGCCCTGCACCGGTGGGGATTTTTGTAACCGAGGAGCGCGCCGTGCATGCACATATTCTTTCCTGTCTGCAACTGCTTCTCGCTCTCTCCTCCCTTCCCCAAACAATAATATATCCCCATATTGGTTAGGGTTTTCTTTACGTGGCACGCTCATGAGAGCCGTCCGCTAAGGTGGGTGAGGATGTCAATGGTTTGGACGAAATTCTGTTTCCGCAAGTAATCTCTCCAAATTTGATTGTAAGACGGTTAGAAGATTTCAACGGGTTCCTCGGTATCCCAATCCTTGGTGTACCCCCCCCAGCGCACCTTGAAGAGAAGTCTCTTGCGGTAAGTACGGTGACCTAATATTTTCTTGACATTATAGGTGTCCTCCTCAAACTGGGAGGGCACTCTAGCAACCTCCCCCGTGTAATTTAGAGGCACGGGGGAGCGAGGGGAGTTGACCGTTTTCTTTAAACAATCAACGCGGGCGTCAACTAACCTCCGTTGGTCCAGTTGAAAAACATAGAGGTCGTGTGCATTCTTGGCCACAACCTCATAGGGCCCATCCCAATAGGGACACGTCTTATCACCAAGGCTTTTGCGTTGGCGACAGACCCATACGCGGTCCCCTTTTGGAAAATTGGGGGTCATCCTCCTACTCTTATTATACTTATGAGCCATTGTCTCTTGCACTTGAATGATAGCCCTACGTGTAAGAGCAATAAGCTCTTCACGCCGTTGGAAGTAATGAGCGGCGTCTTGGGCAACCCCCTCAGGCTCAGCAAGAGGAGGCCCCTTAGTACGGTTGTGTTTACCAACACAATCTCGTTAGGTGTACAACCTGAAAGACCTGTAGTCTCATGCCACGCTCGTACAACGCCGGACAAAACCTCTACCCAATTATTGCCCTTCTTCAAGGTTAGGGCTTTAGCAACGGCACGCCTTAGCTGGTTGCCAGTATTTTTGGCTTTGCCATTACCTTGGTGCCTACCCGCGAGACACATAGTCGAGCGGGCACCAGTCTTAGAACAAAGGGTTCGGAAATATTGGCTCACAAATTGTGGCCCACGGTCGGAGCATATTTCACAAGGGGCTCCGAACCTATCCACCCAGCGCCCCATTACCAAATGGGCCGCTCTTTTCCCCATTAGCCCTTCATCCTTGTTCTTCATGATGGGGTTTAGGAATAGGGATCGCGATGAGGTAGCCGGAAAGCCGGCATACACATAGGAGCATTCGGTCATACACCTCTCCATCATGGGAGGTGGAAGGGTAGTGAAACACATCAAGCGCTATGGAGTCGATCGGCCGCATAGGTGTAGGCATAGGGGTCATGTACCCTTGCTTGCGCTTGGTGTCATGCCCGTGAATGGCACATGAGGGACACATTTGACATTACAGTTCCACTGCTTTGTACAACCCCTCACCTTCCACGCCATGGTTAATTTCCCTCCAGTGTTTTTCCACGCTGGAGGTAGTTAAGTGAAGTGCATCATGGTATTCGGCCACCAAACGATGCACTAGCGGCGTAGGAACACACCACCGTCCATTACGGACGAGCTTGTTATCCACCAACCTCACTCCATCTTGGAAGCTCCCATTCAAGGCATCTTGCCACATTTTTTTGTAGCGTTGACAATTTGGGTAGTGTTTAGCCCAATTTATCTCAAAAACATTGGGAGCATCCTCCCCATGTATAGGAGTTGCTCTTTGTGGGACTTCCAAGATTTTTGTATCCTGACAATTCGCTCCAGTCTCCGAAGCTTTCTCTTTTGCTTCGTCCCCCCCCCCACTGGAGCGGAAGCCAGAGGGGGTGGATCACACGCGGGTGCCCCTTGAGCCCGAGGCGCTGCTTTAGACCTAGTAACAACTGGCGCCACAACCGCCCTAAATACAAGGGGGCAGGCGAGAAGTTCCTCCTTCTCGGCCGGCATCATGTCCCGCACATCCCCGGCCGCTTAGGCTGTCCCATGTATGGACACATCACCGAACGCCGGGTTAGCAGGGTAAGCCGAACGGGACAAGAAATCACCCACGGGGTTCACGGGCCCCAGAGTGTAAACCACATCGAGGTCGAATTTACAGAACAACTCATCCCCACGTGCTTCGCGCGGAGAGAGACCCCCCACGGTCTTGAGGTCCTCCGTAGCCCAATATCTAAGGCTACGGTGGTCCGTACGGACCTCCACGCGCTTGTTCCCCAACCAACCATGCCATTTTAAAAGCGCCGCCACTATGGCGTAGCATTCCTCCTCCCGAGGGCTCCAATTTGATTGGCTGACTTACAATTTGCAGGAGAAAAAGGCAAGGGGGCGTAGAGCACCATCGGGACCTTCCTGCTGTAGGGCCGCCCCCACCGCCCAATTACTAGCGTCCGGGGTGAGGACAAAGTCCTTATCCCAATCGGCTAGTTGGAGGGGAACAATATCCGTAATGGCACGCTTGAGCTTCAAAAAGGCCTCGTTAGCCAAAGCATTCCATGTTAGGCCTATCTTTTTCCCATTCTTATGCTTAGGCAAATTCTTCAACATCTCAATCAAAGGAGTAGCTATGGAGGCGTAATTGTGGACATAGCCCGAATAATAGTTGGCGAGCCCCAAGAACCCCCGGAGCTCGCGAACATTATCCGGCTTTTCCCAACATTCAAGCGCCAACATTTTCCCTTGCGCCGGCCGGCGTGTGCCATTTTCCAACACATGGCCACAAAATTCAACCGAACGAACAAAGAAATCGGTTTTGCTAACCGAAGGAACCAACTCTTCTTGTCGTAGCCTATCCAACACGGCACGCACGTCCCGGTCCTGGTTAGCCAATAGCTCCTCCTCCGTCTCACCGGAGGAACCAATAATAATATCATCAATATAGACGTCCGCACAATCCAAACCCTGTAAAACATGGTCCATGACCCGTTGAAAAATAGCGTGCCCATTCTTGATACCCATAGGCATAACACGCCATTGGTATCTCTTACCCGCCAAATTCATGGCGGTCTTAGCCCGGGACTCAGGGTGAAGGGGAACTTGATGAAACCCTTTACTCAAGTCCACAATAGTGAAAATTTTGTGTTCGGATTGGTTTTCCAACATTCATTTCAATGAGGGGGAGGGGCTGCGCGTCCTGCAAGGTAGCCTCATTAAGTTGGCGATAGTCCAAAACAAGGCGCCATTTCCCCTGCTCTTTCATGGGCACAACGAAACGGTTGGACGCCCACTCAGAGGCAGGGCACGGCTCAATGCAGCCACGAGCCAAAAGGTCCTCCACTATTTCTTGCTTCGCCGCGGCACGCTCCCCCACCAACCGTATAGGTTTCACGGATTTGGGTTTGGCGTTCGGGTATAGGTCAAGTTTAGCAAACCCCAACCGCTCCGTACCACGGACCTTAGGGTATTCCTGGCCCGTGCGGAGACGCACCTCCCTGCGAAAAACATCCTGCTCATAGTCCGCGAGGATGCGTTTCCTCATGAGCTCCACCTTCGGAGACACAATAGGCTCTTGAGTGATGACAACGCCACCTACACGAGAAGCCGCCAACAATCGTGTGGCGCCTTTCGTTTTTCGGTAACGCTTAACGGTAGTGGCCCTCCCACCCGATAACTCTTTTTAAAACTTGGCAATGCGTGAACGCACGCATTCTTGTGCCTCCAAATCTTCGGGGGTAGGGTCAAGAGTAACGGGCGCGAGGATTTTTTTATGGGTCGCCTAATACGTGAGGGTGCGCACCGAAACCAAATGGTTAGGCACCCTTTCATCCTCCGACTCTTCCTCCGAGGTCATGCCCGGCTCGCCATCGGTATTGGGGTTAGAGACGGCCGGTGCCAAAACGGAGGCCACATGACATTTAGTGGCCGCCAAATTTTCATCCGCAATACCACCGTCCACGTATAGCGCCACCGTGGACCAACCCCGTTGAGGAAGGGGTGTGAGGCGGTTGTTTTGATAGAGACAGGCTTTAGTCTCCGGCCCAGGAAGGTGGTACCCTTGCAAAGTAATTTCCGTAAGGGGTTTCCAGCACTCCCTATGTGTCCACTTCGGCCCTACGACGATGGCTCGTAGTTTTTCTTGTCGAATTTTCGGAACACAATCGGAAAACCGATGATAGGGAGGGCACATGCAATACAATTTGGAGGGGTCCGCGGGAGTGGAAAAGAAATCTTCAAGCGGCAAAACCCAACTGGTAACCTGGGCCATACCCGGGACCCTATTGAAGGCGTCCACATCAGGGTTTTTGCTAAATTGTTTTTTGACACGTGCGGCCCAATATGGCGTGAGGCCATAGTCAGACTGAGTCCACATGGACCCATCACGCCGTGTGGGTAGAACATCACGGGCAAGAGTTTCGGGAGCGAATTCAACGAGCTCCAAAGCACAAGCCCGATCCTGTACGGGGGCCACAGAGGAAACGTCCAAGGCATAGGATATGTGCTTCTCCGCCTCAACACGGCTAGGCGGTTCGCCACCAGGGGGCGTAACCACAATGGCCGGGGCCGGCTGCGTAGGAGTGACCGCCCCAATGACTGGAACGGCTATGCCCCACACGGACTGACGTGACACTTTACCATGAATGGGTTTAACCAAAAATGGTTTGCTGGTTCGTGGAGCTTCACAGAAGTCCCCAATCGAAAAACGGGGGTGCACTGGATGGTGAGAGTACAAACAATTTAAACGGACAAAATGGCTCACACAATGTTCCTGACCCCATGGGTGCCCAAAAGCCATATCCCAAGGTAAATTCGGGACAGGGTACGGGGACACGCCATATTGGGCAACACGAGGAAGTGAAACACTACCATCCACAACCCCCGTAATTTGAATTTTGACGTCTATTTGCTCGTCCCCCCCCGGCAAAGGCGTCTCATTATCGGCTTGCAGTAGGCACCTCCGTTGCGGGGATTCATATTTTTCGGACATTTGGTCTCAAAAACATTGGGGTTGGCCAAAGCGACCGCTTGGCACCCAAAATCCACCAAAACACGGAGGGCTTTGAATTCTCCATTGAACAAAACAACCTGAACGGAAAGTTCGGTTTGAATCTCACTAGTCACTATATACCCCTTCATAACTCTCGATGGAACGAGAGCCACGGTAGTGTCACAGGGGTGCCCGAGGGTTTCTCCTTTCGAAGGGGGCACCTCTGGGCACTCCTACCAACGTCCGCGCCCGTTCGGCGCTCCTTTCCCTCCTTTATCGCCCTTGCTGCCGCCACCCTTAAAATCACCACCACCCTTATTACCACCGCCACCCTTATCGCCACCCTTAGACTTACCACCCTTAGACTTACCCGCAATGCTCCAATGAGTGTCATTGCATCGAGAATTATGCTTACATGTCCGAAGGGTGCTATTGGTGGCACCCCAATCAATCCAAGACATGTCCATCTCCGTTTGTTTACATGTTTTCCAATGTTTGGAACACGGAACCCAAAGGGTGGGTGGCGGTTTAGGCCCGGGGTCGACGGTTTTCTTAGCCGGAGGTTTAGGGTGACCCACGGCGTTGACAGAGGAGTTAGCGGGTTCGGAGGTGTTAGGGTCCGCCGTAGCATCCGCATTAACCGCATTCACCGCGGTTATTGTTTGATGTTGGTAGCTATGTAATTTGCCCCAAGTGGCCTATTCGAAGACGAACCTCAAGACAGGCACAGAAATGCGCAAGAGGGCTCCACAGATGTGCTTATGAAGACATGTTTCGAGCCGACTGGCTCCTCATCAGTTCTGAACGGGCAAACAGTAGGCATGTTGTGCACACATATATGGGGGCTTGCACAGACAGTGTAAAATCATCATTCACATGTAGAGCAACCGGTTAATTCACAGGTGCACAGAAAATCAAAACAATAGAACAAAATATCACCGTCATGTGTGTCGCCCCGGCGCGCAGTGAAGGCGCGCGATATACTCCTGATACCAAAATCCAGCAAAAAATCACAGCCTGAAATTTTCGAAAATTTTGGTCCCACCATCCACACCCATCAGGAGTTCAAGGTAAATTCAGTAACAACTCTTGTTTTGGCATGTCCACCATATCCACTTGGCGCATTATGCGGCGTTCAAGCGCCAAAAAAGATTGGATCTTGGCGCCATGAAAGCGCCTCCGTAGGTTAAGAGAGGGTTGCAAAATGCAAAAAAGGCGCACAGCAGGTATCACCTGACGAAGGTTATAGCACAGACTTTTGACCGGTTTGCCCCAGTTCACACGTACAACCCCATTGTAGTTCAACTTGAAAACGTGAACCACCTCTCTCCGTGGCCTCATCTTACGATGCATATACATGTGCCGTGAGGACCACGCCAAGGGAAAGGGCAAAAACCAAGAAGATGGATAGCCCAGGCGCAGCAAGGCCAGGCGTAGGAGTCTCAGGCATGCAGTGTAAAATGCACCGTGGGAATTCAAACGTAGGTAGCGTACACATTCCCCATGGATCCATCCCCTTCGAATGTGAACAGACGTGTCACTGTTAAAGGGGATGTAATTGCACGAGTGTGTCTCCTTAAAATGTACACAGTGAATCAGCGGCAAGACAGATACCACCCGTACGTCCAGAAAATTCAAACCTCCTGTGACCCCCGCCACGTCCACAGTGAAAGGGAGGTGGGGCGGAAAGACGGATTTTAGATGTGACACAACGTGAGGGGTATGTGACGAAGGGTGTACCAGGCATACGTCATCCATGAAACGCGCCACCCCAATGGGGGGATGCTCAGGCTTGTCAAAACAATTAACTCTCTCGTAATAGCAGAGGATCAGGTTGGCCCAGGGTGCGGCACAGTTGGTGCCCATGGAAAACCCAAAGACCTGGCGGTAGACCCCTTCAGTAGGTGCGTGGAAAATGTTGCGGGCCCACACGAAGTTGAATAGCACTAGCCCTATGCTTAACTCATCTGACTGGGGAATGGACAGATAGGGCAAGGAAGCCTGTAGGGATTCGAAGTCATCTACACCTATAGGTGCCAACAGCCACGATGCGAACAGGACGTCATTAGGCGCAAGGATTCCCTGGTTCTGTCGAGTGAGAGTGTGGCAGCGCGAGTAAGAGAAGGCCTGTACCACGTCTGTCCAAACGAAATTCGTATACAGGGCAGAAAAATCAATAGAAGTGAACCTCAAGTCATTCACACCGTCACCCTTTGACCAAGTACGTAGTCTATGCACAAAATCCAAAGAATCCAAGAAGGGGGGCATTCATCGGGTCAACCATACGATCCAGTTTTAACATCAGAGAGCGCAACGTAGACAAAAGGACCGAACAAAATGTCGTTGACCAGGGGGACAATCCCACTACCGGCCTACTCGGCCAGCGATCGTTGGTGATTGTAGTGCCCTTGTGGCTTTTGGCCAGCAAATAGAAAACTGGGAGCTTCCGAACATCGAAAGCGTCCATGAAGGTCATCATGGGTTTCTGTAATTGCTCGGGAACCGTAGTTAGAACAAAAGAGCGTACGGCAAACATCCACGACCTTCCTTGGTCAATCCAATATTGTTGGGAGGAGAGGGAAGGCAGGCTCAATTTTTCATACACCGGTTGGCCACATGGGTGCAAACCCAACATGTGGGCTCGTTGTTCAAGGCAATATGAGTCTAAACTCATGGTAATATGATCCCCATCCTTGTCGCATGCCACCACACAATGCTCAGCAAAATATTCCTCGAATTTATGTGGCAACCAACAAACGCCTCGAACCAAAAAAGCGGAAGAGTCCAAATCTGCCAAGGTGAAGCGGCACAAATCACGGAAAGCACACAACTTATTCGAAACTAACACTCCGTCTGGCCCTAATTTGTCGAGAACAAATTTGGGTGGGGGGACACCTGACGCTTTTAAGAGTTCTTTGTGCAGAAACGTGTCAAAGAAATTTTCTCTTGGGTGTTTGTGATGGTAGAGTGACCAAAGAAGCACTCGTTCAAGTCGGTGCACTTCATCCGTTGTTTGTTTTTTCCATATCCGTGCGGTCTTGGCCGCCGGTGTGAATGGGGTGAGTTTGCGACCGTAAGAAAGAAGAAAGGACAAATATGGCGGCACGGGCGTGGCGTATTTGTCCCCATGCAAAGTGGTAGGCATGAAATCTCGTTGTTTCAAGCGCGGGGCAATAGGTCTTGAACCAATCACCATGTGCGGTGCATGCAAAGCAATGAAGCGCCGCTTCTCATCGTAAGCCTTCTTGCGGCGAAGGCTATTTAATGACTTCCTGGGCGGCATACTCGCGGGGCGGCATTATTTTCCGAATGGTTTCCTTTCCGTCCCCGTTTCGGCCTTGTCGGATTTTGAACCCCCACTCTCAAATTGGAAGAGCGGGAAGAGCGAGAGGAGCGTGTAGATGTCGTAGAATTAGAAGAGCGCGACGAGCGCGACGTGCGCGAAGAGCGTGATGAGCGTGATGAGGAACTTCTAGAAGAGTGGCTAGAACGACCATTAGAGGAGTTGTGACGCGATGAACGATTGGAAGAACCTCCTTTACGCTTTTTGGTCTTGGAGTGGTCACGGGGTAGTCTCATGTGTTGAAGCAAAAGCCGTAAGTCCGACACTTGGTCCGCCAAGTCCTTTTCTCTCTCGGCGTCTTCGTCAAGTGCTTCACGCAAGATTGTTTGCTTGTTGATCTTGATCTCGGCCTCACACCTTTTTCTCGTTTGATTTTCCTCCCATTTCTTCTTGCCATGGGTATGAGCGCACACGATGTCACTCGTAGCTTTGGTAATGCATTGCAGCACGCATGCTGGTTGAGTAGAATAATCATAAGGCGCTAAGAAGCCACCTTGTGCCCATTTGCCATGCATTGTTTGTGCTTCGGTGAAATATTCCGTGAGTGCATCTTGTGCTTCCTTGAACTTGGAATCCGAGTGTGCTTGCCGTTCACGAATGGCGGCCTTGAGAAGATCGATCTTTACTACATATTTTGCATCATGTATTTTCTTTTGAGCTTCTTCTTCCAAAGTGCGGCAGATGATTGTGCCTCCGTCATAAAAGACATCCTTCTTGGCAACAAACCCGTTTTCTTTGAAATGTTCTAGTTTGTGTAGCGCAAACTTTTTGTTGTAGAGAGCTTTGTGTGCAAGCAAAAATGATAATACCGCCGGCTTCACTCCCGATGGCACATCCCGTACGTCCCAATGAAACTTGCGGTCCCCACGGCGTGGTTTGTTGTTCTCCTTCTTGCGCGGCATAACAGCGCTTGAATGCTTGATGGCTATTGTTTGATGTTGGTAGCTATGTAATTTGCCCCAAGTGGCCTAGTCGAAGACGAACCTCAAGACAGGCACAGAAATGCGCAAGAGGGCTCCACAGATGTGCTTATGAAGACATGTTTCGAGCCGACCGTCTCCTCATCAGTTCTGAACGGGCAAACAGTAGGCATGTTGTGCACACATATATGGGGGCTTGCAAAGACAGTGTAAAATCATGATTCACATGTAGAGCAACCGGTTAATTCACAGGTGCACAGAAAATCAAAACAATAGAACAAAATATCACCGTCACGTGTGTCGCCCCGGCGCGCGGTGAAGGCGCGCGATATACTCCTGATACCAAAATTCAGCAAAAAATCACAGCCTGAAATTTCTGAAAATGTTCGAAAATTTTTCAAAATTTCCGAAACTTTCACGCCGTAGCATCCGCATTAACCGCATTCATCGCGGTTCTATTGTGAGAAGGGCGATGAGTGTACTTCACCGTCGTCTTGTCTCCCTTATTGTGGCGCTCGAGAGCTTCCCTCTCCAATACGCATTTATGGGCAAGGGCGTAGATTTCCTCAGATTTCAAGCGAGGCCTACGTTGTTCCACTTTCATAGTGTAGCTGCGTGTGTGAGGTGTGTTGTTGAGTTTCAAGATCCACTCCTGTAGAGCCGGGTCTTTGCAGTCCACTATCACCCCGGGCCCAGATTAGGAAACGATCTCAGGAACCGCAGTGCAACCTTGAGCGCTATATTTCCTGAGTTCTTTTTCGAATGGGGCGCGCCCCGGCGAAGGGTCAAGGCCACTAAAATCCACCACATAGCTGTCTGGGCTATTCTTAGCTCCTTGCTTGACGACCTTCTCCTTGATCAACGGGAGCTTGCTTAGGAGCCGCTCCCAGATCACGTGGGGATGTGTCTCATTGCTCGGAGGCAACAAACGTTGCCAACGAACATAGAAATCTTCAAGGTCCATGAGGGTCACTTGCCCTTTAACCACCCTGGGGGTGAGGGTTCGCCACCTTTCATCGGCCCTTGAGGGGTCATACTCGTGGACACGTTGTTCCAAAAAGGTCCCACAACTCTTTGAGGGTGGGGGCCGTGCGTGTGTGGTGGGTCACCTCGGCAACCGGGCGTTGATGATCTCCTTTAGCCATGGGGGCAAGGTACTCAAAATCATTTTTGCCTCGTTGGCTTTTTGGTACATAGGATCACACCCCCCCAACAATTGTTGAAGCTTCTCCACACACTCGTCGTAGCTCTCTAGCTCCCCATTAAATTGCGGTTTAGGCATATCATTATCCTCCACCGCTTTGGTGAACTTACTTTTGCACCATAGGCATTTGGTACTGGTGGTAAGCAGGGGGAGCCATGGTTGGGGGTGCACCTCCACTCTCACTTGGTGCAACCTTCACTGGAGTGACTGTACACGTGTCCGTACGATGAGAGGGCGTGTACGAAGGCTTCCCACGGGAAGTGAAAAGTTTTTCCGTGAGGGGATTAATGTTCCCCAACGAAGAGGTGTTCTCCTCCTCATTGGCCCACGGGGCCGTAGGCTCAGTGGGGTGTTCTTCGCCCTCAGGCGTCGCCCTCCACTCGGGAATAGCAGGTTGCTTCTGCTTTTCGGCGATTCCCCTCCGCAAAGTAGGTTCTTGGGGGTGGGGGTGTTCGTGGTGTTCTTCCACCCCCCTCGGCCACCCCGAATCCGGACAAGCATTCGGATGGTAGATGCAATCGTGGGATGGGTGGACAGAGCAAGGAAGGACACACCCACCACCGGATGAACCGGATAGCGCGCCCATGGGCGCCGTAGGCGCCGCCGGTTCAGGATCAGAAACAGGTGGAGGCGCCGATGGAGGGGGCAGGACCACCGTAGCGGGTTCCGCAGGCGTGGAGTAGCAGTGGTTGCACGCATCAATCCTACATGCAACGGCGGCGTAACGCGTAGCGAGCGACTCCACTGCGCTAAAGCACTTAGCCTTGTTGCTGTTGGACATCTGAAGATGATCTGCCACGCTAGCCTCCATCACCTTAGAATCCCGTCGGTAGCCCTGAACCGCCGCGTCAAACTTAGCCAATGTAGACGAGATTTGCGTCATCCGGTCCCGGTAGGACTGACTGATGCCCACGGTAGAGGCTACTGCCTGAGAGAGTTCCTGATGGGATCGCTGCAACTCTAGATTCTGAGTTCGCAGGTCCTTCACTTGTGCCATCAGAGATTGGATGCACGTTTCATAGTGCACCACACACCGGGGACAGCCACAGGTGTGCTGTAGGTCGTCCTCCCCCCGTGTAGGAGCGGGGCCCCTCGAATGTCGAAACGATGGACCCCCCGCTCCACGAGGAGGAGATGACCCACCACCGCCCCCCCCAGCAGCCCCCCCTGCCACCGAGGGACCAGAGAGCCTCCCGGCAGGGCGAGACGGGGGTGTGGGGCGCGCAGCAACAAGTGCCTGCGCCCCCCGACTAGAGGAATGCCCCCCCCCGGAACCGCCACCACAAGATGGCCGAATCAGGTGCGGGATTCCTTGCACTTGCTCGATGTAAGCCACCTGGCGGGGGCGGGGTGACGGAGGAAGGGGAACAGGACCAACAGTATTCGGCCGCGGCGGTGGCGGTGGGGACTCGTCCACCACAATATATTGCGGCGACTCATGAACCACCATAGGTGATTGGGTTCTCGGATGGGAAGCAAAAACAGGCTCCATTCCCGCTGCAACCTCTGGATCCCCCCCCAAATTGGGCAGTTGGCGGTCCTCCGTAGGAGATGTAGTTGTTGGGGGAGGGACCAAGTTTATTGGGAGGGTTGCGGAACCTCCCTCCACCGGATCCCCTCCCCCCCAGCACAGATTGTTGACCTTCGGCATTGCCGGAGAATCACCAATTAGGGATGGGCGATGTGTCGTGCCACTCATAGGCACTGCAGATGTAGTACTGGCCTGGTTCTCAGTAGGCTCCGGAGATTCCAAGACAAGACACGGGTGGTTTTTGACGCCGCTCATAGGCACCGGGGACTCTTCCACAACAATGAACTGAGGGGCCGGAGAGTCCTCCACCATGATGTAGTGGGGAGCCGGGGATTTTTCCACAAGCATGGGGCAATCCCTGGTCCCTGACACAGGTTCAGGAGGTGCAGGCGACGAGGCAACGGAAATAGGGGAATGATGGAGTTCATGACGTTCCAGCACTCCGATCTCCTCCTCCTCATCGTCGATCCCCTGTTCCAACGCCAGGGGGAACCACTGGTCACACTCATCCTCCTCGAGTTGCGTGGGGGATTCCTCGATGATCGTAGGATTTAGCGTGGATCCGCTTGGGGGATTGGGATACGCTCCCAGGGCAGGAGATTCCTCCACCAGGAAGCGAAACCGCCGCGATCCACTCATTGGAGTGGGCGACGATTCCACCATAGTGGGGTTCTGCCTAGTCCCAGACAGGGCTTGCTGGATCAGGGCCACGGCCTCTCGAGCCGGACCCAGATGGCCATGGGGATCAGGCGTGAGCGCGAGGACTCGACGGTTTTCAGCGTCGAGTTGGTCAACAATAGGGCTGATGGGCCCTGCCGCAAACAGCTTCTTTCTGACCTGAGGCTCTGGCAACCCCCCTAGCGACGGAGGAGTGCCAGAGTCGACCACGATGGGCCCCATTGGCGAAGCCATCGTACCCCAGTCGGCAGTGCGTGAAGATGCAGCATTCGTACGCTCGATCACCCCAGTAGATGAGTCGATTATTGCCCGATTCTCGGCGCTAATAACGGTTCCCGAGCCCGTAATAGGCAATTGTGATCCTCTTATCGCTGTCTGAGGGTGGCTGTCTATTTCCCCCCCAACCATCCGAGGTACACCAGCTCGATCTGGAGGAAGGAGGGCTGTGATGGGAACATTCGGGGATTTTCGAAACTTAGGATTTGTAGCCACTTGGGGCTCGGCCCGTTTTTGCGGCCCCTGCCCGGTCAATGGGGTCAGAGAAGAGGAGGTCCTGAGAGTGGGCACCTGGACACCCTCAGCTATCCCTCCCGGGGAAGAGATTTTTTTTTGAATGTGGTCCACATCGTCTTGGACCGATCGCTTTCCGCGATGCCAAACGCCCAACAGAGACGAAAAATTTTCGCCTCTGCTACCATGAAACCAGACCGAGTGGTCAGGAGCAGAGGTCGCAGTGGCATGGGCAGCAACATTGCTTGGCACAGAAGACATAACGATAGTGTTGACTGAATAGTATCCTGCAAACAGATATGGTACACATAGCCAATGAAATACCTGATATGCACATATGAGACATCCACCCTATCATCCAATAATTGATATAACTACTAAACAACCAAGATTGCCTTATCTATCCCACATCCTATGTTCCTAACAAGGAAATGGAATATGATATACCCTATCCCATATATGTCCCATATATAGGGCCATATAATGTTCCCTTAGGGGTAATATGCCAGGGTAAGGTTGTGACCTGCTTCACTACTTGCTTATCTCTGGCTTGGGGTATCCTGGATTGGTTGTATTTCAACAATAAAACATTTTCCTCATCAAAAACAAGCAGCAGGAACCCTACACCAGCAGCAAGCAGCAGGAGAGGCACAACAAAAACACAGTGTTGAAAACACTATAAACCTTTCTGGTAGCAAGAGGCAGACAGTCTCTGCGTACCGGCAGCAACCCCGTGCCGTACATCCAGTGAGGCGAGTACTGTCATAAGCAAGAAGGGCGAATATGGACACAAAGAAAGAGGACACCGACGTGAGGACGGCGCCTGAGGCACCAGCAATGCCAGCACCAGGTGAACCTGGAACTGGACCTAGCGCTGTACCTTCGGTGCCCTTACATGGGCCAGTGGACGTGGTTGATGACTCGCTGGAGGGATATCAGTCGGCCTTCCGGGCCCTCTCAGTTGAGGAGGCCGACACCAACCCTGTGAAGAACAAGAGGGAGAGAGAGAAGGATGCAGGAGAAAGCATGGCAGACGAAGGAGTAGACCATGAGCACCACCCGACGAGTGGGTCGACCTTCTAGGGCGCAGCAAGCGCCTCTGGCCTCCACGCATCACCCTGTGCTACAACCACCACACTCCCAACTCCAGACCCAGCCGCTGCAGAATCCACACCCATAACCAACCCGCCTATGGCTGAGGGCACAGGCTTTACTGGTATGCCTACCTACCCTGCCCATGGTGTGGACCCATCTACCACTGCGTTTCCAGAGGCAACTACTGCCAGTGAGCCAGTGGCCTCTAGTTCTGCGCCGCGATGGTAAGCGGCTAACTATCACCATCCTCTACCCGCTGCGGGAGCCTATGTGGATGTTCCTGGGTATGCAACTCTGAGTGGGCTGAGGAGAGGCCCTGAGTCATGCGGGAGCAGGAGTAGAGGATCAGGGAGATCCTCCAACAGGTCCCTGATGCAGTCGGAGATCCATGACGCACTCCGAGGAGCCACTTCTGAAAATGTTGGGGATCTCACTCAAGAGATTTGGGCTAGACTGTAGCCCCTGATTCCTCCCCAAGTGTCACCTACCGTTCTGGGAGTTTCACCCCACCGAGTACAAGCCAACCATCTGGTGGCGGGGTTGACAAACACCCTGGGGAGCCTGAGGAGCCGACCAATGCCGACCCCTGCAGTGATACCGAGAAGCCCTTTCATACCAGGAACGGCCCAGCCTCCCTACAGCCACGTGGGGAATTCCACGAGAGCTGAGCTGGACTGGCTGGGGCTGACAGCCCTGAGGGCAATGGTTGACGTGGAGCCCTATGGCTCTAGTGACCTAGGCGGAGACCCCTCTGATGATGAGCCGCCGTCCATGACTTCTGCTTCGCCCTCGGAGGACGACGACCCTGAGGACCCTGAGAACCCGAGTGGGCGGAAGAAGAAGAAGAAGAGGAAGACCAGGCGCCCTGAGGGACGCAGGTCTCAGGAGGCTCAGGCTATTGCCACCTCGAAGATCGTGGTGAACTTGCCTGAGTTCACAGGCAAGGATCTCAGCGAGTACGCTGAGAATTTTGGCCGGTTCCTCCGAATGACTGGCCAAACCCATGCTAGTGGGCGAGTCAAGTGTGATCTGCTCCTGCATTGCTGCAAGACCAAGTACCTGGAGAAGCAGGTCAAGCAGATGGTGACTAAGTCCGCCGCCTTTGCAGACGTGTTGGTTGCCCTGGAAAGGCAGTACCCCACCAACGAAACCGACCTCTCCCCTAGGGCCGAGATCCAGAACCTGGCCTTGCTGCCTAACAACCCCAAACCTGCCAGGGTCTCTGAGCTACTGGCTGACTTGGATCACTGGGCTGGACGATTGACGCCCGGTTCCTACAGCAGCGACGACCTCCTTTTCGGGTTGGTGGCTAAGCCCCCTCGGGAGCTGTGGGACGAGTGCCGGTCAACGGCAGAGCGCAAGGCTAGAGCCCTCAACTAGGAGGATTTGTCTGTGCTACTCTTGGAGCTGGCGCTGGAGAAGGAAAGCGACCAGCACCTGAACGCCTACCGTCCTGGAGGAGGAGGCTCTGGAAGCCATGGCAAAGGGTACCAAGGACCCAGACCTGGACAGGGGACTACCCCCAAGCACGCCCGTATCATGGGCAATTCAAGGAGCTCTTCTGGTGTGACGCCAGAGATGAGCATGGCCACCTGCAGCACACCCCTGACTGCGAGCAGCGAGACTGCTTCGTAGTCCAAGGGAAGAAGCAGGAGACCAACACCGGCGCCAAGGCTAAGATGCCGGATCACTACAGGTGTACTATCACCGGTGCCTTCTGTGGGAAGAGGAAGCACTATGAGGATGAGTGCTACCACAAGCAACGCCTGTCGGCGAAGCTGAAGGGCGAGGATCCTGGCAAAGGCTCTGGCAAGGGCGGTGGCAAGGGCAGCGGCAACCACTCCGGCAAGGGCAAGTGGAAAGGACGTGGAAAAGGACAAGACAAGAACCACGGTGGACGAGGAGGAGGCGCTAACCGCCAGCCCGACAAGGACAACAAGAACCCGGACAAGAACGGAGGCAACCCCAACCCTAATTCAGGGGGGAACTCCAAGCCCTCTGGAGGGCAGTCTGGTCCTACCACACGCTCGCAGACTCAGGCCTAGCGAGGGCAAGGGGCCAAGCAAGAGTATGAAGGTGGTGATGACGGCAACGCCAAGAAGAGAAGCCGTTTCATGAGGATGGCCCGCAAATTGCGGAACAAGGGGTTCGAGGTGACCTGTCCCGCGGAGTTCTGACGGGAACGCTCCGATGGGGCCCTGGACCTGGTACTCTGGGTACATATCCAACTAGGGGGACGTGAATACCTGGGGGTATTGGATACTGGAGCAACCATATCTATAGTAGCCAAGAAAATTTTACCTTGTGTGAGCCTGAAGAACACCATGACCACCGCGGCTATACGAATGGGGGATGGACATGTGGTGCACAGCTGCGGGGACTGTGAAGTGGATGTACCAATGGGCTCTCGAACCATTGCCCATCGGTTGTATGTGATGGACACTGAGGCCTTCAACTTTGTCTTGGGGACTGACTTCTTCGTGCAGCACTCCGGGATACAATCCCTGACGCTACAAGCGCCCTACCTCCTCTATGTGGACCACGGCAATGGCAAAGAGTCCGTGCCAATGGAGCAGTCAGAGTATACCTCGAGCTACCTGAGGGTATCGAAGGAGGAGCCCTCGAACATGATTACGGCCTCCGAAACTGAGGACTATCAACTATTGGGGGAAGTCTTAGAAGGAGGTCTGAAGGAGTAAGTAGTATGTAAGTAAGGGCGGCCGCGTCCGCGGCCTCATCTGACATCTCCTTGCTTGTTTTACATGGTGGCCGCCTCTGGCGGGAAGGAGAGCTCTCCACCATCAGTTCACCTGGCGACCCCTGTCTCACCTCAAGGCCGAGAGTTTCAACCAGGTTCCCTTGGGGCATGACCGGCGGTAGGCTCCCTTCAGTCGCTGCCCTCACGGTTTCAGCTCCTTCCGGTCACCCTTTGAAGGATCCCCCGGCCTTCCCCCCCTAGCACAGCCTATTGGGCGCCTGCAGGCGGGTTACCTGTGGATAGCCCTCGCCGACAGCAGAGCATTTCTCTCTGTCAACCACATTCCACCACTCCCCATCCCTCACGGGTTGGAGTACCCACTCGGCTCCCGGATGCACTTGGGTGTGGTCCATCCACGGCTGGAGGCCAGGGGTTGACCCTTTCCACGTTCCCCCTGGTCCCGCTCACGCGTGAACCTACGTGTACTCAGGCCATTGACCCGGGGATCTCAAGGTCAACCCTCACCCCTGAGGACACCTAACGGCCGTCCCGGAGTTCAGGGCATTTTCCCGACTTCCCGTGGTCAGGTTCCCCATGGTTGGCCCATGGTTCACCACTCCATGGCGGCTGGTTTCCCAAACCCACGGGGCTGTTGCTTGGCGCTTTCGGTCTGCCTGCCCATCCCATGTCCCATTCCCCTTTGCCTCATCCCGGCACCGGCCCGTTCCGGACGTCCCGTTGTGCGGCCCTAGCCACACGCCCTTCCCCGCCCCGTCCCCTTGTCCCATCATGCCGTGTTTATACCCCACCGGGCCGCCAGCAACCCCGTGGCGTGGGCCCACTGGATCCTCTTCCATCCGGGGACCGCTTCGTGCGCCTAGCACGGGTCGCTCCCTTCCCGCCTCGTCCCTTTCCCTTGTGCCGCGGCCCCGGCCTAGTCCCCTGGGCCGTTGTGCGGCCCCATCCCATCCCTCATCCCGTGTTTATACCCCACCGGGCTGCCAGCAACCCTGTGGCGCGGGCCCACTGGATCCTCATCCATCCGGGGACCGTTTTGTGCGCCTAGCACGGGTCGCTCCCCTCCCGCCCCCGCCCCTCACCCCTGTGCCGCCACCCATAGCACACAGGTTGGGCCGTGCTCCACTCCGCCCCGGATGCTCCTATCCGGGGCGTCTTTTTGTCGTTTTCTCCCCGTTGCCTCGAACGCTCCAGTCCGTGGCACCGGGTTCTCCCCCGGACGATCCAGTCCGTGGGCTTGGGCCGTGCTCCACTCCGCCCCGGATGCTCCAATCCGGGGCGTCTTTTTGTCGTATTCTCTCCTTTGCCTCGGACGCTCCAGTCCGTGGCACTGGGTTCACCCCCGGACGATCCAGTCCGGGGGCTAGTGCCGTGCTTCATTCCGCCCCGGATGCTCCAATCCGGGGTGTCTTTTTATTGTATTCTCTCTCCGTTGCCTCGGATGCTCCGGTCCGTGGCCCCTGGTTCACCCCCGGACGAACCAGTCCGGTGGCTAATGCCGTGCTTCATTCCGCCCCGGTTGCTCGAATCCGGGGCGTCTTTTTATCGTATTCTCTCCGTTGCCTCGGATGCTCCAGTCCGTGGCACCGGGTTCACCCCCGGACAATCCAGTCCGGGGGCTAGTGCCGTGCTTCATTCCGCCCCTGTTGCTCCAATCTGGGGTGTCTCTTTGTCGTATTCTCTCCATTGCCTCGGATGCTTTAGTCCGTGGCACCTGGTTCACCCCCGGACGATCCAGTCCGGGGGCTAGTGCCGTGCCTCATTCTGCCCCGGTTACTCCAATCCGGGGCGTCTTTTTATCGTATTCTCTCCGTTGCCTCGGATGCTCCAGTCCGTTGCACCGGGTTCTCCCCCTGACGATCCAGTCCGGGGGCTTGGGCCGTGCTTCACTCCGCCCCGGTTGCTCCAATCTGGGGCGTCTCTTTAACGATTCTCTCCGTTGCCCCGGATGCTCCAATCCGGGCAGTCATTTTGTCGTATTCTCTCCGTTGCCTCGGACGCTCCAGTCCGTGGCACCGGGTTCACCCCCGGACGATCCAGTCCAGGGGCTAGTGCCGTGCTTCATTCCGCCCCAGTTGCTCCAATCCGGGGCGTCTTTTTATCGTATTCTCTCCGTTGCCTCGGATGCTCCAGTCCGTGGCACCGGGTTCACCCCCGGACGATCCAGTCCGGGGGCTAGTGCCGTGCTTCATTCCGCCCCGGTTGCTCCAATCCGGGGCGTCTTTTTAATGTATTCTCTCCGTTGCCTCGGACGCTCCAGTCCGTGGCACCGAGTTCACCCCCGGACGATCCAGTCCAGGGGCTAGTGCCGTGCTTCATTCCGCCCCGGTTGCTCCAATCCGGGGCGTCTTTTTATCGTATTCTCTCCGTTGCCTCGGATGCTCCAGTCCGTGGCACCGGGTTCACCCCCGGACGATCCAGTCCGGGGGCTAGTGCCGTGCTTCATTCCGCCCCGGTTGCTCCAATCCGGGGCGTCTTTTTAATGTATTCTCTCCGTTGCCTCGGATGCTCCAGTCCGTTGCACTTGGTTCAGCCCCGGACGATCCAGTCCAGGGGCTAGTGCCGTGCTTCATTCCGCCCCTGATGCTCTAATCCGGGGCGTCTTTGTGCCGTATTCTCTCCGTTTCCTCGGACGCTCCAGTCCGTGGCACCTGGTTCACCCCCGGACGATCCAGTCCGGGGGCTGGTGCCGTGCTTCATTCCGCCCCGGTTGCTCCCATCCGGGGCGTCTTTTTATCGTATTCTCTCTGTTGCCTCGAACGGTCCAGTCCGTGGCACCTGGTTCACCCCCGGACGATCCAGTCCGGGGGCTAGTGCCGTGCCTCATTCCGCCCTGGTTGCTCCAATCCGGGGCGTCATTTTAACGTTTTCTCCCCGTTGCCTCGGATGCTCCGGTCCGTGGCACCGGGTTCTCCCCCGAACGATCCTGTCCGGGGGCTTGGGCCGCGCTCCACTCCGCCCCGGATGCTCCAATCCAGGGCGTCTTTTTGCCGTACTCTCTCCGTTGCCTCGGACGCTCCAGTCCGTGGCACCTGGTTCACCCCCGGACGATCCAGTCCGGGGGCTAGTGACGTGCTTCATTCCGCCCCGGTTGCTCCAATCCGGGGCGTCTTTTTATCGTATTCTCTCCGTTGTCTCAGATGCTCCAGTCCGTGGCACCTGGTTCACCCCCGGACGATCCAGTCCGGGGGCTAGTGCCGTGCTTCATTCCGCCCTGGTTGCTCCATTCCGGGGCGTCTTTTTTACGTATTCTCTGCGTTGCCTCGGATGCTCCAGTCCGTGGCACCGGGTTCTCCCCCGGACGATCCAGTCCGGGGGCTTGGGCAGTGCTCCACTCCGCCCCGGATGCTCCAATCCGGGGCGTTTTTTTGTCGTATTCTCTCCTTTGCCTCGGACGCTCCAGTCCGCCGCACTGGGTTCACCCCCGGACGATCCAGTCCGGGGGCTAGTGTCGTGCGTCATTCCGCCCCGGATGCTCCTATCCGGGGCGTCTTTTTATTGTATTCTCTCTCCGTTGCCTCGGATGCTCCGGTCCGTGGCCCCTGGTTCACCCCCGGACGAACCAGTCCGGGGGCTAATGCCGTGCTTGATTCCGCCCCGGTTGCTCGAATCCGGGGCGTCTTTTTATCGTATTCTCTCTGTTGCCTCGGATGCTCCAGTTCGTGGCACCAGGTTCTCCCCCGGACGATCAGGGCTGGGGGCTTGGGCCGTGCTCCACTCCGCCCCGGTTGCTCCAATCCGGGGCGCCTTTTTATCGTATTCTCTCCGTTGCCTCGGATGCTCCAGTCCGTTGCACCTGGTTCACGCCGGACGATCCAGTCCGGGGGCTAGTGCCGTGCTTCATTCCGCCCCGGTTGCTCCAATCCGGGGCGCCTTTTTATCGTTTTCTCTCAGTTGCCTCGGATGCTCCAGTCCGTGGCACCGGGTTCACCCCCGGACAATCCAGTCCAGGGGCTAGTGCCGTGCTTCATTCCGCCCCTGTTGCTCCAATCCGGGGCGTCTTTTTGTCGTATTCTCTCCATTGCCTCGGATGCTCCAGTCCGTGGCACCTGGTTCACCCCCGGATGATCCAGTCCGCGGGCTAGTGCCGTGCTTCATTCCGCCCCGGTACCTCCAGTCCGGGGCGTCTTTTTATCGTATTCTCTCCGTTGCCTCGGATGCTCCAGTCCGTCGCACCGGGTTCTCCCCCGGACGATCCAGTCCGGGGGCTTGGGCCGTGCTTCACTCTGCCCCGGATGCTCCAATCTGGGGCGTCTTTTTAACGATTCTCTCCGTTGCCCCGGTTGCTCCAATCCGGGGCGCCTCTTTATCGTATTCTCTCCGTTGCCTCAGATGCTCCAGTCCGTGGCACCTGGTTCACCCCCGGACGATCCAGTCCGGGGGCTAGTGCCGTGCTTCATTCCGCCCCCGTTGCTCCAATCTGGGGCGTCTTTTTATCGTATTCTCTCCGTTGCCTCGGATGCTCCAGTCCGTGGCACCGGGTTCACCCCCGGACGATCCAGTCCAGGGGCTAGTGCCGTGCTTCATTCCGCCCCTGTTGCTCCAATCCGGGGCGCTTTTTTGTCGTATTCTCTCCGTTGCCTCGGATGCTCCAGTCCGTGGCACCGGGTTCACTTCCGGACGATCCAGTCCGGGGGCTAGTGCCGTGCTTCATTCCGCCCCGGTTGCTTCAATCCGGGGCGTCTCTTTAATGTATTCTCTCCGTTGCCTCGGATGCTCCAGTCCGTTGCACTTGGTTCAGCCCCGGACGATCGAGTCCAGGGGCTAGTGCCGTGCTTCATTCCGCCCCGGATGCTCCAATCCGGGGCGTCTATGTGCCGTATTCTCTCCGTTTCCTCGGACGCTCCAGTCCGTGGCACCTGGTTTACCCCCGGACGATCCAGTCCGGGGGCTGGTGCCGTGCTTCATTCCGCCCCGGTTGCTCCCATCCGGGGCGTCTCTTTATCGTATTCTCTCTGTTTCCTCGGATGCTCCAGTCCGTGGCACCTGGTTCACCCTCGGACGATCCAGTCCGGGGGCTAGTGCCGTGCTTCATTCCGCCCTGGTTGCTCCATTCCGGGGCGTCATTTTAAAGTTTTCTCCCCGTTGCCTCGGATGCTCCGGTCCGTGGCACCGGGTTCTCACCCGGACGATCCATTCCGGGGGCTTGGGCCGCGCTCAGCTCCGCCCCGGATGCTCCAATCCAGGGCGTCTTTTTGCCGTACTCTCTCCGTTGCCTCGGACGCTCCAGTCCGTGGCACCTGGTTCACCCCCGGACGATCCAGTCCGGGGGGTAGTGACGTGCTTCATTCCGCCCCGGTTGCTCCAATCCGGGGCGTCTTTTTATCGTATTCTCTCCGTTGCCTCAGTTGCTCCAGTCCTTGGCACCTGGTTCACCCCCGGACGATCCAGTCCGGGGGCTAGTGCCGTGCTTCATTCCGCCCTGGTTGCTCCATTCCGGGGCGTCTTTTTTACGTATTCTCTGCGTTGCCTCGGATGCTCCAGTCCGTGGCACTGGGTTCACCCCCGGACAATCCAGTCTGGGGGCTAGTGCCGTGCTTCATTCCGCCCCTGTTGCTCCAATCCGGGGCGTCTTTTTGTCGTATTCTCTCCGTTGCCTCGGATGCTCCAGTCCGTGGCACCGGGTTCACCCCCGGACGATCCAGTCCGGAGGCTAGTGCCGTGCTTCATTCCACCCCGGTTGCTCCAATCCGGGGCGTCCTTTGGATGTATTCTCTCCGTTGCCTCGGATGCTCCAGTCCGTTGCACTTGGTTCAGCCCCGGACGATCCAGTCCAGGGGCTAGTGCCGTGCTTCATTCCGCCCCGGATGCTCCAATCCGGGGCGTCTTTGTGCCGTATTCTCTCCGTTTCCTCGGACGCTCAAGTCCGTGGCACCTGGTTCACCCCCGGACGATCCAGTCCGGGGGCTGGTGCCGTGCTTCATTCCGCCCCGGTTGCTCCCATCCGGGGCGTCTTTTTATCGTATTCTCTCTGTTGCCTCGGATGCTCCAGTCCGTGGCACCTGGTTCACCCCGGGACGATCCAGTCCGGGGGCTAGTGCCGTGCTTCATTCCGCCCTGGTTGCTCCGTTCCGGGGCGTCATTTTAACGTTTTCTCCCCGTTGCCTCGGATGCTCCGGTCCGTGGCACCGGGTTCTCCCCCGGACGATCCTGTCCGGAAGCTTGGGCCGCGCTCCACTCCGCCCCGGATGCTCCAATCCAGGGCGTCTTTTTGCCGTACTCTCTCCGTTGCCTCGGACGCTCCAGTCCGTGGCACCTGGTTCACCCCCGGACGATCCAGTCCGGGGGCTAGTGACGTGCTTCATTCCGCCCCGGTTGCTCCAATCCGGGGCGTCTTTTTATCGTATTCCCTCCGTTGCCTCAGATGCTCCAGTCCGTGGCACCTGGTTCACCCCCGGACGAACCAGTCCGGGGGCTAGTGCCGTGCTTCATTCCGCCCCCGTTGCTCCATTCCGGGGCGTCTTTTTTACGTATTCTCTGCGTTGCCTCGGATGCTCCAGTCCGAGGCACCGGGTTCTCCCCCGGACGATCCAGTCCGGGGGCTTCGGCCGCGCTCCACTCCGCCCCGGATGCTCCAATCTGGGGCGTCTTCACGCCCGTATCATGGACAATGTCAAGGAGCTCTTCTGGTGTGACGCCAGAGATGAGCATGGCCACCTGCAGCACACCCCTGACTGCGAGCAGCGAGACTGCTTCGTAGTCCAAGGGAAGAAGCAGGAGACCAACACCGGCGCCAAGGCTAAGATGCCGGATCACTACAGGTGTACTATCACCTGTGCCTTCTGTGGGAAGAGGAAGCACTATGAGGATGAGTGCTACCACAAGCAACGCCTGTCGGCGAAGCTGAAGGGCGAGGATCCTGGCAAAGGCTCTGGCAAGGGCGGTGGCAAGGGCAACGGCAACCACTCCGGCAAGGGCACGTCGAAAGGACGTGGAAAAGGACAAGACAAGAACCACGGTGGACGAGGAGGAGGTGCTAACCGCCAGCCAGACAAGGACCACAACAACCCGGACAAGAACAGAGGCAACGCCAACCCTAGATCAGGGGTGAACTCCAAGCCCTCTGGAGGGCAGTCTGGTCCTACCACACGCTCGCAGACTCAGGCCCAGCGAGAGCAAGGGGCCAAGCAAAGGTATGAAGGTGGTGATGACGGCAACGCCAGGAAGAGAAGCCGTTTCATGAGGATGGCCCGCAAATTGCGGAACAAGGGGTTCGAGGTGACCTGTCCCGCGGAGTTCTGACGGGGACGCTCCGGTGGGGCCCTGGACCTGGTACTCTGGGTACGTATCCAACTAGGGGGACGTGAATACCTAGGGGTATTTGATACTGGAGCAACCATATCTATAGTGGCCAAGAAAATTTTACCTTGTGGGAGCCTGAAGAACACCATGACCAGTGAAGCCGGTTCGGACCCCGGTGGCCATCTTTGGGTCACTTGGGGTGTGAATCCATGTGCCGGCAAGCCGCCAATGGCTGATATCATACTCTCCCATCCACCTGGCCTAACCAGATGTGATAGTGTGATAGGTTTGGCCATTCCGGCTATGAGCGACCATATTCAGTACCGAGGCGCCGCCAGCTGAGATTTATATATCAGAATATTAGGAATCAACAGGGTTTTTTTAACATAATGTTTCCGTAATTTTCCCGCCTTCGGTTCTGATTCTCAGTGTATCGGCGACTGTCAGTTGGCTCGGGATTTTGTGGTAACCGATTGGTTAACTGTTATTTACAGATATTTTGGCGGAAACCCCGATGAAGGGTCAGATTTCATCAGTAAAGGGTTCGTTGCTTCCGCAATTATCATATCCTACACTCGCAAAATTAATCCGATTTTTTCAGACTTTCAGAATCCGATTTTCGACTTCGACATCGCCGCACTTGATATGATGAATCTCGAGTGGTCATACATCTTTCCCCGATCACAAATCGCCCTTCCTTTTGTTGTGCACTTCATTTTGCTTGGAGTTATAGTCGAAACAAAAGTGATTCGTGAGACCACTTTGAAGAATCATATCTGCGGCTCACGGCGGGAAAAATCAATTTCGAGAATTGGGTTGGAACTGCCTTGGTGTCAACTCAATTTAGCAAGCATCAAACGCCTTTGGTGTGTACACATGCCCGGTATAGCAAGGGATAATGGTCAAGAGGGTAGAAAGTGATATATAACTCTTGGCCTGTGCAACTGAATATTTCATTGCAACTTTCCAGTGTACCGCATGAGTGTTGGGGTTGCATAGCAACTTTCCTTGGGTTCCTACATATTTTTAACGTGAAGTTATGTCCATGGAGGGGCATGGCATATCATGGTGGGAGCCAATTTTCTGAGGGTTGTGTTATATGCATGGTATGTGCTTCAATATGCTCACGCCCATGTTATATATCTCCGTTTGTAGGAAGATATATGGAGTTATACGTGGCAAGGGCTTCGCCCATGTCCCAATGGTGAACTCCATAGCGCTAGACCAAGTCTACCGCTCATATAGTGCATGTGAGAGGGCTTACGAAGCGACCCACAAGCGCCACTATCAATTTTCTAATTATCATGGTGCGTGTTGGGAGGAGGTTTGAAGGTGTCTCTATTCGTCCATGTGGGGATCCAAGTAGGGGGATTGTTTGCAAATGGTCCCAAGCAATTGTGTTTTGTATCATAGATTGATACCGTGGGTGAGCGAAGTTATATACTATTGTAATTATCTTGAATTTGGCATTATTTGCATGTTTTTGACCTCATTTTATGCTCATTTTTGTGTTTTATGTGCTCAACTGGTCGGCTAACAGTAAAGTACCTAGAGATCTGTGAACTATGTTATGTTGCTTATATGCTGGCATATGCTCCGGTGTTGTACCTCACTACATGCCAGATCACGTGGTCACTTTGGCTTGGCACACGAGGCCTCACAAAATTAGGTCTCAAATTCATGACTTGACTTGTGAAGCATGTCATGTACATAACCGGAGGGATTTCGCAGCCAATGATGGAATATTTATGGGCATGGACCTTTGGTCTATATCACCCGTGTATACTACTTTCCGGTTTCACACATGCATGGAGCATTTGGATATTTGCCGTATGCATTTTCGACTATATAATTGACTTTTGGGCATAATGGTGTGATTTGCCTGATTTTGCCAGGTTGTGAGGTCATCTTCATGGGGCAGTTCTCCAAGCCGAATCGACTCCAAGTCCAACCAAGGTTATGTCAGGGTAGGGCATGGTCCTGAGTGCCACTCCAGGCCATGACACGCCACCTCCTCTATTGGGCCAGGATTCCGAGGCTTGGGAGTGAACACATTTTTCGGGTTTGTGTAGGGACTTTGGGCACATGGCATTTAGCCATCTCATTTGACTGGGTTCAGGGCATCATGTTTGTGAGTCAAGGGAAGGTCTTGAGTCCAGGGAATAAGGGGTCTATGGCTCTGATTGTGCATGTCTCCATCTTTCCCCAACTTTGCTTTATTTGTGTTCATATGCCAATTTCAGGGCTTTCCTCTTTGGTGCAATTCTTGTACATGCCCGCCACCGTGAGACAACCGGTGTGCTGAACGGAAGCCCGCAGTGTGGATTGGATTGTGGACTGGGTTATTGCTGTATTTGTGGGATCTGGTTGCTGTTCAGGGTCGAAGGACGATTTTATTTTCTATATTTTTGGATTTTGGACCCTGGATTTTGAGAAATGCAATCGCTGATCAGGAGCAAGTCAGCAGGGGTGACAGGCGGAAGGGGCACAGCGGGGGCCGGTCCTGGTAGGGACCTTCTTTATGGTAACAGAGGCGTACCTGCTGCCCCTACCTACCGCCGACCCGGGGACTTGGGCCCCTATGAGCCCTGCCCAAGTACGCCCTGGGTGCGTATTGTGGACTCGGTGGAGACCACGCCGGAGATTGGAGCCAGAGAAGAGCCGAGACGCTCAGGAGCATGGCGAAGTCCGGAAGTTGAAGCCTGAAGAGAAGTACGACGTTCGGGAAGAGGAGGACTTCACATGGAGGACCTGGTCTCCATGTGTGCGCGTCGCTGCCGACAGGCATGCAACCTCCGCTCCGCCGCGGAGGACTCCGAGGAGACGTGCCATTCAGGCAGCAGTGGAGGACGGGCCCGGCGCTACCGGAAGCGCGGGTCACCCAAGCCGGCGGCAGGGGACGCCGGGGCTATGGATACGGATCCCAGCCCGGTCAGGCTGTGGTCAGCCGCAGATTCCGAGGGGCACTCCGAGGGCTATCAGACAGCTTATGAGCAACCTTTGGAGTCGGAGGAGATGGCCAGATCGCCCACAAGGGCGAACACGGCCCCAGAACCCAGCCTGGAGCATGACGCCGAGGCGTTAGAGAGGCCCGCCAAAGCCAGAACGGCGCCTGTGGCCCGGCACACGGATCCAACGCGGGATAGCATGGGGGACACACCCACAGCGGAGGAGTCCGAGGCGCCGGGAACCGCGGGATGCGCCGGATCAGGTGGAAAGCACGCTGAGTGCCACTGCGAGCACGTGTCCTTCCTCATGGGCAAGTACCCAAAGATGGGGATGGACGCCATCGTGCATCGCCTCGACCGCCTGGACAACGCGAAGGACGGCCTAGAGGAGGACGTCGCCGGGATCCTGGATGACCAGTTGGCCGCGGAGAGAGACATGGCGGAGCTGCAAGCGGAACGGGACCGGTACCGGGAGAATCTCGAGCTGGCCCTGCAGAAGCAGCAGCGAACGGTGGACAGCCTCCTCCACCTAGTGGAGGACATGTCGGGACGCCTGAAAAGGCTAGAGGAGCGACCGCCCCTCACCTCGGGTCCGGAGCTCCCGGCAAAGCCGGCAGCGGCAACGCTGGTGGAGCGGGTGAAGACCCTCAGGAGCGCCATGGATAAACCCATGGGCGGCCCTGCAGAGGCACTCTACGCGCCTCCTCGTGTTGACCCGGGTGCGCCGCCGTTTGTTCCCATGTTCAGCGAATCCACAATGCTCGGGGAACACACGGCACCGGCTGGGTCCATGCGGGAAGGGCACGTAACCACGGACCCGAGGAGCCTGACGGTACAGATGTCCCATGCCGCCCAGGATCTACCGACCACTACGACCGCTCATGCAGTTTATGCGGAAGAGGAGATCCAGAGACAGACCATGCAGAGGCGAACCATGGGAAGCGCCCACGGACATGGTCAAGGCCACCCAGGCGGAAATCTGTGGGTGAAGGACCCCACTACGGAGATATGGACAGCCGGTGGACCAAGTCCTTCCCGCATTCCAAACCCCATGGGTTCAGGCCGAACTGAACCGCACTCCATGGAGGAGAGGGATGTACGGGGAGTGTACTCACACCCCCCGGCCACAGGTGGTATCCGTCTCGGAGGAGTGGTGGCTGCGGATGTCGGAGACGCCATTAGGATTGACGACCTCAGGGGAATCAAAATCCCCTACTACGACGGCAACCCCTCCAACCTGGACGACGTCATCCTGAATTGGGAGAACTTCGCCGAGGAGGTCGTCGGCGAGATGAGGGGAGCGCCAAGGGACAAGTGGGTATGCCGGACATTCCCACACAGGCTGGCGCAGGACCTGAAGGAGGAGCTCAGGGATCAGATCCGCGAGGGAGTGATCCAGACGGAGCAGGCCTGCCTCCAGTGGCTGGAGGACGAGGAGCGAGTGGACGCACCCAACCAGAAGTTGGAGGATTCGTGGTCCATTCTGCTGCCGCTGGATCGCGGTGAGCTGCGGGTCCGGGAATGGAATCGGTACATCCGCAAGTACCGAAGAAGCCTCAAGCTGGTGGAGGACTGGAACGAGGCCAGCGAGATCCGACACTTGCTGAAGGACGTCCTCCCCGGCAACTAGAAGAGGAGAGTGGAGGACGAGGAAAAGAAGAGAGCGAAGAACCGCGTGGCCGTACGGATCATGGCATCGGAGGACAACCACGCCGGAATAATGGAGTTTCTCCGGCGAAACCTCGGCGAGCCCAGCCGAATGTTGGGGTTGAAGAACGCCGTCTATGTGGAGGTATTCGGCGACACCATGGGGCAAAGGCTGATGCGCCTCAACAACGTGGAGTGGAGTCGCGGAGAGCCGCTGAGGATGCAGGTCATCTTCGCCCGCATGAGCCTGGACGAGATCGTGAAGTACATCACGGTGGAGCTGAAGCTCAACGCCAAGAACGAGGCCCACGTGCAGGATCGACAAGGCCATGGACAACGAGGCCACCGAGAAGATCGCCATCATCGGGAGATCCAGGAAGACAAGGCCAACTCCGCGGAAGATGGTAGTGGAAGTGGCCAAGACCACTGGACCGGGTCCCGGGAGGATCAGGAGGAGGCCCATTTCTTCGCGTTTGTGGCGCACAACGACAGGGACCATGGGCAGGATCGGTCCAGATGGAACCGGGTGGGACCCAAGAAGGGCAAAGAGCCAAGGAGGATCGGGAACCCACCGCTCTCGTTCCGGGAGTACAGGTCTCACCACGACGGGTGCTTGGTCTGTTATGGCACGGGAAACAACCATGCACATGACCACCGTCAGTGCAAGGTGTATGAGGCGGACAAGAAGGCCTACTTCGCCGCCCACCGCGAGATGAAGCCCAAGGATCAGCGGATTGCCGATTGGAAGGCGAAGGGCGGAGACGGGGGAAAAGGCCAAAATAAAGGCCAAGGGAAAGGCGGAGGAAGAGGTTATGGTGGTTGACCTGACCCAAACCGACGCGTGAGGTCGATCGAGGAGGTTGCTGAGGACATGTTGAGGACGTTGGAGGAACTCAAGGCCCAGCAACATGGTGGACAAAGTCTGAGCGGATCGCAGCAGGAGGGAGCTGCGGCAGGCCATGTCTAGAGGAGTCCCAACGGGAGTGGGACCTCGGAGGTCTCTCCTCCGAAAATCAGTGGAATCCCAGAGAAAGCGAAGGCACATGGGGTGCCGAAGAAGGCTCCAGAAGAGCCAAAACCACTGAGCTTTGCCACTCCCAGCCCCTCGAGCGCCCTGCCAAGGGAAGGTTATGTGGGCAAGGGACGTGGCAAGAAGGAAGGAGCGACCACAGAGAGCCCCGTGGACGGGCAGGACCAGTACAGGATCTACACCATCCGTGACCATACCCTCGAAGTCCTGATGCACCCGGATGTGCTAGAGTTGCATGCCGTGAGAGTCGTCCATACACCGCATGGTGACGAGCGGCAGTTGCACTTGAAGGTGCGTGTACGGTGCGGACAAGAGGAGTTGGTGGTGGATGTTTTGGTGGATACGGGTGCACAGGTGAGCCTGGTCCGGAGAGGGTTGTTCAAGGAGGAATCCCTGCAGCCCAGCCGTAGACCGGTGCGCCTGAAGGTGGCCAATAGAGAGATCATGGGTGGTGGTACCCATGAGGCCACTATCAGTATGGAATTCTGGGAGCATGAGCGCTTGAACCGCCCTGATTTGGCGAAGAGAAGCACTCTATCCGGGAACTTCTATGTGGCCGACATTACAGATTGGGATATGATCATGGGCTATGACGTCATGGTGGCAAATGCCATTGGAGCCCTTCCCCATCGCGCAACGCTGGTCCGGGAGGATGATGAGTGCCTCACACGGCTGTCCACGGATTATGCATGCGGATCATCCCAATGGAATGCTGAGGAAGAGGATCGGATTGTCCGAGCGGTGCAAGCTGTGGGTGCCAAGTCCAGAGGAGACGGCGGAGTTCAGCTCACGGAGTATGGAATGGCGCCACAGGTGTATGACAGGATGATCCGGACGCTTGGAGCCGAAGCGCCCGAGACGGACGTCTTCGCTTCCCGGGATGCCCCAATTTTGCGGAAGTGTAGGAGGCATTGGCATCGAGGAGACTCAGCCTGGCACAGGCATTGGGGTTTGAAGGAGTGGGGGACCATGTATTGGCATGGCTCCCTGGATAACACCAGACGTACGGTGGCGAAGATCGTCGCGGATAGGGCGAAGGGGATCCTGGTCATAACCGGCATAGGATCGACCCCATGTCCGCTGGAAGATCTCAAGTCGATGCTGGATTCCATCACCCTCAACGAGATGTCATCCGGGCCAGAGGAGGAGCTGTTCATCGACGCCAAGGGTGTATCAATGCCCTCCCCGGGTCAAGCGTGGGGTACCAAGGCTTTCCTGGTGGATGGGGCGCAGGCCCAGCCCACGGGTGATGAGGCATTCATCCATAGGGTGGAGGTGGTGCCCATGAAGGTCATGTTTGAGCCCAAGGAGGGGACGGATCAGCCAATTGATGGCATTGACGTCCTATCCCACGCCGAGATCGACGACGTCGTCAACTACATGCGGATGGGGATGCACGACCGTGTGGCAGCCAAGAAGAGGCGGGCCATGGTCACATCTCCGCATTGGTGGGATGACAAGGAGTTGGTTACCGGCAAGTACGAGAAGGATGAGTTCGTGGCGAGGGTCATGGATCACATCGCGAACCAATACGATGGTCCGGTTGGGTCGGACCCGCCGACATGGGATTTTCCAAGAATTGGTGCCAATAGCAACAAGAACCAGGCCGATGCCGCATATTTCCGAAGATTATCTGTGGGAAGAGCTGCCCACGACGATGAAGACGGCATATCGGACGAGGAGAAGTCGAAATCGGACCCAGAAGAGGCCTATACCGCAGTGCGGTCGGTTCTGTTGATACCGAAGCAAGCGGCTGAAGAGGCCCAGGAGAACCCGAAGGTCGCCGAGCTGAAGGAGAGGCTGATCAATGCTTATCCGCGGCTATTCAGTGGCGTCGCCAACAAGAACCCTCCAGATCGTGGGAGGTTTGGCACAGTGAGGATCAAGCTGAAGCCGAACCCCAAGATCTATCGTCGTCGGGAGTAGCAACTTCAGGGCGATCGGGCCAAGGCCATGCGGAAGTTGTTGGCCGAGTTCATTGAGCGGGGATGGATCGAACCCTCCGACAGTGAGTGGGCCAGCCCAGGCTTTATCGTGCCCAAGAAGGAGAAGGGCGAGTGGAGGTTGGTGGTGGATTACAGGGGTTTGAACGAGCAAACCGAGCATGACTCGTACTCGCTTCCTCTGATCGATACCATCCTCCAAAAGCAACAGAAAAAGCGGATCTTTACGGTGTTAGACCTGAAACACGGCTATCACCAGATGCCGCTGCACTCGGACTCCAGGCCCTGCACAGCGATGTCGACGCCGCTGGGGCCCATGCAGTGGAAAGTGGTGCCTATGGGCGCCAAGAATGGCAACGCCGCTTTCCAGCGCATGATGGAGGACCTACTCGGTCCTGTCTGGCACTGTGCCGATCCCTTTGTGGATGACATCATCATCGGGTTGGGCACGGAGAACATGACTGAGGACGAGCTCATCGATGCGCATGAGAAGGATCTGCGCCGAGTGCTCAGCGAGCTGCCCAAGCACAACATGGTGTGCAAGCCTACCAAAGCCTTGCTCTTCGTGAAGGAAGTGGAGTTCGCGGGTCACGTGGTTGGTCACGGGCAACGCCGTCCCATGCCTGGGAAACTGGCGTCCCTGCACCACTGAGAGAAGCCCCAGACCATCAGTGAACTCTGATCCTTCATGGGGTTCTGTAATTACTATTCGGGCTATGTCCGGATGTATGCAGAAGTGTCGGGGCCGCTGCACAAGATGTTGCAAGTGGGCAAGTTCGATGGCCGGAAGGGGAGACAGAAGAAGCTTGCCTGGACCCCTGAGGCCGAAGATGCGTTCAGCCGCCTGAAGAAGCGACTCCTGGGGCAGCTGGGGCTATTCCTGGTGGACCCGGACAAGGGATTCATGCTACGGACGGACGCGTCGGACTATGCTGTAGGGGCAGTCCTCGAGCAGATCTGGGACGACGGGTCACACGTACCCGTGGCGTTTTGGAGCCGGATCCTGGCCGAGGGCCAACGTCGAACCTGGACCGCGAGGGAGAAGGAGACTTACGCCATTGTCTGTGCGCTCAGGAAGTAGTCTGGCCACATCGGATTGCAACCGGTGGTGGTTTGTACGGACCATCAGTCCTTGCAGAGCTGGCACAAGGAGCACGTCGACACCCCCTCGGGACCGGCGGCAAGGAGGGTCCGATGGCATGAGACGTTTGCCAAGTTCGACCTCAGCGTCCTGTATGTCCCGGGGAAGGACAACACTGTGGCAGATTGCCTCAGTCGATGGACCTACCCCGCGGGTAAGGCTCGGATAAACATCTCCAGCCATGGGGACGCCGAGGAGACCGAGGAGGCCAAGCGCATCATCGAGATGGAGAAGGCCATCCCTAGTGACCCCTTTTGCACACCTTTGAGCGTAGCGGTTGAACAGCGGTTGAACCCAGTTGAACAGCATGTTGCTGTTCAACCCCCCAGTTGAACTCGGTTGAACGCGGTTGAACAGTTCAACTGGCCTATCGCGCCAATCGGTGGCGCGTGCTCGCGCGATCACGCGTTCAACAGTGGTTAATTGGTAACTGTAGCCTGTTGGACAATTTTGGTTTTGAGCTATTCCCTTAAACCCAGTTAAAACCTGGAACCTACTACCAATGGGCAGGTGGCGGTGTGGTGACCACATACATGAAAACTGGAGCCGGCACGTGGTGGCCAACACGTGGCGGTAAAGGGAATGCACATGGTGTGTAGTAGTTGCCACCTGCTCGCTTTTTACTATATACATGACGCATTGAATTGAAGAATATTCAATTTCACCCTTGTGCAATATGGTAGTGGCACCAAAAATAACGTAACAATAAGAACAAATTAGAGCACCAAGATATTCCCCATTGTGGTTTCTTACTTGTATGCAAGGATCCCTCTCATTTTACAATCAAAAATGCCAACGTCAAACTTGAAGCAATGTATTGCAGATCACTACACTGGATTACAATCGGATGAATTGATGAGTGATTTGGTCAACTTGTTCACCGCATCCAAGGGTGGTCGTACACTATGGGAACGCCTCAAGACTAGAATGGGTAGTGGGCGGCGTAGTCGACGCAATGACCAGAAGGTCATGGAAAGGGTGTTTACACCCAAGGATGCCGTCTGGTTGATCCTTGACTTGGAAATGCCGAACAATAGGTGCTCTACATGTCCTACATGCATACCATGGTGCGTTGCATGTATGCAAGGAGTGTTCAACCGTATGCGAGATGCGTTCAAGTGTGCGGTTGAACACATATGAAACAAATGCGACTCATGTTTGTGCAACATAGAGTGCCTACTTAGGTTTCATCGAACTATCACGTATATGTCTTCTTCCACATGCAATTGTGGCCCCATTTACATGCTACCATCAAGTGTTTTTGCATGAAAACAACAAATTGAACATTTGTTAAAGTCATGTTCAACTGCCCGGTTGAACAAGTTGAACGATTTCAACCAACGCTCACGTTGTGCACCAACGTTCACGTTGTGCGCGTCACTTTGTTCGAATTAACATGCCTCAAATTTAGGTACAAGAATCTAATATCTTGGGCCAACCGGCGAACAAAAGCTGCCCAAGAAAAGTTGGATGTTCATTGGGTGCACCCATTTCCATCTTTCAAGCGTATGCACCGTGAATGGCAACGATTGGGTAAGGCGCAAAAATTGGAAACCACTATTCACAATGGCAAAGTTGGTGTACGATGGGACTTACCGCATTTCTTTAATTATGTCGCAACACAAAAGGAGCTCATGGAGTCCATGGACTTTCCAATGATCGATGGCGAGCAATTATTCGTCATCATAATTAGAGGCGACGGGTTCCCATGTGGCTCACGCCCATGGGTGCAAATTGCGATTGGCTTTGCCAATCACATGGAAAAGGCCCGCACTCTTCAATATAATTGGACATTGGATGTCGCATTGACATCTGAACATGACGACGAAGCAATGCGTGTCTTATTTTGTGCCACGTTGCAACACATCCAAACTATCATTGATAGTGGATACATCCAAATGAATAATGTTTATTATCGTGCACGAATCATGTTGGGTGGAGACTCTCCATGGTTGCGTCTACTTTTAGGATTGTCGCCTTACTATGCCATTGGAAGCATCTACTCTTTTTCCACATGGTGTAGTAGGCGTGAACGATGGATGAACACTAAGGTGCGGCGCACAACGCACCTTGATGGAAAATTCCGCGCTTTGTACGATAAAGGTTTGGATTGCACCACGGCCAAAGGGTGCACTTCAAAACCAATGCTCCGCGTGGATGACCGCACACGGTCCATTGTGATGTGCATTTTGCACTTGGTGATCCGACTTGGCGACTACCTTACACACTTCATTCGCGCGTTTCGCAAACGTTTGCCGCCTCTTGTCCGTGCACGCGTGCAAACAGTGTTGAATGAATCTAAGACTAATATTAGTCTGAAAGGTAAGGCAAGCCCGGACGGTGAGGAGACATGGCGTCTCCTCGCTAACTGGACAATAATAGGTAAGACCATGAAGTTGCCTCCAAAGTATATATCTGTTGTACAAGAAATGGCAAACCTTTTGACGGCCATGCAATCATGGCGCTACGAGGCCGCGGCCCTTTCAAAGTGTAAACGTGTGGCACGTCGATTTCAGAAATCAATTTGTCCGCATAAGCGGTCACCTTACCTTTTGTGGCTTAGAACAGTGGCTACGGAGGTTCTGAAAAATATTTACCCATGGGGGGCGGGAATGTTTAGTGGGGATATAGTAGAATCGCTCAACTATATATTAAAAGACCACTTCTTATGCTCAAGTGGGCGCCGCGGTGGCCCCGGTGGGCGTGTAGCTCGTGATAAGCGCATGCTAAAACAAGCGCACGAAAGGATCTTTCTGGCAAAAGAGCTACCACGGTGGGAACGTACGAGTGCGGGTGGAGAATGATCAAACTCTAGGTGTGGGCTATGTGGTTTGTCGTTGGTGCTTCATACTTTATGCTCCGTGTTCCGTGTGCAACCGTGTTCAGCGGCACTTCAAGTTGTTCAACCGGTCAGTTGAGGTGTGCAAGCATGTTCAACCGCGCGAGTGTCTATTTTTCTTTGTTTTTAGGGGGGCGTCATGGAAGGACAACAAGCGTCGGCGCAACAAGCGATTGGGCTCGCACTCATGCAGTTCTTACAAGCCGCACAAGGGGTACAAGGACCGCAAGCACCACAAGGTGCCCAAGTGCCGCAATTGGGACCACCGCAATTGGCCGCGCCGCAATTGCCACACCCAATTGTAATTGCGCCGACCCAAAGTGGGCCTACGGGATCAACGGGGCCGATAGGCGGGGGTACAACAGGAGGAGCATCCTTGCCTTTGCCACCAGTGGTCCCAGCGTTGGATGCTTTGTTCCCAGCGAAGGAGGAGTTGACCCAATTTGGGGTGTGCCACGACTCATCGTCGTTGGCGGATGACTCCCCTCAATGGAGATGGCTCCGGGACATCACACCCCGGTTCATGTACCGGAGGAGTGTCGGGGTGTGGATGAAAAAAAACGCCCAGTATGATCTCCATGGCCACCGGAGCCACCCGTGGACAACGAAAGCACTCACAGCCCAGAATTGGGCCGAGTGGAAACTTTTGAGGATTGGTTTGAGCACGCGCCCCGGAATTGCCATGACGTTGTCGGAGACCGCCCTCCATGCCCTCTTTAGGGTATGGGAATCCTACGGGCTGGGGACTGCAGTGGCACCCCAATGGACCGGCCCTGGGTGTGCTGGCCGAAGTGGCGGCCATGGCAAGGGCCAGGGGCCGCAATTCTTTTTTAAAAACGTGGAGTCCGTGCCGCACAATTGGTATGACGCCTCTGACGCCACCAACTACAACGCGTCACCGCCATCCATGGTCGAGGTCGGGGGAACCATATCAAGTGGCGGGCGCAGCAAGAAGTCCAGCATGGAGGAGGCACCTGCAGCGGTTGCACCACAAACCACACTACCCAATGCGGCCACAAGCACTTCGTCAATGATGCGAGGCGTGGAGCAGGTGTGTGCAACAAGTGTTCAACCGGTGTTCAACCGTGTTCAACCGGGCAGTTGAAGCAAAGCGAACGGAGAGAGTATGGATACAGTCCGTGTGTGACACGTTCGGAGTGGATGTTTTGGGCAATTGGTGGCTAGGACATTGAGACCTGCATGTCTGGGATGCATACATGGTTCAATAATTGGATACCCTGTGTTAGTGCGCTGAGGGTGCCGTGCATATGAGGTGGTGGCCACATGTGTTCAACCGGTGTTCAACCGGTCGGTTTCGCACCTCAACCCCATTCAACCGCTCATCTCTCTTAGTTGTCGGCCCAAGACGTCCCACCCCACATGTTCGTCATTGACAAACGCGGACCGGCGGTCATGCTCCATGGAGCATGGCCGCCATTACCCATCGATGAATGGTGGCATGGGCCAGGTGCACGGGTTTCCGATCGCGGCACCCTCGTGAAGAAATGGACCCGAGGACTCCATCGCGCACTCCAAGAGCTTGCACATGGCGGGTCCCCACATGCGATTGACACACATGCGATTGGCACACCCATGGAGTCCACCCCAAAGCATCGGAGTCAGTCGGGCAAGGCGAAGCAATTCCCCCAACCAATGTTTGGCCTGAAGGAGGAATTGAGGGATGACATGAACACCGACGATGGCACGTGGTGGGAGAATTCTAATGAATGGTGCGCCGGATCATGGAGACGTGGAGAGTGAAAATCCCGTGGTCGACGAGGCAGAGAGGTCAACATCACCCTTCCGAGAAGAGCCAAAAGTCCACGTCCCCATTCGTGGACTCTTGAAGCCTCCACCAAAGGCAATTCCACAAGCAAAGGGAGGAAGTGCCAGCCCAAAGGTTTTGCTCCTCCAAGCGCAAACTGCGCTCAAACAAGGGGTGCAAGACAAAAACGACAAGAAGAAGAAGAAGGACGGGCGGGGAGTGCATTCCAAAAAGCGGCAACGGGTGGCAACGTCAGCGGACTCGTCGTCCGACTCAAAAGGGTCAAGTGCAAGCCAATTGTCGGACAATGATGAGGGGTGGACACCTCCCAAGAAAAAGGAGGCTCCCAAGGCAAACAAGAAGAAGAAGATCGAAGCAAAACCAAAGAAGGACAAAAAGGACAAGGACAAGAAGGAGAAGGCATCTCTGCGGCCCAAAGACGCCAACAACGCAAATGTGGGAGCAAAGGAAGGACAACGGTCAACACCGAACGTGACGGAGGCAAGTGGCACAGCGAAGGCAAGTGGCGCGACGAAGGCAAGTAGCGCGATGGAGGCAAGTGGCGCGACGGGGGCAAGTGCCTCGAGAGAGGCAAGTGGCGCGATGGAGGCAAGTGGCGCAATGGAGACAAGTGCAAGCACAAGTACCACGGTGCAAGCAAGCGCACCAGCGGAAGAGGTGATGTCCCCATGTTCCTGCGTATGCATATGCCTCTACATTTGGTTGCAATGCGCTCTCACAACGTCGAAGCATGCCGGTGCTATAGTGTGTGGTGGTACGTCGTGAAACACGGTTGAACACGGTTGAACACTTCAACCGGTCGGTTGAACACGGTTGAACGCGGTTGGGCGCGGTTGAACTCTCTGCAACGCTTTTGCATAGGAGATGGTGAAAGTGCAACGATTGGAGGAAAAACGCCGCCTCGACGAGAAGCGCCAAGAGGCACGTGAGAAGTTCGGGTTGCCAGCGGGATCCGCAGTACGGTGGGTGCTGACCGAGGGTCCAGACAAGCGCCACCGCATCGCAGTGGGCGCCGTGGCAAAGCCAACGAAGGACGACCCCAAGCCACGGAAGGGGGAGGAGATGGTGAAACTCCCCCCCCAATGGCCCGGAGAGCAGAGTCAGGCCAACGTCACGTGGCCAGTCATTGTGCGCCTCCGCCACACAGCGTTCACGAGCGAGGATGAGGCAAAGGCCATGTTGGCGAAGTGGGAGGAGAACATGGAGAAAGCGACCAAGGAAACCGAGAGCGGAGATGCAAGACATGGAGGCCACGACAAGGAAACCGAGAGCGGAGATGCAAAACATGGAGGCCAAGACGCGGCAACCGAGAGCGGAGATACAAAAGATGGAGGTCAAGATGGGGCAAGCACGGAAGCAATCGCAAGCACGGAAGCAATCGCGGGAAGTACCACCAATGCGTCGGACAATGGCATGAAGGAGGACTCCGAGGATCCCATGAAGGAGAGCACTTCAAATGAGGTGGACGATTCCAACAAGGAGGGCACGTCCGTGGAGGATTCGAACAAGGAGGGCAGGTCCGTGGACGATGCCAACAAGGAGGGCATGTCCGATGCCCTCAACAACCCCAAGGTGGAGCACGATGCCAAGGAGAATGAACGACCTCATGTTGGAGATGATGCAAAGGAGGAAGGTGGACCTCAAGACGGCATGCACGAAGGTGGGAGCGAAAGGGCAATGGCGAGCACAAGGGAGAAGGAGTGTGCCGATGATGGGAAGGAGGAGGTCGGACCGGCGACGCAAGCGCTATGGGCCGTGGACTCAAAGTGACTAGCCGACAAGGTCCATGAAGCCTTACAAGGCTTGAAGGGATGGCTCCACAAGAAGAAACATGGAGGAGAGTACCGCCGGATCCTATGGGGAGCAACAAGGAAATTTTCTGACGTTTACACACGTGGGCATGTCTAAGAGGACACATGATGATGCACGTGTTGTGCGCCTTGTAAATAATTTCCTCACGGTTTGTTTACCGTCCCTCAGTTACACCGCAATTTCCATCGTGTGGGGCAACGGATGTGTACCCATGGATGTACACAAACATCCAAGGGATGACTCCGCGTTGAGTGGGGTGGTGGCGGTGGGTGATTTCCGTGGTGGTGGTTTCTTTACTACGGCGTGGATGGGTGGTGGGGGGGAGGGGGGGGCGCAGCGTCAAGCATGGATGCAATACAAGGGGTTGTTGTGGATGCATGAAAGGGGGTGATTTTCAATGCGTGGCGTACGCATGGGCCGGAGCGATGGGAGGGTGAAAGGTATGCCACCGTGGCGGATACATCTATCGCGTGGCACCGCCTTTCCGCTCCGATGCGCACTGAACTCCTGGATCTGGGGTTCCCATGGTGACAGGCACTGGGATTGTTCATCCAATTTGACGTGAATTGTTGGTGCCATTGTTGTGTGATTGCGATTACGTGCGGCATTTCTCCTAACGCGCTCCAGTGTGTGTTCAACCGTGTTCAACCGTGTTCAACCGTGTTCAACCGCGCGGTTGAACACGCAGTTGAACATGGCCGAACGCGTATGGGCGGCAATATGAAAGTAGCAGAAAATCCATGGTTTTGTGGTTATAATTGATTTGGATAAGGCAGGTGCACACTGCAAAAACCTCTGAACACCATCCACGATAGAATGGAAGCCAAAGGACCACAATGAAGGTCAAAGCTTAGGGGAATGTGTCAAGTGGGGTGTTCAACCGCATGGTTGAACACCAAGGCGGCGTTGACGCTACTCTTGGACATGATAGAAAGGGAGTGGCAATGTGAGGGGTATGGCATGGAATAGTGCATTGGGCATTAGTATGTTGTTAAAAGCATGGTACATCGTCATGGATGGTTTGGAATGGCATGGTGATACGTCAAAAGTTTAATTTTTGGTAAAATTGCACTACGCGCGGTGGGGGTGTTCAACCGCTGTTCAGGGGAGGTTCAAGGGCCCAGGTGAAGTCAGTTGAACACCGGTTGAACATAGGACATGGCACCATAGTGTGCAAAAGGGGTCACTAGGGATGGAGCAGGAGGGGGCCAAGTGCTTTGTGGTGATGGCAAACCATACGGACCTGGCCAAGTTCCGGGGCGCCCGAGTCCAAGCTATTCGGGAGGAAACTCTCGAGCAATGGATGGTGGCCCCTGTAGAGCTAGTCAGGTCGGTGCTCACAGAGGACTGGTCGGATGACTCTGCGGCATCCGAGCACTGGAGCAAGTACTGGAATGCCGTGAGCGCCTCGTCGGACGACGAATGGCCCGAGGGCTTGACCGAGAATGGGGACAAACTGTTCCTCAAGGACAAGCTATTGGTCCCTGAGAACCGAATGGAGGAGCTCATTGACCACTGGCATAACGCCCAGCTCATGCATCCTGGTTGGGACAAGATGCAGCAGGACCTGGTGTGGCGCTTCAAGTTCCCACCGGGGTACTACGCCATCCTGGAGAAGTACTGCAGCGCCTGCGCCGTGTTTCCGGCCACAAAGAGCCCCAACCACTCCACAGCGGGCAACCCGGTGTATACGGCTATACCGGAGGCCCCCATGCTGTCCGTGGCCATGGATGTGTTCGCCATGCCGGAGGTCACCGTGGAAGGAGAGACCTATGACTGTGTCATCCTGGCGCCGGACAGGCACAGCGGGTATATCGTGGCAGTCCCGGGCAAGAAGCCCAAGAAGAAAGACAAGAAGGACAAGCATGGGGTGGGTCTTCAGCCCAAGACCGTCGCCAACGCCATGATCAGGCATTGGCTAACGATATTTGATGTCCCAGCTGTCATCTGCAGCGATCGGGGCAGTCAATTCGTGGGCACGTGGTTCAAGACGATGTGCAAGCACATGGGGATTCGGCACGCCAAGACCGTGGCGTACCACAGCCGGTCAAATGGCCGGGCTGAGATGGCCGGGCGGCAGATGTTCGAAAAGTTCCGCCAGCTGCACATTGACGAACCGGGCCGGAATTGGTACAATTCGCTGTGGAGAGTACTCCAGGCGTATCACGACCTTCCGGGACCCACTGGACTGTCGCCCCATGGTATCCTGTTCCTGCGGGATCGAGTGTCACGCACTCTCCCGTGGTTGAACCATGGCAAAGTGGCCCGGGATGCGAATGCTATGATGGGTGAGGCAGACCACACGGCGGCCAAGGTGTGCAAGGCACTTCTGGACGAGCATGAGAAGAGGGCCAAGTACTACAAGCAGGGAAAGGTCCAGAAATATGCTCTCCAAGACACTGTGTGGGTGGAGCGGCACCACAAGGATGTACTATCCAGGCATCGGCAGGCGTCTTGGTATGTGCCGGGGGTAATCGTGCGGAAGGTCGGGCAGGATGTGTATGCGGTTCGTGTGGGGGATAACAAGATCCTGGACCGCAACCATACCCAGCTTCGTCCCCGAGCACCAGACCCCAGCGGACTTCCCGTCACCTTCGAGTTCACGGCCGGCGATGTGGACTCGGACGACGAGGGTGAGGACGACGACTTCACCGCCGAGAAGATCCTGGCGGACAAGCCGGACCCGGGGAAGCCTGGGGGGAGGCTTTATAAAGTCCGCTGGAAGGGATTCGCCGCATCAAGGGATTCGTGGGACCCTCCGGGCAGTTTTGTGCCGAGGTACACCACGGTCTGGATGGATTATCTGAAGAAAAAGAACATTTCTTTGGATGTCAAGGACGTGTTGGTCCATTTGGTGGCTGCTGTAGCACCATAATGGATCCCCCTTGGCATTTTTGTCTGTTTTTGTGCTTGGGGGACGGGTGAGGGCGTTCATCCGGGGATACCCCCTTCACTCGAATCTCCACGTATATATTTCATTGTGGTATACTTTTTTAGGTCGACCGACGACGTTTCTCTATCTTTGATGCCGTTGGTCCATGTTGTAGATCAAGAGGAGACCGGATATTGCGTAGGGCAGCGATTGTCAGTGACCTCACCCCTCCCTTGGGGCGTGGGGGACGCCTACGACGTGTGTGGGGCCTCCATGTGTCCTTGGGACACGGGGGGGGGGGGGTTGGAGCCCATTTGGGTCCTCCCGTCCTCTCTTCAATGACTTCCGAGCGGTAACAACGCTTTGAGAAGGGGGGTGAAGCCGGTTCGGACCCCCGTGGCCATCTTTGGGTCACTTGGGGTGTGTATCTATGTGCTGGCAAGCCGCCATTGGCTGATATCATTCTCTCCCATCCACCTGGTCTAACCCAATGTGATAGTGTGATAGGTTTGGCCATTCCGGCTATGAGCGGCCATATTCAGTACCGAGGCGCCGCCAGCTGAGATTTATATATCAGAATATCAGGAATCAACAGGGTTTTTTTATCATAATGTTTCCGTAATTTTTCCGCCTTCCCTTCTGATTCTCAGTGTATCGGCGACTGTCAGTTGGCTCGCGATTTTGCGGTAACCGATTGGTTAACTGTTATTTACAGATATTTTGGCGGAAACCCCGATGAGGGGTCAGATTTCATCAGTAAAGGGTTCGTTGCTTCCAGAATTTTCATATTATACACTCGCAAAATTAATCCGATTTTTTCAGACTTTCAGAATCCGATTTTCGACTTCGACATCGCCGCACTTGATATGATGAATCTCGAGTGGTCATACATTTTTCCCTGATCACAAATCACCCTTCTTTTTGTTGTGCCCTTCTTTTTGCTTGGAGTTATAGTCGAAACAGAAGTGATTCGTGAGACCACTTTGAAGAATCATATCTCCGGCTCACGGCGGGGAATATCAATTTCGAGAATCGGGTTGGAACTGCCTTGGTCTCAACTTAATTTGAGAAGCATCAAACGCCTTTGGTGTGTACACATGCCTGGTATAGCAAGGGATAATGGTCAAGAGGGTAGAAAGTGATATATAACTCTTGGACCGTGCAACTGAATATTTTATTGCAACTTTCGAGTGTACTGCATGAGTGTTGGGGTTGCATAGCAACTTTCCTTGGGTTCCTACGTATTTTTAACGTGAAGTTATGTCCATGGAGGGGCATGGCATATCATGGTGGGTTCCACGTTTTGAGGGTATGTGTTATATGCATGGTATGTGCTTCGATATGCTCACACCCATGTTATATATCTCCGTTTGTAGGAAGATATATGGAGTCATACGTGGCAAGGGCTTCGCCCATGTCCCAATGGTGAACTCCATAGCGCTAGACCAAGTCTACCGCTCATAAAGTGCATATTGGAGGGCTTACGAAGCAACCCACAAGCGCCACTCTCAATTTTCCCATTATCATGGTGCGTGTTGGAAGGAGGTTCGAAGGTGTCCCTATGCGTCCATGTGGGGATCCAAGGGGGGGGATTGTTTGCAAATGGTCCCAAGCAATTGTGTTTTGTATCATAGATTGATACCATGGGTGAGCGAAGTTATCTACTATTGTAGTTATCTTGAATTTGGCATTATTCGCATGTTTTTGACCTCATTTTATGCTCATTTTTGTGTTTTATGTGCTCAACTGGTCGGCTAACAGTAAAGTGTCTAGAGATCCGTGAACTATGGTATGTTGCTTATATGTTCGCATATGCTTCGGTTGGCACACGAGGCCTCACAAAATTAGGTCTCAAATTCATGAGTTGACTTGTGAAGCATGTCATGTACATAACCGGAGGGGCTTCGGAGCCAATGATGGGATATTCATGGGCATGGATCTTTGGTCTATATCACCCGTGTATACTACTTTCCGGTTTGACACATGCATGGAGCATTTGGATATTTGCCGTATGCAATTTTGAGTATATAATTGACTTTTGGGCATAATGGTGTGATTTGCCTGATTTTGCCATGTTGTGAGGTCACCTTCATGGGGCAGTTCTCCAAGCCCAATCGACTCCAAGTCCAACCAAGGTTATGTCAGGGTAGGGCATAGTCCTGAGTGCCACTCCAGGCCATGACACGCCACCCCCCCGATGGGGCTAGGATTTAGAGGCTTGGGAGTGAACACATTTTTGGGGTTTGTGTAGTGACTTTGGGCACATGGCATTTAGCCATCTCATTTGACTGGGTTCAGGGCATCATGTTTGTGAGTCAAGGGATGGTCTTGAGTCCAGGGAATGAGGGGTCTATGGCTGTGATTGTGCATGTCTCCATCCTTCCCCAACTTTGCTTTATTTGTGTTCATATGCCAATTTCAGGGCTTTCCTCTTTGGTGCATTTCTTGTACATGCCCGCCACCGTGAGACAACCGGTGTGCTGAACGGAAGCCCGCAGTGTGGATTGGATTGTGGATTGGGTTATTGCTGTATTTGTGGGATCTGGTTGCTGTTCAGGGTCGAAGGAGGATTTTACTTTCTATATTTTTGGATTTTGGACCCTGGATTCTGAGAAATGCAATCGCTGATCAGGAGCAAGTCAGCAGGGGTGAAAGGCGGAAGGGGTACAGCGGGGGCCGGTCCTGGTAGGGACCTTCTTTACCACCGCGGCTATACGAATGGGGGATGGACATGTGGTGCACAGCTGCGGGGACTGTGAAGTGGAGGTACCAATGGGCTCTCGAACCATTGCCCATCGGTTGTATGTGATGGACACTGAGGCCTTTGACTTTGTCTTGGGGACTGACTTCTTCGTGCAGCACTCCGAGATACAATCCCTGACGCTACAAGCGCCCTACCTCCTCTACGTGGACCACAGCAATGGCAAAGAGTCCGTGCCACTGGAGCAGTCGGAGTATACCTCGAGCTACCTGAGGGTATCGAAGGAGGAGCCCTCGAACATGATGGCGGCCTCCAAAACTGAGGACTATCAACTATTGGGGGAAGTCTTAGACCAAGGTCTGAAGGAGTTGGGTTACTCCAGAGAAGACCTAAGTGTGGAGCTGTTCGCCAGCGACAAGCAACATGTCCTGGACCTTTACTGCAACAAGGGGAAAAACTGCAGCTACAAATCTTATTGGCCCTCTTTCGGGATGGCCTACGGGAACCCCAGGTTCAGTGAACTGGGGAAGGTCTTGACCAAGGTGGCCCTGGAACGTTCCCATGTGGTCCTGTGTTCCCCCGATTGGGGAGCCCATGGGGGCAACGAGTACTGGCGAACCCTCGTGGACAGGCTGACTATCAGTTCTGTTTGGTTACCTGATGAGGCCATCTACATGCCTCTGGGGCGTAAGACGCCCATCAGGAAACCTGGATGGGGGAGTATGCTCAGTGTGGTGGACGGAGGTCTTACCTCCATCCCCTGGGAGGACCTGGACTCGACTCTGGTCCAGGCTATACAACGGGAAAGCAATGGACTCACCTGGGTTGACTTGAAGGATCGACTACGACCTCAAGATGCTATTGAGACTATACCCGGAGGAGATGAATACGTCGTGACTAACACCAACGCCCCCAACTCTCCCTGCCATGTACCCGTTCCTGATGGAGTCTCTGAGTGTGGACTATCCGAGCTCCCCAGCTCTATCCACTCAGATGACGAAACTGAGCACGACACCTTCTTCGTGCAGACATGCGTGGAGGAAGTGAAGAACGCCGAGTACGTCGCCCCACTGAAACTCCTACTCTCCATGAGGGTGGAAGACCCCGGGGACGAGGAGCTGGATCCCCGATCCAGGCTAAGGGAGTATGTGGACTCCAAGAGGCGGTTGGTGGCGAAAGAGCTATGCTACGCTAAGCCTACCCGCAGCTCATGGCCACTGAAGCAAGGACGTATGGGGTATCTATCCCAATTGATGGAGGACCAACATAAGATCACCACCTGGCAAAGGGAGGTAGATCTTGAGCTCATGAAGAGGGTGTGGCGTGCCCATGTGAGGACCCCAGAGGGGGACGACCCCTCGGAGGAATGTGTATGTGAAACCCCTGAAGCGTGCCTATGTTGCCATCGTCCACCGGAGATGGTTGGACGAGACCTACTTTATCCCTACCAAGGGGTGAAGGATACTACCAAGGACGAAGAGTCGGTGGAGGATCACCTCCCGACGTCTATTACTCAGGGGGCAAGCAACTTACACTCTGACGAGGACATGGAGGACAAGATCAAGCTATTGTACTCCCGGGTGCAGAAGCTTATAAGGACCTATCTGGAGGTGTTCGGGGAACTACCACCCCAGCCTCATGTGACAAGCTGGTACAGATGGACCTCAAGCTGAAACCCGAGTTCGTGGGCCATAAGATCCGGAGGAGACCCTATCCCGCTCCTAAAGAGCAGGCCGACGAGATTGAGCGACAGATACAACAATATATCGACGCTGGCCTAGTCCTGGAGTATAGGGACGTGGACTACCCCAACACTGCAGCCCCTGTTTCCTGGTGGCTAAACCTGGGTCTACAGCCAAACGGCTGGTAGTGGACTACGGAGAGCTGAACAAGAAAACGCTGAACCACTCACCGTCCATTCCTAATATGGAGTCTACCCTTGAGAAGATAGCCTCCTGTCGCTACAAGACCAAGATGAACAAGAGGAACGGATTCTGTCAGGTGGACCTGACGCCCAACGCTCACGAGCTACTAGCCTTCATCACCCCTCAGGGGTGGGTGTTCAATTCGAAGGTCATGCCGTTTGGCGTGGCCAACGCACCCGCTCTATTCCAAGAGCTGATGAATAAGATCTTGTCCATCCTACGACGAAGAACCAAGGTGCAAGAACTAATATCGTGTGGGGCCCAGATGGAGGCGCACATCGACGATGTATGCCTCGGGACCAATACCCAGGAGAATCACCTACTCCTCCTGGGTGAGTTCTTTGCGGTCTGCCAGGAGAACCACACACGACTCAAGCTGGAGAAGTGTGAGTTCATGCAAGAGACCATGCAGTACCTGGGGTTTGACGTTGGCTATGGGTAGTGGACCCCAGCGGCCTCTAAGGCCAAACCCCTGATGGACGCTGAGGTACAACATGAAGACCCCAAGAAAGGACTCCATGATGTGAGCAGTTTTATTCGGGCGTGCAAATTCTGTCGCCGCCATATCAAAAACTTCACCTACACCAGCGCCATTCTGACGGACCTGATCAAGAAGAGTACTACTTGGCGCTGGGGTCCACAAGAGCAACAAGCGTTTGACGAGTCAAAGAAAAACTTGGCCAACGCTAAGTGCTTGGGCGTGCCTAGAGCACAAGGGGACATTTTCCTGGTGACCGACGCCAGCAATGTGGGCGGTGGTGGAACGTTGTTCCAATGGCACGCACTAGAGAAGGAGGAGTTCGACTCGGCTATTTCCCAATGGGGGACTGAAGGTCTCCACCGAGATGGAACTCTCAAGCATAGCTACCCTGACGACAAGTGGGTCCTAGTACCCCTGGGCCACTGGAACTAGAAATGGAACCAGGCCAGGGGGAACTACTCAACCTATGAGCAGGAATTGTTCGCGGGTATGCTGGTGCTATCCTCTCAGGCACGACTGTTGGGGAGTAACTCTGTGGTCTGGCTGTGCGACCAAAAGCCGGTCCGCACTTTCCAGAAGGGTCCCCCACCTGAGAAGGCCAAGCTACGGCGCTGGTGGACCTACCTCAGCCAACTACGGCTGACGGTACACCATATCCAGGGAGTGAAGAACGAGTGTGCAGACTACATCAGCCGCAACAACTTCGACGCCCTGGTTGGTGCACGGTCTGAAGCGCTGGTTAAGGAGGCGTTCAGCCGTATGGACGTGCACTTGGACCTCAACATGACTATGACACGCCCCCTAGATGGACTCCAACAAGCGGAGTACCTGAAGGAGTTTGGGGATATCTACAAGCGCCTGGAGAAACGCCTTGAACCCCTCCCGGTCAACCAAGAACAGTGGAAGAGGGACAAGAGCTACCTCTGGCACGAGGACCACATCGTGGTACCCAGTGACAGAGTCCCAGCGCTGCTGAAGTGGACCCATGAGTCCAGCTGTCATGTGGGTGCTGACCGTACCCTTAGGCTATTCAAGCAGTGGTTCCACACTACGTGGACTGATGACCAACTGCGGAAGACCCTCCAGCCTATCGTGGACAAGTGCCCGTGTAGGTCCTGCAAACCGGGGGATATCAGGGACAGAGGTCTCTACTCGACCCTGCCCATCCCTCACTGTGCTAACAGTGTTCTCTACGTGGACTACACGGAGATGCCGAAGTTCGGGGGCGATGACTTCGCCCTCGTGGTAACCTGTGGGTTGACCAGGTTTACCAGGGTGTTCCCATGTACACAGCACATTGCCGGGGAGGAGACTATCAAGATACTCCTTGAGGAGTGGTTTTGTGTCTATGGGGCACCCAAAGAAATCAACTCCGATGAGGACGTACGAGTACGCTCAGATACTGGCTGGTACAAGAGGGTCCTGAGATCCCTCAATGTCCAGGTGTCTACGGGGATCCCCTACTCTCACACGAGCAACCCCCTATGTGAGCGACAGATTCGGGTCCTCAAGGAGAATGTACGGATATGGTGCAAAACTGAACACACCAGAGACTGGCTGAGACTACTCCCCGTCATATCCTTGATGATGAACTCCCAAGAGAGTTTGGCAACTGGCTACTCGCCCATGAGCTCTTCCTAGGGCGCTCGGCGTGGTTCCTACATGCTCCCTATCCAGAAGACACCCATTCTTCTGTGGGTGAGTGGGTCCAAGAGCAACAAGCGAAGGTGGACAAGGCCAGGGTTATGCTCCAGAGAGTGAGGGAGCGTCAGTGGAACAAGAAGAACAAGCACCAAGTACCTGCCACCTACCAAGAAGGGGACTGGGTGTTGGTGCACCACAGCCGACTACCCGCCTGGCCACGCTCTACCAGCGATGACCCATACTTCAGACCCTACAAGATTCTATCTGTGGATGGACACCGTATAACAGTGCGGTGTTATCCTCGTCTAGGGGGGACCCAGGTGTGCGCTGCTCAACACCTGAAGCGCTACTATGATCCTGAAGACCTCTGTGGGGAGGAGTGGGAGCTGAACGACGAGGAAACCGCCGCCCCAGACTTACAAGGGGCTGCCAACCCTATGAAAGTTGAAGGGGAACTCCCCGACATGAACCCCGAGGAGATGGCTAAGAAGGGCTTCTACCTGGTGAAGTCTGTCCTACGCCACCGCTATTGCCAGGGTTGGCGCTTCCTCATGCTCTGGGAAGGGTTTGGAGTCGAAGAGGCCACCTGGGAGCCCTTCTCTGCTTTTGTTCTACCTGAGGGACGCCTAAACTCAGTTCTGGTAGACTACTTGTCCCAGAACAACCTTGGTGAGTTGCTGAGGCTCGCTGAGACGCTTGCCTCCAAGACTAAAGCTAGGGACTGAACCTTACCCTTACCTGCCTAAGTGTATGTGTGAGTGTGCTACCCCTAAGGTCCTGAGAGTAAGCCGCAGAAACGGTGTCCTAATTATACCCAAGTCTGCACACTTGCTAAACCTGGAGGATGTCTTACCGGTGCCACGGGGTACGCCCCAGGTCTCTCCTCCCCTAAGTGCCCAATTTCTGTGCTGGCGCAAAGCCTTGGGGGAATACCCAGTCTACTAATCCAGGTATTGTTTTCCCTACCTATCTGCCTACTACAGGGAGGGGTGGCCAAAAGCTATGAAGGCTTGAAAACGCCTATTTGCTACGATGGCCAAACACTAGCCTAACCACTGCCACTGCCCACCAACCCCGCTGAAATTGCAGGAAAAGGGTGGGACAGTGACACACGCACTACAGGTCCTACACACCCTACAGTGGCACCATCCTGGTGGGCGAGCACTTCTGCAACAGGCTCAAGCCCCCACTCAGGACTACCACTCCTACACGCACGCTCTACTGGGTGGCGTTGAAGGAGAAGTCACGAGCCCTAGCGGCTCACGTGTGAGATCGCAAGAAAACACAGAGCTACTAAGTGTCTGTGGCCTAACAGGGACGCCACAACGCGTTTCCCTGTTAGGGCTTGCAGGGAAGGAGTGCTTCTTTGGCGTGCACAGCGTGAATGTTGAGGATGTTGAACTGCGCTTGCCTCTCCTGGCTGAGCCGCAGTTTGTTGTTTGTGTGATCAGCGCCGCATAGCTTAGCACGGCTTGAGACTGCACCAATTCACCCTGACCTTCCCACCTGTAAAGCAAAGGCAAATGACTGAGGTTTGCGGCTGAGGGACCAAGACTACCTCCACGTATTATACGCTTCTCAAGTAGCCCTATAATACACTGTCCTCAAACCTCAGTACAAGCAAGCAATGTTAAAGAACTCCCGCCGTTGTCTTATAGAACGTGGGGTGGAGCCCCTGGGTGACCTAAACAAGGGTTGTACCGAGCGCACCACGCGTGGCCTACCCTTTAATGGGTGTGTGAATGCACAAGCGTGCAGGAGGTTTTGTAACAACCTTGTCCAATCTCTACCTTTTTCCTAGCAATCTTAACCACAATCACGAACTCCACCTGGTAGCGGTGGGCCTAGATGGGAGAGGTAGGCGTGTTTGGCGGTAGCGTGAGTTGGAGCGTGGGGGTGGGAGAGGGGGAGTGGTCTTGGCCGCCTTTTCGGGGCGCCCAAACGATTGTGGTCTGATGGGTTTGTGATGATCGATGGCGTTTTTGTGGTTGCCGTGGGCGTGAGTGCTGAGGAGGGCGGGGAATGGCCGAGGGGGGGGGGGGGCGTGGTGCGGATGCGCGGCTGGATGCACGTTCGGAGTTTTTTGGCGCGCGACGAGTGGCTGGTTTTGCTTGGGCTGACGCTGGCTTGGACGGTTTTTTTAAGGCGTGTTTGGGGAGAGGTGGGGGGTGCTGGTATGCGGGGCGGGTCCAAGGGGGCATGTGGACGGAGGTACTGAACGCACCGTGCGAAACCGAGAAGGGGTTGAGAGGGTCAGGGCAGTGCGCCCAAAGTATTGGGTCCCAAGGAAGAGGATTCGAACACAGCCAGTCATGTGCTTGGTGTACAGCCTTGTCCAGGTGCTTTACGCGTTCCTCTAGGGCTAGGCCAAGCATGGCCTTGTGCTCGGCGCGAGTGGAGCCCGGGATTGGCTGGGGGAGGCAGGACCATAGGGACTGAGGCACCAGAGTTCTCATGAAGTGCCTGCGGTCAGCCTTTGAGGGTCCAGAGAGCCACCAGTGCAGGACAATGGCGCTGAAAGGGGGCCCCCAGGAAGAGACGTATGCCTGGACGTGTTGGTCTAAAGCTTTGCAGAAGGCCAGGCAGGATAGAGGGTCGAGGGGATAGTGCTGTCCGCACCTGGAACAGTGGTAGTCGTGAAGCATATTGCTCCACTGGTACCCGTGCACATTGTAGCACCCAGACGCCAGTTTGAAAAACAAGGACGAAAACCAGGAAGCTTTATTGTACAGGCTGAAGCTGGGGGCGACCGCTATGTTGTTATGGGAATGCTGCGGCAGTAGGTGGCGGAATTGCTGCGCCTTAAACTTGTGGAGGACAGGCAGGTGGTGTACCGCCACCGAACCCGGGGGGGGGGGGGGGGAGGAGGTCTGGGGTAAAAATCAGGCTGTGAGCTGCCCATTTAGAGAAATGGTCGCAGATTTCGTTGCCAATAAAATTGGCGTGACCTTTAATCCACATGATGTGGAGGGGGTTGGTGATGAGAAGTAGGGCGCTGTGTACGGCGACGGTCCATGTGTCGTCTTGGAACGGGCTCGGCCTATAGACTTGGCATTTTTGAAGGGTGGACACCACTTGTTCGTTGTCGATCAACAATCATACTTCGTATTGGGAAAGTTCACTGTGGATCCAGCGAAAGGGTGCTACCGCCCCCCAGAACTCCGAACCCAGAGAAGAGGGATGCGGTGAGGATAAGCACAGGACTCTGGTTGTGCCGTCGGGTAGAAGGGCCGTGACGGCGGCCGCATGGCCGGACTCACCGGAGGAACCATCGGAATAGACCCACACCCGCTGTAGGCCGGGGGCCGCTGGCCTGGTTAGGGCCTCCGCGGCATCATGGAATCCCCACTTGTCGAGAGACTTCTTCTCTAGGTAGTTTTGTGCCTGCAGAGCAAAGAGATGGCCGTGTTGGCTGATCCCCAGTGCCTGTGCGTTGTGCGATGGCGTTGGGGGTTCGGGGATGGTCTCCTCAGGGCGCAAAAATTCAGGGACTAGCCTGAAGTGAGAGGGGCGGTAGTAATCCATGACGGCGTGGCATGGCATGTGCATGGTGTAGGATGTGTGGGTATCCACCGAGTAGACCCCATCGTGGAACGAGACGTTGGCCCATTCGGAAGTGGCTCCAGTCACTCTTCCATTGGCCTGTCCTGATTTGAACCTAACGGTTAGCTGGGTACCAGGCGTTAGATCCTGAATAGCAGTGGGTCTCCACGGGCCTATGCTGTGGAAAGATATGCCTGGGGCATGGATGGAGTCCATAAAAGAGTTTTGCACCGGATCCGAGGCCCTCTGGTTCGAGCTGAGTAAAGACTGGACGTACAAGGGGCCAACTGACGTCGGGGCGAGGCCACAAAAGGCCCGTAATCCATAGTTCACAGTGGCAACGTGGGCGCTGTGTGGTAGAAATTTCATACCCAACCCTCCCTTTGGGCGAGCCGCGAAACGGTCTTTGGGGGAGACTAGACGTGTGATGCTTCGAGACGCAACTCCCGCCAAAATGAGTGACTGAAGCTTTTTGAGCTGGTTTGGGGAAAGAGAGTGGGTGATTAAGCCGTAGGCGAGCGCTGGGACCAGCTGAGAGTTCGTCAGGCAAACCTTCTCACTGAGTGTAAGAGGCAAGGGAGAGAGTCGGGCAAAATAACTCTGGATCTCCGCCTTGAGCATGTGAAACAGGCCCCTTGCTTGGTGGCAAGTAAAAAGATAAACCCGCAGGTATTTATAGCATGTGTGCGGGCGACCCGCTTTTTTGTTGTATGTGAGGAATTCCGAGCCCCTGGGTGTCAGAAACTCTTTTTGAGGGGCTGTGCCATTGGCGTGGACTTCTGTTTTAGACACATTCATGTCCAGACCCCAGTCCCTGGCTGGCCAATCGAAGTAGTTGAAACTATTTTGGATGTAGACGATGTCCTCACTTTTGATCAGGATGTCGTCGATGTAAGCGTGGTGGCTAGTGCGGGCATTTGCCCGGGGGGGGGCACAGTGGCAAAGAAATGGTGGAAAAGGGATTTGAGATAGAGAATGAAGAGTAGGGGGGAGAGGAGACACCCTTGTCGGAGGTCTCTGGTTTGGAGGTAAGCGTGGGCAGTGCGGCCATTGATGATGGGGCTGTCTTGAGGGAAGGAGTATAGTTGCTTTATGAGAGAAATTGTGGAAGTAGAAAAATTTGCCTGTTCGAAGACGGTCCAGATTGTGCCATGGGGCACCGAATCAAGAGCTTTATTGCAATCGATGAACAGCGAGTAGCTCCTGTTCGATTTCGCATAAAGGGCTTTGAGATGATACAGATGATCAGCGCATTGGTGGTCGGGAAGGCCACCGTGCTGGATTTCTGAAAGGATGTCGTGTGCAAAAGCCTGAGCACGCAGGTGTTTGCAGGCAAAAGTGGCCAAGAGTTTGCAAATACAGTTTAAGAGGGCAATAGGACGGTAGTTTGAGGGGGAGAAAGGGTCGCCTCTTTTATAAAGTGAACATTTCTTCGCGCATAGCCAGTGCGGCGGCAGCGGGGAATGGAGGAAGCGGTTTAGAATGGAGTGGAAGAAACGCTGGATGGGTTCCGGACATAGGGCCAGGATGTAGTTGTTTGTTTTGTCCGGTCCCCCGGCTTTTGATGGTTTACTGTGTTTTAAGTGGTTCAGGAACTCCTGCCAGGTCACAGGTGGTATGTGGTCGTTCTTGGCAGATACGGGGCATACGGGCGCGTGGGACAGGACCTCTTCGACGAAGTCTTGGGGGGGGGCGTAATCTGGATGCCCTCCAAGATGAAGCAGGGTGTCCCCGTAAACTTTAGCTACATCTGCCGGGTCACTCAGGAGCTCTTTGGTAGCTGGATCTCTGACAACGAGAGGCTCTACGTCTTTGGGGCAGAGGGTGCGAGCAACAGTGCTTTTCATCTGGAGGCCCCGGACCGAGATTGCTGTGAAGCTTTCTCTTCGCTTTGGTTTCGTCCGAGGACCGTAAGGTGTTTACCACGGATTGAACTTCCGCAATGTGCTCGGGAAAAGCCGTGGAAGAAGGAGGCGGGGGCGAGCGTAATAATTTCCTGAGCTTGCCGTAGCCCTCTTGGTCCTTGCGCTGCGGTTTCGGACGTGTGATTTTGTGGTACGCAGACCCAAGCTGCATAAGGAGAGAATCAGTGGCGGCGATGATCTCTTCCAATGGGGCTCTGGCAGGGGCGTCCTGGAGGTCCTGGCACCAGTCAGAGATGAGCTGTACGCTTTTGGAGAATTGTTGCTTTTCGTCACTAGAAAGCTTCGGAAAAATGCAAGGGGGGAGTGGGGGCTGAGACAGAAGGATCGGGGAGGGGCACTGGAAGACCGCAACCACTGGGTGGTGGTCAGAGATGGTGTAGTCCGTGAGGACCGACGCATCCAGGAGGGAAAAGTGCGACACCAGGCGAGGGGACGCAAAGATGTAGTCTAGTCTTGCTTCGCTGTCCAAGCGGTCGCTTGCGTAGCGGGTATATTGCCTGAGGGAGTGGTGCTCTGACCTGAAAGTGTCCACCAACCTAGACGGGAGGTATTCGGCTTCCCCAGTGAGCCAGTGCCACTCATGCAGATCGACCAAGCTGTGCTGGTCAAGTTCGGGATCCAGAACGCAGTTAAAATCACCCCCCAGGATGTGATTGGGATTATCGTTGAAATAAGAAGCAAGAACTCGCTGTATGGTGTCACGGTACGCAGCTGGGGCCCCCGTGCGCACCGGGGGGGAGTAAACTGAGAAGACGTGCAGGGGAGTTGCTTCTGGAAGGAATACTTTGGCACCACAGATAAGGCCGTCGCTGTCTCTGGGCAGGACACTGCTGGTATATCTCGCGATGCGCGGGCCTGCAATGACCGACACCCCGTGTTGATGGCCGCAGACATTCGAGAAGACTTTAGCGCGGTCATTGCCGAAGGCATACCGCTGTGGGAGGAGAGGGGGAGAGTTTAGCTCTTGAAGGAGTATAATGTCATATCCCTCGCTTAGGAAATGCAAAACTGACGCGGGCGCGTTCTGGCTCTTTGCCGTGTTGAAGGACACGACACGGATGGCCGGGATGGAGGGAAGAGAAGGGGGGGGGCAGCGCAAGCGTCTAGGCTTGAAGGGCTTGTGCACTTGGGGGGGGGGGGGTGGGAAGGAGGGTGTCCGAATGGAGGAATGGCGGGCATCCAGGGGGGAGTCCGGTGTCAGGAGCGCTGGTATGTGAGCAGGGTCCTTATTCTGTATTGAGGGGTTGGGGTCGCACTGTTCTAGTGCAGAAATCCGTCAGTAAAGTGCTTGTGCGTTTGCTTTGGGCGAGTGGTGTTGGGCTGTGTCACAGGCAGTGCGAAGAGAGGGGTGTATAGTCAGGTCTGTAGAGACACTTGTGTCTGGGACCAATACTCTCGGGTTGATGTGTGCTTGCTCAACAGGGAGAATCTCCGCGATGCGAGAGACGGTGGCGGTGAGGGAGGCACCGTGCACGCCCAAGCGGGCGAGGACCTCTTGACACCGTCTCATGTTACATCTCCTGCGGTGGCACTGACGGGTGGGAGGGGGGCAGAGAGAATATGGGGACGGGTGGCATTCGGTAGACTCATCAGAGCTCCCCACCAGGGGAACCACAGGAAGTTGCGGTCTGGCACACAGTGAGCGCAGATCAGCCCGGTCAGGGCATACCTGGCGGTCACAGGGGTTAAGGAATTCATGTTAAGCACAGGGGAAGTGGTAGAGCGATGGCCTTGCCATGTCTGAGAACATGCAATAATGGTGATGGAGGGTATTCGTGGTCTTGAAGCGCAGACCACGTCTCGTGTGCACATAAGGGTGACGCCGAGTGCAGGTTCATTAAGCCGTCTCATGTTGCCCAGGGTCAGGGGGCTCTGAGGATGTCGTATGGAGGGCCGTTCCTACACCAGTGTGACGGAAGACAAGGGATACCCTGGAGTCTCGGGGAATGCGCCGCTTCTCCACTGTGTCATAGTCGCGGGCTGCAATTTGGTGCTTCCACTTGTCGCGGGCTTCCCCAGAAATTAAGAGGAGGCTGCGGCGCTGTAGGAAGACTTTTTGCCTTTTCTTAAAGAGGGTGGATCCGGGGAGGGGACGCGGTTCGAAAACAATTTCCGCACATGACCCAAATGAGCCATCCAGGACATAAGGGCCTAGTTGAGGGACGTCCACGTGGCTCCTCAGGCCACTGCCGGGCTCGTATCGAGCTACTGACCACATAGTGGGGCATAAGAGAGAGGAAAGCAGGACCTGAGCGCTTGAATAAACTCAGGAGGGGTCGGGTCAAAAGGTTCAAGTTCTTATGTTTTTGGATTGTACCTGAATCCCAAATGAAGCATTGTGCGGTGCCCCTCGGACAGCCACTGGTGATTTTCATCTGCACTGAAGGACATCACCAGGGCTTCTTCTTCTTCTGAGAAAAATTCATTGGATATGAGGGCTCCTGCTATTTCCGGCATGGGGTCAAAAATTTTCCCCTGTTTGGAGGTGGATCTGTGCGATCTTTTCTGTGAGGGAGAGGGGCTTGCTTGTGGACAAGTAATGGTCCCTCGCGAGACTTAGTTGTTCCGCGCTGCCGTAGGCAGTCACGGCCTCGATGACACGTGATAGGAAATCCTGGGCTTCCGAAACTAGGGGGTTGGCGGGACCCAAAAGGTTGTTGCGCGCCGCCGTGTCGGGGCATTCGGGGTGAAATATGATTTGTGATACAGTGAAGGCTTCTGCAAGGAGCACGGATTCGTGATGAACATATTTCACATGGTAGACTCGCACCTTACCCATGGGGGCGCTGAACAAGGAGATGTGCCGAATTTTCCCAAGCAGGGAGACCCCGAACATTACACCAACGTCCGGCGTGGATGACGGGGCGTGAACTTCTACGAGTCTTGGATCAGGAGGCTCGGGGAGGGGGTTGAAGCAAGTCACCCAGGTCCATCTGCCCCGGCCCCCCCCAACTCCAGCGCCTCCTGGGACATCCGAAATTTTTTCCGCCCATCCAGCGACTTCCTACCCCCTCCTCTCGACCCGTTCAGCCCTCTGCCCCTTCCTGATCCCCCCCCCTCCCCCACAGGGTAAATCAGCCTTCATCTAACCTTACCATTAGAGCAACCGTGTACATATCAGAATATGTTGTTGTAAATACTTTCGTTGGGTGACGTCAGCCCCAGAATAAGTTGATGCGGTTAAGAACATTCAAAAATCACGAACTCCACCAGGGGGTGGCCCCACCTGGGCTTACCTACCATACTTACCGCTGGAGAGTGAAGAAAGGAGAGGGAAAAGCGAAACACAAGCGAGACACGACGCTATGCATATGTGTGTATGTCTAATCACCCTGAACTTACCTCTAATCATCTGCAATCTTCTAGCCAAGCCACCTGGATCGATCAGGGCTCTGTCACCATCAGGGTGGGGGGCTGGTTGAACACCCTAAGCCCCAACAAACTACGCAGGGTGGCGGGGCCCTACATGCTATATCCAGTACCACACGGCATGGATGGCCCCTGCCAGGGACTGCGACCCGGGGACCCCCCCTGCGGCCACCCCTGCCCCCACGCAGTGTTCCAACCATTGCCCCCACAGCCCGCCCCACTCCCAGGTATATACCTAAACACGATAACAGGCGCCAAAGGAGTATACCTCATGACGGGCGACACCACGGGCCAAGCCATCCCTCTCGATCAGGTACACCACATGGCCCTGGGGCCACGACTACCCAACGCCGACAAACCGCGGAACCCGTTAGCGGGACGCGGCGCACGCGAACCCAGACCAGTGGACCCAAACGCCCCAGGTCCCGACAGGGCGCTACTACACCTCACCATGATACACACACCCCAACTCGCGACCACCCTGGCGGGAGAAAAGTACTTCATCGTGGAGGGACTGACGCACGATGTCATCACCCTGGCAGCCAACACCCTGGCAGCCACCACAGATGCGTGGGACGTTGCCGTGGGCCACCCCACGGCGCGTAAGGACAGGGTACAGGGCACAGAGACACCCTGACGCCGGACCTTATGAACCACCTGGTGACCCTGACCAGTCTACCAGAACAACACGACCGGGAAACCGAGGGTCCGAAGGTCACTGACTGGGCGGTCTTTAATGACAAGCCCCCGGATCCCCCCACGGTGACACTAACGTGCCACCAACACACATGGTCGGTGGCACGGTGGAACGCAACGGGCACAACGGACAGGGTCCACACATTCACACCGGCAGCAAAGCCGGCGACCGCACTGGCACTGGGGGACCGTTTTAGCCACTCCACCCGCCACAGCAACCAGCCCAGGGCACACTGGCTAGCCCTCAAAACGGCGATGCACTGGACAGCGGATGCCCCAGCCACGGACACCACGCTACCCGAGACATGGCTTACACTCACGCGCAACCTGGCGGCCTATGTGCGGAAGTACGGGACATCACAGGTGCAGCGCTGGATGTCCTGGCCCACGGACACGGAACGAACTCTCAAGCTCCGCACCACCAGCCTACAAGAACACACGAATCGACTTCGGGGTATGCACGGGCCGCAGGAGGGACAGGGACCGGCGTACAGCATATTCCGCCGCGACGCACCGAAGCCAGCCCCCAAACCAGCGCCAGAGCAGCCCGAACCCAAGCCGAGGCCCCGCCCGGGGGGAGCGGACGCCTCAGCCCGCAGGGCCAAACGGCCCAAACCGGAGCCCAAAGTGGCCCCAGCGCCGCCGCCACCCGATCCACAACCGAAGCTGAAGGCCCCAGCATGCCCGCTTTTCACACCGGCGGAACGTGCCGCCATGCAGCCCGAATGGCCAGACGGCGCAGAAGTACAAGGAGTATACGGAGCCACGCTTAGAGGACAACCGAAACAATTTGTATGGTTCCGGGGCAAGATACAGGGCAGACTGGCCACACCGGGCCAACACGGCAACCTACAATTGAAAATCAAGTGGCACGCACTCCCAGAATGGGGCCAAAAAGTGGAGACGTCAAACCTCGAACTCCGGGACGACAGACAATTCCCGGAGTGCCCCGTGCAGCTCCGCACACCCGCCAACCAGGTACCACCGTGCATCGTCTGGACGGGTGACGTGCGGCAGACATGGCTGGAGGAACCGGATATACCGGAGGAAGGGAGGATAGCCGCAGCGATCAACCACAAACTGCGACTGCGACAATGACTACTACCACGCCGCGCCAGGGATCCCCCAGGGGCCATCAAAACGCACGCCCACGAGGTCACAACTGCGCTCGTCACTCTCATGTCCCTCAACGAACTGGGCGCCCTGTACGACGCGACCAAAGCTCCGGACCCACAAGACGTGCCCATCATGGCGAAATGTGACCCGGACGCCATGGTGTGGCAGGAGCAGGCCCTCAAAACCCAGACAGCCCACCCCAGCTTAACCCCCATCCTCACCAGGACGGGACACCAATACCGCACCACATGGGTCAAGGGGGTTCCCATGTCCCACAAGAGTGAAGTCCAAGTACACATCCACCACCACCTGGGGGCGGAAGGCCGCCTAGCAGCATACGAACTGGTAGGCCCAACGTGGCAACTGAATGTCATCAACGTACACGTCCCCTTTGGAGACGCCACAGAGACGTTCCTCGAACATCTCATGGAGGCCTACCGACAACTTGCCATTATGGGCCCGACTGTCATCATAGGAGACTTCAACGCAGCCCCATCAGCGGACGATCGCGGAGGACGACCGACGCCCAAGGACCCAGCGGTACAAGTGGCCATGCAACATCTAGGTTTGCAGGACCTCACAGCCTCTCTACGAGGCCAGCCCTCACACAGACCACCACAACCTGGCGCGGCAGATTCCCGCAACGACCTCTGCTACGCGGACCTGGCACACGTCGAGGTGACGCGGGTGCAATACCACGACCTGCCATCCAAGATCACCGGACACCGACCCCTGGAGGTACAAATCAAGGTGCTTCAGGTACCCCCGGCCTCCAGGGATGGCATGGACCACGAAGAACAACCACCCATCCAACCGCCAGAAGAGCAGGACACCCACAGATGGGTAGCATACTACCGCACGGTACAACGCATCCTAGGCCAGCAAGACAAAACGGACCTCAACCTCGCCATGCGACAGGCGGCCACGGCATGCGGCCTCAGCGGGCAACGCAGAACACAGGACGACGCCACCCCGCATCAAGACCTACGATCCCTGGTCACAACCATATGGCACGACAAGCAAGCACTGCACACGGCAATGCACTCACATGACCTGCAAGCTCAACATGACGCCCAGGAAATCGCAGCACGACTAGAGACCGCACGCCGGCAACTCAGAGAATGGCACGTCCGCCAGGCGAAGGAGCTGGCGCAAGAACAACAGCGCTACTTCCAAAGGCCCCCAACCCTACAAATCACTGAAACACGTGGATAAGGTCCCGGGGGAGACGGGCCACCGAGGCATCAAGGCGGTACGCCTACAGGACGGCACAGTGACCAACGATCCCAAGGTGGTCCTGGAAGAAGTCCTCAACAGCTTCCTGCGCCAGCACAACACTGAGGATGGCAAACTGTCAGCATACACAGAGGAACTGATATCCCACCTGCCGAAACTCTACAACCTGACACAGCGACGAGACATGCACCGAACCCCGTTCACCACTCGGGAGCTCGATGAGGTGTTGTACAAACTACAACCGGGGAAAACTCCGGGAGTGGACGGACTCCCGGCGGAGCTCTACCGTAGACTACCACTGAACCTGAAGAGACACTTAGCCGCGCGCCTGTGGGATATCGCCATCGGGAAAACGGACGTGCCACCCGACTGGGCGAACCTAGTACACCCGCTCTATAAGAAAGGCGACTGGGGGAACCCCGACAATTGGAGACCCATCGTGTGCGCCACCACGGAGGCGAAACTCATATGGATGCTCATCCTCAAACGGGTGGCCCCGGCAGTTTACCGGGCTGTACCACCCACCATGTGGGGGGCCATACCGGGTAGATCACCGTTGGAGGCCATATTTATGCAAGACGCCGTGGTGGACATGGACCCGATCAGCCTCATCATCACATCCCTGGATGTCAAGGGGGCCTTCCCCAACACCCCGCACCGCCTCATACGGGCCGTCTGGGAACACATGGGACTCCCCTTCCAGGGCTTCCTACAAGCGTACCTCGCCACCCGCATGTACACCATAAAAACCGACGTGGGCACCACCCCATGGATCCACCCCGCCAGTGGGGTCACACAAGGGGGTGCGGAAGGCCCTTTCCTCTTCCTACTCGTCACCCTCCCGCTGGCGTTTTACATCCGACGCACGTACCCGGACGTGGCACCATATCCCCTACGGACCACGCTCCTAGCGTTTGCGGACGACATGGCGGTGCTGACCGCCACCGCGCGTCAACCCCTGCCGACCACCCTGGACCCCGCCAAAGCCACCAGAGTCCTCCACGTCGTCACCACCTATCCGGAGGGCAATCAGCTGCTGGTACACAACGTCAAATCTGCCACCATGGTACACAATGCACCGCCGCCTCCCCTCCGCCCCGGAGACCTGCCCATGGACCCAGTAAACACGGCCACCTACCTGGGAGTCCAGCAAGCCGCCACTGCAGGCGGGGTCACCCTACCGCCAAACCTGTTACCGCAGCTGACAAGGACACTGGTTATAGCACGCATCACAGCACTCTCCACCCAGGCCCTGGCATACTTCCTACAAGCCGTGCTCAACGCAGCTATAGGATTCCAAGCCTTGCACCTAACGCACCCCAAACACATGCTACAAGCGGCCACCACCACAGTACGACGAGCGTGGACCATCGACAGCCACCGGCCCACGTCACTGCCTGCAACGGTGCGTGCGGCATCGCCACCGTACTACGGAGACAACACCGACCACCTCGTCCACAACGCGTACACAGCTCACACTGCGGCCCACCTGCATCGTCTCATGCACAATCACGAGCCGGAGGTACAGGAAGTATTCACGCTGACGCTGCGGGAGGCCCAGTACCACCGCAACACCTACCCCCAATACATACTTCACCAGCGGGGTCTCCCCACCAAGGTGGGGACCCGCATATGGAACCACCTACAACTCCTACTGCCCCACCACAACCACGTCATCCAAACGAACCATCGGTGATGGGAAACCGGCCCTCTGGCGGTCCTTCACACCGATGTGGGGGGGGGACCAACGGGTAGCGCCACCACTCTCAGCCTGGTGGGCACCACCCTCCACCTTGTACGGGTCACCCCGAACCAGATGAAAGCCCTCCAACGAGTGGGCACACACCACGTCCCATTCCTACAACACCCGGAGTGGCCCAACAAATCACTCCTGGAGAACCACATGCGCAGTGCGGCCACCCAAACCGGGCACCCTGAGCCAACAGATGGCGAAGTACGTGAGGCGTACAACCTGTTTTGGAACACGCACAAACGACCACTGCCACCGAGCCCACCGCAACGAAACGGGGCCCACCACTGGCCACCGGAGCAAGTGGATTATGTACCCGGCGCCACGGTACCAGCGGTACTCCTCCTAGCACCCAACGGGCTAAAGACCACGTTGCGGCTGGGCAAAGCGGGGGGCAAGCTGTGGATGCTACCTCCACCCACGGCGCGCCCCTTCTGTCCGCCGCCACTATCGCAAGACAAGCTGACGAGCACCCCCACCACTTGCTGGCGATGTGGGCCCCACGCGCTGGCCACCCCATGGCCCCTCCTCCAGTTACTGGCACGCTACCACCCCATGCCAACGATCCACGCTACCCCGGAACAGCACCGGTGGCTACGCACGCACTCCGAACAGGCCGCAGAGGGTGACACGGCCACAGTGGCGTGGGACCCCAGCGCCAACGCCGAATGGAGATTCCACAGGGGCACGTGGAACACCCAGCACCCAGCCATCACCTTCCCGGTGATAGCCAAACACCGCAGCGCCACGCCGGAGGCCCCAGCCTACCCGGTCAAACACCGATGCTCCCAAGTGCAGGACTGGCAGACGGTCAAGTGGACCACATGCCACCCGCAGACAGCATACCTACTCCAGTACCTGTACGGGTACCTGACACAGGGCCATGAAAGGAACAACGACTATGTCCGCATGAACTAAAGAAGGTCCCTACCAGGACCGGCCCCCGCTGTGCCCCTTCCGCCTGTCACCCCTGCTGACTTGCTCCGGATCAACGATTGCATTTCTCAAAATCCTCAAAATCCAGGGTCCAAATCCAAAAGTATAGAAAATGTAATCCTCCTTCAACCCTGAACAGCAACCAGATCCCACAAGTATAGCAATAACCCAATTCACAATCCAAATCAGGCTGCGGGCTTTCGTTCAGCACACCGGTATTCCCACGGTGGCGGGCATGTACAAGAATTGCACCAAGGAAGAAAGCCCTGAAATTGGCATATGAACACAAATAAAGCAAAGTTGGGAAAGATGGAAACTTACACAATCACAGCCATAGACCCCTCATTCCCTGGACTCAAGACCTTCCCTTGACTCACCAACATGATGCCCTGAACCCAGTCCAATAAGATGGTTAAATGCCATGTATCAAAAGTCACTACATAAACCCCAAAAATGTGTTCACTCCCAAGCCTCTCACTCCTAGCCCAATGGGAGGGGTGGCGTGTCATGGCCTAGAGTGGCACTCAGGACCATGCCCTACCCTGTCATAACCTTGGTTGGACTTGGGGTCGAATGGGCTTGGAGAAATGACCTATGAGTTTGAACTCATAACATGCCAAAAAACTGCCAATTCACACCATATTGGCCATATATCAAATATATGCTCAAAATTGAGGTTAACATTTTTCCGAAGGCTCAAAGCATGCATGGAATTGAGATCCAGTATTCATGGAGGATAGAGACCGAAGGCCAATGCCCATGTACATCTCCATTTTACCCTCGAAACCCCTTCGGATATCGGCGCCACGCACTGCCCAAGTCCGCCCATGATCTTGAGACCAATTCTTGTGATCCTTCATGCGCCAAGCCAAATGGAGTACGCGATCCGGCATATGGTGGTGTTCAACTCCAAAGCATATGCCAACATATGAACAACATACCATGGTTCGACTAGCCATAGGCTTCTTGCTGTTAGCTGACCAGGTGAGTACACAAAACGCAAAAATGAGCAAAAATTGAGGTCAAAAACATGAAAATATGACCAAATACAAAGTTGTCATGATAGTATATCTCTATGCTCACCCATGATATCCGCTCATGGTTCAATACAAAAATGATTGGAACCATTTGCGAACAATTCCCCCACTTGGATCCCCAATCGAGCGCATGGAGATACCTTCCCCACTAATATCTACATGCCCCAGGAAAATGGGAGTGCACCCATGGATCTCTTTGTCAAGCATACCATGAGCAATACATACGCGGTAGACTTGGTCTAGCGCTTTGAATTCCACAATTGGGACATGGGCAAGGCCCTTGTCACGTATGGCTCCCTATCTCTTCGGCCACACGAAGATATATAACATGGGCGTGAGCATATCAAACATATACCATGCATACAACACATACCCTCAAAATATGGCTCCCACCATGATATGCCATGTCCCTCCATTGACATAACTTCACGTTAAAAATACGTAGAAACCCAATGAAAGTTGCTATGCAACCCCAACACTCATGCGGTACACTGGAAAGTCACAATAAAATGTTCGGTTGCACGGTCCAAGAGTTATATATCACTTTATACCCTCTTGACCATTATCCCTTGTTATTTCGGGCATGTGTACACACGAAAGGCGTTTGATGCTTCCAAAATTAAGTTGAGACCAAGGCAGTTCCAACCCAACCTTCCTTATTCTCTTTCCTCACACTGGCTCGTAGATATGGCTCTTCAAAGTGGTCCCACGATTCGCTTTTGTTTCCCTTATATCTCCAAGTCAAATGGGTGGCAAGTATAAGGGAAACCTGATTCGGGCATAGGGAAAAGAGTACGACCACTCGAAGAAGTCCAAATCAAGTGCGGCGATGTCGAAGTCGAAAATCCGATTTCGACATCGCGAAAAATTCTGATTAAAATTTCGAGTGCTTATTTAGAGAATTGCGGATGCAACGAACCCTTTGCTGATGAAATCTGACCCTTCAACGGAATATCCGCCAAAATATCTGGAAATAACAGTTAACCAATCGGTTACCGCAAAATCGCGAGCCAACTGACAGTCGCCGATACATTGACCATCAGAACGAAAGGCTGAAAAATTACGGAAACATCATGATAATAAAACTCTGTTGATTCCTGATATTCCGATATATAAATCTCCGCTGGCGGCGCCTCGGTACTGAATATGGCCGCTCATAGCCGGAATGGCCAAACCTATCACACTATCACATCGGGTTAGATCAGGTGGATGGGAGAGTATGATATCAGCCAATGGCGGCTTGCCGGGACATGGATACACACCCGAAGTGACCCCAAGATGGCCACGGGGGTCCGAACCGGCTTCACCCCCCTTCTCAGAGCGTTGTATCCGCTCGGAAACCAATGAAGAGAGGACGGGAGGACCCCAATGGGCTCCAACCCCCCCCTCCATGTCCCAAGGACACATGGAGGCCCCACACACGTCGTAGGCGTCCCCCATGCACCAAGGGAGGGGTGAGGACACTGATAATCAGCGCCCTACGCCATATCCGGTCTCCTCTTGATCTACAACATGGACCAAGGGGATCAAAGATAGAAAAACGTCGTCGGTCGACCTAAATAAGTATACCACAATGCAATATATATGTGGAGATCGGGTGAAGGAGGCATATGCCCGATCAAGGCCGAAAAATCCCCGGATGAACGCCCTCACTTGTCTCCCGGTTCACAGAAACAAACAAAATGCCAAGGGGGGATCCATTACGGTGCTACAGCAGCAACCAAATGGACCAATACGTCCTTGACATCCAAAGAAATACCCTTTTTCTTTAGGTAGTCCATCCAGACCGTGGTTTACCTCGGCACGAAACTGCTCGGAGGCTCCCACGAGTCCCTGGATGCGGCGAATCCCTTCCAACGGACTTTGTAAAGCCTCCCCCCAGGCGTCCCCGGGTCCGGCTTGTCCGCCAGGATCTTCTCCGCGGTGAAATCGTCGTCCTCACCCTCATCGTCCGAGTCCACATCGCCGGCCGTGAACTCGAAGGTGACGGGACGTCCGCTGGGGTCTGGTGCTCGAGGACGAAGCTGGGTATGGTCGCGGTCCAGGATCTTGTTATCCCCCACACGAACCGCATACACGTCCTGCCCGACCTTCCGCACGATTACCCCCGGCACATACCAAGATGCCTGCCGATGCCTGGACAGGACATCCTTGTGGTGCTGCTCCACCCACACGGTGTCTTGGAGAGCATACTTCTGGACCTTTCCCTACTTGAAGTACTTGGCCCTCTTGTCATGCTCGTCCTGAAGTGCCTTGCACACCTTGGCCGCCGTGTCGTCCGCCTCAGACATCATAGCGTTCGCATCCCGGGCCACTTTGCCATGGTTCAACCACGGGAGAGTGCGTGGCACTCGATCCCGCAGGAACAGGATGCGATGGGGCGACAGTCCAGTGGGTCCCGGAAGGTCGTGATACGCTTGGAGCACTCTCCACAGCGAATTATACCAGTTCCGGCCCGGTTCGTCGATGTGCAGCTGGCGGAACTTCTCGAACATCTGCCGCCCGGCCACCTCAGCTCGGCCATTCGACCGGCTGTGGTACGCCACGGTCTTGGCGTGCCGAATACCCATGTGCTTGCACATCGTCTTGAACCACGTCCCCACAAACTGACTGCCCCGATCGCTGCAGATGACAGCTGGGACATCAAATATCGTTAGCCAATGCCTGATCATGGCATTAGCGACGGTCTTGGCCTGCAGCCCCACTCCATGCTTGTCCTTCTTGTCCTTCTTCTTGGACTTCTTGCCAGGGACCGCCACGATATACCCACTGTGCCTATCTACCGCCAGGATGACACAGTCGTAGGTCTCTCCTTCCACGGTGACCTCAGGCATGGCGAATACATCCATGGCCACAGACCGCATAGGGGCCTCCGGTATAGCCGTATACACCGGGTTGCCCGCTGTGGAGTGGTTGGGGCTCTTTGTGGCCTGACACACGGCACAGTCACTGCAGTACCTATCCAGGATGGCGTAGTACCCCGGAGGGAACTTGAAACGCCACTCCAGGTCCTGCTGCATCTTGTCTCGGCCAGGGTGCATGAGCTGGGCGTTGTGCCAATGGTCAATGAGCTTTTCCACTCGGTTCTCGGGCACCAGCAGCTTGTCCTTGAGGAACAACTTGTCCCCATCCTCGGTCAAGCCCTCGGGCCATTCGTCGTCCGACGGGGCGCTCACGGCATTCCAGTACTTGCTCCAGTGCTCGGATGCCGCGTAGTCATCCGACCAGTCCTCTGTGAGCACCGACCTGACTAGCTCTACAGGGGCCACCATCCATTGCTCGAGGGTTTCCTCCCGAATAGCTTGGACGCGGGCACCCCGGAACTTGGCCAGGTCCGTACGGTTCGCCATCACCACAAAGCACTTGACCCCCCCGTGCTCCATGACCTTCTCCATCTCGATGATGCGCTTGGCCTCCTCGGTCTCCTCGGCGTCGCCATGGCTGGATATGTCCATCCACGCCTTACCCCCGGGATAGGCCCAGCGACTGAGGCAATCTGCCACAGTGTTGTCCTTCCCCGGGACGTACACGACGCTGAGGTTGAACTTGGCGAACGTCTCGTGCCATCAGGCCCTCCTAGCCGCTGGTCCTGAGGGGGTGTCGACATGCTCCTTGTGCCAGCTCTGTAGGGACTGGTGGTCCGTGCAAACCACCACCGGCTGCAGTCCGATGTGGCCAGACCACTTCCTGAGCGCACAAACAATGGCGTACGTCTCCTTCTCCCTCGCGGTCCAGGTGCGGCGTTGGCCCTCGGCTAGGATCCGGCTCCAGAACGCCACGGGCACATGTGACCCGTCGTCTCGGATCTGCTCGAGGACTGCCCCCACAGCATAGTCCGAGGCGTCCGTCCGTAGCACGAATCCCTTGTCCGGGTCCACCAGGAATAGCACCAGTTGCCCCAGGAGTCGCTCCTTCAGGCGGCTGAACGCATGATCGGCCTCATGGGTCCAAGCAAGCTTCTTTTTGCTCCCCTTCCGGCCATCGAACTTTCCCACTTGCAGCATCTTGTGCAGCGGCCCCGACAGTTCTGCATACATCCGGACATAGCCCGAATAGTAGTTGCAGAACCCCATGAAGGATCGGAGTTCGCTGATGGTCTGGGGCTTCTCCCAGTGGTGCAGGGACGCCAGCTTGGCAGGCATGGGACGGCGTTGCCCGTGACCAACCACGTGACCCGCGAACTCCACTTCCTTCACGAAGAGTGAGGCTTTGGTGGGCTTGCACACCATGTTGTGCTTGTCCAACTCGCTGAGCACTCGGCGCAGATCCTTCTCATGCGCGTCGATGAGCTCGTCCTCAGTCATGTTCTCCGTGCCGGACCCGATGATGATGTCATCCACGAAGGGGTCGGCACAGTCCCGGACAGGACCGAGTAGGTCCTCCATCATGCGCTGGAACGCGGCGTTGCCATTCTTGGCACCCATAGGCACCAGTTTCCACTGCATGGGCCCTAGCGGCGTCGACATCGCTGTGCAGGGCCTGGAGTCCGGGTGTAGCGGCATCTGGTGATAACCGTCTTTCAGGTCTAACACCGTGAAAATCCGCTTTTTCTGTTGCTTTTGGAGGATGGAGTCGATCAGGGGAAGCGAGTACGAGTCATGCTCGGTCTGCTCGTTCAAACCTCTGTAATCAACCACCAACCTCCACTCGCCCTTCTCCTTCTTGGGCACGATGAAGGCTGGGCTGGCCCACTCACTGTCGGAGGGTTCGATCCATCCCCGCTCAATGAACTCGGCCAACAGCTTCTTCATGGCCTCGGCCCGATCGCCCTGAAGTTGGTACTCCCGATGACGATAGATCTTGGGGTTCGGCTTCAGCTTGATCTTCGCTGTACCAAACCTCCCGCGATCTGGAGGGTTCTTGTTGGCGACGCCACTGAATAGCCGCGGATAGGCCTTGATCAGCCTCTCCTTCAGCTCGGCGACCTTCGGGTTCTCTTGGGCCTCTTCAGCCGCTTGCTTCAGTATAGACACAACCGACCGCACTGCGGTATAGGCCTCTTCTGGGTCCGATTCCGACTTCTCCTCGTCCGATATGCCGTCTTCATCGTCGTGGGGAGCTCTTCCCACCGATAATCTTCGGAAATTTGCGGCCTCGGGCTGGTGACTGTCGCTATCGGCACCCATTCTTGGAAAATCCCATGTTGGTGGGTCCGACCCAACCGGACCATCGTATTGGTCCGCGATGTGATCCATGACCCTCGCCACGAACTCGTCCTTCTCGTACTTGCCGGTGACCAACATCTTGTCATCCCACAAATGCGGAGATGTGACCATGGCCCGCCTCTTCTTGGCTGCCACACGGTCGTGCATCCCCATCCGCATGTAGTTGACGACGTCGTCGATCTCGGCGTGGGACAGGACGTCAATGCCATCAATAGGCTGATCCGTCCCCTCCTTGGGCTCAAACATGACCTTCATGGGCACCGCCTCCACCCTACCGATGAATGCTTCATCACCCGTGGGCTGGGCTTGTGCCCCATCCACCAGGAAAGCCTTGGTACCCCACGCTTAACCCGGGGAGGGCATTGATACACCCTTGGCGTCGATGAACAGCTCCTCCTCTGGCCCGAATGACATCTCGTTCAGGGTGATGAAGTCCAGCGTCGACTTGAGACCCTCCAGCGGACATGGGGTGGATCCTATGCCGGTTATGACCAGGATCCCCTTCGCCCTATCCGCGATGATCTTCTCCACCGTACGTCTGGTATTGTCCAGGGAGCCATGCCAATACATGGGTCCCCACTCCTTCAAACCCCAATGCCGGTGCCAGGCTGAGTCTCCTCGATGCCAATGCCTCCTACACTTCCGCAGAAGTGGGGCATCCCGGGAAGCGAAGACGTCCGTCTCGGGCACTTCAGCTCCCAGCGTCTGAATCATCCTGGCGTACGCTTGCGGCGCCTATTCATACTCCGTGAGCCGAACTCCACGGTCTCCTCTGGACTTGACACCCACAGCTTGCACCGCTCGGACGATTCGATCCTCTTCCCCAGCATTCCATTGGGATGACCCGCACGTGTAATCCGTGGACAGCCATGTGAGGCATTCATCGTCCTCCCGGACCAGCATTGCGCGATGGGGAAGGGCTCCAATGGCGTTGGCCACCATGAAGTCGTACCCCATGATCATATCCCAATCAGTAATGTCGGCCACATAGAAGTTCCCGGATAGAGTGCTTCTCTTCGCCTGATCAGGGCGGTTCAAGCGCTCATGCTCCCAGAATTCCATACTGATGGTGGCCTCATGGGTGCCACCACCCATAATCTCACCGTTGGCGACCTTCAGGCGGACCGGTCTCCGGCTGGGCTGCAGGAATTCCTCCTTGAACAACCCTCTCCGGACCAGGCTCACCTGGGCACCCGTATCCACTAACACATCCACCACCTTCTCCTCTCGTCCGCACAGTACTCGCACTTTCAAGTGCAACTGCCGCTCGTCGCCATGAGGTGTATGAACGACTCTCACGGCATGCAACTCTAGCACGTCCAGGTGCATCAGGACTTCGAGGGTATGGTCACGGATGGTGTAGATCTTGGGTTGGTCCTGCCCGTCCACGGGGCTCTCCGTGGTCGCTCCTTCCTTCTTGCCATGTCCCGTACCCACATGTACTTCCCTCCGCAGGGCGCTCCAGGAATTGGGAGTGGCGAAACTCAGTGGTTTTGGCTCTTCTGGAGCCTTCTTCGGCACCCGATGTGCCTTCGCTTTCTCTGGGATTCCACTGATTTTCGGAGGAGAGACCTCCGAGGTCCCATTCCCGTGGGGGCTCCTCTAGACTTGGCTTCCCGCAGCCCCTTCCGGCTGCGATCCGCCAGGACTTTGTCCACCACGTTGCTGGACTTTGAGTTCCTCCAACGTCCTCAACATGTCCTCAGCAACCTCCTCGATCGACCTCACTCGTCAGTCTTGGCCAGGTCCACCACCATAGCCTCTTCCTCTGCTTTTTCCTTGGCCTTTGCCTTGGCCTTTTCCCCCGTCTCCGCCCTTCGCCTTCCAATCATAAATTCGCTGCTCCTTGGGCTTCTTCTCGGGGTGAGCGGCGAAGTAGGCCTTCTTGTCCGCCTCATACACCTTGCACTGACGGTGGTCATGTGCATGGTTGTTTCCCTTGCCATAACAGACCCAGCACCCGTCGTGCTGAGACCTGTACTCTCGGAACGAGAGCGGTGGGTTCCCGATCCTCCTTGGCTCTTTGCCCTTCTTGGGTCCCACCCGGCTCCATCTGGACCGATCCTGCCCATGGTTCTTCACGTTGTGCGCCACAAACGCGAAGAAATGGGCCTCCTCGTGATCCTCCCGGGACCAGTGGTCTTGGCCACTTCCACTACCATCCTCCGCGGAGTTGGCCGTGTCCTCCTGGATCTCTCGATGATGGCGGTCTTCTCAGTGGCCTCGTTGTCCATGACCATGTCGATCCTGCACGTGGGCCTCGTTCTTCGCATTGAGCTTCAACTCCACCGTGATGTACTTCACGATCTCGTCAAGGCTCATGCGGGCGAAGATGACTTGCATCCTCAGCGGCTCCCCGCGCCTCCACTCCACGTTGTTGAGGCGCAGCAACCTTTGCCCCATGGAGTCCCCGAATACCTCCACGTACACGGCGTTCTTCAGGCCCAACATCCGGTTGGGTTCGCCAGGGTTCCTCCTGAAGAACTCCATGATACCCGCATGGGTATCCTCCGCCGCCATAATCCTCACCGCCACGCGCTTCTTCGCCCTCTTCTTCTCCTCGTCCTCCACTCTCCTCTTCCAGTTGCCGGGGAGGATGTCCTTCAGCAAGTGGCGGATCTCACTGGCCTCGTTCCAGTCTTCCACCAACTTGAGGCATCTGCGGTACTTCCGCAGATACCGGTTCCACTCCCGGACCCGCAACTCACCGCGGTCCAGCGGCAGTGGAATGGACCACAGGTCCTCCAGCTTCTGGTTCGGAGCGTCCAACTGCTCCTCGTCCTCCAGCCACTGGAGGCAGGCCTGCTCCGTGCGGATCAATCCTTCCCGGATCTGATCCCGCAGCTCCTCCTTGAGGTCCTGCGCCAGCCGGTGTGGGAATGTGCGGCATACCCACTTGTCCCGCGGCGCTCCCCGCATCTCGCCGACGACCTCCTCGGCGAAGTCCTCCCAGTCCAGGATGAAGTCATCCAAGTTGGACGGGTTCCCGTCGTAATAGGGGATTTTGATTCCTCTGAGGTCGTCAATCCTGATGGCGTCTCCGACGTCTCCAGCCACCACTCCACCGAGACGGATACCACCTGTTGCCGGGGGGTGTGAGTACACTCCCCGTACATCCCTCTCCTCCATGGAGTGCGGTCCAGTTGGGCCTGAACCCATGGGGTTTGGAATGCGGGAAGGATTTGCCCCATCGGCCGTCCATATCCCCCTATTGGGATCCTTCGCCCACAGGTTTCCGCTTGGATGGACTCGACCATGTCCGTGGGCGCTTCCCATGGTTCGCCCCTGCATGGTCTGGTTCTGGATCTCGATCTTCTCTTCCGCATAGACTGCCATATTCGTCGTGAGCGGTACATCCTGGGCGGCATGGGACATCTGTACCGTCAGGCTCCTCGGGTCCGTGGTCACGTGCCCTTCCCGCATGGACCCAGCCGGTGCCGTGTGTTCCCCGAGCATTGTGGATTCGTTGAACAGGGGAACATACGGCAGCGCACCCGGGTCAACACGCGGAGGCGCGTATGGTGCCTCTGCAGGGCCGCCCATGGGTTTCTCCATGGCGCTCCTGAGGGTCTTAACCCGCTCCACCAGCTCCACCGCGGCCGGCTTTGCCGGGAGCTCCGGACCCGAGGCGAGGGGCTGTCGCTCCTCTAGCCTTCTCAGGCGTCTGGACATGTCCTCCACTAAATGGAGGAGGCTGTCCACCACTTCCTGCTGCTTCTGCAGGGCCAGCTCCAGATTCTCCTGGTACCGGGCCTGATCCGCTCGCAGCTCCTCCATGTGGTTCTCCGCGGCCGACTGGTCGTCCAGGATCCCCGCGACATCCTCCTCTAGCGCGTCCTTGGCGTTATCCAGGCGGTCAAGGTGACGCACGATGGCGTCCATCCCCATCTTCGGGTACTTGCCCATGAGGAAGGAAACGTGCTCACAGTGGCACGCGGCGTGCTGTCCGCCTGATCCAGCGCATCCCGCGGTTCCCGGCGCCTCGGACTCATTGCCCATGGGCGTATCGCCTAAGGCGTCCGTCTCAGGTCCCATATGTTGAACACCGGTTGAACATAGGACATGGCACCATGGTGTGCAAAAGGGGTCACTAGGGATGGAGCAAGAGGGGGTCAAGTGCTTTGTGGTGATGGCAAACCATACGGACCTGGCCAAGTTCCGGGGCGCCCGAGTCCAAGCTATTCGGGAGGAAACTCTCGAGCAATGGATGGTGGCCCCTGTAGAGCTAGTCAGGTCGGTGCTCACAGAGGACTGGTCGGATGACTCTGCGGCATCCGAGCACTGGAGCAAGTACTGGAATGCCGTGAGCGCCTCGTCGGACGAAGAATGGCCCGAGGGCTTGACCGAGAATGGGGACAAACTGTTCCTCAAGGACAAGCTATTGGTCCCCGAGAACCGAATGGAGGAGCTCATTGACCACTGGCATAACGCCCAGCTCATGCATCCTGGTTAGGACAAGATGCAGCAGGACCTGGTGTGGCGCTTCAAGTTCCCACCGGGGTACTACGCCATCCTGGAGAAGTACTGCAGCGCCTGCGCCGTGTTTCGGGCCACAAAGAGCCCCAACCACTCCACAGCGGGCAACCCGGTGTATACGGCTAGACCGGAGGCCCCTATGCTGTCCGTGGCCATGGATGTGTTCGCCATGCCGGAGGTCACCGTGGAAGGAGAGACCTATGACTGTGTCATCCTGGCGCCGGACAGGCACAGCGGGTATATCGTGGCAGTCCCGGGCAAGAAGCCCAAGAAGAAAGACAAGAAGGACAAGCATGGGGTGGGTCTTCAGCCCAAGACCGTCGCCAACGCCATGATCAGGCATTGGCTAACGATATGTCATCTGCAGCGATCGGGGCAGTCAATTCGTGGGCACGTGGTTCAAGACGATGTGCAAGCACATGGGGATTCGGCACGCCAAGACCGTGGCGTACCACAGCCGGTCAAATGGCCGGGCTGAGATGGCCGGGCGGCAGATGTTCGAAAAGTTCCGCCAGCTGCACATTGACGAACCGGGCCGGAATTGGTACAATTCGCTGTGGAGAGTACTCCAGGCGTATCACGACCTTCCGGGACCCACTGGACTGTCGCCCCATGGTATCCTGTTCCTGCGGGATCGAGTGTCACGCACTCTCCCGTGGTTGAACCATGGCAAAGTGGCCCGGGATGCGAATGCTATGATGGGTGAGGCAGACCACACGGCGGCCAAGGTGTGCAAGGCACTTCTGGACGAGCATGAGAAGAGGGCCAAGTACTTCAAGCAGGGAAAGGTCCGGAAATATGCTCTCCAAGACACTGTGTGGGTGGAGCGGCACCACAAGGATGTACTATCCAGGCATCGGCAGGCGTCTTGGTATGTGCCGGGGGTAATCGTGCGGAAGGTCGGGCAGGATGTGTATGCGGTTCGTGTGGGGGATAACAAGATCCTGGACCGCGACCATACCCAGCTTCGTCCCCGAGCACCAGACCCCAGCGGACTTCCCGTCACCTTCGAGTTCACGGCCGGCGATGTGGACTCGGACGACGAGGGTGAGGACGACGACTTCACCGCCGAGAAGATCCTGGCGGACAAGCCGGACCCGGGGAAGCCTGGGGGGAGGCTTTAGAAAGTCCGTTGGAAGGGATTCGCCGCATCAAGGGATTCGTGGGAGCCTCCGGGCAGTTTTGTGCCGAGGTACACCACGGTCTGGATGGATTATCTGAAGAAAAAGAACATTTGTTTGGATGTCAAGGACGTGTTGGTCCATTTGGTGGCTGCTGTAGCACCATAATGGATCCCCCTTGGCATTTTTGTCTGTTTTTGTGCTTGGGGGACGGGTGAGGGCGTTCATCCGGGGATACCCCCTTCACTCGATCTCCACGTATATATTTCATTGTGGTATACTTTTTTAGGTCGACCGACGACGTTTCTCTATCTTTGATGCCCTTGGTCCATGTTGTAGATCAAGAGGAGACCGGATATTGCGTAGGGCACCGATTGTCAGTGACCTCACCCCTCCCTAGGGGCGTGGGGGACGCCTACGACGTGTGTGGGGCCTCCATGTGTCCTCGGGACATGGGGGGGGGGGTTGGAGCCCATTGGTGTCCTCTCGTCCTCTCCTCAATGACTTCCGAGCGGTAACAACGCTTTGAGAAGGGGGGTGAAGCCGGTTCGGATCCCCGTGGCCATCTTTGGGTCACTTGGGGTGTGTTTCTATGTGCTGGCAAGCCGCCATTGGCTGATATCATTCTCTCCCATCCACCTGGTCTAACCCAATGTGATAGTGTGATAGGTTTGGCCATTCCGGCTATGAGCGGCCATATTCAGTACCGAGGCGCCGCCAGCTGAGATTTATATATCAGAATATCAGGAATCAACAGGGTTTTTTTATCATAATGTTTCCGTAATTTTTCCGCCTTCCGTTCTGATTCTCAGTGTATCGGCGACTGTCAGTTGGCTCGCGATTTTGCGGTAACCGATTGGTTAACTGTTATCTACAGATATTTTGGCGGAAACCCCGATGAAGGGTCAGATTTCATCAGTAAAGGGTTCGTTGCTTCCAGAATTTTCATATTATACAATCGCAAAATTAATCCGATTTTTTCAGACTTTCAGAATCCGATTTTCGACTTCGACATTGCCGCACTTGATATGATGAATCTCGAGTGGTCATACATTTTTCCCCGATCACAAATCACCCTTCTTTTTGTTGTGCCCTTCATTTTGCTTGGAGTTATAGTCGAAACAGAAGTGATTCGTGAGACCACTTTGAAGAATCATATCTCCGGCTCACGGCGGGGAATATCAATTTCGAGAATCGGGTTGGAACTGCCTTGGTCTCAACTTAATTTGAGAAGCATCAAACGCCTTTGGTGTGTACACATGCCTGGTAGAGCAAGGGATAATGGTCAAGAGGGTAGAAAGTGATATATAACTCTTGGACCGTGCAACTGAATATTTTATTGCAACTTTCGAGTGTACCGCATGAGTGTTGGGGTTGCATAGCAACTTTCCTTGGGTTCCTACGTATTTTTAACGTGAAGTTATGTCCATGGAGGGGCATGGCATATCATGGTGGGTTCCACGTTTTGAGGGTATGTGTTGTATGCATGGTATGTGCTTCGATATGCTCACACCCATGTTATATATCTACGTTTGTAGGAAGATATATGGAGTCATACGTGGCAAGGGCTTCGCCCATGTCCCAGTGGTGAACTCCATAGCGCTAGACCAAGTCTACCGCTCATAAAGTGCATATTGGAGGGCTTACGAAGCGACCCACAAGCGCCACTCTCAATTTTCCCATTATCATGGTGCGTGTTGGAAGGAGGTTCGAAGGTGTCCCTATGTGTCCATGTGGGGATCCAAGGGGGGGGATTGTTTGCAAATGGTCCCAAGCAATTGTGTTTTGTATCATAGATTGATACCATGGGTGAGCAAAGTTATATACTATTGTAATTATCTTGAATTTGGCATTATTTGCATGTTTTTGACCTCATTTTATGCTCATTTTTGTGTTTTATGTGCTCAACTGGTCGGCTAACAGTAAAGTGTCTAGAGATCCGTGAACTATGGTATGTTGCTTATATGTTCGCATATGCTTCGGTTGGCACACGAGGCCTCACAAAATTAGGTCTCAAATTCATGAGTTGACTTGTGAAGCATGTCATGTACATAACCGGAGGGGCTTCGGAGCCAATGATGGGATATTCATGGGCATGGACCCTTGGTCTATATCACCCGTGTATACTACTTCCCGGTTTGACACATGCATGGAGCATTTGGATATTTGCCGTATGCAATTTTGGGTATATAATTGACTTTTGGGCATAATGGTGTGATTTGCCTGATTTTGCCATGTTGTGAGGTCACCTTCATGGGGCAGTCCTCCAAGCCCAATCGACTCCAAGTCCAACCAAGGTTATGTCAGGGTAGGGCATAGTCCTGAGTGCCACTCCAGGCCATGACACGCCACCCCCCCCATGGGGCTAGGATTTAGAGGCTTGGGGGTGAACACATTTTTGGGGTTTGTGTAGTGACTTTGGGCACATGGCATTTAGCCATCTCATTTGACTGGGTTCAGGGCATCATGTTGGTGAGTCAAGGGATGGTTTTGAGTCCAGGGAATGAGGGGTCTATGGCTGTGATTGTGCATGTCTCCATCCTTCCCCAACTTTGCTTTATTTGTGTTCATATGCCAATTTCAGGGCTTTCCTCTTTGGTGCATTTCTTGTACATGCCCGCCACCGTGAGACAACCGGTGTGCTGAACGGAAGCCCGCAGTGTGGATTGGATTGTGGATTGGGTTATTGCTGTATTTGTGGGATCTGGTTGCTGTTCAGGGTCGAAGGAGGATTTTATTTTCTATATTTTTGGATTTTGGGCCCTGGATTCTGAGAAATGCAATCGCTGATCAGGAGCAAGTCAGCAGGGGTGAAAGGCGGAAGGGGTACAGCGGGGGCCGGTCCTAGTAGGGACCTTCTTTACCACCGCGGCTATACGAATGGGGGATGGACATGTGGTGCACAGCTGCGGGGACTGTGAAGTGGAGGTACCAATGGGCTCTCGAACCATTGCCCATCGGTTGTATGTGATGGACACTGAGGCCTTTGACTTTGTCTTGGGGACTGACTTCTTCGTGCAGCACTCCGAGATACAATCCCTGACGCTACAAGCGCCCTACCTCCTCTACGTGGACCACAGCAATGGCAAAGAGTCCGTGCCACTGGAGCAGTCAGAGTATACCTCGAGCTACCTGAGGGTATCGAAGGAGGAGCCCTCGAACATGATGGCGGCCTCCAAAACTGAGGACTATCAACTATTGGGGGAAGTCTTAGACCAAGGTCTGAAGGAGTTGGGTTACTCCAGAGAAGACCTAAGTGTGGAGCTGTTCGCCAGCGACAAGCAACATGTCCTGGACCTTTACTGCAACAAGGGGAAAAACTGCAGCTACAAATCTTATTGGCCCTCTTTCGGGATGGCCTACGGGAACCCCAGGTTCAGTGAACTGGGGAAGGTCTTGACCAAGGTGGCCCTGGAACGTTCCCATGTGGTCCTGTGTTCCCCCGATTGGGGAGCCCATGGGGGCAACGAGTACTGGCGAACCCTCGTGGACAGGCTGACTATCAGTTCTGTTTGGTTACCTGATGAGGCCATCTACATGCCTCTGGGGCGTAAGACGCCCATCAGGAAACCTGGATGGGGGAGTATGCTCAGCGTGGTGGACGGAGGTCTTACCTCCATCCCCTGGGAGGACCTGGACTCGACTCTGGTCCAGGCTATACAACGGGAAAGCAATGGACTCACCTGGGTTGACTTGAAGGATCGACTACGACCTCAAGATGCTATTGAGACTATACCCGGAGGAGATGAATACGTCGTGACTAACACCAACGCCCCCAACTCTCCCTGCCATGTACCCGTTCCTGATGGAGTCTCTGAGTGTGGACTATCCGAGCTCCCCAGCTCTATCCACTCAGATGACGAAACTGAGCACGACACCTTCTTCGTGCAGACATGCGTGGAGGAAGTGAAGAACGCCGAGTACGTCGCCCCACTGAGACTCCTACTCTCCATGAGGGTGGAAGACCCCGGGGACGAGGAGCTGGATCCCCGATCCAGGCTAAGGGAGTATGTGGACTCCAAGAGGCGGTTGGTGGCGAAAGAGCTATGCTACGCTAAGCCTACCCGCAGCCCATGGCCACTGAAGCAAGGACGTATGGGGTATCTATCCCAATTGAAGGAGGACCAACATAAGATCACCACCTGGCAAAGGGAGGTAGATCTTGAGCTCATGAAGAGGGTGTGGCGTGCCCATGTGAGGACCCCAGAGGGGGACGACCCCTCGGAGGAATGTGTATGTGAAACCCCTCAAGCGTGCCTATGTTGCCATCGTCCACCGGAGATGGTTGGACGAGACCTACTTTATCCCTACCAAGGGGTGAAGGATACTACCAAGGACGAAGAGTCGGTGGAGGATCACCTCCCGACGTCTATTACTCAGGGGGCAGGCAACTTACACTCTGACGAGGACATGGAGGACAAGATCAAGCTATTGTACCCCCGGGTGCAGAAGCTTATAAGGACCTATCTGGAGGTGTTCGGGGAACTACCACCCCAGCCTCATGTGACAAGCTGGTACAGATGGACCTCAAGCTGAAACCCGAGTTCGTGGGCCATAAGATCCGGAGGAGACCCTATCCCGCTCCTAAAGAGCAGGCCGACGAGATTGAGCGACAGATACAACAATATATCGACGCTGGCCTAGTCCTGGAGTATAGGGACGTGGACTACCCCAACACTGCAGCCCCTGTTTCCTGTACGCTAAACCTGGGTCTACAGCCAAACGGCTGGTAGTGGACTACGGAGAGCTGAACAAGAAAACGCTGAACCACTCACCGTCCATTCCTAATATGGAGTCTACCCTTGAGAAGATAGCCTCCTGTCGCTACAAGACCAAGATGAACAAGAGGAACGGATTCTGTCAGGTGGACCTGACGCCCAACGCTCACGAGCTACTAGCCTTCATCACCCCTCAGGGGTGGGTGTTCAATTCGAAGGTCATGCCGTTTGGCGTGGCCAACGCACCCGCTCTATTCCAAGAGCTGATGAATAAGATCTTGTCCATCCTACGACGAAGAACCAAGGTGCAAGAACTAATATCCCGTGGGGCCCAGATGGAGGCGCACATCGACGATGTATGCCTCGGGACCAATACCCAGGAGGATCACCTAATCCTCCTGGGTGAGTTCTTTGCGGTCTGCCAGGAGAACCACACACGACTCAAGCTGGAGAAGTGTGAGTTCATGCAAGAGACCATGCAGTACCTGGGGTTTGACGTTGGCTATGGGTAGTGGACCCCAGCGGCCTCTAAGGCCAAACCCCTGATGGACGCTGAGGTACAACATGAAGACCCCAAGAAAGGACTCCATGATGTGAGCAGTTTTATTGGGGCGTGCAAATTCTGTCGCCGCCATATCAAAAACTTCACCTACACCAGCGCCATTCTGACGGACCTGATCAAGAAGAGTACTACTTGGCGCTGGGGTCCACAAGAGCAACAAGCGTTTGACGAGTCAAAGAAAAACTTGGCCAACGCTAAGTGCTTGGGCGTGCCTAGAGCACAAGGGGACATTTTCCTGGTGACCGACGCCAGCAATGTGGGCGGTGGTGGAACGTTGTTCCAATGGCACGCACTAGAGAAGGAGGAGTTCGACTCGGCTATTTCCCAATGGGGGACTGAAGGTCTCCAACGAGATGGAACTCTCAAGCATAGCTACCCTGACGACAAGTGGGTCCTAGTACCCCTGGGCCACTGGAACTAGAAATGGAACCAGGCCAGGGGGAACTACTCAACCTATGAGCAGGAATTGTTCGCGGGTATGCTGGTGCTATCCTCTCAGGCACGACTGTTGGGGAGTAACCCTGTGGTCTGGCTGTGCGACCAAAAGCCGGTCCGCACTTTCCAGAAGGGTCCCCCACCTGAGAAGGCCAAGCTACGGCGCTGGTGGACCTACCTCAGCCAACTACGGCTGACGGTACACCATATCCAGGGAGTGAAGAACGAGTGTGCAGACTACATCAGCCGCAACAACTTCGACGCCCTGGTTGGTGCACGGTCTGAAGCGCTGGTTAAGGAGGCGTTCAGCCGTATGGACGTGCACTTGGACCTCAACATGACTATGACACGCCCCCTAGATGGACTCCAACAAGCGGAGTACCTGAAGGAGTTTGGGGATATCTACAAGCGCCTGGAGAAACGCCTTGAACCCCTCCTGGTCAACCAAGAACAGTGGAGGAGGGACAAGAGCTACCACTGGCACGAGGACCGCATCGTGGTACCCAGTGACAGAGTCCCAGCGCTGCTGAAGTGGACCCATGAGTCCAGCTGTCATGTGGGTGCTGACCGTACCCTTAGGCTATTCAAGCAGTGGTTCCACACTACGTGGACTGATGACCAACTGCGGAAGACCCTCCAGCCTATCGTGGACAAGTGCCCGTGTAGGTCCTGCAAACCGGGGGATATCAGGGACAGAGGTCTCTACTCGACCCTGCCCATCCCTCACTGTGCTAACAGTGTTCTCTACGTGGACTACACGGAGATGCCGAAGTTCGGGGGCTATGACTTCGCCCTCGTGGTAACCTGTGTGTTGACCAGGTTTACCAGGGTGTTCCCATGTACACAGCACATTGCCGGGGAGGAGACTATCAAGATACTCCTTGAGGAGTGGTTTTGTGTCTATGGGGCACCCAAAGAAATCAACTCCGATGAGGACGTACGAGTACGCTCAGATACTGGCTGGTACAAGAGGGTCCTGAGATCCCTCAATGTCCAGGTGTCTACGGGGATCCCCTACTCTCACAGGAGCAACCCCCTATGTGAGCGACAGATTCGGGTCCTCAAGGAGAATGTAAGGATATGGTGCAAAACTGAACACACCAGAGACTGGCTGAGACTACTCCCCGTCATATCCTTGATGATGAACTCCCAAGAGAGTTTGGCAACTGGCTACTCGCCCATGAGCTCTTCCTAGGGCGCTCGGCGTGGTTCCTACATGCTCCCTATCCAGAAGACACCCATTCTTCTGTGGGTGAGTGGGTCCAAGAGCAACAAGCGAAGGTGGACAAGGCCAGGGTTATGCTCCAGAGAGTGAGGGAGCGTCAGTGGAACAAGAAGAACAAGCACCAAGTACCTGCCACCTACCAAGAAGGGGACTGGGTGTTGGTGCACCACAGCCGACTACCCGCCTGGCCACGCTCTACCAGCGATGACCCATACTTCGGACCCTACAAGATTCTATCTGTGGATGGACACCGTATAACAGTGCGGTGTTCTCCTCGTCTAGGGGGGACCCAGGTGTGCGCTGCTCAACACCTGAAGCGCTACTATGATCCTGAAGACCTCTGTGGGGAGGAGTGGGAGCTGAACGACGAGGAAACCGCCGCCCCAGACTTACAAGGGGCTGCCAACCCTATGGAAGTTGAAGGGGAACTCCCCGACATGAACCCCGAGGAGATGGCTAAGAAGGGCTTCTACCTGGTGGAGTCTGTCCTACGCCACCGCTATTGCCAGGGTTGGCGCTTCCTCATGCTCTGGGAAGGGTTTGGAGTCGAAGAGGCCACCTAGGAGCCCTTCTCTGCTTTTGTTCTACCTGAGGGACGCCTAAACTCAGTTCTGGTAGACTACTTGTCCCAGAACAACCTTGGTGAGTTGCTGAGGCTCGCTGAGACGCTTGCCTCCAAGACTAAAGCTAGGGACTGAACCTTACCCTTACCTGCCTAAGTGTATGTGTGAGTGTGCTACCCCTAAGGTCCTGAGAGTAAGCCGCAGAAACGGTGTCCTAATTATACCCAAGTCTGCACACTTGCTAAACCTGGAGGATGTCTTACCGGTGCCACGGGGTACGCCCCAGGTCTCTCCTCCCCTAAGTGCCCAATTTCTGTGCTGGCGCAAAGCCTTGGGGGAATACCCAGTCTACCAATCCAGGTATTGTTTTCCCTACCTATCTGCCTACTACAGGGAGGGGTGGCCAAAAGCTATGAAGGCTTGAAAACGCCCATTTGCTACGATGGCCAAACACTAGCCTAACCACTGCCACTGCCCACCAACCCCGCTAAAATTGCAGGAAAAGGGTGGGACAGTGACACACGCACTACAGGTCCTACACACCCTACAGTGGCACCATCCTGGTGGGCGAGCACTTCTGCAACAGGCTCAAGCCCCCACTCAGGACTACCACTCCTACACGCACGCTCTACTGGGTGGCGTTGAAGGAGAAGTCACGAGCCCTAGCGGCTCACGTGTGAGATCGCAAGAAAACACAGAGCTACTAAGTGTCTGTGGCCTAACAGGGACGCCACAACGCGTTTCCCTGTTAGGGCTTGCAGGGAAGGAGTGCTTCTTTGGCGTGCACAGCGTGAATGTTGAGGATGTTGAACTGCGCTTGCCACTCCTGGCTGAGCCGCAGTTTGTTGTTTGTGTGATCAGCGCCGCATAGCTTAGCACGGCTTGAGACTGCACCAATTCACCCTGACCTTCCCACCTGTAAAGCAAAGGCAAATGACTGAGGTTTGCGGCTGAGGGACCAAGACTACCTCCACGTATTATACGCTTCTCAAGTAGCCCTATAATACACTGTCCTCAAACCTCAGTACAAGCAAGCAATGTTAAAGAACTCCCGCCGTTGTCTTATAGAACGTGGGGTGGAGCCCCTGGGTGACCTAAACAAGGGTTGTACCGAGCGCACCACGCGTGGCCTACCCTTTAATGGGTGTGTGAATGCACAAGCGTGCACGAGCTTTGTAACAACCTTGTCCAATCTCTACCTTTTTCCTAGCAATCTTAACCACAATCACGAACTCCACCTGGTAGCGGTGGGCCTAGATGGGAGAGGTAGGCGTGTTTGGCGGTAGCGTGCCTTGGAGCGTGGGGGTGGGAGAGGGGGAGTGGTCTTGGCGCGCTTTCGGGGCGCCCAAACGATTGTGGTCTGATGGGTTTGTGATGATCGATGGCGTTTTTGTGGTTGCCGTGGGCGTGAGTGCTGAGGAGGGCGGGGAATGGCCGAGGGGGGGGGGGGCGTGGTGCGGATGCGCGGCTGGATGCACGTTCGGAGTTTTTTGGCGCGCGACGAGTGGCTGGTTGTGCTTGGGCTGATGCTGGCTTGGACGGTTTTTTAAGGCGTGTTTGGGGGGAGGTGGGGGGTGCTGGTATGCGGGGCGGGTCCAAGGGGGCATGTGGACGGAGGTACTGAACGCACCGTGCAAAACCGAGAAGGGGTTGAGAGGGTCAGGGCAGTGCGCCCAAAGTATTGGGTCCCAAGGAAGAGGATTCGAACACAGCCAGTCATGTGCTTGGTGTACAGCCTTGTCCAGGTGCTTTACGCGTTCCTCTAGGGCTAGGCCAAGCATGGCCTTGTGCTCGGCGCGAGTGGAGCCCGGGATTGGCTGGGGGAGGCAGGACCATAGGGACTGAGGCACCAGAGTTCTCATGAAGTTCCTGCGGTCAGCCTTTGAGGGTCCAGAGAGCCACCAGTGCAGGACAATGGCGCTGAAAGGGGGCCCCCAGGAAGAGACGTATGCCTGGACGTGTTGGTCTAAAGCTTTGCAGAAGGCCAGGCAGGATAGAGGGTCGAAGGGATAGTGCTGTCCGCACCTGGAACAGTGGTAGTCGTGAAGCATATTGCTCCACTGGTACCCGTGCACATTGTAGCACCCAGACGCCAGTTTGAAAAACAAGGACGAAAACCAGGAAGCTTTATTGTACAGGCTGAAGCTGGGGCCGACCGCTATGTTGTTATGGGAATGCTGCGGCAGTAGGTGGCGGAATTGCTGCGCCTTAAACTTGTAGAGGACAGGCAGGTGGTGTACCGCCACCGAACCCAGGGGGGGGGGGGGGGGAAGTCTGGGGTAAAAATCAGGCTGTGAGCTGCCCATTTAGAGAAATGGTCGCAGATTTCGTTGCCAATAAAATTGGCGTGACCTTTAATCCACATGATGTGGAGGGGGTTGGTGATGAGAAGTAGGGCGCTGTGTACGGCGACGGTCCATGTGTCGTCTTGGAACGGGCTGGGCCTATAGACTTGGTATTTTTGAAGGGTGGACACCACTTGTTCGTTGTCGATCAACAAACATACTTCGTATTGGGAAAGTTCACTGTGGATCCAGCGAAAGGGTGCTACCGCCCCCCAGAACTCCGAACCCAGAGAAGAGGGATGCGGTGAGGATAGGCACAGGACTCTGGTTGTGCCGTCGGGTAGAAGGGCCGTGACGGCGGCTGCATGGCCGGACTCACCGGAGGAACCATCGGAATAGACCCACACCCGCTGTAGGCCGGGGGCCGGTGGCCTGGTTAGGGCCTCCGCGGCATCATGGAATCCCCACTTGTCGAGAGACTTCTTCTCTAGGTAGTTTTGTGCCTGCAGAGCAAAGAGATGGCCGTGTTGGCTGATCCCCGGTGCGTGTGCGTTGTGCGATGGCGTTGGGGGTTCGGGGATGGTCTCTTGAGGGCGCAAAAATTCAGGGACTAGCCTGAAGTGAGAGGGGCGGTAGTAATCCATGACGGCGTGGCATGGCATGTGCATGGTGTAGGATGTGTGGGTATCCACCGAGTAGACCCCATCGTGGAACGAGACGTTGGCCCATTCGGAAGTGGCTCCGGTCACTCTTCCTTTGGCCTGTCCTGATTTGAACCTAACGGTTAGCTGGGTACCAGGCGTTAGATCCCGAATAGCTGTGGGTCTCCACGGGCCTATGCTGTGGAAAGATATGCCTGGGGCATGGATGGAGTCCATAAAAGAGTTTTGCACCGGATCCGAGGCCCTCTGGTTCGAGCTGAGTAAAGACTGGACGTACAAGGGGCCAACTGACTTCGGGGCGAGGCCGCAAAGGGCCCGTAATCCATAGTTCACAGTGGCAACGTGGGCGCTGTGTGGTAGAAATTTCATACCCAACCCTCCCTTTGGGCGAGCCGCGAAACGGTCTTTGGGGGAGACTAGACGTGTGATGCTTCGAGACGCAACTCCCGCCAAGATGAGTGACTGAAGCTTTTTGAGCTGGTTTGGGGAAAGAGAGTGGGTGATTAAGCCGTAGGCGAGCGCTGGGACCAGCTGAGAGTTCGTCAGGCGAACCTTCTCACTGAGTGTAAGAGGCAAGAGAGAGAGTCGGGCAAAATAACTCTGGATCTCCGCCTTGAGCATGTGAAACAGGCCCCTTGCTTGGTGGCAAGTAAAAAGATAAACCCGCAGGTATTTATAGCATGTGTGCGGGCGCCCCGCTTTTTTGTTGTATGTGAGGAATTCCGAGCCCCTGGGTGTCAGAAACTCTTTTTGAGGGGCTGTGCCATTGGCGTGGACTTCGGTTTTAGACACATTCATGTCCAGACCCCAGTCCCTCGCTGGCCAATCGAAGTAGTTGAAACTATTTTGGATGTAGACGATGTCCTCACTTTTGATCAGGATGTCGTCGATGTAAGCGTGGTGGCTAGTGCGGGCATTTGCCCGGGGGGGGGGCACAGTGGCAAAGAAATGGTGGAAAAGGGATTTGAGATAGAAAATGAAGAGTAGGGGGGAGAGGAGACACCCTTGTCGGAGGTCTCTGGTTTGGAGGTAAGCGTGGGCAGTGCGGCCATTGATGATGGGGCTGTCTTGAGGGAAGGAGTATAGCTGCTTTATGAGAGAAATTGTGGAAGTAGAAAAATTTGCCTGTTCGAAGACGGTCCAGATTGTGCCATGGGGCACCGAATCAAGAGCTTTATTGAAATCGATGAACAGCGAGTAGCTCCTCTTCGATTTCGCATAAAGGGCTTTGAGATGATACAGATGATCAGCGCATTGGTGGCCGGGAAGGCCACCGTGCTGGATTTCTGAAAGGATGTCGTGTGCAAAAGCCTGAGCACGCAGGTGTTTGCAGGCAAAAGTGGCCAAGAGTTTGTAAATACAGTTTAAGAGGGCAATAGGACGGTAGTTTGAGGGGGAGAAAGGGTCGCCTCTTTTATAAAGTGAACATTTCTTCGCGCATAGCCAGTGCGGCGGCAGCGGGGAATGGAGGAAGCGGTTTAAAATGGAGTGGAAGAAACGCTGGATGGGTTCCGGACATAGGGCCAGGATGTAGTTGTTTGTTTTGTCCGGTCCCCCGGCTTTTGATGGTTTACTGTGTTTTAAGTGGTTCAGGAACTCCTGCCAGGTCACAGGTGGTATGTGGTCGTTCTTGGCAGAAACGGGGCATACGGGCGCGTGGGACAGGACCTCTTCGACGAAGTCTTGGGGGGGGCGTAATCTGGATGCCCTCCAAGATGAAGCAGGGTGTCCCCGTAAACTTTAGCTACATCTGCCAGGTCACTCAGGAGCTCTTTGGTAGCTGGATCTCTGACAACGAGAGGCTCTACGTCTTTGGGGCAGAGGGTGCGAGCAACAGTGCTTTTCATCTGGACGCCCCGGACCGAGATTGCTGTGAAGCTTTCTCTTCGCTTTGGTTTCGTCTGAGGACCGTAAGGTGTTTACCACGGATTGAACTTCCGCAATGTGCTCGGGAAAAGCCGTGGAAGAAGGAGGCGGGGGCGAGCGTAATAATTTCCTGAGCTTGCCGTAGCCCTCTTGGTCCTTGCGCTGCGGTTTCGGACGTGTGATTTTGTGGTACGCAGACCCAAGCTGCATAAGGAGAGAATCAGTGGCGGCGATGATCTCTTCCAATGGGGCTCTGGCAGGGGCGTCCTGGAGGTCCTGGCACCAGTCAGAGATGAGCTGTACGCTTTTGGAGAATTGTTGCTTTTCGTCACTAGAAAGCTTCGGAAAAATGCAAGGGGGGAGTGGGGGCTGAGACAGAAGGATCGGGGAGGGGCACTGGAAGACCGCAACCACTGGGTGGTGGTCAGAGATGGTGTAGTCCGTGAGGACCGACGCATCCAGGAGGGAAAAGTGCGACACCAGGCGAGGGGACGCAAAGATGTAGTCTAGTCTTGCTTCGCTGTCCAAGCAGTCGCTTGCGTAGCGGGTATATTGCCTGAGGGAGTGGTGCTCTGACCTGAAAGTGTCCACCAACCTAGACGGGAGGTATTCGGCTTCCCCAGTGAGCCAGTGCCACTCATGCAGATCGACCAAGCTGTGCTGGTCAAGTTCGGGATCCAGAACGCAGTTAAAATCACCCCCCAGGATGTGATTGGGATTATCGTTGAAATAAGAAGCAAGAACTCGCTGTATGGTGTCACGGTACGCAGCTGGGGCCCCCGTGCGCACCGGGGGGGAGTAAACTGAGAAGACGTGCAGGGGAGTTGCTTCCGGAAGGAATACTTTGGCACCACAGATAAGGCCGTCGCTGTCTCTGGGCAGGACACTGCTGGTATATCTCGCGATGCGCGGGCCTGCAATGACCGACACCCCGTGTTGATGGCCGCAGACATTCGAGAAGACTTTAGCGCGGTCATTGCCGAAGGCATACCGCTGTGGGAGGAGAGGGGGAGAGTTTAGCTCTTGAAGGAGTATAATGTCATATCCCTCGCTTAGGAAATGCAAAACTGACGCGGGCGTGTTCTGGCTCTTTGCCGTGTTGAAGGACACGACACGGATGGCCGGGATGGAGGGAAGAGAAGGGGGGGGGCAGCGCAAGCGTCTAGGCTTGAAGGGCTTGTGCACTTGGGGGGGGGGGGGTGGGAAGGAGGGTGTCCGAATGGAGGAATGGCGGGCATCCAGGGGGGAGTCCGGTGTCAGGAGCGCTGGTATGTGAGCAGGGTCCTTATTCTGTATTGAGGGGTTGGAGTCGCACTGTTCTAGTGCAGAAATCCGTCAGTAAAGTGCTTGTGCGTTTGCTTTGGGCGAGTGGTGTTGGGCTGTGTCACAGGCAGTGCGAAGAGAGGGGTGTATAGTCAGGTCTGTAGAGACACTTGTGTCTGGGACCAATACTCTCGGGTTGATGTGTGCTTGCTCAACAGGGAGAATCTCCGCGATGCGAGAGACGGTGGCGGTGAGGGAGGCACCGTGCACGCCCAAGCGGGCGAGGACCTCTTGACACCGTCTCATGTTACATCTCCTGCGGTGGCACTGACGGGTGGGTGGGGGGCAGAGAGAATATGGGGACGGGTAGCATTCGGTAGACTCATCAGAGCTCCCCACCAGGGGAACCACAGGAAGTTGCGGTCTGGCACACAGTGAGCGCAGATCAGCCCGGTCAGGGCATACCTGGCGGTCACAGGGGCTAAGGAATTCATGTTAAGCACAGGGGAAGTGGTAGAGCGATGGCCTTGCCATGTCTGAGAACATGCAATAATGGTGATGGAGGGTATTCGTGGTCTTGAAGCGCAGACCACGTCTCGTGTGCACATAAAGGTGACGCCGAGTGCAGGTTCATTAAGCTGTCTCATGTTGCCCAGGGTCAGGAAGCTCTGAGGATGTCGTATGGAGGGCCGTTCCTACACCAGTGTGACGGAAGACAAGGGATACCCTGGAGTCTCGGGGAATGCGCCGCTTCTCCACTGTGTCATAGTCGCGGGCTGCAATTTGGTGCTTCCACTTGTCGCGGGCTTCCCCAGAAATTAAGAGGAGGCTGCGGCGCTGTAGGAAGACTTTTTGCCTTTTCTTAAAGAGGGTGGATCCGGGGAGGGGACGCGGTTCGAAAACAATTTCCGCACATGACCCAAATGAGCCATCCAGGACATAAGGGCCTAGTTGAGGGACCTCCACGTGGCTCCTCAGGCCACTCCCGGGCTCGTATCGAGCTACTGACCACATAGTGGGGCATAAGGGAGAGGAAAGCAGGACCTGAGCGCTTGAATAAACTCAGGAGGGGTCGGGTCAAAAGGTTCAAGTTCTTATGTTTTTGGATTGTACCTGAATCCGAAATGAAGCATTCTGCAGTGCCCCTCGGACAGCCACTGGTGATTTTCATCTGCACTGAAGGACATCACCAGGGCTTCTTCTTCTTCTGAGAAAAATTCATTGGATATGAAGGCTCCTGCTATTTCCGGCATGGGGTCAAAAATTTTCCCCGTTTGGAGGTGGAGCTGTGCGATCTTTTCTGTGAGGGAGAGGGGCTTGCTTGTGGACAAGTAATGGTCCCTCGCGAGACTTAGTTGTTCCGCGCTGCCGTAGGCAGTCACGGCCTCGATGACACGTGATAGGAAATCCTGGGCTTCCGAAACTAGGGGGTTGGCGGGACCCAAAAGGTTGTTGCGCGCCGCCGTGTCGGGGCATTCGGGGTGAAATATGATTTGTGATACAGTGAAGGCTTCTGCAAGGAGCACGGATTCGTGATGAACATATTTCACATGGTAGACTCGCACCTTAGCCATGGGGGCGCTGAACAAGGAGATGTGCCGAATTTTCCCAAGCAGGGAGACCCCGAACATTACATCAACGTCCGGCGTGGATGACGGGGCGTGAACTTCTACGAGTCTTGGATCAGGAGGCTCGGGGAGGGGGTTGAAGCAAGTCACCCAGGTCCATCTGCCCCTGCCCCCCCCAACTCCAGCGCCTCCTGGGATATCCGAAATTTTTTCCGCCCATCCAGCGATTTTCCACCCCCTCCTCTCGACCCGTTCAGCCCTCTGCCCCTTCCTGATCCCCCCCCCTCCCCCACAGGGTAAATCAGCCTTCATCTAACCTTACCATTAGAGCAACCGTGTACATATCAGAATATGTTGTTGTAAATACTTTCGTTGGGGGATGTCAGCCCCAGAATAAGTTGATGCGGTTAAGAACATTCAAAAATCACGAACTCTACCAGGGGGTGGCCCCACCTGGGCTTACCTACCATACCTACCGCTGGAGAGTGAAGAAAGGAGAGGGAAAAGCGAAACACAAGCGAGACACGACGCTATGCATATGTGTGTATGTCTAATCACCCTGAACTTACCTCTAATCATCTGCAATCTTCTAGCCAAGCCACCTGGATCGATCAGGGCTCTGTCACCATCAGGGCGGGGGGCTGGTTGAACACCCTAAGCCCCAACAAACTACGCAGGGTGGCGGGGCCCTACATGCTATATCCAGTACCACACGGCATGGATGGCCCCTGCCAGGGACTGCGACCCGGGGACCCCCCCTGCGGCCACCCCTGCCCCCACGCAGTGTTCCAACCATTGCCCCCACAGCCCGCCCCACTCCCAGGTATATACCTAAACACGATAACAGGCGCCAAAGGAGTATACCTCATGACGGGCGACACCACGGGCCAAGCCGTCCCTCTCGATCAGGTACACCACATGGCCCTGGGGCCACGACTACCCAACGCCGACAAACCGCGGAACCCGTTAGCGGGACGCGGCGCACGCGAACCCAGACCAGTGGACCCAAACGCCCCAGGTCCCGACAGGGCGCTACTACACCTCACCATGATACACACAGCCCAACTCGCGACCACCCTGGCGGGAGAAAAGTACTTCATCGTGGAGGGACTGACGCAGGATGTCATCACCCTGGCAGCCAACACCCTGGCAGCCACCACAGATGCGTGGGACGTTGCCGTGGGCCACCCCACGGCGCGTAAGGACAGGGTACAGGGCACAGAGACACCCTGACGCCGGACCTTATGAACCACCTGGTGACCCTGACCAGTCTACCAGAACAACACGACCGGGAAACCGAGGGTCCGAAGGTCACTGACTGGGCGGTCTTTAATGACAAGCCCCCGGATCCCCCCACGGTGACACTAACGTGCCACCAACACACATGGTCGGTGGCACGGTGGAACGCAACGGGCACAACGGACAGGGTCCACACATTCATACCGGCAGCAAAGCCGGCGACCCCACTGGCACTGGGGGACCGTTTTAGCCACTCCACCCGCCACAGCAACCAGCCCAGGGCACACTGGCTAGCCCTCAAAACGGCGATGCACTGGACAGTGGATGCCCCAGCCACGGACACCACGCTACCCGAGACATGGCTTACACTCACGCGCAACCTGGCGGCCTATGTGCGGAAGTACGGGACATCACAGGTGCAGCGCTGGATGTCCTGGCCCACGGACACGGAACGAACTCTCAAGCTCCGCACCACCAGCCTACAAGAACACACGAATCGACTTCGGGGTATGCACAGGCCGCAGGAGGGACAGGGACCGGCGTACAGCATATTCCGCCGCGACGCACCGAAGCCAGCCCCCAAACCAGCGCCAGAGCAGCCCGAACCCAAGCCGAGGCCCCGCCCGGGGGGAGCGGACGCCTCAGCCCGCAGGGCCAAACCGCCCAAACTGGAGCCCAAAGTGGCCCCAGCGCCGCCGCCACCCGATCCACAACCGAAGCTGAAGGCCCCAGCATGCCCGCTTTTCACACCGGCGGAACGTGCCGCCATGCAGCCCGAATGGCCAGACGGCGCAGAAGTACAAGGAGTATACGGAGCCACGCTTAGAGGACAACCGAAACAATTTGTATGGTTCCGGGGCAAGATACAGGGCAGACTGGCCACACCGGGCCAACACGGCAACCTACAATTGAAAATCAAGTGGCACGCACTCCCAGAATGGGGCCAAAAAGTGGAGACGTCAAACCTCGAACTCCGGGACGACAGACAATTCCCCGAGTGCCCCGTGCAGCTCCGCACACCCGCCAACCAGGTACCACCGGGCATCGTCTGGACGGGTGACGTGCGGCAGACATGGCTGGAGGAACCGGATATACCGGAGGAAGGGAGGATAGCCGCAGCGATCAACCACAAACTGCGACTGCGACAATGACTACTACCACGCCGCGCCAGGGATCCCCCAGGGGCCATCAAAACGCACGCCCACGAGGTCACAACTGCGCTCCTCACTCTCATGTCCCTCAACGAACCGGGCGCCCTGTACGACGCGACCAAAGCTCCGGACCCACAAGACGTGCCCATCATGGCGAAATGCGATTCGGACGCCATGGTGTGGCAGGAGCAGGCCCTCAAAACCCAGACAGCCCACCCCAGCTTAACCCCCATCCTCACCAGGACGGGACACCAATACCGCACCACATGGGTCAAGGGGGTTCCCATGTCCCACAAGAGTGAAGTCCAAGTACACATCCACCACCACCTGGGGGCGGAAGGCCGCCTAGCAGCATACGAACTGGTAGGCCCAACGTGGCAACTGAATGTCATCAACGTACACGTCCCCTTTGGAGACGCCACAGAGACGCTCCTCGAACATCTCATGGAGGCCTACCGACAACTTGCCATTATGGGCCCGACTGTCATCATAGGAGACTTCAACGCAGCCCCATCAGCGGACGATCGCGGAGGACGACCGACGCCCAAGGACGCAGCGGTACAAGTGGCCATGCAACATCTAGGTTTGCAGGACCTCACAGCCTCTCTACGAGGCCAGCCCTCACACAGACCACCACAACCTGGCGCGGCAGATTCCCGCAACGACCTCTGCTACGCGGACCCGGCACACGTCGAGGTGACGCGGGTGCAATACCACGACCTGCCATCCAAGATCACCGGACACCGACCCCTGGAGGTACAAATCAAGGTGCTTCAGGTACCCCCGGCCTCCAGGGATGGCATGGACCACGAAGAACAACCACCCATCCAACCGCCAGAAGAGCAGGACACCCACAGATGGGTAGCATACTACCGCACGGTACAACGCATCCTAGGCCAGCAAGACAAAACGGACCTCATCCTCGCCATGCGACAGGCGGCCACGGCATGCGGCCTCAGCGGGCAACGCAGAACACAGGACGACGCCACCCCGCATCAAGACCTACCATCCCTGGTCACAACCATATGGCACGACAAGCAAGCACTGCACACGGCAATGCACTCACATGACCTGCAAGCCCAACATGACGCCCAGGAAATCGCAGCACGACTGGAGACCGCACGCCGGCAACTCAGAGAATGGCACGTCCGCCAGGCGAAGGAGCTGGCGCAAGAACAACAGCGCTACTTCCAAAAGCCCCCAACCCTACAAATCACTGAAACACGTGGATAAGGTCCCGGGGGAGACGGGCCACCGAGGCATCAAGGCGGTACGCCTACAGGACGGCACAGTGACCAACGATCCCAAGGTGGTCCTGGAAGAAGTCCTCAACAGCTTGCTGCGCCAGCACAACACTGAGGATGGCAAACTGTCAGCATACACAGAGGAACTGATATCCCACCTGCCGAAACTCTACAACCTGACACAGCGACGAGACATGCACCGAACCCCGTTCACCACTCGGGAGCTCGATGAGGTGTTGTACAAACTACAACCGGGGAAAACTCCGGGAGTGGACGGACTCCCGGCGGAGCTCTACCGTAGACTACCACTGAACCTGAAGAGACACTTAGCCGCGCGCCTGTGGGATATCGCCATCGGGAAAACGGACGTGCCACCCGACTGGGCGAACCTAGTACACCCGCTCTATAAGAAAGGCGACTGGGGGAACCCCGACAATTGGAGACCCATCGTGTGCGCCACCACGGAGGCGAAACTCATATGGATGCTCATCCTCAAACGGGTGGCCCCGGCAGTTTACCGGGCTGTACCACCCACCATGTGGGGGGCCATACCGGGTAGATCACCGTTGGAGGCCATATTTATGCAAGACGCCGTGGTGGACATGGACCCGATCAGCCTCATCATCACATCCCTGGATGTCAAGGGGGCCTTCCCCAACACCCCGCACCGCCTCATACGGGCCGTCTGGGAACACATGGGACTCCCCTTCCAGGGCTTCCTACAAGCGTACCTCGCCACCCGCATGTACGCCATAAAAACCGACGTGGGCACCACCCCATGGATCCACCCCGCCAGTGGGGTCCCACAAGGGGGTGCGGAAGGCCCTTTCCTCTTCCTACTCGTCACCCTCCCGCTGGCGTTTTACATCCGACGCACGTACCCGGACGTGGCACCATATCCCCTACGGACCACGCTCCTAGCGTTTGCGGACGACATGGCGGTGCTGACCGCCACCGCGCGTCAACCCCTGCCGACCACCCTGGACCCCGCCAAAGCCACCAGCGTCCTCCACGTCGTCACCACCTATCTGGAGGGCAATCAGCTGCTGGTACACAACGTCAAATCTGCCACCATGGTACACAATGCACCGCCGCCTCCCCTCCGCCCCGGAGACCTGCCCATGGACCCAGTAAACACGGCCACCTACCTGGGAGTCCAGCAAGCCGCCACCGCAGGCGGGGTCACCCTACCACCAAACCTGTTACCGCAGCTGACAAGGACACTGGTTATAGCACGCATCACAGCACTCTCCACCCAGGCCCTGGCAAACTTCCTACAAGCCGTGCTCAACGCAGCTATAGGATTCCAAGCCTTGCACCTACCGCACCCCAAACACATGCTACAAGCGGCCACCACCACAGTACGACGAGCGTGGACCATCGACGGCCACCGGCCCACGTCACTGCCTGCAACGGTGCGTGCGGCATCGCCACCGTACTACGGAGACAACACCGACCACCTCGTCCACAACGCGTACACAGCTCACACTGCGGCCCACCTGCATCGTCTCATGCACAATCACGAGCCAGAGGTACAGGAAGTATTCACGCTGACGCTGCGGGAGGCCCAGTACCACCGCAACACCTGCCCCCAATACATACTTCACCAGCGGGGTCTCCCCACCAAGGTGGGGACCCGCATATGGAACCACCTACAACTCCTACTGCCCCACCACAACCACGTCATCCAAACGAACCATCGGTGAAGGGAAACCGGCCCTCTGGCGGTCCTTCACACCGATGTGGAGGGGGGACCAACGGGTAGCGCCACCACTCTCGGCCTGGTGGGCACCACCCTCCACCTTGTACGGGTCACCCCGAACCAGATGAAAGCCCTCCAACGAGTGGGCACACACCACGTCCCATTCCTACAACACCCGGAGTGGCCCAACAAATCACTCCTGGAGAACCACATGCGCAGTGCGGCCACCCAAACCGGGCACCCTCAGCCAACAGATGGCGAAGTACGTGAGGCGTACAACCTGTTTTGGAACACGCACAAACGACCACTGCCACCGAGCCCACCGCAACGAAACCAGGCCCACCACTGGCCACCGGAGCAAGTGGATTATGTACCCGGCGCCACGGTACCAGCGGTACTCCTCTTAGCACCCAACGGGCTAAAGACCACGTTGCGGCTGGGCAAAGCGGGGGGCAAGCTGTGGATGCTACCGCCACCCACGGCGCGCCCCTTCTGTCCGCCGCCAAATTTCGCAAGACAAGCTGACGAGCACCCCCACCACTTGCTGGCGATGTGGGCCCCACGCGCTGGCCACCCCATGGCCCCTCCTCCAGTTACTGGCACGCTACCACCCCATGCCAACGATCCACGCTACCCCGGAACAGCACCGGTGGCTACGCACGCACTCGGAACAGGCCGCAGAGGGTGACACGGCCACAGTGGCCTGGGACCCCAGCGCCAACGCCGAATGGAGATTCCACAGGGGCACGTGGAACACCCAGCACCCAGCCATCACCTTCCCGGTGATAGCCAAACACCGCAGCGCCACGCCGGAGGCCCCAGCCTACCCGGTCAAACACCGATGCTCCCAAGTGCAGGACTGGCAGACGGTCAAGTGGACCACATGCCACCCGCAGACAGCATACCTACTCCAGTACCTGTACGGCTACCTGACACAGGGCCATGAAAGGAACAACGACTATGTCCGCATGAACTAAAGAAGGTCCCTACCAGGACCGGCCCCCGCTGTGCCCCTTCCGCCTGTCACCCCTGCTGACTTGCTCCGGATCAACGATTGCATTTCTCAAAATCCTCAAAATCCAGGGTCCAAATCCAAAAATATAGAAAATGTAATACTCCTTCAACCCTGAACAGCAACCACATCCCACAAGTATAGCAATAACCCAATTCACAATTCAAATCAGGCTGCGGGCTTTCGTTCAGCACACCGGTATTCCCACGGTGGCGGGCATGTACAAGAATTGCACCAAAAAGGAAGCCCTGAAATTGGCATATGAACACAAATAAAGCAAAGTTGGGGAAAGATGGAAACTTACACAATCACAGCCATAGACCCCTCATTCCCTGGACTCAAGACCTTCCCTTGACTCACCAACATGATGCCCTGAACCCAGTCCAATAAGATGGTTAAATGCCATGTATCAAAAGTCACTACATAAACCCCAAAAATGTGTTCACTCCCAAGCCTCTAACTCCTAGCCCAATAGGAGGAGTGGCGTGTCATGGCCTAGAGTGGCACTCAGGACCATGCCCTACCCTGTCATAACCTTGGTTGGACTTGGGGTTGAATGGGCTTGGAGGAATGACCTATGAGTTTGAACTCATAACATGGCAAAAAACTGCCAATTCACACCATATTGGCCATATATCAAATATATGCTCAAATTTGAGGTTACCATTTTTCCGAAGGCTCAAAGCATGCATGGAATTGAAGTCTAGTATTCATGGAGGATAGAGACCAAAGGCCAATGCCCAGGTACATCCCCATTTTACCCTCGAAACCCCCTCGGATATGGGCGCCACGCACTGCCCAAGTCCGCCCATGATCTTGAGACCAATTCTTGTGATCCTTCATGCGCCAAGCCAAATGGAGTACGCGATCCGGCATATGGTGGTGTTCAACTCCAAAGCATATGCCAACATTTGAACAACATACCATGGTTCGACTCTCCATAGGCTTCTTGCTGTTAGCTGACCAGGTGAGTACACAAAACGCAAAAATGAGCAAAAATTGAGGTCAAAAACATGAAAATATGACCAAATACAAAGTTGTCATGATAGTATATCTCTATGCTCACCCATGATATCCGCTCATGGTTCAATACACAAATGATTGGAACCATTTGCGAACAATTCCCCCACTTGGATCCCCAATCGAGCGCATGGAGATACCTTCGCCACTAATATCTACATGCCCCAGGAAAATGGGAGTGCACCCATGGATCTCTTTGTCAAACATACCATGAGCAATACATACGCGGTAGACTTGGTCTAGCGCTTTGAATTCCACAATTGGGACATGGGCAAGGCCCTTGTCACGTATGGCTCCCTATCTCTTCGGCCACACGAAGATATATAACATGGGCGTGAGCATATCAAACATATACCATGCATACAACACATACCCTCAAAATATGGCTCCCACCATGATATGCCATGTCCCTCCATTGACATAACTTCACGTTAAAAATACGTAGAAACCCAATGGAAGTTGCTATGCAACCCCAACACTCATGCGGTACACTGGAAAGTCACAATAAAATGTTCGGTTGCACGGTCCAAGAGTTATATATCACTTTATACCCTCTTGACCATTATCCCTTGCTATATCGGGCATGTGTACACACCAAAGGCGTTTGATGCTTCCCGAATTAAGTTGAGACCAAGGCAGTTCCAACCCAACCTTCCTTATTCTCTTTCCTCACACTGGCTCGTAGATATGGCTCTTCAAAGTGGTCCCACGATTCGCTTTTGTTTCCCTTATATCTGCAAGTCAAATGGGTGGCAAGTATAAGGGAAACCTGATTCGGGCATAGGGAAAAGAGTACGACCACTCGAAGAAGTCCAAATCAAGTGCGGCGATGTCGAAGTCGAAAATCCGATTTCGACATCGCGAAAAATTCTGATTAAAATTTCGAGTGCTTATTTAGAGAATTGCGGATGCAACGAACCCTTTGCTGATGAAATCTGACCCTTCAACAGAATATCCGCCAAAATATCTGGAAATAACAGTTAACCAATCGATTAACGCAAAATCGCGAGCCAACTGACAGTCGCCGATACATTGACCATCAGAACGAAAGGCTGAAAAATTACGGAAACATCATGATAATAAAACTCTGTTGATTCCTGATATTCCGATATATAAATCTCCGCTGGCGGCGCCTCGGTACTGAATATGGCCGCTCATAGCCGGAATGGCCAAACCTATCACACTATCACATCGGGTTAGATCAGGTGGATGGGAGAGTATGATATCAGCCAATGGCGGCTTGCCGGCACATAGATACACACCCCAAGTGACCCCAAGATGGCCACGGGGGTCCGAACCGGCTTCACCCCCCTTCTCAGAGCGTTGTATCCGCTCGGAAACCAATGAAGAGAGGACGGGAGGACCCCAATGGGCTCCAACCCCCCCCTCCATGTCCCAAGGACACATGGAGGCCCCACACACGTCGTAGGCGTCCCCCATGCACCAAGGGAGGGGTGAGGACACTGATAATCAGCGCCCTACGCCATATCCGGTCTCCTCTTGATCTACAACATGGACCAAGGGGATCAAAGATAGAAAAACGTCGTCGTTCGACCTAAATAAGTATACCACAATGCAATATATATGTGGAGATCGAGTGAAGGAGGTATATGCCCGATCAAGGCCGAAAAATCCCCGGATGAACGCCCTCACTTGTCTCCCGGTTCACAGAAACAAACAAAATGCCAAGGGGGGATCCATTACGGTGCTACAGCGGCAACCAAATGGACCAATACGTCCTTGACATCCAAAGAAATACCCTTTTTCCTTAGGTAGTCCATCCAGACCGTGGTATACCTCGGCACGAAACTGCTCGGAGGCTCCCACGAGTCCCTGGATGCGGCGAATCCCTTCCAACGGACTTTGTAAAGCCTCCCCCCAGGCGTCCCCGGGTCCGGCTTGTCCGCCAGGATCTTCTCCGCGGTGAAATCGTCGTCCTCACCCTCATCGTCCGAGTCCACATCGCCGGCCGTGAACTCGAAGGTGACGGGACGTCCGCTGGGGTCTGGTGCTCGAGGACGAAGCTGGGTATGGTCGCGGTCCAGGATCTTGTTATCCCCCACACGAACCGCATACACGTCCTGCCCGACCTTCCGCACGATTACCCCCGGCACATACCAAGATGCCTGCCGATGCCTGGACAGGACATCCTTGTGGTGCCGCTCCACCCACACGGTGTCTTGGAGAGCATACTTCTGGACCTTTCCCTGCTTGAAGTACTTGGCCCTCTTGTCATGCTCGTCCTGAAGTGCCTTGCACACCTTGGCCGCCGTGTCGTCCGCCTCAGACATCATAGCGTTCGCATCCCGGGCCACTTTGCCATGGTTCAACCACGGGAGAGTGCGTGGCACTCGATCCCGCAGGAACAGGATGCGATGGGGCGACAGTCCAGTGGGTCCCGGAAGGTCGTGATACGCTTGGAGCACTCTCCACAGCGAATTATACCAGTTCCGGCCCGGTTCGTCGATGTGCAGCTGGCGGAACTTCTCGAACATCTGCCGCCCGGCCACCTCAGCTCGGCCATTCGACCGGCTGTGGTACGCCACGGTCTTGGCGTGCCGAATACCCATGTGCTTGCACATCGTCTTGAACCACGTCCCCACAAACTGACTGCCCCGATCGCTGCAGATGACAGCCGGGACATCAAAAATCGTCAGCCAATGCCTGATCATGGCATTAGCGACGGTCTTGGCCTGCAGCCCCACTCCATGCTTGTCCTTCTTGTCCTTCTTCTTGGACTTCTTGCCAGGGACCGCCACGATATACCCACTGTGCCTATCTACCGCCAGGATGACACAGTCGTAGGTCTCTCCTTCCACGGTGACCTCAGGCATGGCGAATACATCCATGGCCACAGACCGCATAGGGGCCTCCGGTATAGCCGTATACACCGGGTTGCCAGCTGTGGAGTGGTTGGGGCTCTTCGTGGCCCGACACACGGCACAGTCACTGCAGTACCTATCCAGGATGGCGTAGTACCCCGGAGGGAACTTGAAACGCCACTCCAGGTCCTGCTGCATCTTGTCTCGGCCAGGGTGCATGAGCTGGGCGTTGTGCCAATGGTCAATGAGCTTTTCCACTCGGTTCTCGGGCAGCAGCAGCTTGTCCTTGAGGAACAACTTGTCCCCATCCTCGGTCAAGCCCTCGGGCCATTCGTCGTCCGACGGGGCGCTCACGGCATTCCAGTACTTGCTCCAGTGCTCGGATGCCGCGGAGTCATCCGACCAGTCCTCTGTGAGCACCGACCTGACTAGCTCTACAGGGGCCACCATCCATTGCTCGAGGGTTTCCTCCCGAATAGCTTGGACGCGGGCACCCCGGAACTTGGCCAGGTCCGTACGGTTCGCCATCACCACAAAGCACTTGACCCCCCCGTGCCCCATGACCTTCTCCATCTGGATGATGCGCTTGGCCTCCTCGGTCTCCTCGGTGTCGCCATGGCTGGATATGTCCATCCACGCCTTACCCGCGGGATAGGCCCAGCGACTGAGGCAATCTGCCACAGTGTTGTCCTTCCCCGGGACGTACACGACGCTGAGGTCGAACTTGGCGAACGTCTCGTGCCATCGGGCCCTCCTAGCCGCTGGTCCTGAGGGGGTGTCGACATGCTCCTTGTGCCAGCTCTGTAGGGACTGGTGGTCCGTGCAAACCACCACCAGCTGCAGTCCGATGTGGCCAGACCACTTCCTGAGCGCACAAACAATGGCGTATGTCTCCTTCTCCCTCGCGGTCCAGGTGCGGCGTTGGCCCTCGGCTAGGATCCGGCTCCAGAACGCCACGGGCACATGTGACCCGTCGTCTCGGATCTGCTCGAGGACTGCCCCCACAGCATAGTCCGAGGCGTCCGTCCGTAGCACGAATCCCTTGTCCGGGTCCACCAGGAATAGCACCAGTTGCCCCAGGAGTCGCTCCTTCAGGCGGCTGAACGCATCTTCGGCCTCATGGGTCCAAGCAAGCTTCTTTTTGCTCCCCTTCCGGCCATCGAACTTTCCCACTTGCAGCATCTTGTGCAGCGGCCCCGACAGTTCTGCATACATCCGGACATAGCCCGAATAGTAGTTGCAGAACCCCATGAAGGATCGGAGTTCGCTGATGGTCTGGGGCTTCTCCCAGTGGTGCAGGTACGCCAGCTTCCCAGGCATGGGACGGCGTTGCCCGTGACCAACCACGTGACCCGCGAACTCCACTTCCTTCACGAAGAGTGAGGCTTTGGTGGGCTTGCACACCATGTTGTGCTTGTCCAACTCGCTGAGCACTCGGCGCAGATCCTTCTCATGCGCGTCGATGAGCTCGTCCTCAGTCATGTTCTCCGTGCCGGACCCGATGATGATGTCATCCACGAAGGGGTCGGCACAGTCCCGGACAGGACCGAGTAGGTCCTCCATCATGCGCTGGAACGCGGCGTTGCCATTCTTGGCACCCATAGGCACCACTTTCCACTGCATGGGCCCCAGCGGCGTCAACATCGCTGTGCAGGGCCTGGAGTCCGGGTGTAGCGGCATCTGGTGATAACCGTGTTTCAGGTCTAACACCGTGAAAATCCGCTTTTTCTGTTGCTTTTGGAGGATGGAGTCGATCAGGGGAAGCGAGTACGAGTCATGCCTGGTCTGCTCGTTCAAACCTCTGTAATCAACCACCAACCTCCACTCGCCCTTCTCCTTCTTGGGCATGATGAAGGCTGGGCTGGCCCACTCATTGTCGGAGGGTTCGATCCATCCCCGCTCAATGAACTCGGCCAACAGCTTCTTCATGGCCTCGGTCCGATCGCCCTGAAGTTGGTACTCCCGATGACGATAGATCTTGGGGTTCGGCTTCAGCTTGATCTTCGCTGTACAGAACCTCCCGCGATCTGGAGGGTTGTTGTTGGCGACGCCACTGAATAGCCGCGGATAGGCCTTGATCAGCCTCTCCTTCAGCTCGGCGACCTTCGGGTTCTCTTGGGCCTCTTCAGCCGCTTGCTTCAGTATAGACACAACCGACCGCACTGCGGTATAGGCCTCTTCTTGGTCCGATTCCGACTTCTCCTCGTCCGATATGCCGTCTTCATCGTCGTGGGGAGCTCTTCCCACCGATAATCTTCGGAAATTTGCGGCCTCGGGCTGGTGACTGTTGCTATCGGCACCCATTCTTGGAAAATCCCATGTTGGTGGGTCCGACCCAACCGGACCATCGTATTGGTCCGCGATGTGATCCATGACCCTCGCCACGAACTCGTCCTTCTCGTACTTGCCGGTGACCAACATCTTGTCATCCCACCAATGCGGAGATGTGACCATGGCCCGCCTCTTCTTGGCTGCCACACGGTCGTGCATGCCCATCCGCATGTAGTTGACGACGTCGTCGATCTCGGCGTGGGACAGGACGTCAATGCCATCAATAGGCTGATCCGTCCCCTCCTTGGGCTCAAACATGACCTTCATGGGCACCGCCTCCACCCTACGGATGAATGCTTCATCACCCGTGGGCTGGGCTTGCGCCCCATCCACCAGGAAAGCCTCGGTACCCCACGCTTGACCCGGGGAGGGCATTGATACACCCTTGGCGTCGATGAACAGCTCCTCCTCTGGCCCGAATGACATCTCGTTCAGGGTGATGAAGTCCAGCGTCGACTTGAGACCCTCCAGCGGACATGGGGTGGATCCTATGCCGGTTATGACCAGGATCCCCTTCGCCCTATCCGCGATGATCTTCTCCACCGTACGTCTGGTATTGTCCAGGGAGCCATGCCAATACATGTGTCCCCACTCCTTCAAACCCCAATGCCGCTGCCAGGCTGAGTCTCCTCGATGCCAATGCCTCCTACACTTCCGCAGAAGTGGGGCATCCCGGGAAGCGAAGACGTCCGTCTCGGGCACTTCAGCTCCCAGCGTCTGAATCATCCTGGCGTACGCTTGCGGCGCCTATTCATACTCCGTGAGCCGAACTCCACGGTCTCCTCTGGACTTGGCACCCACAGCTTGCACCGCTCGGACGATTCGATCCTCTTCCTCAGCATTCCATTGGGATGACCCGCACGTGTAATCCGTGGACAGCCATGTGAGGCATTCATCGTCCTCCCGGACCAGCGTTGCGCGATGGGGAAGGGCTCCAATGGCGTTGGCCACCATGAAGTCGTACCCCATGATCATATCCCAATCAGTAATGTCGGCCACATAGAAGTTCCCGGATAGAGTGCTTCTCTTCGCCTGATCAGGGCGGTTCAAGCGCTTATGCTCCCAGAATTCCATACTGATGGTGGCCTCATGGGTGCCACCACCCATAATCTCACCGTTGGCGACCTTCAGGCGGACTGGTCTCCGGCTGGGCTGCAGGAATTCCTCCTTGAACAACCCTCTCCGGACCAGGCTCACCTGGGCACCCGTATCCACTAACACATCCACCACCTTCTCCTCTCGTCCGCACAGTACTCGCACTTTCAAGTGCAACTGCCGCTCGTCGCCATGAGGTGTATGGACGACTCTCACGGCATGCAACTCTAGCACGTCCGGGTGCATCAGGACTTCAAGGGTATGTTCACGGATGGTGTAGATCTTTGGTTGGTCCTGCCCGTCCACGGGGCTCTCCGTGGTCGCTCCTTCCTTCTTGCCATGTCCCGTACCCACATGTACTTCCCTTGGCAGGGCGCTCCAGGGGTTGGGAGTGGCGAAACTCAGTGGTTTTGGCTCTTCTGGAGCCTTCTTCGGCACCCGATGTGCCTTCGCTTTCTCTGGGATTCCACTGATTTTCGGAGGAGAGACCTCCGAGGTCCCATTCCCGTGGGGGCTCCTCTAGACTTGGCTTCCCGCAGCCCCTTCCGGCTGCGATCCGCCAGGACTTTGTCCACCACGTTGCTGGGCTTTGAGTTCCTCCAACGTCCTCAACATGTCCTCAGCAACCTCCTCGATCGACCTCACTCGTCAGTCTTGGCCAGGTCCACCACCATAGCCTCTTCCTCCGCTTTTTCCTTGGCCTTTGCCTTGGCCTTTTCCCCCGTCTCCGCCCTTCGCCTTCCAATCATAAATTCGCTGCTCCTTGGGCTTCTTCTCGGGGTGAGCGGCGAAGTAGGCCTTCTTGTCCGCCTCATACACCCTGCACTGACGGTGGTCATGTGCATGCTTGTTTCCCTTGCCATAACAGACCCAGCACCCGTCGTGCTGAGACCTGTACTCTCGGAACGAGAGCGGTGGGTTCCCGATCCTCCTTGGCTCTTTGCCCTTCTTGGGTCCCACCCGGCTCCATCTGGACCGATCCTGCCCATGGTTCTTCACGTTGTGCGCCACAAACGCGGAGAAATGGGCCTCCTCGTGATCCTCCCGGGACCAGTGGTCTTGGCCACTTCCACTACCATCCTCCGCGGAGTTGGCCGTGTCCTCCTGGATCTCTCGATGGTGGCGGTCTTCTCAGTGGCCTCGTTGTCCATGACCATGTCGATCCTGCACGTGGGCCTCGTTCTTCGCATTGAGCTTCAACTCCACCGTGATGTACTTCACGATCTCGTCAAGGCTCATGCGGGCGAAGATGACTTGCATCCTCAGCGGCTCCCCGCGCCTCCACTCCACGTTGTTGAGGCGCAGCAACCTTTGCCCCATGGAGTCCCCGAATACCTCCACGTACACGGCGTTCTTTAGGCCCAACATCCGGTTGGGTTCGCCAAGGTTCCTCCTGAAGAACTCCATGATACCCGCATGGGTATCCTCCGCCGCCAGAATCCTCACCGCCACGCGCTTCTTCGCCCTCTTCTTCTCCTCGTCCTCCACTCTCCTCTTCCAGTTGCCGGGGAGGACGTCATTCAGCAAGTGGCGGATCTCACTGGCCTCGTTCCAGTCTTCCACCAACTTGAGGCATCTGCGGTACTTCCGCAGATACCGGTTCCACTCCCGGACCCGCAACTCACCGCGGTCCAGCGGCAGTGGAATAGACCACAGGTCCTCCAGCTTCTGGTTCGGAGCGTCCAACTGCTCCTCGTCCTCCAGCCACTGGAGGCAGGCCTGCTCCGTGCGGATCAATCCTTCCCGGATCTGATCCCGCAGCTCCTCCTTGAGGTCCTGCGCCAGCCGGTGTGGGAATGTGCGGCATACCCACTTGTCCCGCGGCGCTCCCCGCATCTCGCCGACGACCTCCTCGGCGAAGTCCTCCCAGTCCAGGATGAAGTCATCCAAGTTGGACGGGTTCCCGTCGTAATAGGGGATTTTGATTCCCCTGAGGTCGTCAATCCTGATGGCGTCTCCGACGTCTCCAGCCACCACTCCACCGAGACGGATACCACCTGTGGCCGGGGGGTGTGAGTACACTCCCCGTACATCCCTCTCCTCCATGGAGTGCGGTCCAGTTGGGCCTGAACCCATGGGGTTTGGAATGCGGGAAGGATTTGCCCCATCAGCCGTCCATATCCCCCTATTGGGATCCTTCGCCCACAGGTTTCCGCTTGGATGGACTCGACCATGTCCGTGGGCGCTTCCCATGGTTCGCCTCTGCATGGTCTGGTTCTGGATCTCGATCTTCTCTTCCGCATAGACTGCCATATTCGTCGTGAGCGGTACATCCTGGGCGGTATGGGACATCTGTACCGTCAGGCTCCTCGGGTCCGTGGTCACGTGCCCTTCCCGCATGGACTCAGCCGGTGCCGTGTGTTCCCCGAGCATTGTGGATTCGCTGAACAGGGGAACATACGGCAGCGCACCCGGGTCAACACGCGGAGGCGCGTATGGTGCCTCTGCAGGGCCGCCCATGGGTTTCTCCATGGCGCTCCTGAGGGTCCTAACCCGCTCCACAAGCTCCACCGCGGCCGGCTTTGCCGGGAGCTCCGGACCCGAGGCGAGGGGCTGTCGCTCCTCTAGCCTTCTCAGGCGTCCCGACATGTCCTCCACTAAATGGAGGAGGCTGTCCACCACTTCCTGCTGCTTCTGCAGGGCCAGCTCGAGATTCTCCTGGTACCGGGCCTGATCCGCTCGCAGCTCCTCCATGTGGTTCTCCGCGGCCGACTGGTCGTCCAGGATCCCCGCGACATCCTCCTCTAGCGCGTCCTTGGCGTTATCCAGGCGGTCAAGGTGACGCACGATGGCGTCCATCCCCATCTTTGGGTACTTGCCCATGAGGAAGGACACGTGCTCACAGTGGCACACGGCGTGCTGTCCGCCTCGTCCAGCGCATCCCGCGGTTCCCGGCGCCTCGGACTCATCGCCCATGGGCGTATCGCCTATGGCGTCCGTCTCAGGTCCCATATGCCGGGGCAAAGGTGCCGTCCGGGCCCTGGCTGGCCTCTCCTAGCCCTCGGCGTTGTGCTGCAGGGCGGGCTCGGGGGCCCTGTTCGCCCTTGCGATCGGCGCGGACATCTCCGACTCCGAAGGTGGCTCGTAGGCTGTCCGATAGCCCTCGGAGTGCCCCTCGGATTCCCACAGCCTGACCAGGCTGGGGTCCGTGTCCATAGCCCCGGCGTCCCTTGCCGCGGACTTGGGTGACCCGCGCTTCCGGTATCGCCGGGCCCGTCCTCCACTGCTGCCTGAATGGCAGGCCTCATCCGAGTCCTCCGCGGCGGAGCGGAGGTTGCATGCCCTTCGGCAGCGACGCTCGCACATGGAGACCAGGTACTCCATGTCACGTCCTCCTCTTCCCGAGTGTCGTTCTTCTCTTCGGGCTTCAACTTCCGGAGTTCGCCATGCTCTTGAACGTCTCGGTCCTTCTATGGCTCCAATCTCCGGCGTGGTCTCCACCGAGTCCACAATACGCACCCGGGGCGTACTTGGGCAGGGCTCATAAGGGCCAAAGTCCCCAGGTCGGTGGTTGGTAGGGGCAGCAGGTAAGCCTCTGCTACCATAAAGAAGGTCCCTACCAGGACCGGCCCCCGCTGTGCCCCTTCCGCCTGTCACCCCTGCTGACTTGCTCCGGATCAACGATTGCATTTCTGAAAATACTCAAAATCCAGGGTCCAAATCCAAAAATATAGAAAATGTAATCCTCCTTCAGCCCTGAACAGCAACCAGATCCCACAAGTATAGCAATAACCCAATTCACAATTCAAATCAGGCTGCGGGCTTTCGTTCAGCACACCGGTATTCCCACGGTGGCGGGCATGTACAAGAATTGCACCAAGGAAGAAAGCCCTGAAATTGGCATATGAACACAAATAAAGCAAAGTTGGGGAAAGATGGAAACTTACACAATCACAGCCATAGACCCCTCATTCCCTGGACTCAAGACCTTCCCTTGACTCACCAACATGATGCCCTGAACCCAGTCCAATAAGATGGTTAAATGCCATGTATCAAAAGTCACTACATAAACCCCAAAAATGTGTTCACTCCCAAGCCTCTAACTCCTAGCCCAATAGGAGGAGTGGCGTGTCATGGCCTAGAGTGGCACTCAGGACAATGCCCTACCCTGTCATAACCTTGGTTGGACTTGGAGTCGAATGGGCTTGGAGGAATGACCTATGAGTTTGAACTCATAACATGGCAAAAAACTGCTAATTCACACCATATTGGCCATATATCAAATATATGCTCAAAATTGAGGTTACCATTTATCGAAGGCTCAAAGCATGCATGGAATTGAAGTCTAGTATTCATGGAGGATAGAGACCAAAGGCCAATGCCCAGGTACATCCCCATTTTACCCTCGAAACCCCTTCGGATATGGGCGCCACGCACTGCCCAAATCCGCCCATGATCTTGAGACCAATTCTTGTGATCCTTCGTGCGCCAAGCCAAATGGAGTACGCCATCCGGCATATGGTGGTGTTCAACTCCAAAGCATATGCCAACATATGAACAATATACCATGGTTCGACTCTCCATAGGCTTCTTGCTGTTAGCTGACCAGGTGAGTACACAAAACGCAAAAATGAGCAAAAATTGAGGTCAAAAACATGAAAATATGACCAAATACAAAGTTGTCATGATAGTATATCTCTATGCTCACCCATGATATCCGCTCATGGTTCAATACACAAATGATTGGAACCATTTGCGAACAATTCCGCCACTTGGATCCCCAATCGGGCGCATGGAGATAACTTCGCCACTAATATCTACATGCCCCAGGAAAACGGGAGTGCACCCATGGATCTCTTTGTTAAACATACCATGAGCAATACATACGCGGTAGACTTGGTCTAGCGCTTTGAATTCCACAATTGGGACATGGGCAAGGCCCTTGTCACATATGGCTCCCTATCTCTCCGGCCACACGAAGATATATAACATGGGCGTGAGCATATCAAACATATACCATGCATACAACACATACCCTCAAAATATGGCTCCCACCATGATATGCCATGTCCCTCCATTGACATAACTTCACGTTAAAAATACGTAGGAACCCAGGGAAAGTTGCTATGCAACCCCAACACTCATGCGGTACACTCGAAAGTCACAATAAAATGTTCGTTTGCACGGTCCAAGAGTTATATATCACTTTAGACCCTCTTGACCATTATCCCTTGCTAGATCGGGCATGTGTACACACCAAAAGCGTTTGATGCTTCTCAAATTAAGTTGACACCAAGGCAGTTCCAACCCAATCTTCCTTATTCTCTTTCCTCACACTCGCTCGTAGATATGGCTCTTCAAAGTGGTCCCACGATTCGCTTTTGTTTCCCTTATATCTCCAAGTCAAATGGGTGGCAGGTATAAGGGAAACCTGATTCAGGCATAGGGAAAAGATAACGACCACTCGAAGAAGTCCAAATCAAGTGCGGCGATGTCGAAGTCGAAAATCCGATTTCGACATCGCGAAAAATTCTGATTAAAATTTCGAGTGCTTATTTAGAGAATTGCGGATGCAACGAACCCTTTGCTGATGAAATCTGACCCTTCAACAGAATATCCGCCAAAATATCTGGAAATAACAGTTAACCAATCGATTAACGCAAAATCGCGAGCCAACTGACAGTCGCCGATACATTGACCATCAGAACGAAAGGCTGAAAAATTACGGAAACATCATGATAATAAAACTCTGTTGATTCCTGATATTCCGATATATAAATCTCCGCTGGCGGCGCCTCGGTACTGAATATGGCCGCTCATAGCCGGAATGGCCAAACCTATCACACTATCACATCGGGTTAGATCAGGTGGATGGGAGAGTATGATATCAGCCAATGGCGGCTTGCCGGCACATAGATACACACCCCAAGTGACCCCAAGATGGCCACGGGGGTCCGAACCGGCTTCAGAACCCGGCGGCAACCGAGATCATCCGCCAGGGGATGGGGGTGTATGCTACCCGGAGACTCCGACCGGACACCAACACGCCGTGGGCCACCACGGAACGGGGGGCACACATCCATGCCTACCAACCAACGATGCCGTGCCGCCTACCGCACCCGGACAACCACAACACGATCATCTTCGCGGTTGCCTCCGGCACTACAAGCCTCACCCCAGCGGCCGGGGGGGCGGCTTTAGAGTTGGAAGTGGGTAGGACAAACCGACTGCACCAACGCCACCTCACGGGGGCTACCATCTTCGGGGCCTCCTCTCACGGAGAACTAAAGACGCTGCCGATCGTCGTGGACGCCGTCAATGACACCCACCAAGCGCCGCGTGACCAGACGCACCATTTGTGGGTAGTAGTGGATGCAGCAGTGGACTTCCAAATCGTCCGCAGGCTGGCGCGGCCATCCCTGCACAAGGCGACTGACTCTAGCCTGGGCACCCAGGCCCTACACCTCTGGACAGCCCTGAGGCGCCTCCCCAAAAATGTCGTCCTGCATCTCGTCAAACAAGAATCTCATCGGTATAGCCTGGGCTACGGACAAATAGACCTGCACGCCCACAACCAGCTTGCCGAGCACATGCCGGACGGCGAGGACCCACCGCTACGAGACCACATGCACACACACCTCCAGCACCTGCCACCCATCCCACGCCCCGGGGAACCACCAGCCTGGGTGCCAGACGATCGCATCTATAACGACACGGGGGGGGCATACCACTACCCACAACCCATCCGCACCATGGCGCACATTCAGGGCAGTCAAGCCGACAGCGCCCTTTTCAGCCGTCTCCAACACGAAATGCGCACCGCATTGTACTTCTCGGCTCTTGACCCATCCCTAATACCGGTGCACCTGCAGACACGACGTGCCCAGCTCTTGCTCGAGCAGCTACCCCTTCTAGACAGGGTGGCACGCTGGTATGCCTGGCGAGGTATAGACATACCCCCGGAATACACCATATGCCCCTGCCATCTCCAACAGCCAGAAACATGGGAACACTTCAAACGCTGCCCATCAGCCCAAGGGGACAACCACCTGGCCACGTGGGCACCAGAGAACACCATCACGCAACACGCCGGATGGGGCCCGGCCACGCCACCGGCAAATGAGGTTCGACGCCTGATGCGGCAGCCAGAAATCAAGGAGGCAGTGCTCAGAGGAGCGGTGCCACTCCAGCTTTACAGGGTCGTCGCCGACCACGCCCCAGAACCCAGGGCCACAATACATCACATGCAGCTCACCGCCGTCAAAAGGGCGGACGCACAGCTACAGCACCGCGTCCAAGTATACACACAGGAAACACAGCAAACATCCCACGACCGCCGCATGTACTATAATCTCCTCATCTACTACCAACATGCGCAACCTAGCGACTAGCCACACGCACGGGCCCGCGGCAACAGCCAGGCACCTACCGTAGCACCGCCCGGAGCGCGCGCGCCCCCTCCCCTGTAGTGGCCCGATCGTCCTGCGAACGACACCTCTCCTCAGGATGCCCGAAGGTGAAGCCCCGCATCCACGGCCGGGGAACCCATACGGGGTCTGCATGGAGGTGAACGACGACGACGGCAACCCCCTTCGCGGGCATGACCTCGGCTGCGGCGGCACGGAGCAGCTGCACTGGTTCTGCAGCCCGTGCATCGCGAACTTGTGGTCGTGCCCACTCTGCCGGCGACCGCACCGACTCTGCACGGCTCCGCCGCCGCGCGAAACGCAAGACGAAGACCTCACACTCCAGACGCTGCGGACTCTGATCCGGCAAAACCTCTGGAACGACGGCGCGAGGGAGGACAGCCCTGACGTCGAGTGGTTGGACGTCCCCACCGACAAGGACCCACCGACACCCCCCCCCCGCCCCCCCTGGCGCGCACCAACCTGGGCGCTGCCAGACCCGGACGCGGACCCTAAGGTTTACGTCCCCGACCACGAAGACTACAACGACGCGCCACCGGGCAGTCTTCCCCCCATTGACAATCTGCCGGACAGTTCGGGCTACGTCAGCCCCACGAACCAAAACAACTACCGCAACATCTTCGTCACCCCCACCACCCGCCTCTCGATCGCCTTCGGCTGGCTGGTGGGGGACGCGGAATGGGCGATGGGCATCGCCCTCGGCGCCCATGGCGCCGAGTGGGGGGACTTCTTCCACCGCGGCGGGGCCATGACCCAGGGCGCGACCAAGGGGCTGATGGCGGCCTACGTCACGTGGAGGGGCATCCCCCCCCCACGTAGCCTCGAATCTCTGATACAGCGCACCCTGCAGCCGCACGTCCGGCCACCACAACCGGGCACATACGGCAATGCAGTGGTGGCCAGGATGATGGCCAGAGGTACCGGGCTCGACGGCTCATACTACCCCCCCCGGAGAACCACCGCAACCATCACCACCCCCCCCGCCCCGATTCCGCGCCACGACAGCGACAAGGGCCACGAACGTACGGGCCCGAACGTTGGCCGCAACGTCCTCCACATCCCCCAACCCATCCACCTCCGCCCCCCCCACACCCGCCGCCGAACCACACCAACAACACGCTGCCGACGCCACGCGGACTACAGGCGATCCGGCACCATCTAGGGCCGGCACACCACAGAGCCCCCGACAAGAGCGTGCGTCCAAACGGGCGGCGCAATGACAACCAACACAAAACCACGCGGCCGCAGGGAGCCGGCGACACCGAGCATCACCTGCCAGGAGCGGAGCCCTACCCGGCCCGACGAATACGGGGGCGGTGGGTACCCAGCCCGGGCAGCCCCCCGGCCCCGCAAACCCGCACAGGGTACCGGCCCCGAGCCCCACAGGGAGCCTGCAACCCCTAACACCACCCGTCGCGCCTGCGCGCGGCCCACGGCCGGCAGCCAGCCAAGCGGCAACAACACAGGCCCAACCGGAACCCCACCCGCACCATGGCACACCTGACCGGCCGGCAGCGGACCCAACGTACACGCCCACCGACAACCTCCCCACACGGACACACACGGCTACCCCGACCGACGCAACCGCCGCCCGGCCCTCCGACGCCGGGCACCCCCACACCCACGGCCCCACCGGGGGCCTAACCCCCCAGGCTTCGGCAACGTCCGGCACGGAGGACCTACCGACCACAACGCACGGCGGGCCGGTGCTCCAGCGGCACCACGCCCCACCAACCGGACTGCCGGCACGGACGGCAGAACCGTCATCTCCCGGCCGCCCGGCCCCCGGCCCAGGCCCCGGCCTGGATCCGCCACGCACCGCCGCCCCGGCAGACGGCCTGCAGCCCGCGGACCCGGGGAGCCTACCCGAGCCGCCACCCGTGGCGGGAGGCCACGCCCGGGGGGCACCGCCATCGGCGGACGATGGCGCCGAACCGCCTACACCGCCGACCCAACCGCAGCGCAACGCGCCCGCGGTGGGCGCGGAAGGATTGCAGAGACCCCCGCAACGAACGCCGACACCAGCACCAATGGCGGAACCTGGCGGGGGAACGGACCAGCCATCAGTGCGGAGTGCCGACCTGACGAACGAAACGGCACACGGAGGCGACGAGGCATTGGCAGATGGCCAGCCTGACGCGGAACCCGAGGGGCCAGTTCCGGACACCGGGTGTGCGGACGGCCCCCACCGGCCCTCGGCCGCGGATCACGCGGGCGCCGCCCCCCGGGCGAACCTGGCGACCCGCGCAGGCGCGAGCACGCCAGGGGAGGCGCTGCAACGATATCCACCGGAAACCAGCGCGCGGTCAGAGGCCCGGGAAACCACGCCCGACACGCCCCAGCGCGCGGACGAAGGAGGAACGTCACCCAGCGGGCACAACCGCGACAACGACTCCTTCGATGCCTTCATGGACTCCTGCAGGGATGACCCCCAGGCGGTCCCAGCACCTGAGACGCCACGCGTCCACCCGGAGCCGCAACGCGACAAGGGGGACGATACGCCCCTCACAGTGCCACGACAAGCGCACCTCCAGCGCGACTACACCACCCTGGGGCAGATTGCCACTACGGGCGAGGGGCAGGCGACCGCGAGCGGCGCGGCGGACCGGACTACAGACAAGCGCAACGCCCCAGGTGAGGGCACGCGCGTCGAAGCGGCCACCAACACCGCGAGTGAGCCTGTCGCCCCACTGCCGGGGGCCGCCCCACCCTGGGGGCGGGGACACCTGGACTATGCACGCTTGGAGGGTGACGCCAGCCACCCCAGCGAACAAGCGGAGCAAGAAGCGACCCAAGACCTAGGCTTCTGGATCCCCAGGCTTTTCACAGGGGAGCAGCTCGAACTGGCGGTCCGCATACGATGGGTACTTTCTTCGCGTTCCCGCCACATCGCGGAGGGAACACGCACCATGGCAGACGTCACGTTTGGTCATTGGACAGGGCACACGCCCCCCACCACCATGGACCACCCCGGCCAATGGCGCTATGTGGCCACCCGGCTCATGGCGCATATGGGAGCCTACAGCCCAGATGAAATGAACAGACTGCACTGGCGGTGGCACCAGCGCGCCGCCCTGCGCATCCGTAGGGCCATGCAGGACCATAACATCTGGGACATCCCTGGATCACCGGGCTACCAGGGACACGCCTCAGGCCACCGGCAGCCGCGGTCCCAAGGCGTCCCGGAGCCCCCCAGGCAGGCGGCGCGCCGAAACTCACCGGAAAACCCACGGGGTCCACCACCCGGTAGGGGTTCCCCCTCTGGCACATATAGCAGCCCCCTGCGGCCGTTCGCCCCACGGAGGAGCCCGGGCAGTCCCCACGCCTCGAGGGTGCAAGGCGACACGCCGGAGCAGCGCCAAGAGACGAGGCACCCTGGCCGATCCCGTCGCCGCAGCCGCACCACGCCCCCCGCAGCGCAACGAGTCGTCTTCAATGAGGATATGGACAGGGACCATGGGGGCCCCCGCGACCCCCACCCTCGGCGAACATCATCGACTTCCGACCCCAGACGCCGGTCCAAGAGGCCCCGCACCGGGCAGACGCACATTCCCACCATTCTCACGCCGGCCGAGCGCAAGCGGCAAGCAGCGCTTCAAGCGGAACCTCGCCAGACAGCGGGCGAAACGTCCAGCTCATCCGCCGCCTCCCTCCCGGGGTCAGCGGCGGATCCGCTACCGAGAGGACCACACACCACGGACACGCGACCAAGGGAGCCCGCGCCCGACCCCAGCCCTACGCAAGGGGCGGGGGGGCAGCCCTCCCCGCAGTCCAGAAGCGGTCAGGCCACGGAGGGCACATCGCGGCAGCCGGGACACAACGCGAGCGGACCAAGGGCGGACACAGAGATGACAGGGACCTCCAGCCCCCAGGAGCCCGCTGGCCCACTGCCCACCGCCACGCCCTGCTCGATGCCCCGGCAACGGGAACCTCCCACGGAGTACGTGCCTGGGGGACACCCGGGCGCCACCTCACGGCACCCCTCCCCGGCTGACGCGGCACTGGACCAAGACCGGGTGGCCATGCCCCCCCCGCCCCCCCGACCGCCACAGCAACGGGGCACGGGTCCCTTCGACGAAGCGGAACTGAGGGCGCTCTATGACATCCACGCTTCCACGCCCTCGAGCAAGCTGGTGGCCACCCTCTGGGAACACCTCCGTAACGTCGCCCCGAACAGGCTTTTCGCGGTGTCCCCCTGCCACATGCCCCGACAACCAAAATCTTTGTGCGACAGCTCCAGGCGCTCGTCACCCCCGGGACACAGGTCTCTGACGACCTCATTGAAGCGTGGATCTGGTGGTTCAACACCCACCAACCGGCCCAAGGGGGCGTATGGATCCCACACCTGGGCTGGGTACACACGCTCATAGCGCCGCCGACGGACCCCAGGCCCGCACCCACCACCGGAGGCCGGGAGCGGGCCGCCTCACCACCGAGACCCGACACCATCCGTATCCCACCGCACGAGGGCCTGGAGGCATCAGGAAGCAGGACCGCCCGTAGCAGGGGGCACAACCTCACGAACCTGACGGCGCACGACCCGGAGACGGCGTGCGCAGTGCCCCCGCCGCGCGAACGTGACCCCGGTACCATCGCCATGATCGTGTTGGAGAATGGCCACTACTACCAGGTGCGGATCATACCACACCTGCAGGACAACCATTGGAGCCTGGAGGCCGTCGACTCCATGCTCTGGGCGACCACGGACCTGCCGGACAACCCTACCTCCCTGCTCCCAGACCAACCCCTGGACCCTCTGACGGCCATTGTGTCGGGGACGGCAGGCACCTGGCACCCAGGCCACGCCCTCTACTGCCTCTGGCGTTGGGCGCGGCGCCGCTGGCCGCACACCAGGGCGTGGTCAGTGGCGTGGAGATTCTACCTCGACGGCCGGAAGCAGATGGAGGCCATCCCGGAACCGACGGCGGAAACCCCCACTGAGCCCAACCTGTGTCCCGTCTTTGCGATTCACCACATCCGGGCACTGGCGCTGGGCGGGCAGCTGCAGCCCGCCATCCGCACTGAGACGGAGGCACGGGCGGCGCACGCGGCCCTGGTGGACGAAATCTTCAGTGCCCTCCGCAGCGCCCTTGTACGACGTGTGGGTAACCCCCCAGGGCCCTGACCCGCAGCCGACCACAGGACCTGCAGCGACGACGCACGGCCGCACGCGCAAGGCACGAGTCCCACAGCGGCCACGCGCAGGGAAGAGACGGCGCGGCGGACCCGGGACCGCCTCCTCCGGCCAGAGGACAGGAAGATGACCGTCACGCAAGCGGCAGCGAGTCGGCCAAGAACCACAACGACCCCGACCGGGGAGACCTCACCCAACAAGACCCCTCGTACAACCCAGCAACGCGCGGCCGCGCAACATGCTACGGCACCACCCATCGACCGGACACACCAGCGGGAACGGCGTCCACCTGCCCAGCACGCACGACGGACACCCAAGGAGTGGAGGCTAGCCTTAGCAGCCCACGGTGTCGGACACAAATACGACCCCAGCGACCCCTTCCAACATCCCCCGGACAGGGGCCGCACTTCCCGGACCCGAGCAACCCGCCTGCAACAAGGAAAGGGGGCAGCGCCACACCCGGGGCCGCCATCCCACCTGACCCTCCTCTCCCACGTAACGGGTCCGCGAGGGGCCGGGCAAAGGGGCCAGCCAAACACGCGGAGCCCGCGGCCGAACCAATGAACACGGGGGTGTTGTCGAACAGCGCACGCCACCGGATACGGGGGCTGGTGCTGAGCAATTGACAGCAACCCGCTGTCCGCACCGAGGCGGAGACCCGGGCGGCACGCCCAGCCCTTGTGCACGCAAACTTCAGTAACCTCCACGGCGCCCCGGTGCGACACATGGGACGCCCCCCCAGGACCCTGAGCCGCGCCTGGCCACAGGTCCTACCGCGACGACCCAGTGGCACACAGCCGCGCAACACACCCCAGCAACACCCGACGGTCCGACAAACCGACGAGACGGACGTCAACTTGCCCGACACATGCAACAGATGCCCGGAGAGTAAAGGCCGGCCTTCGCAACCCGTGGTGTCAAGCACGCACGGAAACCCCACGACTTCCTCCTACAACCCCCCGGGCGAGGGCCACGCTTCTCGGACCCCGCGACCCACCTGCAGCAGGGAACGGGGCGGCGCCACGCCCGGACCCGTCCTCCCGCCTCACCCTCCTCTCCCCCGAGCCGGATCCACAAGGGGCCGGGCAAAGGGCCCGGCCAAATACGCGGAACCCGCGGCCGGGCCGTTAACCACAAGAATGTTAACGAACCACCAGCCAGAGTATTACCGTCCAGGGCGAGCATCCGGAGATAAGTGCACCGCGGGGACCAGCGCGCACCTCCTCCGGGGAGTTGAGCGCCTGGGACGCGCAAGGTTACGACACGTATAACCTATGCGAATGGTACGGGGGGCACACTCCCCGCAGACAGTTAACAGCGTCCATGAGAGGGGAGGGGAGGTGCAACACGGCCCGGTACTCCTGTCCTCCACAACCCTACCCGGGGCATGCGGGGGGCCACAAGCTCACCACACGGGGCCGCGCCGACCACCCTGCCAACAGGCACGGGAGTGTTACGCCGAGCCCAACCCGCCACGTCGGACGGAGCGTCCCGACACCACAGCACAAGCCAAACCACCCTAACCATCCTAGCCACCACACCCAGCACCGTGACACAGACACGCCACCCGAATGACCCGCAACGCACGACACGAGAAGGCGCACGGCAGACAGACAGGCACGAGCACGAGCACAGCACCACCGAGCTGAAACAACACCCTGGGGCTCCCATGGGGAGCACAGGGACACACCGAGGGGGACCAGCGGGGCCTTGCCACTGACGGGGGGTGTACATATGAGTGGCACAAGCGAAACTGGAAGTACGGCTACGGAGCACCACGAAATACCGGATAATTGATTGTGCATGCAACACTGCCAGGGCGGGGCAGGGAACAGGGCACCGACAGGGGAAAAAATTTTCTACAGCGGTCCGACCACCTGTCATGGCTTTTCTCCCCCGCGGCGGGCGGGCGGCGCACAGTACAAACGTACCGTGCCGGCCCCACACACCTGGCACCGACCAACATCGCAACAAGCGGAACATCTGCACACAACAAATCAGACTGCGCGAGCGCCTGCTGCGGAGACAAGGAACGAACGCGGAACAAACCAACCAATAGGCGACTAACACGACCACACACCGCCAGAACCACTACAGGGGACCCAACGTAACCGTGAACAGACCGCGCGCACACCGACCAGCGCCAAGCTGGCCGGGCGTGCATGGGCCGGTGCGAGAGCGACGTCCAACGAGCTAGCGACACCGTGGCGAGCCGCGCCCCCCGACCACCATGGCCACAAACACAGAGGAACACTGTGACTCTACCGCTGCGGACGCGGCCCACGGAGGTTCCCAAACTACACTACACGACACTTGTACAAACCAAGACGCAACAAACCGACGCAGACACAAACGTGCTGACTAAAGGGGCAGGATTCGACGATAAGACCACCGGCAGCAGCGCAACGGAACCCACATGAACCTAGCCGACCATGAGGCGGCCACGACAACCGCGCACCAACCACACCACAGCTGCAGCCACCACTTGACCGTAAACAGACCACACGCAAGCCGGCCAACGCCGAACCAGCCAGGCGTGCACGGGTCAAAACGGAAACGGCGCCCAACGGGTTGGCAACACCGTGGTGCGCCACGCCCACTGACGACCATACCCACGAACACAGCAGATCACGGCAACGCTGCCCATGCAAACGCGACCAACCAACGGTAACAAACTACACAACACTACACTTGGACAAACCACGACGCCACTGACCAGCACCGACGCGGACATGCCGGCTGCATAAACAACATTCGGCGGAACGACCACCGGCAGCAGCGCAATGGAACTCAAGCAAACCAAGCCGACCATGAGGCGGCCGAGACGACCGCGAACCAACAACACCGCAGCTGCAGCCGCCACCTGACCGTAAACAGACCACACGCAAGCCAGCCAACACCAAACCAACCAGGCGTGCACGGGTCGAAACCGGAACGGCGTCGAAAGGGTTGGTGACACCGTGGTGCGCCGCGCCCGCCGACGACCATGCCCACGAACAAAACTTGGCTCTACCATCACGCAACAGACCAACCTACATTAACAAACTACACCGCAACCATACCATATGACCGACCGACCGGCCACAACGACCTACTTCGAACCCCTGGTCCCCGGGAGGGCGCAAGCTCGACCGAGTCAGGAGGTGTGAGTGTGCGCCACGGCATGCGAGTCCCGTAGCACGTGCTTCTTCAAGTCGCCCCACACCTACTGAAAACCAACCCAGGTGGTGGTGCCTGCAGGACAGGGCCTTTGGCCTGGCTCCCGGCCCCTGGGCCCCAGAATCCGGAGGTTGATGAGGATGTGCGGTGGGACCCTCCCCCACGTATCATCCGCCCGAAGGAGAGGAATGTGAGACTTCGGTCGAACATGGGTTACCTCTCTGGGCAGAACCCGCTGTAGGGTACTGCTCGCGGCGACCGCGCCCTTCCCCCATGTGGGGGAGCCGCTTTATGGGGGCACGTACAGTAGGGCCGTGGGTGGGTGAGCAAAAGCCCCTTGGTAAGTCACCCCTGCGGGGCAACCCCAGTCCCGAGTCGACCTACCTACCTACCTCATCTGCAATCTTCTGATCTATCACTCTATCGTTTCCTAACGCTGCTACAAGGCACGTTCACGGAGACACGAGACGAGCAATGTGCATGCTGCATACGAGACGAGCACACCTGTGGTTTATACCTGATTCATTGAAGTCCTTCTGTTGATTATCGATTTTCTGAATCTTGAATTCTTTCTGTCCGTGTGGGTGGAGACTTCATGTTTATTTATTTATGTGTGTTTCGTCATTTTCGTCATTATGCGTAACATACGTTTATCATCTTATTCATTCTTTATTTTCCGGCGCTTCGCTAAGACCCGCTCCTGCGCGCCGCCTTTTCCTGCGTGGGAATTTCTTGATTTAAGAAAGCAAGAGATGACTACAAATTTTACAAAAAATGTGCATCTGATGCACAATTGGATTCTGTTCAGGTACGTGCTTTCAGAAAAATTCTAGGTCGTCATTTGATGGATTTAGGTGTTGTCGCTTCGCGTTTGCGTGGATTCGTCCCTCATCCTCCCATTCCTCTGTTGTACAGATATCCTCGCAAAGCCTCGCTGAGTAGGCTGCTGTTCGGGCCGAAAAGCAGCAGCAGGAGACTGAACCAGAACCAAGACCCCTCCAAGGGGCAATTCTATTTAAATCATCGCACCCTCGCCCCAGTACCAGGACAGGTGTCTCCATCAGGTACCATGAGGTTTGAGGTTTGAGGTTTGATTTTGCGGGTACTAGACGCCTTTCGGCCCCGGGGGGCCACCTGGTCGGGCCAGGTGATATCCTCCCGACCGGGTCCTAGTGGGGGGCACTCCAAGACGCACCTCCTGCCTGGTGGCGGAGTCCCCCGGGTTCACAGGGCTCGGAGCCCCGTCCCTCCCCGGCTTCCCCGTTTCGCCACTCCCCGGTAAGTGCGTCAATTCGCAGCCGTGGCTGCGGGCGCTTACCCACCGCGTCGCCCCCCTAATGCGTGGTCGCCCGGGGCGCCGGCGCCGCCAGGCCCGTGCTACTGGCTTGTCGCCAGTGGGACCCCCTTGGGCTGGCGCGGAGGCTGCCTAGCCCAGGGGTTGGGGCATGGCGCAGTGCGCCACTACTGCCTTGGCGGGTGCAGTGCCCCGTCCGTGTGTGCGCGGTGCTCGCGGCCGTTTCGGGGGGCTCGGGCCGGTACCTGGTGTTGTGTCTCTCCCGTTTCCCCCTTCCCGCCCCGCGTGTCCTGCGCTGCGTGTGGCGGGCCGTCCCCTCCGGGTGTCCCTTACCCTCGCTCGCTGGTACGCCATTCCACGCGGTCTGTGCGTTCCGCGAGCTCGGTCCGGTTGCCTTTCTGGTAGTCCCCGCGTGTCCTTTGCGTGTGTGTGCGCTCGCGCTCCCGCGGCGTCCGCTCTCCCCCCCCCTGGGTGGTGTGGCGTGCGCACCTCGCGCGGTTCCGGCACTGGGCGCTGTTAGGGCCGTTCCACGTGGTCCGTGCCCCTCCACGTGTCCTGCCCCGGTCCCTTGCTCCGTCTGGCGTGCTTGGGGGGGGGGCGGTCCGGTCCCGGTTTCCCCCCTATTTGGCTTGGGTTTGTGGGGCTGGCGGAAGGGCGTCCCCAGGGGGGGTTGCCTTCCACTGTTGCGAGGGGCGTCTGAGGTCAGCCGCTCCCCCTCCCCCGACTGCCCGCCCACTGGGCGGGCTGTTGGGGTCCGCTACCCACGTTCTTTGGGCGCGGGCGTGTGGGTGTGGGGGCCCAACTAAAGAAGGTCCCTACGAGGACCGGCCCCTGCTGTACCCCTTCCACCATTTCCTGTCACTCCTATGGTCTTGCTTCTCACCAGGTTCTGCATGATCCTGCCTTATCCTGCACATTTTCCCACCGAAAAATAGTAAAATACGGCTTCTTCACACCAATTCTGATCCCTTGCAATAACTAACTCCCAAGTACAATCGCTCCAATCCAAATAATCCACACTGTGGGCTTCCGAGGGCAATTGAGGTCCCGCGTTGACACTCAACAACTCCTTTCAACACGCCGGTCGTCTCACGGTGCACACGGAGACACGGGCGTTGGGCATGTACACGGAATGGCACCAAAAAGGAAGCCCTGAAATTGGCATATGAACACAAATAAAGCAAAGTTGGGGAAAGATGGAAACGCACACACTGACAGCCATAGACCCCCTATTCCCTGGACTCAAGACCTTCCCTTGACTCGCCAACATGATGCCCTGAACCCAGTCAAATAGGATGGCTAAATGCCATGTGTCAAAAGTCACTACACAAACCCCAAAAATGTGTTCTCTCCCAAGCCTCGAAATCCTAGCCAAATGAAGGAGGTGCCGTGTCATGGCCTAGAGTGGCACTCAGGACAGTGCCCTACCCTGACATAACTTTGGTTGGACTTGGAGTCGATTGGGCTTGGAGAACTGCCCCATGAAGATGACCTCACAACCTAGCAAAATCAGGCAAATCACACAATAGTGCCCAAACTTCAATTATATAGTCAAAAATGCATTTGGCAAATATTCAAATGCTCCATGCATGTGTCAAACCGGAGAGTAATATACAAGGGTGATATAGACCAAAGGTGGATGCCCAAGAATATCCCAACATTGGCCCCCAAACCCCTCCAGATATACACATGCCATGCTTCACAAGTCAACTCATTAGTTTGAGACCTAACTTTTTGTGAGGCCTCGTTTGCCACGCCAAAGTGACCACGTGATCCGGCATATGGTGAGGTACAACACCGAAGCATATGCCAACATATAAGCAACATACCATAGTTGACCGATCTCTAGGCACTTTACTGTTAGCCGACCAGATGAGCACATAAAATACAAAAATGAGCGTAAAATGAGGTCAAAAACATGCAAATAATGTCAAATTCAAAGCAATTATAATCGCATATAACTTCGCTCACCCATGGTATCAACATATGGTTCAAAACACAATTGCTTGGGACTATTTGCAAACAATCCCCCCACTTGGATCCCCACATGGACGCCTAGGGACACCTTCGAACCTCCTCCAAACACGCACCATGAAAATAGGAAAATTGATAGCGGCGCTTGTGGGTCGCTCTGTAAACCTTTCCACATGCACTATATGTGCGGTAGACATAGTCTAGCGCTATGGAGCTCACCATTGGGACATGGGCGAAGCCCTTGCCACGCATGACTCCACATATCTTCCTACAAACGGAGATATATAACATGGGCTTGAGCATAGCGAAGCACATACCATGCATATAACACATACCCTCAAAAGGTGGCTCCCACCATGGTATGCCATGCCCCTCCATGAACATAACTTCACGTTAAAAATACGTACGAACCCAAGGAAAGCTTCTATGCAACACCAACACTCTTGCGGTACACTCGAAACTCGCATTAAAATATTCGGTAGCATGATCCAAGAGTTTTTCATCACTTTCTACCCTCTTGACCATTATCCCTTGCTACATCGGGCATGTGTACACATCAAAGGCGTTTGATGCTTCCTGAATTAAGTTGACACCAAGGCGATTCCAACCCGATTCTCGAAAATGGTATTCCTCGCCGTGAGCTGGAGATATGACCTTTCAAAGTGGCCTCACGAATCCATTTTGTTTCGCCTATATCTCAGAGAAAAACGAAAGAAATAACAAAAGGAAGGTTGATTCGTGATCGGGGAAAATTGTAGGACCACTCGAAATTTATCATATCAAGTGCAGCGAACTCGAAGTCGAAAATCCGATTCTGAATGTCTGAAAAAATCAGATCAATTTTCCGAGTGTATAACATGAGAATTGCGGAAGCAACGAACCCGTTACTGATGAAATCTGACCCTTCATCGGGGTTTCCGCCAAAATATCTGGAAATAACAGTTAACCAATCGGTTACCGCAAAATCGCGAGCCAACTGACAGTCGCCGATACATTGACAATCAGAACGGATAGATGAAAAAATACGGAAACATTATGATAAAAAAACCCTGTTGATTCCTGACATTTGGATATATAAATCTCAGCCGGCGGCGCCTCGGTATTGAATATGGCCGCTCATAGCTGGAATGGCCAAGCCTATCACACTATCACATCAGGTTAGGTCAGGTGGAGGGGAGAGTATGATATCAGCCAAGGGCGGCTTGCCGGCACATAGATACACAGCCCAAGTGACCCAAAGATGGCCACGGGAGTCCGAACCGGCTTCACCCCTCCTCTCAGATCGTTGTATCTGCTCGGAAGTCATTGGAGAGAGGACGGGAGGACCCCGATGGGCTCCAAATCCCCCCCCCCATGTCCCAAGGACACATGGAGACCCCACACACGTCGTAGGCGTCCCTGATGCCCCAAGGGAGGGGTGAGGACACTCAGAATCGGTGCCCTACGCCATATCCGGTCTCCCCTTGATCTACAACATGGACCAAGGGGATCAAAGATAGAGAAACGTCGTCAGTCGACCTAAATAAGTATACCACAATGAAATATATATGTGGAGATCGAGTGAAGGGGGTATATGGCCAATTAAGGCCCAGAAATCCCCGGATGAACGCCCTCACCCGTCTCCCAATCACAAGAACAACCATAAATGCAAAGGGGGATCCAGTACGGTGCTACTGCAGCCACAGAATGGACCAACACATCCTTGACATACAGAGAGATGTTTTTCCTCCTCAGATACTCCATCCAGACCGTGGTATACCTCGGCACAAAGCTGCTCGGAGGCTCCCACGAATCCCTGGATGCGGCGAATCCCTTCGGACGGACTTTATAAAGCCTCCCCCGAGGCGTCCCCGGGTCCGGCTTCTCCGTCAGGATCCTCTCGGTGGTGAAGTCGTCGTCCTCACCCTCGTCGTCCGAGTCCACATCGCCGGCCGTGAACTCGAAGGTGACGGGCCGTCCGCTGGGGTCTGGTCCTCGGGGACGAAGCTGGGTATGGTCGCGGTCCAGGATCTTGTTATCCCCCACACGAACTACATACACATCCTGCCCGACCTTCCACACAATTACCCCCAGCACATACCAAGACGACTGCCGATGCCTGGACAGGACATCCTTGTGGTGCCGCTCCACCCATACGGTGTCTTGGAGAGCATATTTCTGGACTTTTACCTGCTTGAAGTATTTGGCCCTCTTTTCATGCTCGTTCTGAAGTGCTTTGCAAACCTTGGACGCCATGTTGTCCGCCTCAGCCATCATAGCGTTCACATCCCGGGCCACTTTGCCATGGTTCAACCACGGGAGAGTGCGTGACACTCGATCCCGTAGGAACAGGATACGATGGGGCGACAGTCCAGTGGGCCCCGGAAGGTCATGGTACGCCTGGAGTACTCTCCACAGCATATTATACCAGTTCCGGCCCGGTTCGTCAATGTGCAGCTCGCGGAACCCTTCGAACATCTGCCGCCCGGCCACCTCAGCCCGGCCATTCGACCGGCTATGGTACGCCACAGTCTTGGTGTGACGAATCCGCATGTGCTTGCACATCGTCTTGAACCACGTCCCCACAAATTGACTGCCCCGATTGCTGCAGATGACAGCTGGGACATCAAAAATCGTCAGCCAATGCCTGATCATGGCGTTGGCGACGGTCTTGGCCTGCAGAACCATTCCATGCTTGCCCTTCTTGTCCTTCTTCTTGGACTTCTTGCCCGGGACTGCCACGATATACCCGCTGTGCCTATCCACCGCCAGGATGACACAATCATATGTCTCTCCTTCGACGGTGACCTCCGGCTTGGCGACCACATCCATGGCCACTGACCGCATAGGGGCCTCCGGTATAGCCGTATACACCGGGTTGCCCGCCGTGGAGTGGTTGGGGCTCTTCGTGGCCCGACATACAGCGCAGTCGCTGCAGTACTTTTCCAGGATGGCGTAGTACCCCGGTGGGAACTTGAAGTGCCACCCAAGGTCCTGCTGCATCTTGTCTCGACCAGGATGCATGAGCTGAGCGTTATGCCAGTGGTCAATGTGCTCCTCCATTCGGTTCTCAGGGACCAATAGCTTGTCCTTGAGGAATAGTTTATCACCATCCTCAGTCAAGCCCTCAGGCCATTCGTCATCGAACGGGGCGCTCACGGCATTTCAGTACCTGCTCCAGTGGTCGGATGCCGCATAGTCATCCGACCAGTCTTCTGTGAGCACCGACCTGACTAGCTCTACGGGGGCCACCATCCATTGCTCGAGGGTTTCCTCTCGAATAGCTTGGACTCGGGCGCCCTGGACCTTGGCCAGGTCCGTACGGTTTGCCATCACCACAAAGCACTTAACCCCCCTTGCTCCATGGCCTTCTCCATCCCGATGATGCGCTTGGCCTCCTCGGTCTCCCCGGCGTCCCCATGGCTGGATATGTCCATCCAAGCCTTGCCCGCGTGGTAGGCCAATCGACTGAGGCAATCTGCCACAGTGTTGTCCTTCCCCGGGACGTATACGACGCTGAGGTTGAACTTGGCGAACGTCTCATGCCATCGGGCCCTCCTTGCCGCCGGTCCCGAGGGGTTGTCTACGTGCTCCTTGTGTGAGCTCTGCAAGGACTGATGGTCCGTGCAAACCACCACCGGTTGCAATCCGATGTGGCCAGACCACTTCCTGAGCGCACAAACAATGGCGTACCTCTCCTTCTCCCTCGAGGTCCAGGTTCGACGTTGGCCCTCGGCCAGGATCCGGCTCCAAAACGCCACGGGTACGTGCGACCCGTCGTCTCGGACCTGCTCGAGGACTGCCCCTACAGCATAGTTCGAGGCGTCCGTCCGTAGCACGAATCCCTTGTCCGGGTCCACCAGGAGTAGCCCCAGCTGCCCCAGGAGTCGCTCCTTCAGGCGGCTGAACGCATCTTCGGCCTCAGGGGTCCAGGCAAGCTTCTTCTTGCTCCCCTTCCGGCCATCGAACTTGCCCACCTGCAGCATCTTGTGCAGCGGCCCCGACACTTCTGCATACATCCGGACATAGCCCGAATAGTAATTACAGAACCCCATGAAGGATCGGAGTTCGCTGATGGTCTGGGGCTTCTCCCAGTGGTGCAGGGACGCCAGTTTCCCAGGCATCGGACAGCGTTGCCCGTGACCAACCACGTGACCCGCGAACTCCACTTCCTTCACGAAGAGCAAGGCTTTGGTGGGCTTGCACACCATGTTGTGCTTGTCCAGCTCGCTGAGCACTTTGCGCAGATCCTTCTCATGTGCTTCGATGAGCTCGTCCTCCGTCATGTCTTCTGTGCCGGACCCGATGATGATGTCATCCACAAAGGGGTCGGCACAGTCCCGGACAGGACCGAGCAGGTCCTCCATCATGCGCTGGAAAGCGGCGTTGCCATTCTTGGCGCCCATAGGCACCACTTTCCACTGCATGGGCCCCAGCGCCGTCGACATCGCTGTGCAGGGCCTGGAGTCTGGGTGTAGCGGCATCTGGTTATAGCCGTGTTTCAGGTCTAACACCGTGAAGATCCGCTTTTTCTGTTGCTTTTGGAGGATGGTGTCGATCAGAGGAAGCGAGTACGAGTCATGCTCGGTTTGCTCGTTCAAACCTCTGTAGTCAACCACCAACCTGCACTCGCCCTTCTCTTTCTTGGGCACGATAAAGGCTGGGCTGGCCCACTCACTGTCGGAGGGTTCAATCCAGCCCTGCTCAAAAAACTCGGCCAACAACTTCCTCATGGCCTTGGCCTGATCGCCCTGAAGTTGGTACTCCCGATGACGATAGATCTTGGGGTTCGGTTTCAGCTTGATCCTCGCTGTGCCAAACCTCCCACAATCTGGAGGGTTCTTGTTGGCGACACCACTGAATAGGCGCGGATAGGCATTTATCAGCCTCTCCTTCAGCTCGGCGACCTTCAGGTTCTCCTGGGCCTCTTCAGCTGCTTGCTTTGGTATCGATACAACCGACCGCACTGCGGTATAGGCCTCTTCCGGCTCCGATTCCGACTTCTCCTCGTCCGATATGCCGTCTTCATCGTCGTGGGGAGCTCTTCCCACCGATAATCTTCGGAAATTTGCGGCATCAGCCGAGTTCTCGTCGCTGCCGGCCCCCATTCTTGGAAAATCCCACGTCAGCGGGTCCGACCCAACCGGACCATCATATTGGTCCGCGATGTGATCCATGACCCTCGCCACGAACTCATCCTTCTCGTACTTGCCGGTGACCAACATCTTGTCATCCCACCAATGCGGAGATGTGACCATGGCCCGCCTCTTCTTGGCTGCCACATGGTCGTGCATCCCCATCCGCATGTAGTTGACGACATGGTCGATCTCGGCGTGGGACAGGACGTCAATGCCATCAATTGGCTGATCCGTCCCCTCTTTGGGCTGAAACATGACCCGCTTGGGCACCGCCTCAACCCTACGGACAAATGCTTCATCACCCGTGGGCTGGGCTTGCGCCCCATCCACCAGGAAAGCCTTGGTACCCCACACTTGACCCGGGGAGGACATTGATAAGCCCTTGGCGTCGATGAACAACTCCTCCTCTGGCCCGGATGACATCTCGTTCAGGGCGATGGAATTCAGCGTCGACTTGGGACCTTCCAGCGGACATGGGATGGATCCTATGCCGGTTATGACCAGGATCCCCTTCGCCCTATCCGCGATGATCTTCTCCACCGTACGTCTGGTATTTTCCAGGGAGCCATGCCAATACATGGGCCCCCACTCCTTCAAACCCCAATGGCTGTGCCAGGCTGAGTCTCCTCGATGCCCATGCCTCCTACACATCCGCAAAATTGGGGCATCCCGGGAAGCGAAGACGTCCGTCTCGGGCGCTTCGGCTCCCAGCGTCTGGATCATCCTGGCATACACCTGCGGCGCCATTCCATACTCCGTGAGCTGAACTCCGCGGTCTCCTCTGGACTTTGCACCCACAGCTTGCACCGCTTGGACGATCCGATCCTCTTCCTCAGCACTCCATTGGAATGATCCGCATGCATAGTCCGTTGACAGCCATGTAAGGCATTCATCATCCTGCCGGACCAGCGTTGCACCATGGGGAAGGGCTCCAATGCCGTTTCCCACCATGAAATCATACCCCATGATCATATCCCAATCTGTAATGTCGGCCACATAGAAGTTCACGGATAGAGTGCTTCTCTTCGCCAAATCAGGGCGGTTCAAGCGCTCATGCTCCCAGAATTCCATACTGATAGTGGCCTCATGGGTGCCACCACCCATAATCTCTCCATTGGCCACCTTCAGGCGTACCGGTCTACGGCTGGGCTGCAGGGATTCCTCCTTGAACAACCCTCTTCGGACCAGGCTCACCTGGGCACCCGTATCCACCAAAACATCCACCACCAACTCCTCTTGTCCGCACCGTACACGCACCTTCAAGTGCAACTGCCGCTCGTCACCATGCAGTGTATGGACGACTCTCACGGCATGTAACACTAGCACATCCGGGTGCATCAGGACTTCGAGGGTATCGTCACGGATGGTGTAGATCTTGGGCTGGTCCTGCCCGGCCACGGGGCTCTTTGTGGTCGCTCCTTCTTTCTTGCCACGTCCCTTGCCCACATAAGCTTCCCTTGGCAGGGCGCTCCAGGGGTTGGGAGTGGCGAAACTCAGTGGTTTTGGCTCTTCTGGAGCCTTCTTCGGCACCTGATGTACCTTCGCTTTCTCTGGGATTCCACTGATTATCGGAGGAGAGAGCTCCGAGGTCCGACTCCCGTGGGGGCTCCTCTAGACATTGCCTGCCGCAGCTCCCTCCTGCTGCGATCCGCTCAGACTTTGTCGACCACGTTGCTGGGCTTTAAGTTCCTCCAACGTGCTCAACATGTCCTCAGCAACCTCCTCGATCGACTTCATGCGTCGGTCTGGGCCGGGTCCTCCACCATAGCCTTTTCCTCTGCCTTTCCCTTGGCCCTTTCCTTGGCCTTTTCCACCGTCTCTGCCCTTTGCCTTCCAATCGGCAATTCGTTGCTCCTTGGGCTTCTTGTCGGGATGGGCGGCGAAGTAGGTCTTCTTGTCCTCCTCATATACCTTGCAATGCTGGTGGCCATGTGCATGGTGGTTCCCCTTGCCGTAGCAGACCCAGCAACTGGTGTGCTATGATCTGTACTCGCGGACCGCGAGCGGCGGGTTGCCGATCCTCCGCGGTTCTCTGCGGTTCTTCGTCCTGGTGTCCAGGCGGTTCCACCTGGACCTGTCCTGCCCATTCTCCTTCATATTCTGCGCTACGAACGCGAAGAAGTGGGCTTCTTCATGATCCTCCGGGGTGGTCGCGGTCCAGAGATCTTGGCCGCTTCCACTCCCTTCCTCCGAGGTGCCCACCGTGTCCCCCTTGACCTCTCGGTGGTGGCGATCTTTTCGATGACCTCGATGTCCTTGGCCTTGTCGATCCTGCACGTGGGCCTTGTTCTCCGGGTTGAGCTTCAGCTCCACCGTGATGTACTTCACGACCTCCTCCAGGCTCATGCGGGCGAAGAAGACCTGCATCCTCAGCGGCTCCCCGTGCCTCCACTCCACGTTGTTGAGGCGCATCAGCCTTTGCCCCATGGTGTCGCCAAATACCTCGACGTAGACAGCGTTCTTCAACCCCAACATTCGGCTGGGCTCGCCGAGGTTTCGCCGGGAGAACTCCATTATTCCGGCGTGGGTGTCCTCAGATGCCATGATCCATACGGCCACGCGCTTCTTTGCTCTCTTCTTCTCCTCATCCTCCACTCTTCTCTTCCAGTGGCCGGGGAGGACTTCCTTCAGCAGGTGGCCAATCTCGCTGGCCTCATTCCAGTCCTCCACCAGCTTGAGGCTTCTTCGGTACTTGCGGATGTACCGATTCCATTCTCGGACCCTCAATTCCCCGCGCTCCAGCGGCAGCGGATTGGACCACAAATCCTCCAACTTCTGGTTGGGGGTGTCCACTCACTCCTCGTCCTCCAGCCACTGGAGGCAGGCCTGCTCCGTCTGGATCACTCCATCGCAGATCTGATCCCTGAGCTCCTCCTTCAGGTCCTGCGCCAGCCTGTGTGGGAATGTCCGACATACCCACTTGTCCCTTGGCGCTCCCTTCATCTCGCCGACGACCTCCTTGGCGAAGTCCTCCCAATCCAGGATGAAATCATCCAGTTTGGAGGGCTTGCCACCGTAGTAGGGGTTTTTGATTCCCCTGAGGTCATCAATCTTGATGGCGTCTCCGACGTCCGCAGCCACTACTCCACTGAGACGGATACCACCTTTGGCCGGGGGGTGTGAGTACACTCCTCGTACATCCCTCTCCTCCATGGAGTGCGGTCCAGTTGGGCCTGAACCCATGGGGTTTCGGATGCGGGAAGGACTTGCTCCACCGGCTGTTCATATCCCCGTAGTGGGGTCACTCACCCACAGGTTTCCGCCTGGATGACCTCGACCATGTCCGTCGGCTTTTCCCATGGTTTGCCCCTGCATGGTCTGGCTCTGGATCTCCTCTTCCGCATAAACTGCATGGGCAGTCGTAGTGGTGGGTGGGTCCTGGGCGGCATGGGACATCTGTACTGTCAGGCTCCTCAGGTCCGTGCTTGCGTGCCCTTCCTGCATGGACCCAGCCGGTGCCGTATGCTCCCCGAGCATTATGGATTCGCTGAACATGGGAACAGACGGCAGCGCACCCGGGTCAACACGCGGAGACGCGTAAGGTGCCTCTGCAGGGCCGCCCATGGGTTTCCCCATGGCGCTCCTGAGGGTCTGAACCCGCTCCACCAGCTCTACCGCTGCCGGCGTTGCCCGGAGCTCTGGACCCAAGGCGAGGGTTTGTAACTCCTCTAGCCTTTTCAGGCGTCCCGACATGTCCTCCACCAGGTGGAGGAGGCTGTCCACCACTTGCTGCTGCTTCTGCAGAGCCATCTCCAGCTTCTCCCGGTACCGGTCCTGCTCTGCTGACAGCTCCGCCATGTCTCTCTCCGCTGCCGACTGGTCATCCAGGATCCCCGCGACGTCCTCCTGTAGACCGTCCTTCGCGTTGTCCAGGCGGTCGAGGTGCTGCACGATGGCGTCCATCCCCATCTTTGGGTACTTGCCCATGAGGAAGGATACGTGCTGGCAGTGGCACTCAACGTGCTTTCCACCTGATCCGGCGCTTCCCACGGTTCCCGGTGCCTCGGACTCCTCCGCCATGGGTGTGTCGCCCATGCTATCTCGCGTTGACTCCGTGTGCCGGGCCACAGGCGCCGTTCTGGGTCTGGCAGGCCTCTCCAACGCCTCGGCGTCATGCTCCAGGCTTGGTTCTGGGCCCGTGTGCACCCTTGTGGGCGGTCTGGCCATCTCCTCCGACTCCGAAGGGTAAGCGGTCCGATAGCCCTCGGAGTGCCCCTCGGAATCTGCAGCTGACCACAGCCTGACTGGGCTGGGATCCGTCTCCATCGCCCTGGCTTCCGCCGCGGGTTTTGGGGACCCGCGCTTCCGGTAACGTGGAGCTCTGCCGTTGCTGCCAGTCTCCTCCAACTCCTCCGCAGCGGGGCGGAGATTGCAAGCCTTGTGGCATTGCCTTTCACACATGGAGGCCAGGTCCTCCATGTCTAGCCCATGTCCTGCAAGGGCTCTGCGTTCTGAGCATCTTCGCTTTTCTCGGGCTTCCCAGTCCGGCATCGACTCGACGGACTCCACGATCTGCACCCGGGCGTCCTTGGGCAGGGCTCATGAGGGCCCAAGTCCCGGTGGGGCGGTAGGGGGCAGGTACTCCTCTGCTACCATAAAGAAGGGAGGTACCAGGACCGGCCTCTGCTGTACCCCTTCCACCATTTCCTGTCACTCCTATGGTCTTGCTTCTCACCAGGTTCTGCATGATCTTGCCTTATCCTGCACAATTTCCCACAAAAAATAATAAAATACGGCTCCTTCACACAAATCCTGATCCCTTGCAATAGCCAACTCCCAAGTACAATCGCTCCAATCCAAAAAATCCACACTGTGGGCTTCCGAGGGCGTTTGAGGTCCCGCGTTGACACTCAACAACTCCTTTCAACACGCCGGTCGTCTCACGGTGCACACGGAGACACGGGCGTTGGGCATGTACACATAATTGCACCAAAAAGGAAGCCCTGAAATTGGCATATGCACACAAAAAAGCAAAGTTGGGGAAAGATGGAGACACACACACTCACAGCCATAGACCCCCTATTCCCTGGACTCAAGACCATCTCTTGACTCGCCAACATGATGCCCTGAACCCAGTCAAATAAGATGGCTAAATGCCATGTGTCAAAAGTCACTACACAAACCCCAAAAATGTGTTCTCTCCCAAGCCTCTAAATCCTAGCCCAATGGGGGAGGTGGCGTGTCATGGCCTAGAGTGGCACTCAGGACCATGCCCTACCCTGACATAACTTTGGTTGGACTCCGAGTCGATTGGGCTTGGAGAACTGCCCCATGAAGATGACCTCACAACCTAGCAAAATCAGGCAAATCACACCATAGTGCCAAAACGTCAATTATATACTCAAAAATGCATACGGCAAATATTCAAATGCTCCATGCATGTGTCAAACCAAGAAGTAATATACAGGGGTGATACAGACCAAAGGTTGATGCCCAAGAATATTCCAACATTGGCTCCCAAACCCCTCCGGATATACACATGCCATGCTTCACAAGTCAACTCATGAGTTTGAGACCTAATTTTGTGAGGCCTCGTGTGCCACGCCAAAGTGAGGTAGGTAGGTAGGTATCTTCGGGAGCTCCGGATGCCTCCTTTGACATTGCAGGAAGAAGGTCTTACCAAGGAACGTCCTGTCCCTCCCACTGCCCTATGTCAGGTGCCTCTTGAGCCACTCCCGCATGTGCTTGGGAAGGCATTGTCGCAGCCACCCGGTCCATGTGTCCCAGGTGGGAGGGTGTCCCCACATGTGTCCATGGGTAGGGCCACATGCCCCCTCCTTTGGGCGGCAGCTCTGGGGGCTGCCCAGCCGTGTGGAGTATCCCTCACCACAAGGGGTATTACTCCCGCTTGTCTACGGTACAATCGCCTCACCCTTGTGGCTTGAGTTGCGGGGTCACTCTGCTTGGCAGGTGACCCCCTCCTGGACTGTGTACCGGCTCGCCTGTCACCGGTTGCTTCCATGGCTCCGGGTGACGCTTGCCATGGTCCCCGATGCAGCCTGGCCGGGCTCGGACCAGTGGCCTTGGAGTACCGCTCCTGCCACTGGCCCGGTGGGTCGGCTGGGTCGCCCCAGTGCGTCCGACCCATGGGGTATTGGTTCTTTCCTGTCCCTCGGCCGCCATAGGTGTGTGCAGTGTCCTGGGCCGCTGGGCTCCTGTTCACCGGTGTGCCCGTGCGGTTTGCTGTGGTGCATCTGCGGTGTCCTTGGCCGGCTGGCTCCTGTTCACCGGTGTGCTCGCTCGGTGTGTTGTGTTGCATGTGCGGTGTCCCGGGCCACTGGGCTCCTGTTCACCGGTCTGCGTGCTGTGTGCGGTGCGCGTGTGCCATGTGTGGTTGTGTCCCTCTTCCTCCCCCCCTAACTTTCGTTTTTTCTTTCTACTTTTTTTTTTTTTTACTTGTTTTTTTTTTTTTGGAAAAAAAAAAGAAAAAACAAAAAAGAGAAAAACAGGGGCGCGCGTACACTGCAGGCACAGGCATGGGCAGCTGGTGCGGCGGTGCAATAGCATTGTGTCCTCTGGCGTGTGTCGTCAGTGCTGTGGCGGCGGTCGCGCCCCAGGGGTGCGGCTCGCGCGTCCTGATGTACACTGGCTTGGGTCAGGGTGGGTTTGGTGAGGTGTCTCTTTGCTTCTGGAGCTGGCTGGTTAGGCGGCTGTGTGGGCTGTGGTTGTGGGCTGTGGTTACGTTGTTCCCTCGGCGGGCTTGGTTAGGAGTCAAGGGTTAGCGGTTTCGAGGTGTGGCTCGGGTTTGATTTGTGGTTGGGTTCTGGCTCGGTTAGGCGGTTGCGACGGTAGCGGGCCTGGGTTCGGTGCCTTTGGGCGTAGTGGTGCTCGTTGTCGTGTGCGTTGGCTTCCTCCGGCGTCCGGTTCGTTTGGTGACTTCTGGGCGGGGCCTGGCGTGGCGCCCCGTGGTGGTGGTTTGCTGGGTAACGGGGTTAGATGGTGGCGCCGGTGGCCGGGGGGTCAGGCGCGTCGTGTTGTGTGGCGCGCAGGGCTCCTGGGGTGCTGTGGGTGTCGCCGGTGTCGCTGCGCCGACGCTTGTTGGGTGGTGAGGGGGTGTGTTTGTGCGGGGCTGGGCTTTGGGTGATGTCCCACAGGCGGATGCCGTCTCGCTGCGTTTCCTCGAGGGTCTCCCGCAGGCGCCTGAGGACATACGGGTGGTCCTGGGGCGCGGGGAGGTTGCGGGGATGGACTCCCAGGGGGTGGAGCGCATCGGCCAGCATGGCTTCCCATGCGGCCTGCGGCATCCAGCCCCCCCGCCAGCCGGAGGCGGCAGTTCTCCACCGACCCCTTGCGGGGCCGATGGACCAGGCCCTCGAGGGAGGGCTCTCCCCGGGCCGACTTTCGCAGCTCCCAGAGCTGCGTGTGGGTCCAGCGCTGCCACCACTGTTCCTGGGCGGGCCTGCGGTCTTGGGCGGAGGAGTGGGCGTGGGTGGGTGTCACGGGGTCGTGGGGACCGGTGGCGGTGGCGGGCCTGGGGGATTCCTCGTAGTCCTGTTCTGTGGGGGTGCGTGGGGAGTGGGGGCGCACGCGGATGTGGACCCGCGGGTGTGCGCGTACGGTCTCCGCCTTGGGGTTGGGCGGGGACTCGCGGCGGCGGCGGTAGTGGGGCATGCGTTGTATGTGGGCTGTCATCGAGGGTTGGTAGGGGGGCGGGGACGCTGCTGGCGGACCCTGGCTTCGTTCTGGCTTGGTCGGGAGCGGTCCGTGGGCCTGGGGTGCGGGCTTTGAGAGGTGGCGGGACGAGGTGCATCGTGCTTCGGCCGCGGCGCGCTCTGCCATGAAGGTGGTGGCGGTGGCGTCGGTGACGCTGGGGGGGCGCCGCGCTGGGCGCTGCTGCCTTCGGGCCTGGGACGGCTGGGGCCGGATGTCATAGAGGACGTCCTCGGGGGGCCGGGCTCGCGCTGCCGTCGTGGCGCCGGGTTTGGACTTGGGTTTGGGCTTGGCTGCGGGTTGCGGTCGTGGCGTGCTGACGGGTTTGGGTGGCTGTTTGGCGGCGGTCTTGGGTTTCGGCTGGGTCGTGGGTGTGGGCTTCGTCGGGGCGTGGGCCTTGGCGGCGGCGGGGCTGCTCGCGGTGGGGGCGGATTTGGGGGCCCGTTTGGGAGGTGTCCCCTGCCGCCTGGGGGGTGGAGTGCTGGATGAGGACGTGGTGGTGGTGGTGGATGAGGTGGTCGTGGTGGTGGAGGTTGTGGAGTCAGAGGCGGAGGAGAGGGCTGTGGGAGACGGCGGAGGGTCCTGGGCTTCGGGGGCGGGCGTATGATGCTGGGTCCTGTAAGTAGCGAGAACGAGGGTGCAGGTTCGGGCACCGGGCGTGTGCGCGCTTTTTCTCTGGTGATCCGTGCGTGCTGGTGCTGGCGTGGCGGCGTTGTCTCGGCTGCGCGGGCACGTGGGTTACCCGGGGGGTGGCCATATCTGCTCCAGGACGTGCGGGTGTGTTTGCTGGAGGTAGTCGAGGGTCTGGAAGAAGCATCGCTGGATGCCGGGCATGTCCTCCTCTGTGAGGTGGGGGTAGTTTTGGGTGGGGGTGTCTGGGCCCGGCCACAGCAGCGTCATGAGGCGGGCTGCCACCATGTACGGGCTTAGTTGTAGGGTGGTGGGGCGTGGGGGGGTGGGTCCCCTGCGGTTTTGGGGGGCTTCCCTCTGCTGGGGGCGCAGCGTGACCACCCATACCCATCGGTCCGTGGGGATCCCCCAGGTCCGTTGGGTCCACTTGGCGAGGCAATACATCGCTCTACCAAGGCCCTGGTAGCCGCTGCCGATGGAGAGCAGCGTGTCCAGGGATTTGGGTTCCCACGTGCCCCAGATGTGGGGGTCGTCCGGGTCGTCCCCCCTGGCGTACGTGTCGGAGCCTGGGTTGTGTGGGGACGGGTTGTAGTCGGCAGGGAGGAGGGAGTCGGTGCCGTGTACCACTCAGCGGTCTGTGGGTGCGTGGTAGTTGGTGGTGGAGAGGGTGTAGTGCAGATTGTACATGAGGGTCATGTACGTGGAGGGGGCTGGCTGCTGCTCGTCGGGGGTGGGGATGTCCCCCGGGACGTGGTGCCGGAAGTTGCTCAGGGAGGCCATCCGGGCTACCCATGTTTCCCGCTCCCACTCTTTGGTGCTGTCGGGGGTGGCGCCGGGTGGGGGGTGGGCCATGTCGGGCTCCTGGTAGCGGGTGCGGCCCTTGGTGTCCACCCGCCCCGGCACGGGTTGTCCGACCAGGTGTCGCCCCCAGTCGATGGGGGGCACCCAGATCCGGCTCCCCGGGGGGGGGCGGGCTCTCGCCGTCTGGGGTGGCGCGTGGGGGGCGCTCGTGTCGGGCGACGTGGAGGAAAGCGTCGAAGAGGAAGTCTCTGACGCCTTCCCCCAGGCTGGCCGCCTGGACCAGGGTGGCCGCCCGGATGGGGGTGCTGAGGCCGGAGGTGCGGAGGTACAGCACGACGTCCTGTTCCCCGAGTCCCCGGAGGTGCTGCTGTACCTCTGCGGGGTTGTGTAGGGCGTAGGGTTCGGTCGGTGCGGCGGCTGGTGGTGCTGGGTGTGATGGGGGGGGTGGTGTGGGTTGGGGGGGGTGGTCGTCGTTGTCGCGCGTGGGGTCCGGTGATGGGGTCTCTTGTGGCGGTTCCGGGAGGGGGGATTCACGGTGGCGTGTGTCGGCGGGGGTATCGATGTCAATTGGCTGGTGCTGGCTGCCGCGTGTTGTGTCCGTGGCCTGGTCTCGGGGGGGGGGGGTGGTGTGGGGGTTGCGCTGTTGGTGGTGGGGGGGGCGGGGGTGGGTGTTGTGCTGGCTGGGGGTCTGGGCGTCCCTGTGGGTCGTGTGGGTGTTGCGTGTGTGCGCCGTGCGGCCCTTGCGGTTGTTGACTGGTTGTGGTGCCGGGGTGTGGGTGGGAGGCGGCCGCATGAGCGTCCGGGTGGGGCTGTGGTCCGTATGTATTGGGTCGCTGCTGTTGGATGGTGCTCGCTGGTATGGGGTGTGGGTGGGGGGGCTGCTGGTGGTGGTGGGGTGGGTGGGGCGGGGGTGGGTGTTGTGCTGGCTGGGGGTCCGGGCGTCCCTGTGGGTCGTGTGGGTGTTGCGTGTGTGCGCCGTGCGGCCCTTGCGGTTCTTGACTGGTTGTGGTGCCGGGGTGCGGGTGGGAGGCGGCCGCATGAGCCCCCGGGTGGGGCTGTGGTCCGTATGTAATGGGTGGCTGCTGGTGGATGGTGCTCGCTGGTATGGGGTGTGGGTGGGGGGGCTGTTGGTGGTGGTGGGGCGCTCCTACTAGGCCCTGGTGTTGCTGGTGTGCGTGTGCGGCTCCTCGCGGGTCCATGGGGGTGTACCGTGGCTCGTATGTCGTGGGACCGTGTAGCGGGGGCGGCGGGTGGTGCTGGACCGCGTGGTGGTGGTGTGGAGGGTGTGCTGGCTGTGTGTGGTACCCCGGCGTTGGTGGGTGTGGTGGCAGGGGCTGGTGGTGGTGGAATACTTGATGGTGTGGTGCGGTGATGTGCGCTATGTGGGGTGGGTGGTTCGCGGGGCCTGGTTGTGCTGGGGCGTGGTGGGGATGTAGCTGGTGGGTGTCGCTGTAGCATGGGGGCATTAGGGGGTAGGGGTTGGGAGGGACGGCGGCGTGGTGGTGGTGTTGGTGGTGCCATGTCCCCTGGCTCTGCGCGTATGGTGGTCCTGGCATGGTGTGGACGTGTTTGGGCGGTGGTGGCTGACTGGGTTGCAGGGTTTGGGTGCTGCGGTAAGGTGGTGGTGGTGGGCGCTGGCGGTCGCGGTGTTGTTTGTGTGCCCCAGGGGTCTGGGCGTGGGGTGGTGCGGTGTGGCTGGACTCGGGCCTTGGTCGGGGCGTCGCGCCCTGCTGGCGGGCGCGTTGGCGGGCCCCCTGACCTGTCTTGGTCTTCTTGGCCTGGTGGGTGTCGGGGACGGGGGCGTTTGAGGTCCCGCGTTGACACTCAACAACTCCTTTCAACACGCCGGTCGTCTCACGGTGCACAGGGAGACAAGGGCGTTGGGCATGTACACATAATTGCACCAAAAAGGAAGCCCTGAAATTGGCATATGCACACAAAAAAAGTAAAGTTGGGGAAAGATGGAAACACACACACTCACAGCCATAGACCCCCTATTCCCTGCACTCAAGACCTTCCGTTGACTCGCCAACATGATGCCCTGAACCCAGTCAAATAGGATGGCTAAATGCCATGTGTCAAAAGTCACTACACAAACCCCAAAAATGTGTTCCCTCCCAAGCCTCTAAATCCTAGCCCAAAGAGGGGGGTGGCGTGTCATGGCCTAGAGTGGTACTCAGGACCATGCCCTACCCTGACATAACTTTGGTTGGACTTGGAGTCGATTGGGCTTGGAGAACTGCCCCATGAAGATGACCTCACAACCTAGCAAAATCAGGCAAATCACACCATAGTGCCAGAACTTCAATTATATACTCAAAAATGCATACGGCAAATATTCAAATGCTCCATGCATGTGTCAAACCAAAAAGTAATTTACAAGGGTGATACAGACCAAAGGTGGATGCCCAAGAATATCCCAACATTGGCCCCCAAATCCCTCCGGATATACACATGCCATGCTTCACAAGTCAACTCATGAGTTTGAGACCTAGTTAGGTGAGGCCTTGTGTGCCACGCCAAAGTGACCACGTAATCTGGCATATGGTGAGATACAACGCCGAAGCATATGCCAACATATAAGCAACATACCATAGTTCACCGATCTCTAGGCACTTTACTGTTAGCCGACCAGTTGAGCACATAAAATACAAAAATGAGCATAAAATGAGGTCAAAAACATGCAAATAATGCCAAATTCAAAGTAATCATAATAGTATATAACTTCGCTCACCCATGGTATCAACATATGATTCAAAGCACAATCGCCTGGGACTATTTGCGAACAATCCCCCCACTTGGATCCCCACATTGACGCCTAGGGACACCTTCGAACTTCCTCCCAACACGCACCATGAAAATGGGAAAATTGATAGTGGCGCTTGTGGGTCGCTCCGTAAACCTTCCCACATGCACTATATGTGTTGTAGACATAGTCTAGCGCTAAGGAGCCTACCATTGGGACATGGGCGAAGCCCTTGCCACGCATGACTCCACATATCTTCCCACAAATGGAGATATATAACATGGGCTTGAGCATAGCGAAGCACATACCATGCATATAACACATACCCTCAAAAAGTGGCTCCCACCATGGTATGCCATGCCCCTCCATGGACATAACTTCACGTTAAAAATACGTAGGAACCCAAGGAAAGTTTCTATGCAACACCAACACTCTTGCGGTACACTCGAAACTCGCACTAAAATATTCGGTAGCATGATCCAAGAGTTATATATCACTTTCTACCCTGGTCACCATTATCCCTTGCTACATCGGGCAGGCGTTTGATGCTTTCTGAATTAAGTTGAGACCAAGGCGGTTCCAACCCAATTCCCGAAATTGGTCTTCCTCGCCGTGAGCCGGAGATATGACCTTTCAAAGTGGCCTCACAAATCCATTTTGTTTCGCCTATATCTCCAAGAAAAACGAAAGAAAACACAAAAGGAAGGTTGATTCGTGATCGGGGAAAAATGTAGGACCACTCGAAATTCATCATATCAAGTGCGGCGATCTCGAAGTTGAAAATCCGATTCTGAATGTCTGAAAAAATCGGATTAATTTTGCGAGTGTATAACATGAAAATTGCGGAAGCAACGAACCCGTTACTGATGAAATCTGACCCTTCATCGGGGTTTCCGCCAAAATATCTGGAAAGAACAGTTAACCAATCGGTTACCGCAAAATCACGAGCCAACTGACAGTCGCCGATACATTGACAATCAGAACAGATAGCCGGAAAATTACGGAAACATTATGATAAAAAAACCCTGTTGATTCCTGACATTTCGATATATAAATCTCAGCCTGCGGCGCCTCGGTATTGAATATGGCCGCTCATAGCTGGAATGGCCAAGCCTATCACACTATCACATCAGGTTAGGTCAGGTGGATGGGAGAGTATGATATCAGCCAATGGCGGCTTGCCGGCACATAGATACACACCCCAAGTGACCAAAAGATGGCCACGGGGGTCCCAACCGGCTCCACAACACTGTCCCCCTGGCCTGCACCCTATGTGGGGGCTGCGTGCCGCGGGGGTGGTGGGGGGCCGTCCCCCTACCTGACTTGGGGCTGTGCGCCCCCCGTGGGGCGGGTCTGTGGCGTTCGTGTGCCGGGGGGCGGGCTGGGGTGGGGGGGCGGCCCTTGCGCCGTGCCCCCCGTTTGTGCGGCCGGGGGCGCCTGTAGGGCAGGGGGTCGCTCTGCCTCGTTCCGTCCCTCTGCCCTCCCTGGGCAGGCGACAAAGCAGGTGTCACTGGCGTCGTTCTGGTCATGGGGGGCGTGGTCCCCATACCACTCCGGTTCGTGCTCGCCCGCCTTCACTGCGCGCGAACTGTGCGGCGTCCTGGCGCGTTGGCGCGGGCTCGCTTGTTCCCCGCGGTTCCTGTGGGAGCTGGCGGCTGGGGCGGGGGGGCGGGCCGTGCTCCGGCTCCTCTCTAGGGCGGGGGGAGGGGGGACCATCCCCCCTGCCTCGGGGGGCGGGGGCCGGGGCCCCCGCGGCTTGCGGGTCGGTGGGGGGGGTTAGGGGGGGGGGTTGCGCCGCGGCCTCCCTGCTCCCCCTCTGGGGGGCGGCCCGCGGTTCCCTTTCCTGGCCCCCCTCTTGTCGTCGGCGCACTCCCCCCCGGCGTGCGCGTTTGTGCGGGGTCGCGGGGCCGCCCCGGGGGGGGGGGGGGTATGAGGGGCGGCCCGTGGACCGCTCTGCCGGGGGCCCCTTCAGACCTGAACCCCCCCCCTGCCCTCCCCAAGTGGGCAATGGTCATGGGGGGGGTCATGGGGGGCGCGGCCTCCATACTGTTCTGGTGCGCCGCCGTGCGCCGCCCCCAGGCTTGGTCCGCGTGCCGCTCTGGCGCGCTGGTGTGGGCTCGCCCGTCGGCCGCGACCCCCGCGGGAGTAGGCAGCGGGGGGCGCTGGGGCGCGCGGTGTGCAGGTCAGGCCGCACCCCCCCCCCCCCCACGTCGCGGTCCGTTCTGGGGGAGGGGGGGCGTCCCCTCGGCTCCGGGGGGGCGGAGGGTCGCTCCTGTGGCGCACAAGCTGGGGGGGGGAGCGGGGGGGGGGGGGTTGGGGGGGCCGCCCCACCGCCCCCCGCCCCCCCGCCCCGTCGGGCGTCAGCCTGCCATCCGTTGTCTCCGGCGTGCCCCCCCGGGGTATACTCGTTACCGTGGGGGTTGCCGAGCGGCCGCGGGCGTCGGGCGCGGCCCCGTCGGCCGCCAATGGGTCAGTGCTGCGGTGGGGGGGGGGGGGGAGCCCCCCCCGCCCTGGTTCGCGCCCCCGTCTTCCCCAGGCCGGCCTCCGAAGGGGCTGCTCCGTGTGCGCCGTCCTGGGCGCCGCCAGTCCGCCGTCGGTCAGCAGCGGGCAGGGCGGGAGCGTGCGGGCGATTCACCGGGGGCGCTTGCCTTGGCCGCGGTGCCCCCTGACTCTGGGTGCAGCGGCCTCTTCGGGGGGGCTGCGGGGCCGCCGTCTCTTTGGTCTGCCTCCGTCCGCTCTTGGGCCTGAGGGGGAGGGGGGGGGGGTGGGGGGGGCCCTCTGGTCCCCTGGCGTCGACCCCTGACGGCCGAGGAGGGGCGGCCTGGCGGTCCCGTCCCGGGGGGCCAGCCGTCGGCCTGGGGGTCGCACTCTTCCCCCGCCCCCCTCTACCTAGAGCCGGACCCCCATGCAGGCCCTCGCTGGAACCCCTTGTCCCCCCCGCCGTCGTCACGCGGCGCTGGCCGGCTGGGGGCGGCCGTGAGGGTTAGCGGTCAGCGGTTAGCGGGCTGCGGGGCAGTAGGTTCCCCCCCGCGCTCATTGTCTCCGCCCTCCCTCCCGCGGGAGGTGGCGCGCGCTCCTCCGTCACGCCGTATCGTGGGGGGGGGCGTGGGTCGGGGGGCCCAGCTCCCCCCCCCACTCTCTCGCGTCCGCCGTCTGGGCCGTCACCTGCGCCGCCGCTGACCTGAGGACCTTCTCGTGGTCCTCCGGGGCTGCCCACCCCCCCGGGGGGTACCTCCTGGTTTCTTCCGTCCCTCCAGAGGAGCACTGCATCGAATGGCCGGTTACTCAACCCCCTGGTGGTCCCCTGGTTGGCCCAGCTCAACCACCCGTACACCTGCCCCACCAGGGGGAGGGCCTCATCCCCCAGAGGGTCCTGGACCGTGCCCCAGTCCTGGTCCCAGGGCCGGGCCCCCTCTGCCCCTCGCGCCGGCTCCCCCTGCTGCCCCTGTGCCCGCGGCGCCGGTGCCGCGCCCCGCCCCCCTCCCGCCGAGGCCATCCACGCCGGCTCCGCTGTCGGTGCGGGGGGGGCTGGCTGGTGCTGGAGTTGTGGGGGTTTGGGGGGGGATGAGCTCTCCGGCGTCGAGGTCGATGTTGTAGAAGTGGTGGTGGTGGTGGTGGTGATGGTAGGTGTGGTGCGCCGGCATCTGTTGGATGCCGGGGGGGATGCACCTCACCGGCTGCACGTCCGGCTGTGGGGGGGCCCCGCCCCCCGCCCCCCTCCCTTCGACCCGCCCTCCCCCCCGGGCTCCCATGCCCCATCCCGCCTGTCCCTGGGGGCCCGTGGCGCCCTTCCCATTGCCCTCGGGCCCCCTTCCGGCCCCCTGCCCGTGCCGTGGGTCCCGCCCCCTGTCACCCACGCCCTGGCCTGCCTGCTCGCCCACCGTCCCTCGCTCCGCTTCATGCACCTGGGCGCCCTGCCCGCGCCCCTGCGCGCCCTTCCCGTGCCCTGGCCCCTTCCCGGCTCCCTGCCCTGAGTCGCGCCGTCCGCTGCCCGCGCTCTGTCCCCCTCCGCTGCTGCGCTCTTGCTCCTTGCCGCGTGTGCCCTGGCCCGCTCCCTGCGCGTTCCCCTGGGCACTTCCCCTGTCGCCTCCTGTCCCCCGCTCCGTGCTCCCGTTGCTGGCACGCAGCTCTGCCTGCGCGCCGTCCCCTCCTTCCTGGATCACGCGCCGGGCGTCCCGCTGTTTTTGCAGCTGCGGCAGCGTGGCGCCCGGCGGCGAGCGCTCGGGCGCCGGGGGGCGGACGTGCCGCGTCCGCCCCGGGGGGAAGGGCTTGGGGGGGAACGGCTTTGGGGGGCTGGTGTGGGTGTGGGTGGGGTTGGCGTGGGCGCGGTACTTCGCGCGCTCCCTGCCCACTGCGGCTGCTGCGGCGTCCGCTGGCGAGGCGCCCGTGGCCCGTGCGGGGTCCCTCCCCCGCTTTTGTGGCGTGCTGGGGGCCGCGGCGTGGCCGGCCGAGGCGGTGGCGCGGCTCGCCGGGGACGCTCCCCTCTGCGGTTGCGGCAACCCTCGGCGATGCGCCCCGTTCCTGCGCCGGGGCTACCCCCCGTGTCGGCGGCGTGCCGGGGGCCGCGGTCGGGGCCGCGGCGTGGCTCGCTGGTGCTGCGGTCTCTGCTCCCCGCACGTCTCGGGCCCCCTCCCGGGGTGGGGCGGTAGGGCTTGCTCTTGGGGCGGCGGGGGCGGTCACCTCGGCCGGCTCAGGCTCCTGGGTCGACAGCCCGGTGTCAGCGGAGGCCGACCGGGGCTGTCCAGCCGGCGGCCCGACCTGCACCGCCGCCTCCGCCAGCCACCGCTCCTCGCGCTCCGCGGGGGTCTCCCCTGCCCCTTCCGGGGAGATGGGGGAGCGGGAGCGGGACCAGCGGTGGTGGCGGTCGTCCCGCTGGGGGGAGCCATCGGAGTCTGCCATCACTGTTATCCTGGTAGGCATGCGTGGTGGCAGGTGCGTCCTTCCCACTACCTCCCGGTGCATCAGTGTCGTGCCGTGGGCAGTGCCGTGCAGTGCTCTGCGGGGGGGAGGGGGGGAGGGGGTGGGGGGCCGGCTGTGGCGTCAGCCCCGTACGGGCGGGGGCCGGCGGCCAGCCATCGGCATTGTAAGGGGAGGCGGGGGAGCCACGCGGCCCGCGCGTCGCGCCACAGCCCCCAGTCTGGGGCGGGGCTCAGGGCCCTGGGCCCCCAGGAGTCGTCAAGTGGTGCCGGGGGGAGCCGCACTAGGTGGACCCCCGTAACGGCGGTGACCTTTTGTGTTCGCAGGAAGGTGTGTACCCCGTCCCGCGCCGCGGGCGCCGGGAGGGGGGGGCGGGGTACGGGTGCTGCCCCATAGAGGTGGGTGGGGGTGATCCCCAGGCACCGTTCCGGGTCCCCGCGAGTTGCGACGACGAGGAGGAGCAGGGGGGTGCCAGGGCGCTCTTGCCGGAGGACCTGCCCCCTGTGGTGGGCACCCCTGGTTCTGGAGAGGGGGGGGGACAGGTCTGGGTTGGCCCAGCCGCGGGGCGCGTGCGTCGCCGGCGGGGGGGCGGGGCACCAGGTGGGCTCCCTGGGGAACGCCTCGCACACGATGGCGTACGGGGGGGTTGGCCTGGTGCCGTCGTACACCGGGTTGGTCGCCCGGGGGCGGGCGGGCGCCTCGTCCGCGCCTTCCACGAACACCGTGATTCCGCCCACCTCCAGGTCCTTGTCCGGTGGGTATAGAAGGTGGAGCGCCGCATCCAGCTCGGACACTCCCCCCGGGTATGTGGCCCGCGCCTGGTTCAGGTATAGGGCTGTGTCCCCGGGGTAGCGCGTCCTGAGGGCGTGCAGCAGGGCTGGGGCGCTGCTGCGGAGGGACATGGCAGACCCCGCTCCCGTCAGCCGCAGGGTGTCCCCCATGGACAGGGGCCGGCCCGACCGGTTGGACTCGCGCCACTCCATGCAGTGCCCGTAGAGGGCCGCCTCAGGGCCGATGAGCCCTGGCTGGATGGCGTTCACGATCCGGTGCATCGCCGGGAGTAGCTTAGGGGCCCCTGCTCCGTTCAGGGCGCGGACGGCCGGGAGGGCGGTCTCGTTGAGGAAAGCCCTCGCACTGCCCGTCGGGTCACGTCATGCGGCAGCGTGCGCCTCATGCGCCTCCGCCACCGCGTCCGCCACCAGGCCCCGGACGGTCGCCTCCTGCGCTTGGCGGCGGGCCCTGACGTGTCCCGGCCCATCCCCCCGTCGGCGTGGCATGGTACTGCGGGCTCTGCAAAGGGCGGCGGCGGGTAGGGGTCAGGGCGCGAACACATGCGACAGGTGCGCAATGGATGTGGGGTCCCGCAGGTGCACGTGGATCCACAGAAAGGCAGGGCCCGCGGGGCCCGCGCGTGCGTGTGAGGGGGCGTGTTCCCCCTCGATGCGCTGGTGCAAGGCCTCCTCCTCCGTGCGCCTGCGCGGGCCCGCGGGAGGTTCAGGCAAGGGGCAGGCGGCCACCTGGGCGCACCGCACGCACCTGTTGGCGCCTGTCGATGCTGCGGAGGACATCTTGTCACATTCCCCGCAGAGTCGGCAGGTGTGTTGGAGGTGGGAGGGCGGCGACCAAGGGTCAAGGTGGCGGAGCCAGAGGTCGTCCCACCTCTATCGGAGGGGGTCCCGGATCTTCAGCAGGCAGGTGCGGACGCAGCGCCGGTAGTCCCTGCCGAGCGTCTTGCGCTGGACCTCCAGCCACGTGTCGTCGGGGAGAATCCCGTGGTCGTGGAAGGCGGCGATGAGGTCGTCCCACGCCGGGCAGGGGTGCCCCTGGGGGGGGGTTGCCATGTACACGTGGCGCCCGGTGAGGTGGGGCGCCAGCGTATCCCATTGGCACCCGTTTGCGGCGTCCCGGTGGAGGAGGGCCAGTAGGGTGCCGTCCGTGACTGCCTCCCACCCCACTCGCAGCCCTTCGCAGCCGTCCAGCTCCTGGCGCAGCGCGGCTCCAAGGTCGGTGGGGAGCATGAGGAGCAAGGGCCCCTGGGTGTCGCCCAGCCGGAACAGGGCGTCGTCGTATACCGGCGCCCCAGTTTTGAAGTGCGCCACGGCGAGCTGGGCGGCCCCGTCCTCTGGGGGGTGCCATCAGACGGTGGACGTGGCGTGTCCCCATTTGCGTATCTCCGTAGCCTGGAGTACGTTGGCGGCGTGAAGGACGATGCGGGGGGGGACGGGCGTCCTGACGAGTGAGGACACGTCCCCAGTCCATCCTGTTGGCGGCCCCGGGGCCGCGTGCAGCCATTCCCCCGTCGCCGCGTCCCACGGGTGGTCAGGTCCCGCCCCGCGGATGACGGTGGGTCTCGGCCGGGTGTCCGGCCCCCATCCCTCAAGCGGGATGGCGGCGATTCGTTGCGCAGGGGTCTCCGGGGCGCCTGTGGCGGCGCATCACCAGCTCCACTCGCGCGGCCATTCCTGACCCACTATGCGAGCCTCCCACGCGGTCATGGAGCTGCGCCCGATGATCCACGGTGGGAAGAGGGCGTCTTGTAGGTGCATCGAGAAACCCCCCGGCAGGTCCTGGTACGGGTGGGGGCCCTCTTCTGGTGGGCACTCCAGAGTGCCATTCACGACACGGAGGGAGGCTACGAAGTCCTTGTCAGGGCGCGGGGGAGGGGGGGGGGGTGGTCGCCCTCCGCTGCGGTGAGCCATCGGTGCGCCCGGGCCGCCGCGCTTAGGGGCTCGCGGAGGAGTTGCTCCAGCCGGTGGTTGCGAAGCTCCCATGCGAAGTCCCCCAGTCGGAGCATGTGGTGGAGGAAATCGTCCACAGAGGTCCCTCCCAGCGGGTCGTAGCGGGCTCTGGCGCGGAGCTGCGCCTCTGCGTCCTCGGGCACCAGCCCGGAGCAGAAGACTTCCGTCCATGTGGCGCCTGCGGAGCGCCACGAGGCCACCCACAGGGCTTTGTCCCTGGTTGGGAGGTGGCGGGCCGCCTCGTGTACTGCCTGGCGGCAGTGGGGCCAGAGGAGCCGTGAGTGGGCGCACCCCACGTGCATGTGCACCGGGGTCTCCTCCGGGCCAGCGCATAGGAGGCACGGTTGTGGGAGGACGGCGACGCCAGAGGGCCGCTCCTTACGGACGCGGAGCCTGCGCTGCACCGGCGTGTGGCGGTCTCTGGCCCGCAGCGCCCTGCGGTTGGTGGCCGTCGCAGAGAGGTCCCGGGCGTGGACATAGGCTGTGGCGTGGGCCGCGCCCAGAGGTGTGTGTCCTCGGTGCGTCAGCGCATGGTCCGTCTGTGCCCGCTGCGCGACCTCGCCAAGTGTCTGCATCGTGGGGGGCCGTAGATCGAGGTGGCCGTCACGACCGGCGACAATGAGTTGGGCGTGGCCAGGGTCCGGGGGCGTGTTCTGCAGGACGGTGTCCTGGGACGCCGCCCAGTCCGCCTTGTGCAGTAGGGTGTCACTGTGGTGCGAGGTGGCTCGGACATACCAGAACGGGTGCCCGGCATGTCGCCCTCGCGCGCACAGGCCGTCCCGGAGCCACCGTAGGGGCGTCTGGTTGACCACCTTCGCCGCGCCCGCGGGGACCCCCGTGGTCCGCTCGCGATCTGCGTGTCGCAGGAGGTGGAGGATGACTTCGGCGTCCACCGTGTGGACCCATGGTCGGTTGGCGCCGTCTTGTAGGGGGAGGGAGGCGGCCACCCCCTCCCCGTCGGGCACCATGCCCGAGATGGCCACCGCCCACGTGCGGGTGAGGTCGGCGGCGAGAGCGACGCTGGTGGCGTGTTTGCAGGGTCCGCCCCCTGACGCGTCGGGAGAGGTGTGGCCCCAGGCCTCCGGGATCCAGTAGTACCCGCGTTGAGGTCGGCGGAGTGCCACCGGACGTCGGGGTGGCTGGGGGTCAGTTGGTCGGCGCTCAGCGCCCTGGTGTCGCCGGGGCTGATCGCTGGGTGGTCGTGCAGCCGGATTTCTGGTCCGGCGATCGTGCTTGCCCAGGACCGAAGCGCCGTCACATGTTTCTTGAGCCACGCCGGGCCTCCGCGCTGGTGCACCACCAGGTGTCCTGTGCGCTCCGGCTGGTCATCCAGCGCGTGCACTGCCATGTGCGGATCGTGCGGCACCCTAGTAGCTACCAGCAGGGCGGTGCCACGGGGGAGTCCACGGGGCCTGGGCTGGCCTGCCCCCACCTGCACTATTACCCACTCGGCCTGGGGCTGCGTTTGCCCCGCCGCTCGGGTGCATTGGTCGTCCGTGGTCACCAACCACACCGGCGTCGGCGCGTGGGGCCGGGGGCGCAGGGGCTCGGGCCACGCCACATCCGCGTTAGGCTCTCGGTGCTCGCTTTCCGCGAGTACGTCGTGGAGGATGTACATGAGGGCTGCCGGCGGGTGGTACGCCGCCCCCCGCGTGAGGGGGGATAGGCCGCCCCGGCAGCGGTAGCCCCCGACGTGGAGGTGCAGGCCGTCCGGGGTCACCCGTGGGCCGGTGTGGGCGTCCTGCTTAGCCCTTGTGGGGTGGACGAGTCTCAGGCGGGGGTCCCGTGTGCCGTTGGTGTGGAAGAGGTGGACCAAGGCGTTGCGCCACCCAGGGTTGTTGGTGGGCTACTGCTCGCGGCGGCAAAAGTGGAGGTGTTCATCGGCGCATTGGTTGAGGCATTCCCGCACCGCCGTCGGCCACTGGTCGTCGTTGTCGGGGAAGGGGTGGCATGGCCCGTGGTGCCCATGCCACGGCGTCGTGTGCGGCACCGTCAGGCAGCACGTGTCGCGGTGTCGCAGCTTGACGGTGCGCAGCGTGACGATTTTGCCCGGTGGGGACTGTAGATGGACGTGGGCCTCCCTGGGGCACGCGATGGGGTTGTACAGCCCCACTCTCAGGGCGGCCAGGGCCCGGGGTATGCGGTGGACCCAGTCACCTCCCGCTAGAGTTGCAAACTCCGGGACGGGGTAGTGCACCTTTGGACATATTCCGTGCGCGCCGGCTATTTCCCAGAACATCTTGGTGACCTCAGTGCGCACGGAGGTTGAGCAGTGGTGGACGAGTGTACCCACGAGGGCCACCGCTGCCTGCTGGCACCGCGTTGGTTCCCGTGTGAGCCCCAGCGTCTGGTCATCCTGCAGGCTGTCCCGCGAGGCGCCGAAGGCGTACCACGCCCTGTCCTTCGCGACCTGGACCGTGATGTGGTCCAGGTGGCGCGCGGTGTCAGAGTCGTCGGCGATGAAAGGGGCGACGTACTGTGTCGGCCCCCCGAGGATCGCCAAGACGACGTCCTGCACCACTTTCGGTGGCGCGAGGGTGTTGAGGCACCAGTGGTGCACCGCCGCCAGGCGTAGCCGGTGCTTGCGCTGCAGGGAGAACTCCCCGTCCGGCTGCAGCTGGAGTCCCAGGTAGGGGACGGAGTCCGCCGCTGGTACCCAGTGCCATGGGTTTTCCAGGTGGGGACAGAGGCGCAGCTGCAGGCCCGGGACCCCCTCCGTGGTGGCCATGGCGCACTTGCGGGGGTTGAGCTCCATGCCCATCATCCCCAGGTACGCGGCCACCACCTCCACGCCCTCCACGAAATGCCGCAGCGTGTGGGCCACTACCAGCAGGTCGTCGATGTAGGCCTGGATGAGGCCTTGCTCGGCCCCTCCCGCCGGGCGCAGGCGGTGCCACTGCGCCCTGAGCAGGGGCTCCAGGAGGAGCGCGTACAGCAGGCAGCTCTCGGGGTTGCCCTGCCGGACGCCGCGCAGCATGTGGACGGGCTGCGTTAGCCCGTGTGCGGTGACGATGCGCAGCCTGGCGCACGTGTGGAGGAAGAGTAGGAGGTCGATAACCTCTGGCGGCACGGAGAGGTGGCGCAGGATGAGGTTGAGGGCGCCGTGCGGGGGGGTGTCAAACCTTGCGGGCGTCGAAGGAGAAAACGTAGTTGGGCCTTCCCCGCTGGAGCTGCCGCTGCGCCATGAACAGTGGGGGGCCTGTGTTGGAGCCAGGGAGGGCCCCTTGCTGCCAGTCGCTGACCACTCCGTGCCGTGTGAGCACTTCCGTGATGCGCCGGGTGAGGGGGCCCGTGACCAGCTTCATGTCCAGCTGGCCGAGAGCTATGGCCCTGTAGTCGTCCAGTCTGGCGGAGCCCGGTACCTTGGGGCTGAGCCAGATGTGCGCGTCCCTCCAGTGCATTGGCGGCGGGGCGCCGCGGAGGATGGCCCGGTAGGAGTGGACCAGGAGCCACTGGACGGGTTCCGGGAGGGCCTTGATGAAACGGGCCTCCACGTGGTCGGGACCTGGGGCCTTGCCATCGGCCTTGTCGAGGGCGGACTGCAGGCCCTGCATGGAGTACTGCTGGACCTGTGTCCAAGCCCCGTCAGGGACCCGAGGGCATGGCGGCCGAGGACTGCCTGGAAGCCAGGGAGGTCCAGCGGGCGTTTGTCATACAGTTCCCGCCAGAAGGCGCGAACTGCGAACATCACGTCATGGGCCTCCGTGAGGAGCGTTTGGGTGTTGCGGACCCGTGCGTTCCAGAGGCCTGACAGGCCCGGGGCCTCTACCTCTATGGCTCCCCGCACGGCTTTCCGCCGCTGGGCGATGTCGGGGGCGTGGCGGCGCCAGAAGTCCTTGATGGCGCGCTTGCGGTCTGCCGCCAGGAGTGCGCGGAGTTGGCGAATGTCCTCTTCGAGGGCGGCTGCTTGCCTCTCCAGCTCCTCCTGTAGCTGGCGCTGTGTGGTCGGGCGGAACCCGGGCGACGCACCCCGCAGCTCCTCCGCGAGCCGGTGCGCCGCCTCGGACCGGATGCCATGCCGTGCCGCGTCCGCCTGGTACGCCGCTGGCGCGCACGCTGCCAGGGTGTCATAGCGGAGGACCGCCGCCTGGAGCCGCTTTCCGCTCTCCGGGGGGTCCCCCTCTGCCTGGTCCCCCCCCGCCGGGGACGGCTGCCGTCGTCCCACCACACGCGCTAGGGCGTCATGCGCCACGTGGAGGTGTTCGAACACCTTGTCCACCGAGGCCGCGGGCATGGACCCGTAGGCGTGCTGCTGTGCAGGACCCAGCCAGGGCGCCAGGGAGGATTCATCCTGCGCGGCGGTGACCGCCGCCCACAGGCAGTGTTGGACGGGCGCGGCCTCAGCGTCGTACGGGAGGAGGCGGCCCTCTGTGTGGCTGTAGGGGGTGGGCATCGCCGCGCGCCCCGCTGCGTTGAGGAGGCGCGGCAAGGCCAGGCGAACCGGGAGGTGGTCCGAGCCGATCACCTGGGGGTGTGCCATGCCGCGAGCCCAGACGCTTTCCCGCAGGGCCCACGGCAGGAGGGGCTCGTTGACCAGGACAGTGTCGGCCCTGTGCCGGGACGGGTGGAGCGTGGGGGTCATGTTCTCCTCGCCGCCTGCCGTGGCCCTCCGGAAACCGCAGGCCTCCCAGCCCGCGCGGAAGTGCTCCGTGGCCGGGTTGGAGGTGGCATCCATGTAGACGTTGGTGTCACCCGCGATGACCGCCGGCCGTCTCCCACCGAGGCGGCGTGCCGTGGCATACATTTGTATGTCGGCCCAGAACGGCGCCCGTCCCGCCCACGGGGAGCAGCCTGCTTGCGGCCCGTGGACGTTGATGAGGGTGAGGCCTCCCCCGTCTGTGCGGATCTCCAGGGCCGCGGCCTTCCCGGGGACGATTTCTGTGAAACTGAGCACCTCGTGCTCCGCCACGTACTTGCTGCTGACCGCGGTGAGGAGGCACCCCCCTCTCAAGGTGGAAGTGGCTCCCGTCTCCGCCAGCCGGCTGCTGAAGAAGGGGGTGTACCCCTTGTCCCAGAGCGCCGCGGCCACGTGCATCTCCTGCGCCCGGGTGGCGATCCCTGTTTCCTGGAGCATGATGGCAAAGCCCCCCTGCTGGGGTAGCATGCCGGTGATGAGGTGCTCCTTGTCGGTACAGGCCGCTGGCCCCCGGCGCCGCCGGAGCGTGTCCCGGAGGGACCGGTCTGGCGGTACGAGGCCGTTGCGCAGGTTCCACGAGAGGAGCCATAGGGCGTCTTCCGCCGTCTCCTCCTGGAGTCAGCCATCCCGCATCGACATTGCCGCTGGGTCCGTCGGTGCAGCCAGCGCTCCCGAGGCGCCGGGGCCATGGGGTGCGGAGAGCCCGTTCCCAGCGGGGCCCACATGGGGGCCAGGGGGGCCAGCCCTGCAGGGGTGGACCCTTGTTGGGCCGCACGGCCGGTCCCCGGGGCCGCTGCATGTGCCTCCTCATCACCGTCTGCGTGCTCGGCCGCGTTGAAAACGCCTATTTGCTACGATAGCCAAAAACTAGCCTAACCACTGCCACTGCCCACCAACCCCGCTAAAATTGCAGGAAAAGGGTGGGACAGTGACACACATACTACAAGTCCTACACACCCCACAGTGGCACCATCCTGGTGGGCGAGCATTTCTGCAACAGGCTCAAGCCCCCACTCAGGACTACCACTCCTACACGCACGCTCTACTGGGTGGTGTTGAGTTGAAGTCACGAGCCCTAGCGGCTCACGTGTGAGATCGCAAGAAAACACAGAGCTACTAAGCGTCTGTGGCGTAACAGGGACGCCACAACGTGTTTCCCTGTTAGGGCTTGGAGGGAAGGAGTGCTCTTTTGGCGTGCACAGCGTGAATGTTGAGGATGTCGGACTGCGCTTGCCACTCCTGGCTGAGCCACAGTTTGATGTTTGTGTGATCATCGCCGCATAGTTTAGCACGGCTTGAGACTGCACCAATTCACCCTGACCTTCCCTCCTGTAAAGCAAAGGCAAATGACTGAGGTTTGCGGCTGAGGAAACAAGACTATCTCCAAGTATTATACGCTTCTCAAGTAGCCCTATAATACACTGTCCTCAAACCTCAGTACAAGCAAGCAAGCTTAAAGAACTCCACCCGTTGTCTTATAGAACGTGGGGTGGAGCCCCTGGGGTATCTAAACAAGGGTTGTACCGAGCGCACCACGCGTGGCCTACCCTTTAATGCGTGTGTGAATGCACGAGCATGCACGAGTTTTGTAACAACCTTGTCCAATCTCTACCTTTTTCCTACCAATCTTACCCACAATCATGAACTCCACCAGGGGGTGGCCCCACCTGGGCTTACCTACCATACCTACCGCGGGAGAGTGAAGAAAGGTGAGGGAAAAGCGAAACACAAGCGAGACACGACGCTATGCATACTTGTGTATGTCTAATCACCCTGAACTTACCTCTAATCATCTGCAATCTTCTAATCTATCCCTCTATCGTTTGCTAACGCTGCTAGAAGGCACGTTCACGGAGACACGAGACGAGCAATGTGCATGCTGCATACGAGACGAGCGCACCTGTGGTTTGTACCTGATTCATTGAAGTCCTTCTGTTTATTATCGAATTCTTGAATCTTGAATTTCTTCTGTCCGTGTGGGTGGAATCTTTATGTTTATTTATTTATGTGTGTTTTGTCATTTTCGTCATTATGCGTAACATACGTTTATAATCTTATTCATTCTTCTTTTTCCGGCGCTTCGCTAAGACCCGCTCCTGCGCGCCGCCTTTTCCTGCGTGGGAATTTCTTGATTTAAAAAATCAAGAGATGACTACAAATTTTACAAAAATGTGCATCTAATGCACAATGGGATTCTGTTCAGGTATGTGCTTTCAGAAAAATTCTAGGCCGTCATTTGACGGATTTAGGTGTTGTCGCTTCGCGTTTGCGTGGATTCGTCCCTCATCCTCCCATTCCTCTGTTGTACAGATATCCTCGCAAAGCCTCGCTGAGTAGGCCGCTGCTCGGGCCGAAAAGCAGCAGCAGGAGACTGAACCAGAACCAAGACCCCTCCAAGGGGCAATTCTAATTAAATCATCGCACCCTCGCCCCAGTACCAGGACAGGTGTCTCCATCAGGTTCCATGAGACTTGCATCGAGCGTCCTATGAGAGTCTGGCGTTGGGTTGTGTTACGCTGCAGCTTGGAGAGAGGGATGCATATGCATATGGTCTTGGCATGCCCTATTCTAACCCCACCAAGCCAGAGGAACCCCTGCAGCGCCAAGAGCGCTGAGTTTTCTGTTGGAAATTGTCATTAACAATGCAGCAACAGTCGCTGGCCATGGTAAAGCGCTCTTTTCTAGTGTCAGGGAAGCTATAGGTATTTTAAAGTAGGTGTGGAAACCAAGGAAAGGCCAAGAAAAAAATCCCTTTTTCCTGAAAATGTGACAGTGGTGGCCACCACAGCACAAGGGGGGAGTAAGAAAAAGTGCTTTTCCAATGCTTTAGGGTATTCTTTAGTTGTATAACAGGTGCTCAAAGCACTCATGCATTTTTATCTTAGTATTGGCCTAACCAAAATGGGTGATAACACATTTTGACCTATGGAACCAAACACTAAATCAGGATGTTGTGTGGACCCCTTAATCCCCAAGCCACCTGCACTAAAACATCTTTTCCTGGGTGACTGAGGCACTGATATACTGAAGCGGTACCCAGAACCCCATGGCTAGGGTAGGGCATACAACCGGTCTCCGGTCCACTAACCCCATGTACGGAAGGGAAGACCGGTCTCCGGTCCACTAACCCCATACGGAAGGGAAGACGCCCGTTGAAGCCCGGTGCGAGCCCGGCGGGAGCGTGTTCCGTGCCGTAAAGCCCCGCATCGGCAACCGATGCGTCGCCAGCGGAGATTTATATATCAGAACATCAGGAATCAACAGGGTTTTATTTTCATATTGTTTCCGTCAATTTTTACGCTTCCGTTCTGATATTCACCGTTTTGACAGCTGGCGGTTAGTTCGCGACTTTAGCGTAACCGCCAGTTTAACTGTTATATACAGATATTTTAGCGCAAATCGTGACGAAGACTCTAAAGTCTTCAGGAATTGCATTGATGCATCCGCAATTTTTACATTCTACACTCGCAACCTTAATCCAAATTTTTCAGGATGTCGAAATCGGATTTTCGACTTCGACATCCCCGCACTTGATTTGACTTCTTCCGAGTGGACCTACGTGTTTCCCTATGCACAAATCAACTTTCCTTTTGTCTTGCCTTCCATTTGTCTTAGAGATATGGGCAAAACAAAGTTGATTTGTGAGGCCACTTGTGAGGGTCATATCTCGTGCCGCTTGCGAGGAATGACAATAAGGAAACGTGGGATGTATTCACAATACTCCCGACGTAATTTAGGAAGCTTTATACGCCTTGCGTCTCCACACGTGCGCGCTAGTGTAATGGATCATGGTCAAGAGGGTAGAGTTTGCGTTAGAACTCTTTGGCCATGATATTACGTGCGTTAAGATAACTTTCGAGTGTAGCGCGCGAGTGTTGGTGTTGCATAGGAACTCTCCTTGAGTTCCTATGAGCGATTGACACAAAGTTATGCCCTTGGAGGGGCATGACATATCGTGGGGGGAGCTACCTTTTTGGGCAATATGTGGTATGGGCCATGTGTTGTATTGCGTGCCCATTTGGTGGGTTTGGCTAACAGCGATACACCCACCAATGGACCTCATATTGCACGAGGCCCTTCCTTATACTCCCCACAATCAATTGCAAGCCTAACCTTCGTGGAGGAAAGCTTGTGTGGCGATCCCAAAGCGATGCGTTGGGAGCAAGGTGTGTGTTTTGCAATTTTCCATATTTTCATGTGCCCACTTGGGAAGTAGCGCTCGTGACCTTTCAAAGCGCCCCAAGTGGAGCACATATGTGGGATCGAAGGTCATTGGTGTCAAGTCATTGTGTTTAGAAGGATTGGTCGATTACTCAATCCAAGCCGAAGATATTATAATATATTTGTGCGCCGTTCAAGGCACTTTTGGGTGTTTTTTCGCCAATATTGCTGTTCTTTGCCCGTCATGATGTCACGTGGCGACCGTGTTTCTCAACGTTGCCCTCAATTGACATCATGACTCAAGTATGTAATGCGGGTACATACTTCGGTGCCCAACATATCTTGAACCCGGCAAATAACTCCTCTTGGGCTTGGCATACCGTGGCTGCCATTTTGGCAATTTGGGACTATCCTAAATCATGGGCTCACTTGGCGACCCTGCCATTCCCAAAACCGGAGGAGTTGGGCAACGCCCAAAAGATATGTTGGACGCATATGACTTGATACCAATCCTATGGCACACTCCGGTCCAAGTCGGGCATGTGCCTCATTTGCCCGAACCATGAGTGTGCGCATTTTCGGCCATTTTGAGCAATTTTCCACATTTTATGCCCGCCGTGCACTATGCTCAGCCCACCCGTGCACGCCGGACGCATGGACCAATGGACCATATATGACATGGGTGTTATGCATATTGGTCCCCATGGTTCACACACCACGTGGGCGAAGCAGAGCAACCTTTGTTAAGGTGCTAGCCCAAAGTGAGTGTGGGCAATTTTGCCATTTTGGCATTTGTGGACCCAATTGGGATTGTCACCACGCCGAGTGGCATGGAGATCTTTGAGGGCCAGAGGCATGGGAGTCTTTGTTGGACTCCCCGTGGATCGCGTATGGAATGGCGGATCAGATCTCCAAGCCGGCATGGAGATATACGATTGGGAGCACCCCCGAATTTTGGCTCATTTTGAGTAGCCAAAATGACCCCCTTTTGGGACCCCAATTTCACCCCCCCCGTGTGGTCATTTGGGGGCCCCATATCTCTTTGCCCACAGGGAGCCCGGACCTAAATCAAAGTTGAAAAATTAAGACTGAGGTCCTAGGTTCTGCCTTCTACCCTGTGAGCCATTGGCCTTGCCCTGGCCGGGCGAGCCACGCGTGAGAATGGTGCCAATTTTGGTGATTTTGGCATCATGACCCCACTTGACGAACCCGCGGTGCCCTGATGCCGGGACCTCAGAGGGAACCAGGCTGGGTGAGGGCTCCAGCGAGTTCGTACTGGAACGGCATAGGGTCAGTTGCCTCATCCCTACCTCTGGCGGGTCCAGACGAGGGGTCAATTCTGGAGATTTTCGAGCTAATTTCAGTTTGGGCTGAAACAGCCCATTTTCGGCTACCAACTCCTAGGGGATAATGGCGGAGCCATATCTCTCGCTCAGAGGGGAGTTGGGACCTGCCATTGGCGGAGCAGAGGAGGCCACTGTTGGGCTACTCTGGAGCGCCTTGGTTCCCAGGAGCTCGCCTGTGGCTGGGCGGGACACCTCCCCTATTGGCAGGGTTTCAGGGTCCAGACTGAGCAGGGCATGGGTTGTGTTTGAGCCCCCGCCCCCACCAGCCACTGAGAGGGTCGGACCTGGGATTGGGATACAAGTTGGAACTGAGTGTCTATTGTCCTGTGATGCCCTTACCCGAGTCCAGTCTTAACCCCATGTGTACATATCCCGATGTGTTGCTGTACATACTTTCGTTCCATTGTTGCAGAGTGGCAAGGATCCTGAAACGCTTTGTCACATGACATGAGCGCATTGATGCCCCTGTGAGCGTAGTGCTTTGCCTGCCTGCTCACTTGCGCGTGTCCACCGCAGCGTCCCGTGGCCAGGCCCCCCACGGGAACGCGTCAAAAGCGTTTCACCGCCGCAGAGTTACCCATCCCTCGCGTGCCACTTGGGGCCACCAGCCCCGAGCAGCGCGACGCAGCAGCTCGCAGCGCGCAGCGCAGCGCAGCGGCTCGCAGCGCCGCCCAGCGACAGCGCCGAGTTCGTCACGGAGCCCGCAGCGCCGTCCAGAGCATTGCCCTGACCGTGCCGCGACCGTGGAGGAGGTGGACAGACCAGGACTCCCTCATCAGCGAGTCCTATCGGCGGACCAGCAAGGCCGCACACCCAGTCGCGTCAACCACCTCCACAACCACCGGCTGACCAGCACCACCCGCACTCCCAGTCCAGTGCTACATCACCCACCTCAACAACCACCCCAGGACCACTCCATCGAGAGCACCGATGGTGAACTGGGACGAGGCGGGCAAGACCTGGCCGCAGCCCCACCCCCATGCGGCCCGCCTACTGCGTGGGTTGCTGTGGGGGCAGCAGTACCGCCACAGCAATGCCCAGTGCGAAGGCGGCATGCCCGGGAGCTTCGAGCTCCGCGAGGACATGGGCGAGGACCGCCTGCGGGCAGCGGAGGAGTGGCTGCGGGCGGAAGGGTATGAGTACCGCTTCCGCCACAAGCGCTGGAGGACCTGGACCCGCCCTGACAGGCCCGGCGAAGGGCTGCGCCCCGACGGGATTGAGGAGGACGAGAAGTCCAACGAGTACCCGTCGGGCGCCTCGATCAATGTCTCCATGTGGGACATGATCGAGAAGAACTTCCCGGAACCGGGGAGCGAGCGCAGGCTGCAGGGCAGCAGCAGCAGCGCGTCTCCGGGGAAGGAGAAGCGGTCCGCCGGGGACAGGAAGCGGGACCGGAAGTGGCGGGAGTACCAGGAATCCCTGGCTGCCGAAGCCGCCCAAGGCGCCAGGGGCGGAACCCCAGCCCACAGCCCCCAACGGGCCAATGGTGGTCACCACCCCGGCCACACCACCCTTGGCGACTTCATCCAAGTCGCCAAGCAGACCAAGGTCAAGCCCCGTCCGCTGCTCCTGAGGAAGTCAGGCCCCAGCAGCGACTTGGAGTCGGCCCACCGCGGGAGGATGCCGGCCGACCAGGCCAGCTCCAGCTGCAGCGTCGCTCCTGACCAAAGGGACGTGGCGCGCGCCTGTGAGCGCGCCTGTGGGGTGCCCTGCAACCTTCCGGTTGCCCGGCAACGGGCCAAGCAGCACAGCGCTGCCATGGAGGGCGCCATCGGCATCGCCCAGGAGGAGGCTGCGGAGTGGGCGCATGGCATGGCCATCGACGCCTCGACCGTGGCGGCCATTGCGGCCGGACTCACGGCCGTAGCCGCCCATGGGGCAGCGACTGCCCAGGTCAACGATGAGTTGGCGGCAGCCGACGAGGAAGCCCGCCTGACGCAGGAGGCCATTGCCTGCAAGGAGGCCGAGGTGAAGGCACTGGAAGAGGCGCTTGCCCAAGAGAGGGCAAAGAAGGAGGCGGAGGAAAGGGCCCATGCCGAGGCAACGGCGAAGGCCCAGGCGGACGCCGCCAAGAAGGACGCCATCGAGGCCGCGCGACGGAAGGTCGCTGAGGAGAGGGCCAAGACGGTGGCGGAGATGGCGGCGTTGGAAGCGGAGAAGGCGCGGCTGCAGCAGACCCGGGAAGCCGAGGCGGCTCGTGCCCGGGAGGAGGCCGAAAGGCGAGCTGCCGCAGCCACCGCCGCCGCAATGAAGGAGGCAGAGGCCAAAGTCCGCCGCGAGACTCCCCGGGGAGGATCACGAGTGGACACCCTTCGAAAGCTTTTCGAAGGGGACGCCTCCTCCAAGATGACGCTTGATGAGGCGGACACGGGCAGCAGTGGGAGCAGTGGCCCCACTGCCCATCGACGGAGGAAGGGCAAGGGGAAGACCCCCGAGAGGCCGCGGAGGCCAGCGGGTGGACACCCCCATGACAGTGACCCCTTCTTCACGGCCAGCGACGGGGATGAACGAGACCGCCGACATCGCCGAGTGGTGGCTTGGACGGGCGGAGGAGGCGGAGACGTCCCCATGGAGCCGGAAGGTGAGAATGAGGATCTCCCTCCTCCCTACCGGAGCTCGGAGTCTTCCGAGACCAAGACGCCCAGGTGGGGCGACATGGACGAGGATGACGACATGGACTTCGACATCACGAAGAAGCGCCCAGCCTCGGACCCACCGAGGCGACCCGGCGGAGACCCACCGGGACCCCCTGGCGGAGAACCATCAGGACCCCCTGGAGGACGCCCACCAAGTGGACCCCCTCGAGGCGGACCACCGGGCGGGGGAGGACCCCCTGGACCGGGCGGACCCGGCAGAGGCCCTCCTGTGTAAGTGCGGCTAGCCCCATCTGCTCAGATTTTCAGACATTCTGCCCAGATTGGCTACATTTTGGTCATTTTCTTTGCTTCGGCGGAATCACCGCCTCGCAGCTCAGTCACAGGATATTTCCTATATATTTCTGATATGCCGGATTTGATTCCGCGGTCCATTTCCCGTAAATCCGCCGCGTTCCGCTATTTTAGCTGGAATTGCCATTTGCCGCTGACACGCGCTCGCGGGCCAGATCGGCCAAACATTTTTACATAATTGGATTATTTAAATCTTTTCAGACAGTTTTGGACACTCAGATGTATTTAGAATAATTCGCCTCAATTTTCTTCATAGACTGGGATTTTCTGCCGGATAACAATCAGCATGGACCTTGCTTCTGTTGTCGCTGCTCTCGCCTCCGTTGGTGTTCGAGTATCCGGTTCTACCCCCAATAACAACATCCAGGGAGACTCCTCGCGTGCCTGCCCCACTGGTCTTGCCGGCCCCGAGCCCTCCGGCACCCTCAACGACCCAGGGCAGCACTTTCATGGTAGCAGAGGCTACCTGAATGTTGTTCCTTTGGTGTCCCAACCACAGCTAGCTCCCCAGTACGGCCCCGTAGACTCCGCCACCTCCGGAGACGTAACGATTACGCTGCCGTGGTGCTGTGCGAACGAGGCCTTGAGAGGAATGCCTTGCGCAAGCCCAAATTGCCCAAGAAGGGCACAAATCAGCAGCTGTGGAGGCCCAGATTACAATCAAGATCCCAGTCGAAATTGGCCATCAAGTAGCTGGAATCTCCCAGCCTACGCTAATGGCAACGCTCCGGTGGAGCTTACGGACCTGGCAGGTACCAATACTCCCTACCAATGTCCACATTTTGAGACCATTGACGCCGACATTGACGACATTAAGATGGGTGGTCCAGGTGAGGTACCTACCTATAATCGACCAGCCTCTTGGGCACAATGGGACAACCATTTGTCTTCCGAAGTGACCCGTAACCTTGAGGCGCTTGAGGCCCTTTGTCTATTAGCCACGTCTAAGCTGATAGGACAAGAAAGAATCGCCTCTGATTTTTTATTCGAATATTTTTTCCTCCTTCAAGAAGAAATTAATACCAGGATGTGGTGGTGTTCTCAAGAAGATGAATCTTTTGCCATTTTCTTGCAGATCTGGGAGGCAAGCCCCTTCCCGAAGGAGAAGACCAAGGCACCTGTTGCCGGGCCCTCCGCCCCTCATCCCTCTGTTTCCATCCGCGACGATTTAGCCGCCGCGGTTGAGGAAGGAATTTTAGAGGCAGCTAGGCAGGCAAGCCTGGAAATTAGGACTGAAGGAGCTCCTCAAGTGGACTCCTGGCTGCGAACCACTGAGATTAGCGGTCCGACAGCCTGCTCAGGCCCTTCAGGACACGGTATGTACTGTCCTGCCGACTGCTCTTGCAGATTACAGCGAGATACTGAGCTCCAATTGCTCAAAGATCAAATGCAACTCATCATTCAGACGCTGGGAATTAAAGATCTTTTCAAGACCCACATGAGGTCTGAGGGCGCATCATCGGTGGAACAAACAACAGAACCGTCGGAGGAGGCGACAGAAGTTTTTTCGATTGCTCCTTCGGTGGACTCTAAGACTACCGACGCAAGGATCAGCAGGACTAAGCTAAAGGAGAGGGTTACAATCTCTCGATCTCAGAGTAGATCGGCGAAGGCTAGGAATGAGGTTCAGAATGCCAAACGAACTGCCTCCCGTACTACTCTTCCTGCTGTTGATTCCAATGCAATAGCCCAGATGTTGCTCGCCCAGACCCTCGCCGGAGCTGGTGTGGCTAATGATGCCGCCAAGGTGTCTGCCATTACGGCCGGTGTTGGGCTGGATTCACTCCTAAATCCTACTTCATTGCGACTTCGTCAGGTTGCCAAGCAGCCGAAGTATAATGGGAACCCCAGACGTTGGCCTCAGTTCCAACGGGAATTTAAACTGTGGGTTAAGACTCAAAAACTCCAGGATGATCAGTTCCTGATGGCGCTCTTGGACTGCCTTGAGGGAGCGCCGGCCAACACTTGGCTCAGGACCTGGAGTGATCGTGAGGATTCAAGTTCCCCCCTTACCTTTGATGAGGTGTGGGAACAGCTGGAGGTACGTGGATCCCGGCTGCCTGAGGACCATTACCACCAGATGTTGAAGAATTTTCCTTCGTTCTCGCGATTAATCTTGCACGAAGTGCAGGACAAGAGACAGCGCTTCTGGAATCTCGTAGAAGAATCTGAACATTCAGGCGAAAAATTTTCTAGTGCCGAGCTGAAAAATCTGATTTTTGACAAGATCCCCTCAGAAACCGCCGCCACCCTTCGGAATAAACAGTCCGAAGAAAAGGTCAAGACCTGGTGGGCGGAAGTCGATGGCTTCGACGCCACGGCCAACAGGTTTACGGTCAGGGAGGCACTTCAAAAGTGCTCCCCCACGTCGTTTACCAAGGTGAAATTCACTGAAAACACGTGGAAAATCAAGTTTAATGAACACGAGGATCGGGACTTGTTTGTCCAAGTCCTCAACAGGGGAGTAAGTTTCCACGGCCATCGCCTGAAGGCCAGGAACTGGGTGTTTTCGTTCACCCCGCAGGAACTGTGGGAAGAGGTTGAGCGGCTCGCTGACGCCGCCAATCAAAATTTCCATGAGGGTCTTGGGGGAAACAAGAATACCCAGCAAAACACCCAAAATGGGGCCCAAAAGGGCAACAAAAAGGTGAATGACACCCGGAATGTTCAGGATCATTGTAGCATCTGCCTTCTTTTAGGTTCTACGAACCGAGCTAAGACGCATTCTACTGCTAATCACCGATGGTCTGCTTACGATCACAAGGTGATTGGTGAAAATGTCAGTAATTCGCAGAATTCAGACAGGAATGACAGACAGGTGCATGGTGCAAAGGGGGGAAAGGGTAATCCGACCCCCTCCGGTGGAAACAAAAATACCGGAGGCCCTGGCGGGTCCCAAGGCAAAGGAAATCGGACTCCATCCGGTTCCGGTGGGCAGCCAAACGGTCAGACAAGTCCCAATGGCAACGCCGGAGGCGGAAATCGAAATCCAGGCCAAACCCCTCAATCCGGTACAAATAAAGGAAATGCTCCAGGATCACAGGGTAAGGGTAAGGGAAATTCTTCAGGAACCCCCTTCTCTGGTAAGGGCAGAGGGCGTGGCGACGGTGGTGGCCCATCATCCGGCGGCCGTGGCCGTGGACGTGGAAAGGGAAATCATCGTGTGGATCAGGTCTCAGGTGCAGATCAGGTGTCCGATGCGGATCGAGATTATGTCGAAAATGCCCTGAATCCAGCGGATGATCCGTTCCAAGATGAGTGGATCGACGAATCAGGCTGTGTTCACAATGTTAACGCAGCCGCTGGAGGTCAGAACGCCTAGGGGAGCCACGAAAATCGCCCCTCCCCAGGCGATTTCAGGCATGATCCCCAAATTCCTGATCGACCATTACTTGATGTAGGGTCGCTTGTCTCCTCTCCCCTGGATCCGGCAGCGGATCCTTCTGTTGTAGTGGACGAGGTTGGTGTACAGTCCAAGCACAGGGCTCGTCAGTTTGTCACAAAGCTGTGGGTCTCTGATTGCAAGGGAAATTTCCACCTCGCCACTTGTTTGTGTGACAATGGATCAGAGGTAAATCTCCAATCCAATTCATTCTTACCCGACGACTGCGTGTTTGAGTCGCCTCATCCTGTTACCCTCGAGGGAGTTTCTGGACATTCTCTCGCAGGTGGGCAACGCGGTTGTTATATATCAACTCATTTGGTCGCTCAAGACCTTTGGGAAGAGCAAAATGTGGAAGAAGTTGTCCTTAAGGATGACTACTTCTATCGTGCCGACATAAAGTATGACCTTTATTTGGGCCATCCTTGGCTTCGCAAGAACAGGGTAGCGCCCGTAGGTCATCGTCGTTGTTTTTTGCTGGAGTCAGGTCCCTTGGAGCGTCCTGAATTTCGTTTTTTGCACGCAGGGTGTAAAAGTGCAGAAGATTTTTGAAGCAAAAGGTGACACCAAAATTTGGTGAAGATGTCACCATTGCAGAGGTGAATGGGAGTGCCGATTACTCCCAAGAGTTAGAATGTCTTCGTAGGGACTCCCAGCCACGACGCCCTTCGCGCTGGCACTCTTCATCCTACAGAGTTGTCGACAAATGGCGCGATGCAATTTGTGAATATTTTCATGAACACCATTCCTTTTGGCCACAGTATGATGCCTTTGCTAACCGTATGAACAAGCGCTTTGACAAGCACTTTAGCGACGCTTGGACCCATAAATGGGACAAGAAGTTGTGGAATAATCCTCCGTTTCACTTAATCCAGCAGGTCATCCACAAAATCAAGCAAGATAAAACCCAGGCAATTTTAGTTGTGCCCTTGTGGGACGACAAGCCTTGGTTTCAGGAATTACAAGACATTTGTGTAGATTACATCGAACTTCCCAGGAAGATTAAGCTGTATGCCAGGGACGACACAGGTCCCCTGCCACAGCGGTCCTGGAGTTCGCTTGCATTCCTGGTGGATGGAAAGCTTTCTGACTCTAATTCTGCTGATTCTGGTACTGATTCTTGTGTTGGGTCTGAATCTGAGGTTGAGCGTGGTACTGATGATGAATCTATTTTTTCTGATTTTTGTCCGTCAGATACCCAAGGTGATTCAACGTCCAATGGATCCGCCTCGTCTCCCTCTTCCCCAATACGGTCGACATCGAAAAGAATCTTCAGTGCACGGGCGAGGAAAAATCTCCAATCGCGCCGCAAATTCAGAGTTTTTTATGAAAAACCCCCTGTGGAAGCTTTCATGGATCCTTTCGAGGAGCTGGATCGCGAAGAGAATCTCTGGGATTTCGACACACGACCCACCTATCTTCAAGAGGCAGTTGATACGGACCTGTTTAGGGACATCCGTAAGAAGATTCTTCCTGCCAAAGCCGAAGAAGTTGCCAAAGTTTTTTCGACAGTAATTCCTGGCGATCAGGTGGACACCGAATTGTGTTCAAAGTCAAGAGAAAAGATTTTTGATGAACGGAAGGACACAACCCTTTCAGGGAAGTTGATCAAAGACCCCCCTGTCCGTGGGCAGTTCGGTGAAGCCTTCATCGAGCTTCGTGAAGGGTACAAGGCGAAGAAACAGCGCCCTTATGAAAATCATGGACATAAACATGAGATCCTCAGAAAAATCATCCAGAGAAATCTCAGGGAATTTGGTTGGCTTGAGGGTTGTATGACCAGCGAATGGTGCTGTTCACCCTTCACAGTCCCGAAGCCACCGCCTGCAGACCAGAACACCATTGATGGTTGGCGAATGGTTGTTGATTTTCGCAATCTCAACGCCGAAACAAAGGCGGATTCACACCCCCTGCCCCTCATTGAGGAGGAAATCGCCAAAAGGGCAAGAGGTCGTTTGTTTTCTGTGCTGGATCTCCGTCACGGCTTTCACCAAATGCCGTTGAGGAAGGACAGCCGACCTCTCACCTGTATGTGCACGCCATGTGGCCCAGTCCAATGGACCGTCATGCCCATGGGGCTGAAGAACGCCCCCTCATTTTTTCAAAGAATGATGGAGGATGTGCTGTTCACAACCCATCCTGAGCTTCGTGCCTTCGTGAGTGTGTACATAGATGACATAATCATCGCGACGGAGGGGGAGGGACTGACCGAAGCCGAGCTGGTGGCCCTACATGAGAAGCAGCTGAACCAAGTTTTGGACATTCTTGACGCCAATCAGCTGATCTGTGGGCCAAAGAAGGGAAAATTATTTTTAAAATCAGTCGAATTTTGTGGTTCTCTCCTAGAGAATGGCACCCGACGACCCAGTCCAGGGAAGCTCGTCGCTATTCAGAAGTGGAAGCGCCCTGAGACGATCACGGAGTTGAGAGGATTCCTGGGTTGTTGCAATTTTTACCACACTTTTGTGCCGAATTATGCCAAATTTGCTGCCCCCCTCACTGAATTATTGAAGGTAGGGAGAGATGCGGGCAAGGCAGGTTCAAAGGTTCGTGTCAAGTGGACTGACGAGTGCGAGGAGGCCTTCCATCACTTGAAGGCGGCCCTCTGCGAAGTCGCCACGTTGCATGTGCCCCAATTTGACCGACCCTTCTACATTAGAACCGACGCTTCTAGGTACGCGATCGGAGCTGTTCTTGAACAGGTTGATGAGGCCACCGGCGATCATTACCCTCTTGCATTTTGGTCTCGGAAGCTAGCCCCACGCCAAATGCAATGGTCGCCGCGTGAGCAAGAAACCTACGCCATCATCTGTGCTTTAAAAAAGTACCAATCGTTGGTTGGCACCAATCGAGTCGAGGTCCTGACGGATCATCGATCTCTGGAGTATTGGGCCACCGAACACATTGATACTGTCGCGAGCCCAGCTGGCCGACGGGCCAGATGGCACGAATTTCTCTCTCTGTTTGACCTCCATGTGTCGTATTTGCCTGGAAAACATAACACGGTAGCGGATGCTCTGAGCCGCTGGGCTTACCCCGCCTCAGAGGGGCTGCAAAGTACCAACATCCATGGTACGGAGCAGGACCGCCATGTAATCATCGAATGGGATCAGGAAGAAAAGAAACTCATTCGACGTGCATGCATGCAGTGCGCTGTTAAACAGCACGCATTGCCGTGTCACGACATCACGGCCATCTCAGATCCGGCGCATGCTCATGAGATCTGCACCAAAACACTGAAAGTCGTGGAAAAAGTCACCGATCCCTCTTCAGGGAGTGTGAAACGGTTTGACTACACCCGACGAGTAAGTCGATTTCGGTTGATCCAAGGCATTAAGCGTCGAGATCCGGCCAAAACTCCACCCCTGCCGAAAGATTCCCTGATCATCCGTGACTGGACGTCCGATTATCTGCAGGATCCCATGTTTAAAGAGGTCTTTGGAAATCTCAAATCCAAAGATGCTCACAAGGATGGGATTTTTCCTGAGTACTCGTTGGATGGGGGGAAGCTGTGGATGGAGGGTAAATTGTGTGTGCCAGACGCCCTAGCCCCCCGAGTGTTAAACTGGTGGCACAAATGGGAGTCCCCCCACACACATGGCCGTCGACTGTGGTCGATGATTAAACATAGGTTGTTTGGCTCACGGCTATATACTCACTGCATGAAAGTAGCCGCCGGATGTGCCCAATGTGCTGTCTCGACGCCCCCCAGCGCGAAGAAGCACGGCCATCTGAGGCCTCATCCTATTCCGGAGCGCCTCTTTAACAGAGTCACCAGTGATTTCTTCTATCTCGGTGAACTCGATGACGAAGAGTGCCATTGGACGAACAAAAAAGTCAATGGTGTGCTCCTTATTCAGTGCCGTCATTCCGGCTACATGCAGGTGTTGCCTTGCAACATCGAGTCGATGACTGGCAAGGCTGCCGCCAAATGGTGCGCGCAGACCTGGATGGGAGGTTGGGACGTCCCATCCGAGGTGGTTACGGACTCAGGCAAAGAGTACACCTCCGAATGGTGGAGGGAATTATGTGCTCGCCTTGGAATCCACCACCTCAGGTGTGAAATCCACTCGCATCGAGCGCTGCCTGGCGAAAGAGCCGGCCGCTCTATAATTAATATGCTTCGTAAGGAGCTCGCGAGTGAGAAGGATTTCCACTGGCTTGAAGTTCTGTTCGCATTGCTTCGCCGTTACCACAACACGCCTTTGTATCATGGCCTTTCTCCAAATGAAATTGTCTTTGGACGAAAGAAGTGTTGGTGGAACATGCCGTTGAATAATCCTCGCCCCTGTAAGGATGCTTCGCTGTTTTTGGACGAAGTCCAACGAGCAGATAAATCTGTGTCGAAATTAATCGAGAAGCATCAAGCTGACTGGCTTTGGGTCCAGAATCAAGGCCGAAAAAACCCCCACAATTTTGAAGTCGATGATCGAGTTTGGCTTCGAAAATCCGAAACCACCCTGGACGGAGATGACAAGCTTCTTCCCTTGTGGGAGGGGCCATTCGCTGTTACAGCGCGTCTTGGTGAGAACAGGTGGAGGATTCGTGTGGATGTCAGCAGGGAAATTGACGTTTCGGGCGATCGCCTTAAGAGAGAGATCCCCTCCCCCAAGGATCGGGTTAAACCCCTTTTTTGGACTGCGAAACATTTGTCTGATCGGGTCATCGAAGGGGGAAAGTACGAACTCAAGATGATTGTTGAAGCAAGACGTGATGCCAAGGGCGAATGGGAATTTCTGTGTGAGTGGAGGGGCTTTGATTCCAGTCACAACAACTGGGAACCAGCCCAATCTTTTGTCCATGGGTACACCAAGGGGTTCATCGACTTCCTCAAGAAGCACCCCGAAATTGGAGTACTCCTGACAGACTGTCTGTCGAAACCAGACAGACAAGTGGAGAGCGACGGAAAACGACCTGTGGTGAATCGAGATCCAGCCTTTTACGGCCCTCAGCAGCCACATTCCAGGGCTGATCCGTCGATCCCCCCTCCTGCGGTCAGGCCAGCCCAGGAGCCAAATGAGGACCAAGCTTCAAGTTCGGCCGCTGATTTGCAGCGCCCAAGCCGTACGAGGGCCAGGCCAGACAGGTTGGTGGTCACATGTATTCGTGCTTGGCCGAATTGAGGAAGCCATCCTACCACATTCTGCTCAATCCACTGTTCATTCTTTCTGTTTATGTCATGATGTGGAGAACTGCGAATGTTTGATAATTTGACGTCAATCAATCCATTTTTCTTTGGTCTCCGTTCGGTAACGTATCGAAAGTCGAAAGCCGAAAGCCACGGAGTGTGCTGCCGTGTTCAGAAAAAACCAAACTCAGGCTTAATTCAGGCAGATTCGGGGTAATCTTGTCTCTGTTGGTCTGTGCATCTTTGAAATTTGGCTACTCGTGCAGATGGAAGCAAATGTACATAATCAAAACACCGGCCGGCCACATTCACCCCTACAGGCACCCCCTGTAGTACTGGCTGCACCAGATGCGACGCCAGGAACTCAGATCTCACCTTCATTTGCTGTGATGCTGACGCCAAAGTCCAGATTCAGATCCAGGATCCTCAAATTTACCTTGAATTTCTCAGGTTTGTCCATCATTCTGCCATTGTTGTACGAAACCCACACGTCAATTGTTCAGACAATCTTCAGATAGGAGCTCTAGGGACTTCTAACAGCAACCTCTGAAGTCCGTAAGCTTCGTTGTATTTTTGGCACATGCCAATGTGAGCTCAATCCGACCTGAAACTGTCGAAAATGGTGAATCCAAGTGTCTTGTGGGACTTCATCGAAAGATTGGCCTTGTCCAAGTCGATTGACACCACCGCCACTGTAAATTCGGTGTCTCTCAGTTATATACTGTCAGTAAAGCGCCTTCAGCGAACCTTCGGCGCGTTACATGCCAAGGATCCAGGGCCAGCATGTCCCATCATGATGCATCATCACATGATCCACATTTTGATAGAATCTGTTTGATGCTCGCGAACCAACGTGCCGGAAAGCACAATTGAGCTGAATAAACGACTATATATATTAACTTTAGTCTAAACGAAGGTGTTGGTAGTTTCAGTTCCAGACATTCCGCTTCATTTCACCTTCATCTTAGGGAATTTGTTGATTGTAGGACAATTTAGGTTGATTGCCCTGTCATCTCCCATCATTCCTCGAAGATCTGTTTAGATCTAAGTGAACAGAAGAACATTTCTACCTTCGGTGGTTCACTTAGGGTCTGTAGACTGCAATTGTAATTGTTTTCCCTCACTGTGATTGTCTCATCCCCTTAATCTCTGCTCAATTTGACTCTCAATCTTGCTCAATCTTGTGATCATCCACCAGATGCGCCAATTCTGAGCCACATGCTGTACTTTTCAGAACGAGAAAAGCGGGATAAACACGATGTAGAGTTCGGCGAGGACACCGTAGCGTGCCCGCGACAGCGAAACTGTGCCAGAGCGCTGAGATGTCACTCCAATTCTTGATCCCCCCACTCAATCCACCAATAATCTACCTCATTCTCAACCAATGCATGGTTTGGTATCGATTCTCGATACGTTTACATGCTTTTTAGCCCCTGACCTAATGTTTTACTGCACGGAGGACTGTTCGTCACTTCTCATTCTGTCTCATTTCAGGTTCATCCAGCCTGATTCAGTGCCAATTCAGCCCAAATCAGGTCAGATCAAGCAGATTTCGCCCCATCAAGGCTACATTTCTTTTTTTTTCTGGGACTTACCCGCACTACGTTCTTCGTTGACGTAGCGACACACCCCAGTGTGTTTTTGGAGGGGGAGTGTAAGTCCGGCTAGCCCCATCTGCTCAGATTTTCAGACATTCTGCCCAGATTGGCTACATTTTGGTCATTTTCTTTGCTTCGGCGGAATCGCCGCCTCGCAGCTCAGTCACAGGATATTTCCTATATATTTCTGATATGCCGGATTTGATTCCGCGGTCCATTTCCCGTAAATCCGCCGCGTTCCGCTATTTTAGCTGGAATTGCCATTTGCCGCTGACGCGCGCTCGCGGGCCAGATCGGCCAAACATTTTTACATAATTGGATTATTTAAATCTTTTCAGACAGTTTTGGACACTCAGATGTATTTAGAATAATTCGCCTCAATTTTCTTCATCGACTGGGATTTTCTGCCGGATAACAATCAGCATGGACCTTGCTTCTGTTGTCGCTGCTCTCGCCTCCGTTGGTGTTCGAGTATCCGGTTCTACCCCCAATAACAACATCCAGGGAGACTCCTCGCGTGCCTGCCCCACTGGTCTTGCCGGCCCCGAGCCTTCCGGCACCCACAACGACCCAGGGCAGCTCTTTCATCCTGGAGGACCCCCTGGGGACCCCGACGACCCACCAGGGGACGGCGACCCGGATGCCACCCGGCGGTGGATTGTCTACCTCCGCAGGAAGGTCCAGATCCTCGAGCGCGAGGTAGACACGGGCAAGGGCGAGATGACTCGCATCGCCAGGGTCCCCGCGCGCGCACAGAGGGAGCTGGACATCGCCAAGATTGAGACGCCACCCAGAAGCTGCTGGACATCGCCAGGGGCGAGACCAGGTCGCTGAACAAGGTCATCAGCGGCCTGCAGCAGAGGCTGGACGCGCTTGAAGCCCGTGGGAGCGTCAGCAGCGACCACCCACCCCTGGAGTCTGGCTCGTTGGACGACGGCTGGGGACCCGGACCAGGTCCAGGCAGACCCCGCGCCCCCGGCAGAGCCCCCAGGAGTCGCCCCAGCGCCAGTGCCCCCTCTCTCACCGCCCCCTTACACCACAACGCGGGCTGCCGCAAAGAGCGCGTGCCGCCCGGCAGTGGCAGTGAGGAGTGGCGTGATGAGTGGCTCATGGCGGACTACCACAACCGCCGTGCCCCACCGCGGACGCCTGTACGCCCCCGACGCCCCGCACCAGCCCTGGAGCCAATCCCAATGGCTGGAGGACGTTATGGTGGACTCAGGGATGAGGTCCCCGGAGGAGACGTGGAGTGGTGAGGGATGGGTAACCCCGCGGCGGTGAAACGCTTTTGACGCGTTCCCATGGGGGGACTGGCCACAGGACGCTGCGGTGGACACGCGCAAGTGAGCAGGCAGGCAAAGCACTACGCTCACAGGGGCATCAATGCGCTCATGTCATGTGACAAAGCGTTTCAGAATCCTTGCCACTCTGCAACAAGGGAACGAAAGTATGTACAGCAACACATCAGGATATGTACACATGGGGTTAAGACTGGACTCGGGTAAGGGCATTACAGGACAATAGACACTCAGTCCCAACTCATATCCCAATCCCAGGTCCGACCCTCTCAGTGGCTGGTCGGGGCGGGGGCTCAAACACAACCCATGCTCTGCTCAGTCTGGACCCTGAAACCCTGCCCATAAGGGAGGTGTCCCGCCCAGCCACAGGCGAGTTCCTGGGAACCCAGTGGCTCCAAGGCCAACTGACAGTAGCTCCCTGTAATCCTTCAATGGCAAGTCCCAACTCCACTCTGAGTCAGAGATATGGCCCCGCCATTATCCCTCAGGGGTTGGTAGCTGAAAATGGGCTGTTTCAGCCCAAACTGATATTAGCTCAAAAGTTCCCAAAATTGACCCCTCGTCCGGACCCGCCAGAGGTAGGGACGAGGCAACTGACCCTATGCCCTTCGCATACGAACTCCCTGGAGCCCTCATCCAACCTGGTTCCCTCTGAGGTCCCGGCATCAGGGCACCACGGGTTCGTCATGTGGGGTCATAATTGCCAAAATGGCAAAATCGGCCGTCTCGGGCGACCGTCCAGGGTAGGAAATCTTGGCGACATTGACGCGCCAAGCCTTGATTCACAATCCTTGATATCCCCTTTGGACCCATGCCCTGGGTTATCGCTTGCTGTCACGCTGGCTGCTTACTGTTCACCGAGGGGATGACCACACGGACGGGGCAGAAAGCAACATGCGGTGCAAAGGGGGGGATCGTGGATCGCACAAAAAGTTGAATAACTCCGGATGAGCCGGAGGAGCAAATACGAGGCTCAATGGCATTCAACCCCTTGTCATATGCTACAATGTTCGCCCTTCCTTCCTGGCTAGATCCTGTGCCCCATGGAGATATGGTAATTCCAATATGGCATACAATGGCAAAAACAGCGAAATTTGGCCAAAATGGCCCGCACTCATGATTCCATATCTCCATGGCCACGGTGAGCATTCCTCCAACCAAATATGCTATAAACACATGGGACTGAGGTCCCAATATATGCCACTTGCCAACCCTCATGATCGCCTCTAGCTATTTTTCCCATTGGAGGGAAAGTGACACACAAATGGGGCAGACTGACAACATACCCCAAATTGGGTGACTCATAACTCTCCCATCGAGAGGAGAGGCCACATGGGGAAACACCCCATTCAATGCGGGTTTATGTGCCCTCTCCGAATTGCCCTTACCCTTGGTCAAGTGGCGCACGCAACCTCGGGGGTGAAATCAGGGGGAGAAGGAGTTTGTGGCCATTTTGGGCAAAACGGCCAAAATTCACCCAAAAGTGGTCCCTCCAAATATCGTATCTCCGTATCGCAAGAGAAAGGAGCCTCGGGCTTTTGCATGGATGCAAACCGAAGCTTTGCTTCCCTTTTGCAACAAGGGTTGAGGTTGAAAGCATAATGAAAGCATTTTTAACACCTCAATCCTTGAAGCACACTATTTATGGGAAAAAGTGCATATATCGGCGATATTGGCATGAACATATCTTTGGGACCTTGAGGAGCAAAAATATGAGTAAACACTTTTGGAGTGGGCCCATAGTAGGTGCTTTCAAATATGCACACTATGGTTAGATTGTCTCCGCCCACTCGTGTCATTGGTGCTTGCATATGAGCGCGTGTGCAAAGGGGCAATGTGGCACGCGTGCTCACAAGGCGAAATTATATAAAATAGAAGACAACGTTGTAAAAATCAACCAAGCCATCCACGATGTTCTTCGTGGTCTCTACTTTACATATTGCCTTGGTTCGAGGCTCAACTGCCCATAGGCTTCGAGTACGAGCCTCGGGGGTTTGGCCATTTTGGCCTAATTCTCGACCAAAACTTGCCCTCTTTTGAAAATAGAGTTTTGGTACGCATTGAATTGCGTGGAGCCATCGTTGAGCTGGCTCGAAAAACGAGAATGGCCTCGGGCTTTTGGTCTTGTGAGCATTGTGTTCGGTCATTAATGTTCATGCTCACAAGGCCACAAAGTTAGCGTTTGCGCACGCAAACGACTTGGGTTTGCGAGACCCATAGGCTGCCTAAAACACCGCCATTGCCCGCTTCCCTATTCAAGATGATATGCCCGCGTGAAAGGGGCATGGATGAAAGACATAGGGGGGGGGTGTAGGGTTCCGTCCGAACTCATGGTCCTTGAGAAGCATGAGTTCGCACGATCGACGGAAAGCCTTGCGCGCTGATTTTCTCGAAAACGTAACGGCGAAAAATTCTGGTGAACCGACCAGATGAAAGTACATTAAATACCCTCTAGATTCAGCCCTTAAGGTCTCTTAGAACCTCAAAGGTACTCGAGAAAAGTCAATCACAAAACTCGCCACAGAGAAGCAACGAAAGCGCGCGAACAGGCTACATCAGGCGGCGATTTCACGACAATTAGAAATCGCGGTAGAAATCAGGTATTTCACCGATTTCTGACCGAAAATCGGTCAAGACAATAAAATCACGGTAATTCTACATCGATTTATTGGTTAGAAATCAGATCCCAGATTTCACGGGTTAGAGAACAGGGATAGCCGGCGTCAACGGCTTCCGCACGGGTGTGACGGCTCGCAGGCGTCCGGGCCATGGGCCATAACGGGTGTGACGGCTCACAGGCCTCCGGGCCATGGGCCATAGGTTCTGGGTACCGCTTCACCCCCCTCCTTAGAGCAAACCCTGGGGGGGGCTCAATAACACCCATGCATGGCAGCGGGTACCCAGGACCATCCCCTGAAGGGGGGGGGTGTCACATCCTCCTTCAGGCTGATTCGCAGGTTAGGCTGCCCAAATCTCACAGTAAGACAGGTACGGTGCTGTAGACATTAGTAACTGCAAGTATAGTATCAAGTATCAAGTCCCGGGTCCTGGCGGCGATTGTTCGGCATCCAAAGGACCCGTTAACCCATACCAGGCGCACCGGGTGCCGGCTGCTACGGTCACTACCACAGTGGCAGTGGCATACACGGCCAACATATGCGTCACACGACGACCGAGGTGGTCCCACAGGTCGAAAGCGACCACAAAGATCCATCAGGCTACCCCAAGGTTCCCAAGGCCCGCCGGCTGGGGGAGAGTCCCCACGGGTCATTCCTCGGGCGCACCACGTCCATATCCATACGACGCGAGTCCAGAGTGGTACAGCCGAACGAGCTCCTCCTTAAGGGATCGGGCATCAAGACCGTCTTTTCCCTCGCCCTATTACCACGAAGGCCATACATGAGGGAGTCCTCATGCAGTGTGGGCGGAGGCGTCGACTCCTCAAACCACCAGTTTCCCAGGCAGACTGACCGAGGTCAGGAGCACCGGAGGCCGCCATCCGACTGCAAGTGCGTCTGCGAGTCGGTAGGCTCACACTGGGACTGACAGTGGCGGACCGCTGGGAGTGTAGTCAGGCAACTGGGCTTCCCGCCTGGCGCCATCAGGATCTCCACACATCACAGCGAATAGGGCACATGGTATCACGGGCACTCAAACAGAAGAATATGTATTTAGGTATTGGTCCAGGCTGGACCATATGTAAAAGCATGTATACGGCGGCTCAGAGCGCCTTCGTAGTCGTTTCGCATCCCCTGGGGGTAAGAACAGTCCATACTTCGGCGATGGGCTGACAATAGAAACATACAGATGCACATATCCTGGGGAACAGAAAAGCAAGCAACAGGCGGGGTAAAAAGGCGCGTAAACACACTCTGGACAGAGCGCCAAACCACGCCACGGTCAGGATAAGGCAAATGCAGGATGGTGGACAGGAAAACGCCCGAGTTCAGGCCATATATAGTCTCGAGACACACGTCGACTGGTCTGGATCCCGCAAGTGCCATGGGACCAGACCACACACCAAAAATTCGCAATGCCGATGACAGCGGCATCCGTTGCGCAACGACGTATGGGCTTCAAGGCCCCAAGAGCTCAGAAATATGAAGGTCAGTCGCCCTACCTGGTTTCCCAAGGATTCAGCAGGGGGGGAGTGACGAATAGAAGAAGAGGGGGGCCATCCTCCTCTGGAATCAGCAGGGGGGGGTATATGGCCACTCTGATGGCAGGTCACCGGAAAGCGTAAGAGTGCAAGCAAGTAAGGGACGATCCGTCGGCCTCACAAGCGCTCAAAATGCATCAGGGGAGAGCTTAGGGCGCTGATCAGGCACCCCTGGCTGCAATCGCCCGGGTGAGTGCTGCCAAGTCCGAGACATGGATCTTTGTCTTGTGCTTGCGGATGTACTCCATGAAGGGAGTATTAACCCGCGGCACGAACGAGGAGACGGGTTCCCAGGTATGGTGGGACGGCCCATAGCCTCGCCAACGAACCTTCAACTCCAGGCCTCCGGGTGCCAAGGCGTTCGGACGCTGGACAAGGATCTTCCCGACTGTGTAGTCGTCCTGCTCAGCATAGTCGTCGTCCGAATCGGCCTCATGTGCGGCATAGCTCAGGGACACATGTTGGCCACGGAGGTCGGGCTCCCGCACACGGAGTTGACTCTCGTGGCGCTCCCGAAACTGTCCGTGACCCACCTCGATGCGGTAGGTGTCCTCACCAATCCTGCGGACCACCTCGCCGGGTGTGAACCAGGTTTTGGTGCGGTGGGTGCCCATAGGGCGGGGTCTGATCACCCACACCGGGTCTCCCACCCTGAACTTCTGCGCTGTCGAGCTCGGGGCGGACTTCTGACGCTCAGCATGCTCCTTTTCGAGCTGCTGGCGGATGTCCCGCGCCGTTTGCTCTTGCCGCGCGAAGAATTCCTTGGCGTCCATAGCCATGCCATCACCAGACAAGGGAAGTCCCCTACCCAGGGGGTCCCTGCCGAACAGAATCTGGTGAGGGGACAAACCACCAGGAGTGGGGGTGTCATGATGGGCCTTCAGAGCAGGCCAGATCTCCTCAAACCAGTTCCGACGTGCATTGGTGATGTGAATCTTGCGCAGCTTCTCGAACAGCTGCCGTCCAGCCACTTCAGCTCGGCCGTTAGACCGGCTGAGATAGGCGACGCTCTTGGCATGACGTATCCCCATGAGGGAACACATAGCCTTGAACCAGCCACCAGTAAACTGGGGCCCTCGGTCACTGCAAATGGTGCGGGGGATGTCAAAGACGGTCAGCCAATGACTAATCATCATGACTGCCACTTCCTTGGCAAGCAACTTCTTTTTGCGTGCCGGAACGGCTACTACGTAGCCACTGTGGCGATCCACACAAAGAACCACACAGTCAAAGGTCTCCTTGCCAATGTGAACTTCTGGCATGGAGAAGACGTCCATGGCCACGCTCTCCATGGGCTGGTCAGGAACCGGGGTCCATTGGGCTTCCCCCTTGACGTTTCGGTTGTCTGGATTGCAGGCCTGGCAGACCGAGCAACCCTTCCTGACCTTCTTGATGGCGGTGTAGAGAATGATATGGTCGATCTCGAACCGGCGCTGCATGTCAAGGGCTTGCTTCTTGACCCCTGGGTGCAGCAGGTGGTGGTGCCAAGCTTCACAAAGCTCGAGCACCCGGGACTCCGGTACTAGCAGCTTACCATTCCGGTAGAGCTTGCCATCTTCCTCAGTCAGCCCCTTTGGCCACTTCTGCCCGTCATCAGGGTCGGTCACAGCCCTATACTCGGCCGCAAAGGCCTCAGACTTGGCGTAGTCGTCGGTCCAGTCGTCCTGGAGGCAAGATTTTGGGAAGAGGTGCTTGTCGGACTCAGCTCTCTCAGGGGCGAGTACCCTGACCGCTCTGCCCATCCTCATTCCGAGGGGGGCATCCGCAGCCATGACGACGAAGCATTTCACACCCTCCTCCTCCATCAGGCGCTCCATTTCAATGATCCTCTTGGCCTCAGCGGTCTCAGCCTCGTCGCCATGGGCAGAGATGTCCGTCATGCCCTTGCTGGCGGGATAGGCCCACCTGCTGAGACAGTCCGCCACGGTGTTATCCTTTCCAGGAATATACACAACCGTGAGGTCAAACTTGGCCAAGGTCTCATGCCATCTTGCCCGTCGGGAGGCGGGACCTGAGGGGGTGTCCACGTGCTCCTTGAGCCACGACTGCAGACTCTGATGGTCGGTGCAGACGGTGACGGGATGGAGGGCTATGTACCCAGCCCATTTCCTGAGAGCCATGACGATGGCATACGCCTCCTTTTCACGGGGCGTCCACGTCCGTCTCTGGCCTTCCGCCAGGACTCGGCTCCAGAAGGCGACGGGCACGTGCCTCCCGTCGTCAAGCACTTGCTCCAAGACAGCGCCAACGGCGTAGTCGGAAGCATCAGTGCGCAGGACGAACCCTCGGTCGGGATCCACGAGCTGCAGACCCACTGCGGATAGCAGCGCCTGCTTCATCCCCTCAAAGGCACGGTCGGACTCAGCTGTCCAGACCAGAGCCTTCTTGGACCCCTTCTTGGTCTCCTCTCGGTTGCCCTTGAGCATGGTCGTCATGGGGGCTGCATACTCGGCATACATTTTGATATACCCCGAGTAGTAATTGCAGAACCCCAGATACGCCCGTAGCTCAGAGACCGTTTTGGGCTTTTCCCAGTGCTCAATCGCAGCCACCTTGCCAGGTATGGGCTTTCGCTGCCCGTTCCCGACTACGTGGCCAGCGAAGACCACCTCGCTTACCGCAATGGTGGCCTTGTCACTGCTGCCCGTGAGTTTGTGCCGAACCAGGAGGTCCAGCACTCGAGTGACGTCCCTTTCATGTGCCTCCAGGAGCTCCTCGTAGCTCATACTGGGGTCCCCGGACGCGATGATCACGTCGTCCACGAAGGGGTCCGCACAGTCACGCACCGGCTCAAGCAGGTTCTCCAGCATCCGCTGAAAAGCCGCATTGCCGTTGGTAACGCCCATGGGCATCACCTTCCACTGGAGAGATCCAAGTGGGGTGCTCATGGCTGTGCAGGCAGGGGACTCCTCGGCGAGAGGCATCTGATGATAACCATGTTTCAGGTCAATCACCGTGAAGATCCTCCGCCGGTGTTGTTTTTGCAGCATGTCCTCAATGAGGGGCAGCGTATAGCTGTCATGCTGCGTTTGGGCGTTCAGGCCGCGGTAGTCGACCATGAGCCGCCATTCACCGGCCACCTTCTTGGGGACGACGAAGCACGGAGAGGCCCATTCGGAGTGGCACGGCTCGAGCCAGCCTCTCTCGATGAAGTCACGGAGGATCTTCTCCATGGCCTCCTTCCTCTCGCCCCTCAGGGCAAACTCCCGGTGTCGATACACACGGGGGTCCTGCTTCAGTCGTATCTTGGCCTCGCCATACGGTCCACGCACCGGTGGGGGAAACACAGGCTTTCCGCTGAAGAAGGTATCACCATACTTCTGCTTCAGCCTGGCCCTCAACGCCTGGATCTTGGGGCAATCATCGGACTCCGCCTTGGCTTTTCCGGGCACCTGGACCACGGAGCTTACTTGAGGGGTAGCGACCCCGCTCGTCTTCGGCTCAGGCGGTCTTCCGAGGTGGCCCAAAGGGCCATCTCTGGTCTTGCCTCGGAATAGATCGCCGTAGTTGGGTGGGTTACCGCCGGCCGGCTTGTCCTGGCTGGACATGTGATCCAGCACCCTCTGTACGAAGGTATTCCCATCATAGGAACCGGAGACGATGGAGTCCACTTCCCACCAGGCTCTGTCCTGACCCTTGCCCTCACGCTGGTTTCCCCAGTCGTGAAAGGGCTGATCCATATACCCCTGAACCAGATCCAACTCCTCTTCAGTGAGGGGGTCTTCCGATTCTCCGATGTCAACAGGGGGAACCGCAAAGCATTGCCGCCAGGGCTCTGCTATGATACGGTTGACACACACGAAGTCCGTGGCGTCGGCCTGATCAAGGCCCCCATCCACATAGTGGAATTCTGTTGGCCATCTCTGGGCCGGCATGGGCTGTCCCTTAGCGTCCTGATAGACACTCTCTCCAGCCGGTAGGACGACCTTGTTTAAGGTCATGTTGGTCAATGAGGCTACCCAATGTCGGGTACTTTCCTCCTCGGTGCATCCCATAGGAACAACCAGCACTGCCTTGGAGCGGTCCTTGCGTATCTTCGCTACCGCCCTTGGAATGTCCCATCGAGGGCAATGGATCCACATCAAGCCCTGATGCGGACCCCAGTGCTTCTTCCACGCGGAGTCCTGGGCGCTCCAGTACTTCTCACACACCCGAAGATGGGCGGAGGTTCCTGAAGAGAACGCATCCAGGGCCAGATCCGAAGCTCCCAGGTCCGCAACCACTCGGCTCGCCACTTCCGGCCTTACGCCGTACTCCTGGTTTGCTGGCCCAGTTGGCTCAGTGCCCAGTGCGGCTACTTCGAGCTGATCGCGTTCGGGGTGGATCCATTGGCATTCCACATGGTGCTCAGGTGACGAAAGCCACGAGAGCTGGTCGTGCTGGTACAGGGTCATGGAGGCCTGGGCCGGGAGGACGCCGGAGTCCGTCTCCATCATGAAGTCGTACCCAACGATCATGTCCCAGTCCATCTCGGCCTCGTAGAAGCGACCGTGCAGGAGGATTTCCTTGCGGAGGTCTGGGCGGCTCAGCTCACGATGGTTCACGAACTGCAGCCCAATGGCCGCTTCCTTCGTGCCTCCCACCATGTACTGGCCGTTCGCCACCTTCAGCCTGACAGGTTTCCGACTGTCGGTCAAACACTCTGGCGGAAGTAGGCCAGCCTTGACCGAGCTGACCTGAGCGCCCGTGTCGACCAACACGTCGAAGACCTTTTCCACTTCCCCGCACAAGGCACAGACCTTAAGGTGCAACTGCCGCTCACGCCCCACTCGGCGCACGGCGTGCAAACTCAGGATCTCCGGCCGTTCCAGAAGCTCAACAAGCGACTGGTGCAGGTCGTGGACAATGGGCTCAGGCTGCCCATCTGCAGCATCCAGCTGCAGTCCGGGTGATCCTCGGAAACTCTCGGATAGATCTTGAAGTACATCAAACACATTCTTGGTCGCGAAGGACGGACGGGTGCAAGGGTTCGTGCCTTCACTTGCCCTCACCCCGCCTCCGCGGCTGGCTGCCGGACCGGGCCTTCAGCCCGCGGCAGTCCCCTTGTGCTTATCGACTCCCGACTGGGATTGTTCGGCGCTTCCCACGTCACCATCCTGCGACCGCCCTAGCTGGGGCCCTTGGCTGCAGGGGCTCCGCTAGGGGGCGTCGGTTGTGGAAGAAGGGGTGTTCTCCTCCGCATCAACCTCGTTGACGCCCTTCTTCCTTCCCTTACGAGTAGGCTTCTTGTCCTTGTCCTTGTTCTGGTCGTTCTGGTTGTTCTCCTTGTTCTTGTTGTCCGACCTGGGGACCCAGTTCCTCTTGATCTCCTGGACTCCTTGGCCAACTCGGTCCCCTGCGACACCAGCTTGGAGAGCTCGTCCCTGTCCACCTCCACCTTGGCTTCCCGGATACCCGCGGGCGCACGCTTCTTCGACCCGTGCGCCTTCTTGTAAGCCTCCGTGTCGGCCTTGTGGGTGGGGCATGTTCGGTGGTCATGGTTGAAGCGTTTCTTCCTCCCATAACACACGAAACAGCCCTGCGGGTGAGCTCGTATGAACTCCCCAAAGGACAGCGGAGGGTTGCCAATGCGGCGAGGGTCCCTCTTCTCCTTCTTCTTCCAACCCGGCTGCAGGGGCTTCCAGCTTCCCCGGTTGTTCCCCGCGCTCAGGTTGTTGACCACGAACGCGCAAACGGCCATCTCGGCGGGCTCATCGTCGTCGTCATCGTCGACGAGAGTCTCATCGCCGTCGGCTCCCGCTGGGTCCATGGCAGCTTCCCCGCCAGGTCCCTCGCACACGTAGTTGACGTCGCGGTCGCCGGGCCTCAACCCGCGGGTGTGGTGGAGGTTCCGGTACTCCTTGAGCACCTCCTCTCCAACCCACTCCAGGATCTCGTCGCAGCTCATCCGCGCCGGGATGGCCTGCAGACGGATGGTCTGGCCGCTCAACTCGCACTCGTCAAGGCGCCACATCGCGGTCTTCTCGCGATCGCCCGAGACGGTGATGAGGAGAGCGTTCCGCAGGGAGTGCCGTTTGACATCCGGGGCCACGTTCTTCCTCGTCAAAGCCACCACGTTCGTATGATACTCTTTGGGGAGCATCATCTTGACCGTGTGGTTGGACTTGGCCCGCTTGGCTTCCTCCTTGTTGACCCTCTTGATCCATGCTTCCGGCAGCATGGAGAGCAGGCGAGCTTGCTCGTCACCCTCGTTCCAGTCCTCCACGTTGCGGCGGAAGAGGGTGTAATGCCCTCGGAAGTCTCGCCAGTCCCGTAGGCGAATCTCCCGTCCATCATGCTGAAGCTTGATGGACTTGCACCGCTTGGCAGCCACCTGCGGAGCGTCCACCCGCTCCTGCTCGTTGAGCCACCTCTTGGCTTCCTTGAGGGTCTTGATTTTCCCCTCCTTGGTCGCCACGAAGTATAGCTCTCCGAGCACTTCCGGCAGGCGGTACCTGAACCGTCTGAAGACATACTTCTCCGCATCAGCGGGATGCATGTCCTCAGTAACGGTTACCCCCCAATCGTCCAGCTTCTCCAAGAAGCGGTCGAGGTTGAGGGGGTTGCCGTCGTACATGGGGGGCTTGATGTCCTTCAAGTCTTCCCACACGGCGGCAACCGCGGCCTTAGAGACCATGAACGCCGGCCGCGAGGTCGACCGAGGTTCCCATCGGCCTCTCCCACGGACTCCCACGGCCGCCACGTCCATCTCCTCCATGGAATCCCTGTGGCTACGCCGCGGTTCCTCCATGTACGCTGAGCCCAGATGTTCACGCCGTACTCCTTCCATGTATGCCTCCTCATCACAGCGCCGGCGGCTGCATTCAGCGGCCTCCCGTCGTACACCACGCGGCGGGCTCATGTGGAACTCCTCCAGGTCCAGATCCAGGTCCTCACCTCCGCCGACGTCCCACTCCACGTCTCCTCCGGGGACCTCATCCCTGAGTCCACCATAACGTCCTCCAGCCATTGGGATTGGCTCCGGGGCTGGTGCCGGGCGTCGGGGGCGCACAGGCGTCCGCAGTGGAGCACGGCGGTTGTGGTAGTCCGAACTGAGCCACTCATCACGCCAATCCTCACTGCCACTGCCGGGCGGCACGCGCTCGTTGCGGCGGCCCGCGCTGTGGTGAGAGGGGGCGGTGAGAGAGGGGGCACTGGCGCTGGGGCGACTCCTGGGGGCTCCGCCGGGGGCGTGGGGTCTGCCTGGACCTGGTCCGGGTCCCGAGCCGTCGTCCGACGAGCCAGACTCCAGGGGTGGGTGGTCGCTGCTGACGCTCGCACGGGCTTCCAGCGCGTCCAGCCTCTGCTGCAGGCCGCTGATGACCTTGTACAGCGACTTGGTCTCGCCCCTGGCGATGTCCAGCTCCCTCTGTGCGCGCGTGGCGACCCTGGCGATGCGAGTCATCTCGCCCTTGCCCGTGTCTACCTCGCGCTCGAGGAACTCGACCCTCCTGCGGAGGTAGACAATCCGGCGCCAGGTGGTATCCGGGTCGCCGTTCCCTGGTGGGTCGTCGGGGTCCCCAGGGGGTCCTCCAGGAGGGCCTCTGCCGGGTCCGCCCGGTCCAGGGGGTCCTCCACCGCCCGGTGGTCCGCCTCCAGGGGGTGCACTTGGTGGGCGTCCTCCAGGGGGTCCTGATGGTCCTCCGCCAGGGGGTCCCTGTGGGTCTCCGCCGGGTCGCCTCGGTGGGTCCGAGGATGGGCGCTTCTTCGTGATGCCAAAGTCCATGTCGTCATCCTCGTCCATGTCGCCCCACCTGGGCGTCTCGGTCTCGGAAGGCTCCGAGCTCCGGTAGGGAGGAGGGAGATCCTCATCCTCACCTTCCGGCTCCATGGGGAGGTCTCCGCCTCCTCCGCCCGTCCAAGCCACCACTTGGCGATGTCGGCGGCCTCGTTCATCCCCGTCGCTGGCGGTGAAGAAGGGGTCGCTGTCATGGGGGTGTCCACCTGCTGGCCTCCGTGGCCTCTCGGGGGTCTTCCCCTTGCCCTTCCTCCGTCGATGGGCAGTGGGGCCACTGCTCCCACTGCTGCCCTTATCGGCCTCGTCCAGCGTCATCTTGGAGGAGGCGTCCCCTTCGAAAAGCTTTCGAAGGGTCTCCACTCGTGATCCTCCCGAGGGAGTCTCGCGGCGGAGTTTGGCCTCTGCCTCCTCCATTGCGGCGGCTGTGGCTGCGGCAGCTCGCGCTTCGGCTTCCTCCCGGGCACGAGCCGCTTCGGCTTCCCGGGCCTGCTGCAGCCGAGCCTTGCTCGCTTCCAACGCCGCCAGCTCCGCCTCCGTCTTGGCCCTGTCCTCAGCGACCTTCCGTCGCGCGGCCTCGATGGCGTCCTTCTTGGCAGCGTCCGCCTGGGCCTTAGCCGTCGCTTTGGCGTGGGCCCTTTCCTCCGCCTCCTTTTTTGCCCTCTCTTGGGCAAGCGCCTCTTCCAGCGCCCTCACCTCGGCCTCCTTGCAGGCAATGGCCTCCTGCGTCAGGCGGGCTTCCTCGTCGGCTGCCGCCAGCTCACCGTTGACCTGGGCAGTCGCTGCCCCATGGGCGGCTACGGCCGTGAGTCCGGCCGCAATGGCCGCCACGGTCTTGGCGTGGATGGCCATCCCATGCGCCCACTCTGCAGCCTCCTCATGGGCGATGCCGGAGGCGCCCTCCATGGCAGCGTTCTGCTGCATGGCCCGTTGCCGGGCAACCGGAAGGTTGCAGGGCACCCCACAGGCGCGCTCACAGGCGCGCGCCACGTCCCTCTGGCCGGGAGCGGCGCCGCTGCTGGAGCTGGCCTGGTCGGCCGGCATCCTCTTGCGGTGGGCCGACTCTACGTCGCTGCTGGGGCCTGACTTCCTCAGGGGCAGCGGACGGGGCTTGGCCTTGGTCTGCTTGGCGACTTGGAAGTAGTCGCCAAGGGTGGTGTGGCCGGGGTGGTGACCGCCACCGGTCCGTTGGGGGCTGGGGGCTGGGGTTCCGCCCCTGGTGCCTTGGGCGGCTTCGGCGGCCAGGGACTCCTGGTACTCCCGCCACTTCCGGTCCCGCTTCCTGTCCCCGGCGGACCGCTTCTCCTTCCCCGGAGACGCGCTGCTGCTGCTGCCCTGCAGCCTGCGCTCGCTCCCCGGTTCCGGGAAGTTCTTCTCGATCATGTCCCACATGGAGACATTGATCGAGGCGCCCGACGGGTACTCGTTGGAGTTCTCGTCCTCCTCAATCCCGTCGGGGCGCAGCCCTTTGCCGGGCCTGTCCGGCCGGGTCCAAATCCCCCAGCGCCTCTGCTGGAAGCGGAAGGCAAACCCTTCCGCCCGCAGCCAGTCCTCCACGGCCCCCAGGCGGTCGGGGGCCATGTCCGTGCGGAGCTCGAAGCTCCCGGGCATGCCGCCTTCGCACTGGGGGTGGCTGTGGCGGTAGTGCTGGTCCCAAACCAACCCACGCAGCAGGTGTGCCGCATGGGGGTGGGGCCGCGGCCACGTCCTACCCGCTTCTTGCCAGTTTACCATGGCAGCAGGGGCGTAGTTGATCTTGAGGTCCTTGGTGATCACTTGTTCCGCTCAACGAACTGGTCCTGGTGGTGTTTGTTGAGGCGGATGATGCAGCACTGGACTGGGTGTGCGGCTGGCGCTGGTCAGCCGGTGGTTGTGGAGGTGGTTGACGCGGCCTTGCTGGTCGGCCGATGGGACTCGCTGATGCAGGAGTCCTGGTCTTTGCACCTCCTTCACGGTCGCGGCGCGGTCAGGGCGATGCTCTGGACGGCGCTGCGGGCTCCGTGACGAACTCAGCTCTGTCGCTGGGCGGCGCTGCGAGCCGCTGCGCTGCGCTGCGCGCTGCGAGCTGCGAGCTGCTGCGCCGCGCTGCTCGAGGTTGGTGGCCCCGAGTGGCACGCGAGGGATGGGTAACCCCGCGGCGGTGAAACGCTTTTGACGCGTTCCCATGGGGGGACTGGCCACGGGACGCTGCGGTGGACACGCGCAAGTGAGCAGGCAGGCAAAGCACTACGCTCACAGGGGCATCAATGCGCTCATGTCATGTGACAAAGCGTTTCAGAATCCTTGCCAGTCTGCAACAAGGGAACGAAAGTATGTACAGCAACACATCAGGATATGTACACATGGGGTTAAGACTGGACTGGGGTAAGGGCATTAGGGGTCAATAGACACTCAGTCCCAGCTCATATCCCAATCCCAGGTCCGACCCTCTCAGTGGCTGGCCGGGGCGGGGGCTCAAACACAACCCATGCCCTGCTCAGTGCGGACCCTGAAACCCTGCTCATAAGGGAGGTGTCCCGCCCAGCCACAGGCGAGTTCCTGGGAACCAAGGGACTCCAAGGCCAACTGACAGTAGCTCCCTGTGATCCCCCAATGGCAAGTCCCAACTCCACTCTGAGTCAGAGATATGGCCCCGCCATTATCCCTCAGGAGTTGGTAGCTGAAAATGGGCTGTTTCAGCCCAAACTGATATTAGCTCAAAAATTCCCAGAAATTGACCCCTCGTCCGGACCCGCCAGAGGTAGGGACGAGGCAACTGACCCTATGCCCTTCGCATAGGAACTTTCTGGAGCCCTCACCGAACCTGGTTCCCTCTGAGGTCCCGGCATCAGGGCACCACGGGTTCGTCATGTGGGGTCATAATTGCCAAAATGGCAAAATCGGCCGTCTCGGGCGACCGTCCAGGGTAGGAAATCTTGGCGACATTGACGTGCCAAGCCTTGATTCACAATCCTTGATATCCCCTTTGGTCCTATGCCCTGGGTTATCGCTTGCTGTCACGCTGGCTGCTTACTGTTCACCGAGGGGATGACCACACGGACGGGGCAGAAAGCAACATGCGGTGCAAAGGGGGGGATCGTGGATCGCACCAAAAGTTTAATAACTCCGGATGAGCCGGAGGAGCAAATACGAGGCTCAATGGCATTCAACCCTTCGTCATATGCTACAATGTTCGCCCTTCCTTCCTGGCTAGATCCCGTGCCCCATGGAGATATGGTAATTCCAATATGGCATACAATGGCAAAAACAGCGAAATTTGGCCAAAATGGCCCGCACTCATGATTCCATATCTCCATGGCCACGGTGAGGATTCCTCCAACCAAATATGCTATAAACACATGGGACGTAGGTCCCAATATATGCCACTTGCCAACCCTCATGATCGCCTCTAGCTATTTTTCCCATTGGAGGGAAAGTGACACACAAATGGGGCAGACTGACAACATACCCCAAATTGGGTGACTCATAACTCTCCCATCGAGAGGAGAGGCCACATGGGGAAACACCCCATTCGATGCGGGTTTATGTGCCCTCTCCGAATTGCACTTACCCTTGGTCAAGTGGCGCACGCAACCTCGGGGGTGAAATCAGGGGGAGAAGGAGTTTGTGGCCATTTTGGGCAAAACGGCCAAAATTCACCCAAAAGTGGTCCCTCCAAATATCGTATCTCCGTATCGCAAGAGAAAGGAGCCTCGGGCTTTTGCGTGGATGCAAACCGAAGCTTTGCTTCCCTTTTGCAACAAGGGTTGAGGTTGAAAGCATAATGAAAGCATTTTTTACACCTCAATCCTTGAAGCACACTATTTTTGGGAAAAAGTGCATATATCGGCGATATTGGCATGAACATATCTTTGGGACCTTGAGGAGCAAAAATATGAGTAAACACTTCTGGAGTGGGCCCATAGTAGGTGCTTTCAAATATGCACACTATGGTTAGATTGTCTCCGCCCACTCGTGTCATTGGTGCTTGCATATGAGCGCGTGTGCAAAGGGGCAATGTGGCACGCGTGCTCACAAGGCGAAATTATATAAAATAGGAGACAAGGTTGTAAAAATCAACCAAGCCATTCATGATGTTCTTCGTGGTCTCTACTTTACATATTGCCTTGGTTCGAGGCTCAACTCCCCATAGGCTTCGAGTAGGAGCCTCGGGGGTTTGGCCATTTTGGCCTAATTTTCGACCAAAACTTGCCCTCTTTTGAAAATAGAGTTTTGGTACGCATTGAGTTGCGTGGAGCCATCGTTGAGTTGGCTCGAAAAACAAAAATGGCCTCGGGCTCTTGGTCTTGTGAGCATTGTGTTCGGTCATTAAGGTTCATGCTCACAAGGCCACAAAGTTAGCCTTTGCGCACGCAAACGACTTGGGTTTGCGAGACCCATAGGCTGCCTAAAACACCGCCATTGCCCGCTTCCCTATTCAAGATGATATGCCCGCGTGAAAGGGGCATGGATGAAAGACATAGGGGGGGGTGTAGAGTTCCGTCCGAACTCATGGTCCTTGAGAAGCATGAGTTCGCACGATCGACGGAAAGCCTTGCGCGCTGATTTTCTCGAAAACGTAACGGCGAAAAATTCTGGTGAGCACACCAGATGAAAGTACATTAAATACCCTCTAGATTCAGCCCTTAAGTTCTCTTAGAACCTCACAGGTACTCGAGAAAGGTCAATCACAAATCTCGCCACGGAGAAGCGACGAAGGCGCGCGAACAGGCGACATCAGGCGGCGATTTCACGACAATTAGAAATCGCGGTAGAAATCGGGTATTTCACCGATTTCTGACCGAAGATCGATAAAGACAATAAAATCACGGTAATTCTACATCGATTTATTGGTTAGAAATCGGATCCCAGATTTCACGGGTTAGAGAACAGGGATAACCGGCGTCAACGGCTTCTGCACGGGTGTGACGGCTCGCAGGCCTCCGGGCCATGGGCCATAACGGGTGTGACGGCTCACAGGCCTCCGGGCCATGGGCCATAGGTTCTGGGTACCGCTTCAGTGGGACGTCGGCGGAGGTCAGGACCTGGACCTGGACCTGGAGGAGTTCGACATTAGCCCGCCGCGTGGTGTACGACGGGAGGCCGCTGAACGCAGCCGCCGGCGCCGTGATGAGGAGGCGTACATGGAAGGAGTACGGCGTGAACATCTGGGTTCAGCGTACATGGAGGAACCGCGGCGTAGCCACAGGGATTCCATGGAGGAGATGGACGTGGCAGCCGTGGGAGTCCGTGGGAGAGGCCGATGGGAACCTCGGTCGACCTCGCGGCCGGCGTTCATGGTCTCTAAGGCCGCGGATGCCGCCGTGTGGGAAGACTTGAAGGACATCAAGCCCCCCATGTACGACGGCAACCCCCTCAACCTCGACCGCTTCTTGGAGAAGCTGGACGATTGGGGGGTAACCGTTACTGAGGACATGCATCCCGCTAATGCGGAGAAGTATGACTTCAGACGGTTCAGGTACCGCCTGCCGGAAGTGCTCCGAGAGCTATACTTCGTGGCGACCAAGGAGGGGAAAATCAAGACCCTCAAGGAAGCCAAGAAGTGGCTCAACGAGCAGGAGCAGGTGGACGCTCCGCAGGTGGCTGCCAAACGGTGGAAGTCCATCAAGCTTCAGCATGATGGACGGGAGATCCGCCTACGGGACTGGCGTGACTTCCGAGGGCAATACACCCTCTTCCGCCGCAACGTGGAGGAGTGGATCGAGGGTGACGAGCAGGCTCGCCTGCTCTCCATGCTGCCGGAAGCATGGATCAAGAGGGTCAACAAGGAGGAAGCCAAGCGGGCCAGGTCCAACCACACGGTCAAGATGATGCTCCCCAAAGAGTATCATACGAACGTGGTGGCTTGGACGAGGAAGAACGTGGCCCGGGATGTCAAACGGCACTCCCTGCGGAACACTCTCCTCATCACCGTCTCGGGCGATCGCGAGAAGACCGCGATGTGGCGCCTTGACGAGTGTGACGTGAGCGGCCAGACCATCCGTCTGCAGGCTATCCCGGCGCGGATGAGCTGCGACGAGATCCTGGAGTGGGTTGGAGAGGAGGTGCTCAAAGAGTACCGGAACCTCCACCACAACCGCGGGGTTGAGGCCCGGCGACCGCGACGTCAACTACGTTGGCAAGGGACCTGGCGGGGAAGCTACCATGGATTCAGCGGGAGCCGGCGGCGATGAGACTCTCGTCGACGATGACGACGATGATGAGCCCGCCGAAGTGGCCGTTTGTGCCTTCGTGGCCAACAACCTGAGCGCGGGGAGCAAACAGGGAAGCTGGAAGCCCCTGCAGCCCGGTTGGAAGAAGAAAGAGAAGAGGGACCCTCGCTGCATTGGCGACCCTCCGCTGTCCTTTGGGGAGTTCATACGAGCTCACCCTCAGGGCTGTTTCGTGTGTTATGGGAGGAAGAAAGGCTTCAACCATGACCACCGAACATGCCCCATCCACCAGGCTGACACGGAGGCCTACAAGAAGGCGCACGGGTCGAAGAAGAGTGCACCTGCGGGTATCCGGGAGGCCAAAGTGGAGGTGGACAAGGACGAGCTCTCCAAGCTGATGTCGCAGGGGACCGAGTTAGCCAAGGAGTCCAGGAGATCAAGAGGAACTGGGTCCCCAGGTCGGACAACAAGAACAAGGAGAACAACCAGAATGACCAGAACAAGGACAAGGACAAGAAGACTAGAAGGGGAAGGAAGAAGGGCGTCAACGAGGTTGATGCGGAGGAGAACACCCCTACTTCCACACTCGACGCCCCCTAGCGGAGCCCCTGCAGCCAAGGGCCCCAGCTAGGGCGGTCGCAGGATGCTGACGTGGGAAGCGCCGAACCATCCCAGTCGGGAGTCGATAAGCACAAAGGGACTGTCCCGGGCGGAAGGCCCGGTCCGGCACCCAGTCGCGGAGGCGGGGTGAGGGCAAGTGAAGGCACGAACCCTTGCACCCGTCCGTCCTTCGCGACCAAGAATGTGTTTGATGTACTTCAAGATCTATCCGAGAGTATCGGAAGATCACCCGGACCGCAGCTGGATGCTGCAGATGGGCAGCCTGAGCCCATTGTCCACGACCTGCACCAGTCGCTTGTTGAGCTTCTGGAACGGCCGGAGATCCTGAGCTTGCACGCCGTGCGCCGAGTTGGGCGTGAGCGGCAGTTGCACCTTAAGGTCCGTGCCTTATGCGGGGAAGTGGAAAAGGTCTTCGACGTGTTGGTCGACGCGGGAGCTCAGGTCAGCTTTGTCAAGGCTGGCCTACTTCCGCCAGGGTGTCTGACCGACAGTCGGAAACCTGTGAGGCTGAAGGTGGTCAACGGCCAGTACATGGTGGGAGGCACGAAGGAAGCGGCCATTGGGCTGCAGTTCGTGAACCATCGTGAGCTGAGCCGCCCAGACCTCGGCAAGGAAATCCTCCTGCAAGGTCGCTTCTACGAGGCCGAGATGGACTGGGACATGATCGTTGGGTACGACTTCATGATGGAGACGGACTCCGGCGTCCTCCCGGCCCAGGCCTCCATGACCCTGTACCAGGACGACCAGCTCTCTTGGCTTTCGCCACCTGAGCACCATGTGGAATGCCAATGGATCCACCCGGAACGCAATCAGCTCGAAGTGGCCGCGCTGGACACTGAGCCAACTGGTCCTGCAAACCAGGAGTACGGCGTAATGCCGGAAGTGGCGAGCCGAGTTGTCGCGGACCTGGGAGCTTCGGATCTGGCCCTGGATGCGTTCTCTTCAGGAACCTCCGCCCATCTGCGGGTTTGTGAGAAGTACTGGAGCGCACAGGACTCCGCGTGGAAGAAGCACTGGGGTCCGCATCAGGGTTTGATGTGGATCCATTGCCCCCGATGGGACATTCCAAGGGCGATGGCGAAGATTCGCAAGGACCGCTCCAAGGCAGTGCTGGTTGTTCCTATGGGATGCACCGAGGAGGAAAGTACCCGACATTGGGTAGCCTCATTGACCAACATGACCTTAAACAAGGTCGTCCTACCGGCTGGAGAGAGTGTCTATCAGGACGCTAAGGGACAGCCCATGCCACCCCAGAGATGGCCAACAGAATTCCACTATGTGGATGGGGGCCTTGATCAGGCCGACGCCACGGACTTCGTGTGTGTCAACCGCATGGTAGCGGAGCCTTGGAGGCAATGCTTTGCGGTTCCCCCTGTTGACATCGGAGAATCGGAAGACCCCCTCACGGAAGAGGAGTTGGATCTGGTTCAGGGGTATATGGATCAGCCCTTTCACGACTGGGGAAACCAGCGTGAGGGCAAAGGCCAGGACAAAGCCTGGTGGGAAGTGGACTCCGTCGTCTCCGGTTCCTATGATGGGAATACCTTCGTACAGAGGGTGCTGGATCACCTGTCCAGCCAGGACGAGCAAATCGGGGGTAACCCACCCACCTACGGCGATCTATTCCGAGGCAAGACCAGAGATGGCCCTTTGGGCCACCTGGGAAGACTGCCTGAGCCGAAGCCGAGCGGGGTCGCTACCCCTCAAGTAAGCTCAGTGGTCCAGGTGCCCGGAAAAGCCAAGGCGGAGTCCGATGACTGCCACAAGATCCAGGCATTAAGGGCCAGGCTGAAGCAGAAGTATGGTGATACCTTCTTCAGCGGAAAGCCTGTGTTTCCCCCACCGGTGCGTGGACCGTATGGCGAGGCCAAGATACGACTGAAGCAGGACCCCCGTGTGTACCGGCACCGGGAGTTTGCCCTGAGGGGCGAGAGGAAAGAGGCCATGGAGAAGATCCTCCGTGACTTCATCGAGAGAGGCTGGCTTGAGCCGTGCCACTCCGAGTGGGCCTCTCCGTGCTTCGTCGTCCCCAAGAAGGTGGCCGGTGAGTGGCGGCTCGTGGTCGACTACCGCGGCCTAAACGCCCAAACGCAGCATGACAGCTATACGCTGCCCCTCATTGAGGACATGTTGCAAAAACAACACCGGCGGAGGATCTTCACGGTGATTGACCTGAAACATGGTTATCATCAGATGCCTCTCGCCGAGGAGTCCCGTGCCTGCACAGCCATGAGCACCCCACTTGGACCTCTCCAGTGGAAGGTGATGCCCATGGGCGTTACCAACGGCAATGCGGCTTTTCAGCGGATGCTGGAGAACCTGCTTGAGCCGGTGCGTGACTGTGCGGACCCCTTCGTGGACGACGTGATCATCGCGTCCGGGGACCCCAGTATGAGCTACGAGGAGCTCCTGGAGGCACATGAAAGGGACGTCACTCGAGTGCTGGACCTCCTGGTTCGGCACAAACTCACGAGCAGCAGTGACAAGGCCACCATTGCGGTAAGCGAGGTGGTCTTCGCTGGCCACGTAGTCGGAAACGGGCAGCGAAAGCCCATACCTGGCAAGGTGGCTGCGATTGAGCACTGGGAAAAGCCCAAAACGGTCTCTGAGCTACGGGCGTATCTGGGGTTCTGCAATTACTACTCGGGGTATATCAAAATGTATGCCGAGTATGCAGCCCCCATGACGACCATGCTCAAGGGCAACCGAGAGGAGACCAAGAAGGGGTCCAAGAAGGCTCTGGTCTGGACAGCTGAGTCCGACCGTGCCTTTGAGGGGATGAAGCAGGCGCTGCTATCCGCAGTGGGTCTGCACCTCGTGGATCCCGACCGAGGGTTCGTCCTGCGCACCGACGCTTCCAACTACGCCGTTGGCGCTGTGTTGGAGCAATTGCTTGACGATGGGAGGCACGTGCCCGTGGCCTTCTGGAGCCGAGTCCTGGCGGAAGGCCAGAGACGGACGTGGACGCCCCGTGAAAAGGAGGCGTATGCCATCGTCATGGCTCTCAGGAAATGGGCTGGGTACATAGCTCTCCATCCCGTCACCGTCTGCACCGACCATCAGAGTCTGCAGTCGTGGCACAAGGAGCACGTGGACACCCCCTCTGGTCCCGCCTTCCGACGGGCAAGATGGCATGAGACCTTGGCCAAGTTCGATCTCACGGTTGTGTATATTCCTGGAAAGGATAACACCGTGGCGGACTGTCCCAGCAGGTGGGCCTATATCGCCAGCAAGGGCATGACGGACATCTCTGCCCATGGCGATGAGGCTGAGACCGCTGAAGCCAAGAGGATCATTGAAATGGAGCGCCTGATGGAGGAGGAGGGTGTGAAATGCTTCGTCGTCATGGCTGCGGATGCCCCCCTCGGAATGAGGATGGGCAGAGCGGTCAGAGTACTCGCCCCTGAGGGAGCTGAGTCTGACAAGCACCTCTTCCCTGAGTGTTGCCTCCAGGACGACTGGACCGACGACTACGCCAAGTCTGAGGCCTTTGCGGCCGAGTATAGAGCTGTGACCGACCCTGATGACGGGCAGAAGTGGCCAAAGGGGCTGACTGAGGAAGATGGCAAGCTCTACCGGAATGGTAAGCTGCTAGTACCAGAGTCCCGGGTGCTCGAGCTGTGTGAAGCTTGGCACCACCACATGCTGCACCCAGGGGTCAAGAAGCAAGCCCTTGACATGCAGCGCCGGTTCCAGATCGACCATATCAATCTCTACACCGCCATCAAGAAGGTCAGGAAGGGTTGCTCGGTCTGCCAGGCCTGCAATCCCGATAACCGGAACGTCAAGGGGGAAGCCCAATGGACCCCGGTTCCTGACCAGCCCATGGAGAGCGTGGCCATGGACGTCTTCTCCATGCCCGAAGTGCACATTGGCAAGGAGACCTTTGACTGTGTGGTTCTTTGTGTGGATCGCCACAGTGGCTATGTAGTAGCCGTTCCGGCACGCAAAAAGGGGTTGCTTGCCAAGGAAGTGGCAGTCATGATGATTCGTCATTGGCTGACCGTCTTTGACATCCCCCGCACCATTTGCAGTGACCGAGGGCCCCAGTTTACTGGTGGCTGGTTCAAGGCCATGTGTTCCCTAATGGGAATACGTCACGCCAAGAGCGTCGCCTATCTCAGCCGGTCTAACGGCCGAGCTGAAGTGGCTGGACGGCAGCTGTTTGAGAAGCTGCGCAAGATTCACATCACCAATCCACGTCGGAACTGGTTTGAGGAGATGTGGCCTGCTCTGAAGGCCCATCATGACACCCCCACCCCGGGTGGTTTGTCCCCTCACCAGATTCTGTTCGGCAGGGACGCCCTGGGTCGGGGACTTCCCTTGTCTGGTGATGGCATGGCTATGGACGCCAAGGAATTCTTCGCGCGGCAAGAGGCAACGGCGCGTGACATCCGCCAGCAGCTCGAGAAGGAGCATGCTGAGCGTCAGAAGTCCGCCCCGAGCTCAACAGCGCAGAAGTTCAGGGTGGGAGACCCGGTTTGGGTGATCAGACCCCGCCCTATGGGCACTCACCGCACCAAGACCTGGTTCACACCCGGAGAGGTGGTCCGCAGGATTGGTGAGGACACCCACCGCATCAAGGTGGGTCACGGACAGTTCCGGGAGCGCCACGAGAGTCAACTCCGTGTGCGGGAACCCGACCTCGGTGGCCAACATGTGTCCCTGAGCTATGCCGCACATGAGGCAGATTCGGACGACGACTATGCTGAGCAGGACGACTATACTGTCGAGAAGATCCTGGCTCAGCGTCCGAACGCCTCAGCACCCGGAGGCCTGGAGTTCAAGGTTCGTTGGCGAGGCTATGGGCCGTCCCACGACACCTGGGAACCCGTCTCCTCGTTCGTGCCGCGGGTCAATACTCCCTTCATGGAGTACATCCGCAAGCACAAGACCAAGATGCATGTCTCGGACTTGGCAGCACTCACCCGAGCGATTGCAGCCAGCGGTGCCTGATCAGCGCCCTGAGCTCTCCCCTGATGCGTTTTGAGCGCTTGTGAGGTCGACGGATCGTCCCTTACTTGCTTGCTCTCTTCCATCTTCCGGTGACCTGCCATCAGAGTGGCCATATACCCCCCCCTGCTGAATCCAGAGGAGGATGGCCCCTCTCTTCTTCTGTTCGTCACTCCCCCCCATGCTGAATCCTTGGGAAACCAGGTGGGGCGACTGACTTTCGAATTTTCTGAGCTCTCGGGGCCTTGAAGCCCATACGACGTTGCGCAACGGATGCCGCTGTCATCGGCATTGCGATTTTTGAGTGTGTGGTCTGGTCCCATGGCACTTGCGGGGTCCAGACCAGTCGACGTGTGTCAGCTGACTATATATGACCTGAACTCAGGCGTTTTCCTGTCCACCCTCCTGCATATGTCTTATCCTAACCGGGGCGTGCTTTGGCGCTCTGTCCAGAGTGTGTTTACGCGCCTTTTTACCCCGCTTATTGCTTGTCTTTCTGTTCCCCAGGATATGTGCATCTGTATGTCAGCCCATCACTGAAGTGTGGACTGTTTTTTCTTCCCCCCGACGGGATGCGAATCGACTACGAAGGCGCCCTGAGTCGCCGTTTACATGTTCTTACATAGGGTCCAGCTTGGACCAGTACCTAGGTACAGATTCTTCCGTTTGAGTGCCCGTGATACCGTGTGCCCTATTCGCTGTGATGTGGAGATCCTGATGGCGCCAGGCGGGAAGCCCAGTTGCCTGACTACACTCCCAGCGGTCCGCCACTGTCAGTCCCAGTGTGAGCCTGCCGACTCGCAGACGCACTTGCAGTCGGATGGGGAAGGTTTGCCTGGGAAACTGGTGGTTTGAGGAGTCGACGCCTCCGCCCACACTGCATGAGGACTCCCTCATGTATGGCCTTCGTGGTAATAGGGCGAGGGAAAAGACGGCCTTGACGCCCGATCCCTTAAGGAGGAGCTCGTTCGGCTGTACCACTCTGGACTCGCGTCGTGGATATGGACGTCGTGCGCCCGAGGAATGACCCGTGGGGACTCTCCCCCAGCCGGCGGGCCTTGAGAAGATTGGGGTAGCCTGATGGATCTTTGTGGTCGCTCTCGACCTGTGGGACCACCTCGGTCGTCGTGTGACGCCTATGTTGGCCGTGTATGCCACTGCCACTGTGGTAGTAACCGTCGCAGCCGGCACCCGGTGCGCCTGGTATGGGTTAACGGGTCCTTTGGATGCCGAACAATCGCCGCCAGGACCCGGGACTGGATACTTGATACTATACTTGCAGTTACTAACAGCTACAGCACCGTACCTGTCTTACTGTGAGATCTGGGCAGCCTAACCTGCGAATCAGCCTGAAGTGAGGATGTGACACCCCCCCCCTTCAGGAAACGGTCCTGGGTACCCACTGCCATGCGTGGGTGTTATCGAGCCCCCCCCAGGGTTTGCTCTAAGGAGGGGGGTGAAGCGGTACCCAGAACCCCATGGCTAGGGTAGGGCATACAACCGGTCTCCGGTCCACTCACCCCATGTACAGAAGGGAAGACCGGTCTCCGGTCCACTAACCCCATACGGAAGGGAGGACGCCCGTTGACGCCCGGTGCGAGCCCGGCGGGAGCGTGTTCCGTGCCGTAAAGCCCCGCATCGGCAACCGATGCGTCGCCAGCGGAGATTTATATATCAGAACATCAGGAATCAACAGGGTTTTATTTTCATATTGTTTCCGTCAATTTTTACGCTTCCGTTCTGATATTCATTGTTTTGACAGCTGGCGGTTAGTTCGCGACTTTAGCGTAACCGCCAGTTTAACTGTTATATACAGATATTTTAGCGCAAATCGTGACGAAGACTCTAAAGTCTTCAGGAATTGCATTGATGCATCCGCAATTTTGACATTGTACACTCGCAACCTTAATCCGAATTTTTCAGGATGTCGAAATCGGATTTTCGACTTCGACATCCCCGCACTTGATTTGACCTCTTCCGAGTGGACCTACGTGTTTCCCTATGCACGAATCAACTTTCCTTTTGTCTTGCCTTCCATTTGTCTTAGAGATATGGGCAAAACAAAGTTGATTTGTGAGGCCACTTGTGAGGGTCATATCTCGTGCCGCTTGCGAGGAATGACAATAAGGAAACGTGGGATGTATTCACAATACTCCCGACGTAATTTAGGAAGCATCATATGCCTTGCGTCTCCACACGTGCGCGCTAGTGTAATGGATCATGGTCAAGAGGGTAGAGTTTGCGTTATAACTCTTTGGGCATGGAAATACGTGCGTTAAGATAACTTTCGAGTGTAGCGCGCGAGTGTTGGTGTTGCATAGGAACTCTCCTTGAGTTCCTATGAGCGATTGACACAAAGTTATGCCCTTGGAGGGGCATGACATATCGTGGGGGGAGCTACCTTTTTGGGCAATATGTGGTATGGGCCATGTGTTGTATTGCGTGCCCATTTGGCGGCCTTGGCTAAGAGCGATACACCCACCAATGGACCTCATATTGCACGAGGCCCTTCCTTATACTCCCCACAATCAATTGCAAGCCTAACCTTCGTGGAGGAAAGCTTGTGTGGTGATCCCAAAGCGATGCGTTGGGAGCAAGGTGTGTGTTTTGCAATTTTCCATATTTTCATGTGCCCACTTGGGAAGTAGCGCTCGTAACTTTTCAAAGCGCCCCAAGTGGAGCACATATGTGGGATCGAAGGTCATTGGTGTCAAGTCATTGTGTTTAGAAGGATTGGTCGATTACTCAATCCAAGCCGAAGATATTATAATATATTTGTGCGCCTTTCAAGGCACTTTTGGGTGTTTTCTCGCCAATATTGCTGTTTTTTGCCCGTCATGATGTCAAGTGGCGACCATGTATCTCAACGTTGCGCTCCATTGACATCATGACCCAAGTATGTTCTGTAGGTACATACTTCGGTGCCCAACATATCTTGGACCCGGCGAATAAGTCTTCTTGGGCTTGGCATACTGTGGCCGCCATGTTGGCGATTTGGGACTATCCCAAATCATGGGCTCACTTGGCGACCCTGCCATTCCCAAAACCAGAGGAGTTGGGCGACGCCCAAAAGATATGTTGGACGCATATGACTTGATACCAATCCTATGGCACACTCCGGTCCAAGTCGGGCATGTGCCTCATTTGCCCCAACCATGAGTGTGCGCATTTTCGGCCATTTTGAGCAATTTTCCACAATCTTATGCCCGCCGTGCACTATGTTCAGCCCACCCGTGCACGCCGGACGCATGGACCAATGGACCATATATGACATGGGTGTTATGCATATTGGTCACCATGGTTCACACACCACGTGGGCGAAGCGGAGCAACCTTCGTTAAGGTGCTAGCCCAAAGTGAGTGTGGGCAATTTTGCCATTTTGGCATTTGTGGACCCAATTGGGATTGTCACCACGCCAAGTGGCATGGAGATCTTTGAGGGCCAAGTGCATGGGAGTCTCTATTGGACTCCCGGTGGATCGCGTATGGAATGGCGGATCCGATCTCCAAGCCGGCGTGGAGATATACGATTGGGAGCACCCCCAAATTTTGGCTCATTTTGAGTAGCCAAAATGACCCCCTTTTGGGACCCCAATTTCACCCCCCCATGTGGTCAATTGGCGGCCCCATATCTCTATGCCCACAAAGAGCCCGGACCTAATTCTAAGTTGTACACTCAGACTGAGGTCCTGCCTCCTACCCTGTGAGCCATTGGCCTTGCCCTGGCCGGGCGAGCCACGCGTGAGAATGGTGCCAATTTTGGTGTTTTTGGCATCATGACTCCACTTGACGAACCCGTGGTGCCCTGATGCCGGGACCTCAGAGGGAACCAGGCTGGGTGAGGGCTCCAGGGAGTTCGTACTCGAACGGCATAGGGTCAGTTGCCTTATCCCTACCTCTGGCGGGTCCGGACGAGGGGTCAATTTTGGAGATTTTTGAGCTAATTTCAGTTTGGGCTGAAACAGCCCATTTTCAGCTACCAACTCCTAGGGGATAATGGCGGAGCCATATCTCTGGCTCAGGGGGGAGTTGGGACCTGCCGTGAAGGGAGCATAGGGAGCCACTGTCTGTTGGCCTTGGAGCCCCTTGGTTCCCAGGAACTCGCCTGTGGCTGGGCGGGACACCTCCCCTATTGGCAGGGTTTCAGGGTCCAGACTGAGCAGGGCATGGGTTGTGTTTGAGCCCCCGCCCCCACCAGCCACTGAGAGGGTCGGACCTGGGATTGGGATACAAGTTGGGACTGAGTGTCTATTGTCCTGTGATGCCCTTACCCCAGTCCAGTCTTAACCCCATGTGTCCATATCCTGATGTGTTGCTGTACATACTTTCGTTCCCTTGTTGCAGAGTGGCAAGGATCCTGAAACGCTTTGTCACATGACATGAGCGCATTGATGCCCCTGTGAGCGTAGTGCTTTGCCTGCCTGCTCACTTGCGCGTGTCCACCGCAGCGTCCCGTGGCCAGGCCCCCCACGGGAACGCGTCAATACTGAAGGCAGAGCCTATGAATTTATCTATGTTTTCTCATGAATTCTTAGCTATCCTAGTGGTATGCACCCTAGGGGGCTGGGGCACCTCTTTTTGAGAGGTCCTGGGTTCAATACCCAGTCAGCCTAGCTGAGTAGGAATATCCCATGTGACATGGCAGTGACCTCAGCGCCACAAGCCATGCCACCTCAGCATCTATGGGACCCAAAAACAAACAGTGCACATCTCAAGATGGCACTTTGGAACAGTGTGAGCCCTTGGGGCAGTTTTTCAATCAGTTTTTCACAAACATGTAAAATGTTTCATCCTGAGTTGCAATGTATGTCAATTGCTGTGGTCTATTGTTGATAGTTGTCTTTATCTAACTCTTTGTGACTGCAGCCCTTCATGCTTTGATCCTGTTTATCTTGTACTTGCTTATCTCTGGCTTGGGTTATCCTGGATTGGTTGTATTTCAACAATAAAACATTTTCCTCATCAAAAACAAGCAGCAGGAACCCTACACCAGCAGCAAGCAGCAGGAGACGCACAACAAAAACACAGTGCTGAAAACACTATAAAACTTTCTCAAGACCTTAACGTTGGCGTCGAAGGTCTCACCCACACTGAACCGGATGAGCTCGCGGTCCTTGCGGTCGGCGATGGCCAGCACCTCATCATTCTTCATGGTGCTGACCAATGCTGCAAAAGGGATACATGCAGTCAACTGTGCCAACGACAAGAGGCGCGCCCCCAAACCCCACTGCAGGCTCGTGTCACCTAACCCAAACAACACCCAAACCCGCTTCTATACATATATGGGCCCGTTATGGGCCATTGCTAAGACTTTAAAGACGAGAGGCGCGCTCCCAAACCCTACTCCAAACGCATGTCACCCAACCCAAACAACACCAAATCCCACTTCTAAACATATATGGGCCCGTAATGGGCCATTGCTAAGACCTCGACGACAAGAGGCGCGCTCCCAAAGGCCACTCCAAGCGTGTGTCACCTAACCCAAACAACACCAAAACCCGCTTCTATACATATATGGGCCCGTAATGGGCCATTGCTAGGACCTCAAAGACGAGAGGCGCACTCCCAAACCCCACTCCAAGCTCATGTCACCGAACCCAAACAACAGCCAAACCCACTTCTAAACATATATGGGCCCGTAATGGGCCATTGCTAAGACCTCGACGACAAGAGGCGCGCTCCCAAACGCCACTCCAAGCTCGTGTCACCTAACCCAAACAACACCAAAACCCGCTTCTATAAATATATGGGGCCGTAATGGGCCATTGTCATGGCACGGCAAAGAGGATGGGAAAGGCACATATCTGACTCCTTACGTTTCTCTGCTTCCTCACGGTCCTTGGCTTCCCGTCGCTCCTTCATCTTCCGAAGGAGCTCCTCCGCAACCTTTCTCCCTAAACAAACCAACCAACAAATGTACAATGTGCGGGAGAAAAAAGGGTCAAACAAGAAAAATGCACAATTAACACAAAAAGGACAAGCAAACAAGTGACACCACCACGGGGATACCTCGCTCGCTTGGTGGCGCACCCACCGCCCTGGTCTTCGGTGCACCCTCGGCGCGTGGCTCCGGCGAACGGCGTCTCTCCTCACAGTCCTTCTTCCTCTGCTCCATTGTTCTGCACTGAACGGCGCCTTTTGTGGCTGGCGGGGCCGGACCTCTGCTCCATTGTTGCTGCAAACAAGGGTTGACGGTGAACGAACGGAACCACGTAACACGTGCCATGGTGCAAAGGTGCGTAGCGGTGCATACCACCTTCCGCCTCGGTTCGTGGTTGCGGGGAGTGCTTTGGCGTGCCCGGTGGAGTTGAACTTGGACTTGCAGTGCCAACATTGTCAGCCAAGTGCTCATTCTCAATGCCTTTTGCCATTGCGCGTATGGGTCGTCGGATTGAGGTTCTTCGCGCCATGCCAAGTTCCATGGGTCTTCGGCTTCGTCTATCTTTATTCCTTCTTGCGCTTCTTCGTCCTTCTTCTTTTCGTTGCGCTTGGTGTTGAAGTTGGTGGCGTTGTTGTTTGTCAAGGCCGTCATACCAATTGATATGCCACGGCTGGGGCCCGTCAAAGGCGATCCCGTCCTCTTCTACAACACAAAGAATAGGTAGGATGCATGCGCAAGCACGCATTTTGCATGAAAATGACGTGAAACGCACAACCAAATCGAAATGTTTGCAACCACATACCATCCGGGTGGGCCCACCAATATCCCGTTGGAGTCCCCGCGTCCTTCTTGTACGCCTCCTTCGGCAACTTGATTTCCGGCTCCCTCCAAACTTTTCCCTTCTATGGAGCCGTAAATCCACCGTGGCGCAACATATGAGGGTCGTGGGGCGGCGATGGGGGTACTTGGGTGGGTGCGCTGATTGGGTGGGGACCTGGAGCCTGGTCTGCGTCCTCGGGGTCCTTCCAGTGCCAAGCAGCAGTGGCAGTGGCTTTGGCAGACATAGTTTTGCGAACTGAAGAGCTACAGAGCGCCAGGAAACGCACATCCCTTAATCTGGCACGCGATGCATCTGTTCCCCTGTCAGAAATGTACTGTGATAAAACAAAAAGGTTTTCAGTTCTGTCAAAATTTGACGGTGGATGCGCGTGCGCAATGTGGGCACATCCTTTAGTCCTATGCGTAGTCCTAAGCCGTAGTCCTGCATAGCCATTCCCCCTGGATCGCTCCACTGATCACAGCGATCTATGCCATCGACGGGCGATCGCTGCTACTAGTGGAGCGATCGCTGCCCTCATTGGAGCGATCTGACAATTGTTCCCAGAGGGATTCGAACCTTAAGTTGTAAAATCGCAGCGCGGACGGTGACGCCCTTCAGCGCCGGCGCCTCATCGACTGTCTAGTCATCCCAAAAATACCCCCACCCAGCGGTTCCGCCGGGAGCCCCACCCAGCGCTTCATCATGATTCACCCCCTCCAGGTGGAGGCCTTGCCGTCTTATCAGGGCCGGCACTGATTGTTCTTGTTGTTTTCCCATTCCCCTGTGAGTTGTGGAGGCTGGGTGCCATGTATGTTGTGAGTCCTTGAAGATCTTAGTGCAATACATCTGGCCCAACAACATTTTCAATCATTTCCAAGTGGTTTGCATCCATACGCAATTTGGCTGCTGTCCATACCTTGATAGCGCTTGAATTTCCGCAACGGGATAGAGCAACATAAACTTGGCAATGTGAAAATGGCAGGGTTGCTAATAATAGACCCGTGTTTGAAAATGTTTGACCTTTGCTTTTGTTAACGGTCATGCAGAAGGCCAACGTTTACTAGAAACTAGCGGCGAATGAATTTGATAGGGAGATAGTCATCATCGGATACCGTGAGATTGATTCGAGGTATGCAAACTGAGTTCCCTTTGTGCGGTCTTGTGAGCACCGTTGCTTGGATTGTGTAGTGAAGACAGGAAGTAACGCTTAGTTGGGTGCCGTTCATAAGGCCAGCAGCATGATTCAAGTTGCGGATGAGGATGATTGGTGCGCCAAGCTTGATATTTAGACGATGTTGTGGCATACATGATGGGAGCAGCGTGTTGAGGAACTCATTTGAGTAAATGTTCGATTGGGCTTGGGACTCTTCACCAAAATAATCTGCTGACTCATAAACATGTAGAGCACTGGGCAATGATTGAAGATATTCTCGTTACCCAATGCTTTTCTTGTTTGTTTGAGTAGTAGAAAACCACAATGCTTTTCATAATACTAAAGGCAGAGTCTCCAAGTAGTCAGTCAATGATGATCACCAAAACACCAGATCAAATCAAAGTCACAATAGTCTCCTTCGAAATTAAAGCATAAGTCGCAATTTAAAAGAGGGGCTGCAGTGGAACAATGCACGCTTGAATACAAAGCTTGAATCTTTTATAAACAAAGCATATGATTTTAGTGTGAAAGCTGGCAGCCATCTGGCCAAGTAGAGAGTGATAAGCACTTGATGTGCACTTTTTTGGGTATAATGGAGTTGGTTCGGAATGTGGGGCAAGTAGATTGGGCTAGACACAGGATATGGCTTGGCCACCCTCGCCAAGCAACTGAATTCAGAAACAGTTACAGAATAGGTCCACAATAAGTAGATGAAACTTTCGAGTATCTAGGTCTCGAGGTGGGAGACCACTAGGCTTAACCTTTATGGAAAAAGGCATGATTAGAAGTGCCTACTTTATTTCAGTATATACCTCCATGAGGGAAGGTACCTCCACTCCATTGAGTGGTAGTGGTGAACTTCATGGCGGGCTAGGGTTATTACACTAGTTTCTTTGAAAAATGTACTTCACGCTTCAGTGTGGCCGCTTATGTTGTAGCATGAGAGTGAATAGCGTAAGAAGCACGAAAGGCGATGGGCAGGGAACGGGAGGACAGGGTGAAGTGTTTGATGCCTGCACATGTCAAACTGTTTCCCAGCCTATGACCGGTTACTGAGGAGTCTTCTTGCCTCGCGCTTTCTGCTTGCTCAAAAGAATAACGAAAGTGACATTATGTTAGTCTTCAATACTTCCCAGAGAATAGGGGTGGCTTGGCCTAGAACAAGTACGCCACAAAAGACGCGGTTCATGACTTTTTCTTACCCCCCCGTGGAGTACTACCCTGCGTGCGCACAGTGATGCATTTTTTCCATAGTGCGCGCAAATTTTCAAAAATATGACCTTTATAGCGCGCCTGTTGCGCGCGCTCTACCGCGCTATATTGTCCCGTTTTTCAAATTTTTCAAAACCGGAAAATGTTTCAAAACCATGCTTTTTCCAGTGTCTTGCGTTTCTCAAAAACCCCTTGCTTTTCAAAAACATTCCCTGTTGCTCATCCAACCCAAGACACATGCAAAAACACTGTCTGAAAGGTCTGAAAAGTGTGCAACAGTACAGGTCCTCACGGGCACAGACAGTGTAGTGCGCGCAACATATTTACAGCGCGCGCTATGAGCCTTACGGATCGCGCTATACCAGGTATAGCGCGCGCTGTCATTCAGTGATCTCCTTAATGGTTTGGACCACCACTTCGGCCTCCCACTCCTTCTCCCCTTCGGGTCTGTGGTCTTCTGCCCCAGTGGCAGCTGGGGCTTCATCCCCTTCTTCTTGTGGGCTTGGGTCGCCTTCTGGGGTTGCTCCTTCTGGTGCCTCTTCTTCTTTCGGGGCTGCTCCTTCTCCTTCTTGTCGCGCGGCCGCTGGTGCCTCTTCTTCTTGTGGTGGGGCTGGTGCGTTGTCTTCTTGTGCTGCTGCTGCTGCTTGGGCTGGTGCCTCTTCTTCATGTGCAGCAGCTGCTGGTGCTTCTGCTGGTGCTGCACCTTCGGCAGGTCCCTTGTCTTCTTGTGGGGGGGCTGGTGGCTGGGCTGGTGGGTCTCCTTGGGGCTTCTTCTTCTTTGGGGTTGGTGGCTTGGACGGGGACATCCTCGTGGTCTTTGGGTCGGGGCAGAGGTCCACAATTTCATCGGCCTGGTACGTCTCCCACTACGACTGCCACTTGTCCAACTCCTCATACGCTTTGCTTTTGGCGGAGCACACCTGGCAGCTCGGCATGAAGTCGGACCAGTCGTCCTATTCCTCCTTTTCCTCCCCTTGTTGGCTGGAGCTCCACTGATTGTTGGGGATGATGACGGCCACGGGGTCCTGAGAGGCCCTCCTGGCGCCTGCTGGCTTGACTTCGGCTCCCTCCACAATCATCTGACTGTGACGCCATCTGTGTGCACGGCAACCTGTAAATGCTGCCTACTTGCAAGCTGTTTCCATTCTGTGGCGAAACTAGCATAGGAGGGGAGAGAAAAAAGGTGTGTGGGGACCTTACTTCTCGTCCAAGTAATCAAATCTTTGTACCTGAGTAAAATAGCGCGCGCAACATGGGGACGTAGCGCGCGCAGAAGTCAGCGAAGCGCGTGCTATGAGCGGAAGTGCGCGCAATGTCACATGCAAAGCGCGCGCAATAATACCTTCTTCTTGTAATCTTCAAGAGCAGGACCAAGTCCACGACCGACAGGGGTGTGACGGCGTTGGCAGCCTCGGTCCTGCGACGCTTCTTCTCTGCTTCAGACACGGGGACCCTTTTTTCCAACCTGGCCCACAAAGACCGTTGGACGGCAGACCCTGAGCAAAAAAACTCAACTAGGTCCGCCAAAAGGTCCTCGTTCTTCCACAGGGACCACCCATAGTGGGGGCCCAAAATGTTTGTAATCTTCCCTGACATTGACAGCGTCACATGCGGTGCCTGAAGCTTCTGAAACTTTAGAACAATAGGCGTTTTTGCCCTGCTTATTAGGACATGGGGTTACAAACCCAAGACCCCGAGCCATAGCGCGCGCTATGCTGCGCGCTATAGTTTTGTAGTGCGCACTGAGCCATAGCGCGGCAATACCCTGTAGCGCGCACGCAGGGTGTAGCTAGCTGATCAATGGGATGCGCTATTCTAGGGCGTGGTGCGGAACCCCCCCGGATTTTGGGGGTTATGAATATGGCTAGAACCCGGACTTTCACATGTTACATGGGTGCACTATGATGCAACAATGTGCCTTCCATGTCTCGTTTGCTCGGTATTGCCTGTTTTGCACTTTTTGAGATTTGGTCTTTTTGTGCTCTAACTAGTTAGAGCGGGGTTAGAGCACTAGTTATCGCGGGGGTTATCGCGCGATAACCAAGTTATCGCGCTAGTTATCGCGCGAAAACTCCCCTGCCAGTAGAAAATTTTGCATACTGGGTTGGGGGGGGACAAGTGTCGCCGTTGAAAAAGGTTTACACCTCTTGGGGGAACTTTTCTTCCGCCCTCTTCCCGGCACACACCTTCTTGTAGCGCACCCCATAATGGTCTTGGTATGTGGTTGGTTTCACACAAATCCTCCATATATGGAAATTCCAATGGCCATGCACCCCTTTCTTAGCAATGCCACTTTCTAGCCTCATGCTCACCCCCTTTCTACGTCAGTGCCCCCCCTTACTGATTCACTATCCCCCGGACTGAGTGAGAACCCCCCCCCCTTGCCGACCCCCTCACTCAAGCGGGATGCCCCCTTCTTGAGCACCTTACCGAGTCTGGTACCACACATCCAAAAGACATGGCAAACGAGCTACTCGGGCTGCAGTCTAGTTGGTACAACGCCTCGTTCGCTCTGCAATCCAGCAAAGGTTCTCCTTTTCCCACCTTTGAGCGCCACAAGGGGAAAATAACTACAAGGGTGTTGGTTTTTACAACGCGGGTCATACCACGCTTCGTACCACCCAGCGCACATGGTCTGCAAGTGGATAAGGGAGGATAGGGGCTTCAGGACGGCAGTCGGGCCGGCGGGGGCTGCGCCCCTCGCACCGGCCCTCCAGCCGTGCTAAGAGTTTTTTGGTTTGTTTTGGTTTGCTAATCACTGCTGGTGAAGTGCAAGACTGCTGTCCTGCCCGTGTTGATTGATGCGCTCAGTGGTGCTGGTGCTCAGGCGCACGCGCGACCTGCGGCGCTGGCCAGAACCCGCCGCTTCCGGAATCGCCTCTTCAAAAGTGGGATCACGAAGTGAACTTCTGTATATGTTGGTGTTTCAATCTTTTTTCAACGGAAATGTTACTTTTATTCAAGTTTTGAATTTCTGACACCGAAAAACCCAACTTCTGGAGTGCTGAGTTTCCAGCCGTCCTGAATTTTGCCTGTTTGTTGCTGATCTTTGGTGGTCTTCATGGAACATAGCAGAGGATGTGTTGTATGCCCGCAGTGCGTGCTGCGGTGGTCCGAACGGTGAAGTAGGCACGATTTCCCTTGAGTCCTGTGTGAAAGCCAAAGTGTGCTAGTGAACGCTACTCTGCATACACTGGCAGGTTTTGTCTGGCATCCCCTGTGTGCGGGCTCTGCCTTTGATACACTGAAGATCCAGTGCTCGTGTGCCTGCATTGTATTTGAACAGTCGTGGCACATGGCTTCTTCAAGCACCACCCGTGCATGCAATTTTTCAACCGGACCTGGAAGGTCCGGTTCCAATATTCTACAGGTATACTGGAGATTATATACATAGGTTTATATAAGGTTCATATAAAGCATTTTCCCACCATGGGATGCCGGCTAGTGTGCCCATGGAGTGGGCTTGCACTTCAATCTGTCGCAACATTCTCCAAATTTCTGGTCAAGTGTGTGCGCTTGGTGCACTTCCGCTTGAGGGAGGTACTGCTTTTGCCACCACAAGGCATACATACCCGAAAAGCTCCGCTGCAACAACTTAATGAGCATGAAGCCAATATACCATTGCTAGTTTCCCTACCAAAGTGCCATATAATGATTTCCACTACTTTTTGTTGCCTTGCCCGATTCCGCCAAAGAATGGGGCTAGTTGTGAGGTCCATTTTCCCCTCCTTGCTGCCCTTTTCAAGCAACCGCTTTCCTCGGGGGATGGAACTTGCCTCACCTCGTAACTCCCGTCAAAGCTCTTAGAGCTCTCCAATGGCAAGGTGTTTCGACTTGCTACCTTCCACCCACTACTCTAGGAGCCACCCGACCCGACCCGGCCTCTTGCTGACGGCGTTCCCAACCCTGCAAGCGCACGGGTCGTAACAACCAAAAGGCTCTATTGCTGCACACGGTCCACGTCGTCAGGTAGACTTGGTACAAAGGATAGGAGACAAAGCAACAAATCCAATGCCACAAATATTTTCTGTAGACAGTGTATGGCAGCAACGGAGGTTCTTACTTACTTTGGCTGTGTCCTTGACGTGCTTTGTGTGTCGTGTCCTTTGTGTTCTGGCGTGTGTGTACTCTTTGTGTTCGTTGTTTACCCATCTTGTTACCCATCTGATTCACTTGTCACTTCATTTTGCATTTCCAGGATGTCACGTCGTACAAACCATGCACTTGCCTCCGGTGATGTCACATCGAAAATTTCCTCTTGCCACATCTCAATGGGTGGTCGGGGTATACCCCTATAATGCACATGTGCATCGAATCTGTATTTGATGTACATCCATTTCGCCTCAGGGGTCATAGCATCAAATTGGACGGCGTCCCAACGACCTAACACTAGTGATTTCCAGGGGGCAATTTCAGTATCCCACCAATGGTGGACAGTTTGTGTGTGCTCCTGGGCCACTGATGGTCCAACAGGGACATGTGCAAGTGCTGTGGCGGAGTCTTCATGGTTACTCAGTGATGCACTGTGTGGGTCACCTTCCATCTGTTGGGTGTCGTCGTTTGGGGTTAGTGTGTTTTCCACGGGTTGCGGTGGTGGTGTTGTGCGTGGTGTGTTTGGATGTGTGGATGGTGGGGTGGGTTGTGTTTTTGGGCGTTTTGGGCGCTGTGATGGTGCATGTGTGGTCGGTAGCTGTCGTAGTGCAGGTGTCTGTGATTGGGTCGGTGTCAGTTTTGGGTTCAGTGGTCGCCGAGTTGTGTTTGTCTGTTTTTGCACGTGTTTCGGTGGTCGTGGCGTCACTGTCGTTGCCTGTCCGGACGGTTTTGGTATTGGCTGTGACTGCGGCTCTGTAGTTAGGCGTATGTACACAGGGTTGGTCAGCGTTGGTGGAGACAACACGGACGGATCTTGGATAGTATGCAGAAATACAGGCGGCTGTGCAGGGCCGCTGTAACCTGGCTGGAAGGGCATCCGAGGGGCCTGTATGGGCTGGGTTTTTTCGTGTGACCTGTCCCTCGGACGGCGTAGGACCTCTCGTAGGGTGTCCTGGATTCCCCATTTTCGGCAGCAACATACCAGTGGGTTTTTCCACCATTGGTATGCCATGCCGGTGGGTAAGGTTTCATATTCAATGATTTCACAAGCAGAGACAAATTCTCATGGACAGCATACGTGTTCAACCTGAAATGCTGTGACTGCTTTACACTGTTTGGTATTGTGGACTGTAGCATTTTGGGGGCATTCAGTGCCCATACATCCAACCAATTGGACAGTGGAGGCGGCGCCTTCGCACCACTGTTACGGAGGGAAGACTTCCAGGCAAGTGGGCTCCATACTTCCTCTCGCACCGACAAGCGACTGGTTAGGAAGTTGATCGTGGATCCTGCCTGTTCATACTGTACACCAGGTTTGTATATGGCCTCTAGATGTTTGATCAGTTTGTCTGTAACCATTGTCTGTAACACCCGTGGATCTTTCTGGACCAAGGGTAGGCAGTTTCGTTTGTATTGGGCACAGGACTCGCCTCTTCTTTTTATACGTACCAATCGCCGGAATGCACGTGTGTTATGAAACACACGGGCGCTCCATTCGGGTGAAATCAGGAACAGGAAGTTATCTCTATACCGTAAGGAAGGCAGTGCTCTACAAATGGGCGACGGGCGTTTTGCCTCACGCCACATGCAATAAATGGACACCAGTTGTGCGCTTAGGCTTCCGCCCTGCGGCACACCGGTGAGCTGTGCAAAGATGCTGCTGCATTAATTAATGCATTTGTGAGCAGCTGTTCTTGTGCACCGTTTCTCGCCGTGCTTGCCAGCTGGCCCCCACAAACATGCAGTCAATTGTCAGGCTGAACTTGACATAGGAAAGGACATCTTTTGCGGTAAACACCTGAAAAAATTCCCGCGACTTGAACCCGATGCAATCACGTTTTCTGTTGCCATCCTTTGACACCGAGAACAGCACTCCATTTCTGTGGTTTCCCTCGGACGTGATTGTATCTAGGCAAAAGGTGAGTGCTGTGAGGACGGCTTCTTTGGGAATGGACATAAACATTTCTTTTAGGTCTACTGTAGAAATCAATCGAAATACAGATCCAGAATTTGGCAGCACCGGTTTTCATTAAAAATACAGAAAAAAATTTACAGGAATTGAAATTCTGCCAATTAAAAAGTACAGAAATCCGATTTACAGAAAAGCTGTTCGGCGCTGCTGCCGGCACGGCTCCTGCCTGGATAAACCCAGGTATTATACAAATGATTTGCGCGCACCCTGCTGAGAGGGAGTACCCTAGCGGCCAACGCGCATGGGTACGACTTGGCAACCATTTGTTCGATTCCTGGCACTTGCACGGGAAGGAGGGCTGTTATGCAATTTTTTTTTCCATTTTCAGCAGCTATCAGCGTGCGCAGCGGCCTAAGCAATCGCTGAGCACAGCGCAAGGGTATTAAAAATACATCCTGCGATGATGTCCAGCATTAGAAGATAAGGAAAACATCCAAGCAGTCCGGGCTACATTATTAAAAAATAAGGGAAAGGAAAAGAGGAAAGGCTTCTCAACGGAGTTATTATTCTCTATTTCGATTGATTTCTACACTAACTCCAGCTAGAAACCTTCAATTGGTTGCGTGATTTTGCGGATCCATTATTTTTATTATATAATATATGTAATATATAATATATTATAATGGAAGCATGTCGTTCATGGAAAGTATTTCCATGCTGTTCAGTGTCGCTGCCGCCTGGCGCCACAGCATGCTCCGGACGCGTCCCATTCGTTTGTTCGCGCTTCGGTATGGGTGTTTAGCATGCGTGACCACTTCACGCAGCTTGAACTGGTCCATATATACGTCGGATTTGAACTTCTGTAAATCGTAGCAACCGGGCACCGGATATGTACACGTCCCGCCATTATCTGAGCGTTTCTCGCCTGGGGAATTTAACTTGGCGACCTCCTGGACAAAAGAATCCTGAGATGTGGAGAGGAGGGCACGCGTAGAGCCCAAGCATTGGTTCCACATGGCCTGGAAGTCACTAGACAGTCCACGGTCATCGGTGCGCATTTCCCGTAACCATTGTGCCATTTGTGTGCTGTACAGCGGGTTAGCCTGCCACTGTGCCGTCTGGCGACGTGTGGGGCTCGTAAACGCGTGTGTTGCACAATGCAGTAGGTGTGTGTACAGTACGAACTGTGCTGCAACCTGTGTGTGTGCCCTGAAGATTTCAGATTTGCGTCGGTCGGACAGGAAGCATTCAATCCACAGGCATGCAGTCAGTACCTCACATGCTACCCATGGGCAATGGTTTGCCTTATCATAAATTCCTGCTCTGAAGTTTGAATCGCGTAACGCCCTAGACGCTCGCTGCAGTGACTTCGTTTGTACACGTGTGTCAGTGTGCTGCATCTGGCTGATCACTTGATCCGCACACGTATCCGCAATGTTGTTTACACACTGGGATATGGTGGCCTGTGGTATACCGAATTCACTCAGGGGTTCCATTACCCGGTGTAGTCTGTGGTACACCTGGTCGGACATGTTCTCCCACGTCGGTACGCTGGCATTTTTCATGTTTTGGTTTCATGCTGTAACATCTGGTAGTACATCACTGAGTGTGGGCACAGCCTGTCTAAAATCACGTATGTACACGTGACCCCGTGCTCTTGGCAATGCAGGGTCACGCCGTGCACACTGGCATGTGGACGCCGCCGTGGTAATAATTTCAGAGGTGCTACACCTATATGGCGGGCTACATAGGATCTGTCCCACTGTGGGTGGGCGGGTAGACACAACTTGCACCGCAAACTGCAAGTATTCGCGCAGCGGGGCAGGAATTGGTAGCGTGGGGATCTGGGCGCTGCATGTGTCGCGTACCTGCGTCTTCCCCTCACGCGTCAAGAGTGGTAGAGAGATGGGCAGTGAATACGGCAGTTTCAGCTTAAAACGTTGCCGGAGTTTGCCGTCAGCTTTTTGAAAAAAGTTTCTAAAATCAGTGGGGGGCAGGATGTCACGGGCGACTGTCAGCAGGTGCAGGTATTCCGTCAGAGGTATGTCTATGCGCCGGGATATCAGCAGGCTATGTATGTGTTGCTGTATGCATCTGGTGGTTGTTTCTCGTGACACCGGTTTCCACGCGGACCGCCGTAGGACCCACTGCCATGGTTTCAGTTTAGCGTCCTTGGGCTTGATCGCGTTTAGTAGGTTTGATACTCTGAAACGGCGCATCCACCACATTTCAGCACGGTCGGCTTCACGCGGGGAGACACTTTGCAGTGGTGTGATTACGAAATGTTCCGGGCCATGGCGGTGCATGTACATGTTTGTACACATTTCGGGGAGCCAGGTGGCTTTTTGTATTTTGTAGTATGGATTCAATGTTTTGGTAATTGAGTGCACACCGTATGTGTTCCATACCTCGTTTGTGTAGTGTGCGCGCATTGCATTTGGCGCCCGTCTGGCCGATATAGCACAGCTCGCTGGTGGTGGACCAGAGAATGTATATCCATGTGCCCTCTCGGTGTACTAATACATCAGGGCGCACTTTTCGCATCTGGTGGATTTTCCTGACCCATGAATATGGGGAAAGGTGCAAATTCCTGTTCACCTCGTCCCATGATTGAGCCACCTTTGACCAATTGCGATTGGGTCGTGACCACCATTTGGGTCGCAGGTTTTTTTGGACTTTACACTGTGGGTTCAGGGCTGACCCACGTATTCGGGCTTGGCTTGCTGCGAAGGCTACAAACGCCTTACCCTGTGCAGGTGCGGGTGTGTACAGGGGGGTGGTGTCATTTGACAACAATTTTGCATTGACCTGTTTTAAGTGTTGTCCCAGTGTTGCAACCATGTTTGTTGCGCTCAGTGGTCTGTGAGCGCGCATTTCGCACGACTCGTACACCCAAAATTGGACCATGCTGTCGTCCTCAGGCATATCCAGCCTGGCTGTTCGGTTTGCTGTTGAAATGCCGAAAGGGGAGGAAAGGGGTGCCAGAGTGCCTGCAGTGGCACAGACCAGCTCGCGCAGCGCCTTGTGTGCCTGGGTGCACGACGTGGGCAGCAGAAGAATGCCCCGTACAGAGCGTGTGCGTGCAGCTAACGCGCAGAAATCAGATACAGCATATGCAGTGGCGCTATGGTCGAACCGTGCATTGGTGTTTTGTGGTGGTGCCAGCTTGGGTGCAGTGGAGACGATGGAACACAATGTTGTGTCCTGTAGCAGTGGCGTGACCAGCCATGTGGTATGATCTTGACGTGCTGTAAGTAGGGCTGTGTGTGCAACGGCCCCGGTCCATTTTTGTGCAACATCACCTGGGGATGCAGTGAAGTAGTTGCAGGCCGTCGACATAGCATCAGTATGCAGCTGGCCTGAGAAGCCACAGTGTGAAAGTGTGTCAAACCAGGAATCGGGTAGGGGGAAGGAGAAGGATGTGTGATACAATTTTGCAGACAGTGACGCATAAGCGCATTCAACGAACTGTTCAATGTCACTCAAACTCACTTCGGTCCATGTGAGGATCGCCTCCATGTGGCACCAGTGTTCCCATAGTCGTCTGAACATGACACTCCTCGTCAGGCTCCGTTGTAGCTGGATGTAGGCTGGTTTCCCACTGTCGGCAATCGGGAGTTTGCTGTGTATTGGCCACGCTGGGTACACCGGGTACAAGGGGAAACAGTCCCTCTCAGCACGCATTTGTAAAGACCGTTGCAGCGCTTCAGCGATTTCTTGTCGTTCAGCGAGGGCAATCTGGTAGTGTTTCATGGTTTTTGACCGGAACCACTGCTCGATAACCGGCTCGCCACTTTGGTCCTGCTGCAACGCACGTATCACCAGCTTGCATTCGTAGGCTACTGTAGCTCTGTGGTCCCACAGTGGCAATCTTGTGAGGCTCGCATTTGACCTGCAGATTCGCTGGAGCTCCCAGCACTGTCTTTCGAGTTGCTATTTTCGGTCGGCGTTCGCAGCATTGTATGCCTTGTGTAGTTCTGACGCAATGAGGTTGGCATCCTCGGGCGTGCCGTAGATTAGGTTGTGAGCAGTCCAGCCAGATGTGCTATTACGGGTATACCTTGTGAAATACATGTTGCAACGGCCCATGTCACGTTTCTTCGTCTTGGTGACCGTGGCGGGTGTCGTAGACCACGTTCCTCGTGTTCCGGTTCCAACGTAGTAGACGATGTCTTTTTGTGGGCGTTCAACCCAGTTGGTGAGGACCGCCTTTGCAGTGTCATTCAGGACGTCGTCCAAAACGTCGTTCTTGTCGTAGCTCTCGATAAGGTCCTCGTCATCTTCCTTCATTCCCTCGGCATCGCGTTCGGCTTCTTCCCCGGGCTTCCGCTTGCGGTTTTCGCTTCTGGACGTCTTGCTCTTCGCTTGTCCCGTTAGCGCACCCAAAATCTGGTCCAACTTGGAATCCTGGTTGTCAAGGCGGTCGGACAACTTGTCGATACGTTTATTGGTTTCCATAATGTCTTTCTTCCATGGCTCCTCGGATGTGGCGGGCGCCCGTGGTTCCTGGTGTCCAGAAATGTACGTTGCACCGGTGTGGCCCGCACTAGCTCCTTCGTTAAAGAACTCCACCGTGCCTTGTGTGCCTTCGTGTTTGATGTGCGTGAGGACGTCCTTGGCAGCAGTCATGGCGGATGAGGCACTAAATAGAAATCGCGCACCAGAAGGTATAGCAGTGACAGCAGCGATACATGGGGCAATGGTGTGCAGGTATGTTAGTTCCGCCGTGGTTGGGGTTCGCTTCCAGCCAGAGACATCCGCGTGCGGTCCACTGGGCCTCGGTGTCTCGTTCGTGGAGTATGAAAATGCCGCAGACGCTGGCGCAGCTTGTGTGAATGTCGACGCAACTGCACTCGCAGACGAGTTAACGCTCACGGTAGAAGGTGTGGAGATCGTAGAGGACGAATCGCCGTTTTTTGCCGTTCGCTCCTTGTGCCTGGAGTGTGCCTTTTGGCATGCTGCTTGTGCTTCTGGGTTGTCCTCTTCGGGGCACAATCTCTTTGTATGGCCGGTGCGCCCGCAGTTCCAGCATCGTACCTTCTTCCAGCGTTCCAAGTCTTCGGCACTTGATTTACCTTGCATATTCGTGAGGATTTGTTGTTTTATCTCCTTGGTCAAGAGCTCCGGGTGAAGTGTGGTGCATTCGTCTGATGAGTGCAGGCACCACCCGTGGACTGAACAGAGCTTGGACACTTGAGAGCCGCTCGCTTCGGAGGTAGAAAATGATGTCGCCATTGTGGTTGGTCTCGAAGATGTACGCAAAGCAGGAAAAAATAGATAGATACGCGGTGGTGTCGTTGGCAGTGGTAACAGTCAAATTAAGTATTCGACGTTGGGCAGTAACAACCAAAAGGCTCTATTGCTGCACACGGTCCACGTCGTCAGGTGGACTTGGTACAAAGGATAGGAGACAAAGCAACAAATCCAATGCCACAAATATTTTCTGTAGACAGTGTATGGCAGCAACGGAGGTTCTTACTTACTCTGGCTGTGTCCTTGACGTGCTCTGTGTGTCGTGTCCTTTGTGTTCTGGCGTGTGTGTACTCTTTGTGTTCGTTGTTTACCCATCTTGTTACCCATCTGATTCACTTGTCACTTCATTTTGCATTTCCAGGATGTCACGTCGTACAAACCATGCACTTGCCTCCGGTGATGTCACATCGAAAATTTCCTCTTGCCACATCTCAATGGGTGGTGGGGGTATACCCCTATAATGCACATGTGCATCGAATCTGTATTTGATGTACATCCATTTCGCCTCAGGGGTCATAGCATCAAATTGGACGGCGTCCCAACGACCTAACACTAGTGATTTCCAGGGGGCAATTTCAGTATCCCACCAATGGTGGACAGTTTGTGTGTGCTCCTGGGCCACTGATGGTCCAACAGGGACATGTGCAAGTGCTGTGGCGGAGTCTTCATGGTTACTCAGTGATGCACTGTGTGGGTCACCTTCCATCTGTTGGGTGTCGTCGTTTGGGGTTAGTGTGTTTTCCACGGGTTCCGGTGGTGGTGTTGTGCGTGGTGTGTTTGGCTGTGTGGCTGGTGGGGTGGGTTGTGTTTTTGGGCGTTTTGGGCGCTGTGATGGTGCATGTGTGGTCGGTAGCTGTCGTAGTGCAGGTGTCAGTTTTGGGTTCGGTGGTCGCCGAGTTGTGTTTGTCTGTTTTTGCACGTGTTTCGGTGGTCGTGGCGTCACTGTCGTTGCCTGTCCGGACGGTTTTGGTATTGGCTGTGACTGCGGCTCTGTAGTTAGGCGTATGTACACAGGGTTGGTCAGCATTGGTGGAGACAACACGGACGGATCCTGGATAGTATGCAGAAATACAGGTGGCTGTGCAGGGCCGCTGTAACCTGGCTGGAAGGGCATCCGAGGGGCCTGTATGGGCTGGGTTTTTTCGTGTGACCTGTCCCTGGGACGGCGTAGGACCTCTCGTAGGGTGTCCTGGATTCCCCATTTTCGGCAGCAACATACCAGTGGGTTTTTCCACCATGCCGGTGGGTAAGCTTTCATATTCAGTGATTTCACAAGCACATACAAATTCTCATGGACAGCATACCTGTTCAACCTGAAATGCTGTGACTGCTTTACACTGTTTGGTATTGTGGACTGTAGCATTTTGGGGGCATTCGGTGCCCATACATCCAACCAATTGGACAGTGGAGGCGGCGCCTTCGCACCACTGTTATGGAGGGAAGACTTCCAGGCAAGTGGGCTAGTAGTCTCCAAGGCGGCGCCTTCGCACCACTGTTATGGAGGGAAGACTTCCAGGCAAGTGGGCAAGTAGTCTCCAATAGCCCTACAAGGCCGAAGGCGAGTCAAAAAAGCCCCCGACCTACACAACACCAGCAGACGGTTCCATGCTATGTAAATGGGGACCCCACTGACAGGTTTGCCCCGGCTTGCTCACCATCATGAGCTTCTCGCCAGAATCACCTGGAACTTATATCTCCCCCCCCCCCCAACAATATTACAGCACAATCCCTTTTCAAAAATTGAACCTCCCCATTTAACTGTCAATTCGGCCAGACGGTCCACGGCATGCAATATGTTCCCATCATCTTGCCCATCGTCTGCCCATCATGTTGACCACTGGCGGACATCGCCAGCCGCCCCGGGCTCTCCCCACACGTGGGTGTACACGTTGCACCGCGTTAATTGCAAACATGCGCCATAGGGGTGTTGCATCTAGTGCCACAATCAGTAGAATCCTTTCATCTTGTGGTGCAGGCAGGCCGCATGCTTGTGCCATGGCGATCGGAGTGGTCACCAACTCCGAAAGTGGCACTATAGCTGCCGCGCCTGCTGCGATAGGCCACCACCATACATTGCTGCTGGATGGCATTTGTGCGGCCTAAGGCCGCTTTGCATGTGGTGCAAGTCCACGAGGGTGCAAGTGCGATGGAGCCTATATAGGTGTCTCACACTGCAACCTAGGTCCACCATCTGCTCTACCACAGCGATGGTGTTGCGCTACTAGTTTAGGCTGGAACGATTTGTGTTCTAGGCTAGAACCATTCTAGGCTAGAACATTCTAGTCTAGTGTTCTATGCTACAACAAAATTGTGTGTTCTCGCGTGTTCCTACAGAGCACCTTACTGTGTCACACTGTGGCATGAATGTTGCATTGACCCCTTTGACAAGCTTTCTTCGGTAGGGCTGTTGACGCCTTTGAGTGGGCCATCCGGCGGCTCACGGTTGCCCTCTATAAGACTGTGGGTCCCAAGATGAAGTGAACCCGCTGCAAGTTGCTAGCTGAGGTGGCATTCCTCGTGCTAGTTTCGGATGTCAAGTGCGTCATTGTGGATGCCGATGGCATCAACCTTGGCCTGCATGAAGAGGTGGTTGACGACGATGGTGTGAATAGAATCGGTCGAACACAAAAACAAAGTGGGTGTTGGGGCTGCGTGCCACATACACTCATAGCAACCATCACACTGGATGCATGCAGAGGCATATGTGCCCCCCCCCCCCCCACACGTTTTGGCACACTCGTCAACACAACACCACACAACACATAACATAAGATATCAAGGGTGGGGAGGGAGTGGTAGGAGGCCAAACACAAGCACCGCACAAACACCCTCTCAGTGTCGAGCTATCACCGCCCCCCCTTCCATGTTGTGGTTTGGGTTCTGGGGCTACCCTACTTGTTGTGCTTGAGGTTAGGGAGGCGTGCTTTTGTTTTTCAACTGCTTGAATTTGAAGAAGTGCATACAGATTGACACCAAGAGGTAGGTGTGTTACTCCTTCCCTTCTTCATGTTGTGTGTGCTTGTGTTGTGGGATTGTCTGGTTTACAGGTCCCCCCTTGCCACCATCCCCCCTCCCTTGCCCCTCCCCCCCATCTGGGTTATGCACTGTGCCCCTTACCGGGCTGTGTGTGTCTAGCTGTGGTATGCTTTGTCCCCCCACCTCTAGTTTTTGGATCCACCCCCCCCCCCTGTGTGTGCATTGCAACGTGCACTATTGGGTTGTTGGCTGTTGGTTTTTCGGCTTGGTTGGTTCGTTGGTGGTTGATTGGTTCGTGGACGATTTAGTTTGGCATACTGGTTTGTTCGTTGGTTTGTTTGTTGGTTGGTTGGGTGGGTAGGTGCGTGGTTGGTTGGTTGTTGGCCAGTTCATGCGGTGTATGTGTGTGTGTGTGTGTGTTTGTGTTGCTTTAATGGCCAAAGGACACATGATGTGTGTGTTGTTGCATAGTGTGTCTGTTTGTAAGCCTGCATGTGCAACCATTGCAATGCTTGTACCCTTCGTGAACCGGCCGTTTGAATCCGAGATTCACGGTACCGTGAATTTCACCCAATTTTGCTGTGTTTTGCTCGTAACTTGGTGCTATCGTGTGCTTTTGTCGTGCTATCTTCGCCCAAAGTAAGATCCAACAAATGTGTGCAATTCACAGTTTTGAAGTAGCCGCATGGTTCAACACATTTGGTGAGATTGGCGTGAATGTGAAATTCACGCACCCAAATTCACGCATAAATGCACGCTAGATTCACAGATTCACGAGAATGTGAAATTCGCACGAATTTCGTACGAATTGGTACAAATTTCGTACGAATTTCGTGCGAATTTCGTGCGAATTCGTACGAATCGGCCCCAATTTTGTCTTGTCACTGCTATTTGTTGCACACATTGGATATTGAACAATTTGTTTTGTAGATCAAATCAAAACATTACACATTACATTTCTTAATCTTTGTTGCGTTGCTCACAAATTTGTTGGGAAGGGCATAGGTTATAGGTGATAGTGGATGCAGTGGTGGGGGGTCCATTGGGGTCGAACCATTGTTGCCTTGCTCACACAGTTGTTGGGAAGGGAAAAGTTGATAGTTGCTAGTAGATGCATGAGGGTGGGGTGGGGGGGTCCATTGGGTCAAACCATAGGAGCGTAATCAACCACGTCTAGGGTTGGGAGGGGGGGGGGGGGGGCAAGGAGACCCCCCACTTACAGCCCCTGAGTGTCTGGGTGTGGGGTTATGAGGGTGTCTTGCTTGTTGCAGTGCGGTTAAGGTTAGGGAGGGTATCCTTTTTCTCTTCACAGGTTTTGTGTATTGAGTCGCTTCCCAATGGTGTTGCCTGGCTTCTCACCACAGTCAGCCGCATCGCGTCGCGGCACGGCCTGGCTCTGCAGGATCCAGCACGAGCATTCTGTAGAAGGGGTGATTGGGAGCACAGATTGTGGGGTATTGAGAGGCCTCTTCTTGTGCACTTTCCAATGTTGAACAGGGACGGCATTGCTATTTCAGGATTGCGTACAGATGGGGTGTAGCCTGCGCTGATATGAAAGCAAACAGGTATGTTTGTGTTTGTGTTTGGGTTTGTGTGTTTGTGTAGGGGTTTGTATGGGTGTGTGTGTGTGTGTGTGTGTGTGTGTGTGTGTGTGTGTGTGTGTGTGTGTGTGTGTGTGTGTGTGTGTGTTTGTGTGTGTGTGTGTGTGTGTGTGTGTGTGTGTGTGTGTGTGTGTGCCGGGGGGGCAGGTATCGGGAAATGTGTGTGCTTGGTTCTTTGGTCACCTCACGCCGTGTGTGTGTGTGTGTGTGTGTGTGTGTGTGTGTGTATGTGTGTGTGTGTGTGTCTGTGCGGTGTGTGTGTGTGTGTGTACATTGCTGCACTGTATGTGTGTGTGGGTGCCGGGGGGGCAGGTATAGGGAAATGTGTCTGGGTGTGGGGACTCCGGTACATGCATAGGTGGTGTTGGTCTGGCTCTTCTGCCAGTGTCCTGCAAAAATGGTGCGAGATTCGTACGAAGTTCGCACGAAATTCGTGCGAATTTCGTACGAATTTCGTCCCTCAATACGTACCGTGAATGTGGTTGTTACGAATTTCGTACGAATTTCGTACGAAATTCGTACGAAGTTCAAACAATTTGCATGAATTTGTGTCATTTTTGTGTGTGTGTGGGTGTGCCTGGTCGGAGGGGTTGTTGTTTGTGTGGGCGTGGGTGCATGGTGTGTGCGTGCCTGGGTGATATGTGCATGCATTGGTGGTTCTTGGGTTCTTGGGTGGTTTTGTTGAATCGTGTGGGACAATACTTCTGTGTTGTTTGTAGTTTGTGACTGTCTGTCGTTTGTGTTCGTTGCTGCTGAATGTCATTATGTGTGTTTAATGCCTGCTTTTCGACTGCGTTGGTATCGCTGTTTTTCTTGCTGCTTGTTGGGCTTCGTCTGTCTGCTGCTCCTCACCGGTGACTGTTGCTGATGACCTGACTGTGTTGTTCTTCTGTGTTGTTGTTGTGTTGTTGTGCTGTGTGCTATGAGTGGGTGTGGATGGTTGGATGGGTGGCTGCCTGTTGTTGAATCATGTGGGACAATACTTTTGTGCTGTTTGTAGTTTGTGACTGTCTGTCATTTGTGTTTGTTGCTGCTGATTGTCATGATGTGTGTGTAATGCCTGCTTTTCGGCTGTGTTGGTACCGTTGTTTTGCTTGCTGCTTGTTGTGCTTCGTCTGTCTGCTGCTCCTCATTGGTGACTGTTGCTGATGACCTGACTGTGTTGTTCTTCTGTGTTGTTGTTGTGTTGATGTGCTGTGTGATATGGGGTGACTATGTTGTTCTTCTGTGTTGTTGTTGTGTTGCTGTGCTGTGTGCTATGGGCTGAGTGTGTTTGTTCTGCATAAAAATGATACAAATTCATGCAAATTGGTCGAAATTCGTACGAAATTCGTGCGAAATTCGTACAAAATTCGTGCGAATTTCGTACGAAATTCGTAACAACCACATTCACGGTACACTTTGGGGACGAATTTCGTACGAATTTCGTGCGAAATTCGTGCGAATTTCGTACCATTTTTGCAGGACACTGGCAGAAGAGCCACACCAACACCACCTATGCAATAACGAAGTCCCCACACCCACACACATTTCCCTGTACCTGCCCCCCCCCCCCGGCACACACACACACACACAAAGACACACACACACAGACACACACACACACCCATGCACAAACACACACATACCCTCAATGAAAGCAAACAGCCCCCCATGCACTCGACCCACACCCACACACTGCCCGCTCACACACCCTCATACGTACCTGGACAGTGGTTGTGCCACAGTTAGATGTTTAGGGGGGGGGGGGGTTCTGTGTGTGTGTGTGTGTATGTGTGTCTGCCTGTGTGTGTGGATGGGTTTCTGCGGATGTGTGTGTGTGTGTGTGGGTGGGTGGGTCGTTGTGTCCATGTGTAGTTGGGTGTCCGGTTGTGTGTGTTTGTGTGTATGCGCGTGTTGGTATGGGGTGCACGAAGGGTGTGTCTGTATGTGTGTGTGTGTGTGTGTGTGTGTGTATGGCTTGTGCGTATATCTGGTTTGGTGCTCCTCACATCCTCACCCGCCCCACACACACAGGCGCACGCCCACACCCATAACCAAAAAGACAGTCATACACCCCCCCCACACACACACCCACATGCCATTAGTGGAATCACACCGCCCTGCCACCCCACCCACACCCACACACTGCCCAGCCACACATACGCACACACACCTGCATAGTGGATGTGTCGTGGTTAGGTGTGTGGGGCGGGATCATTGTGGGTGTGTCTATGTGTGTGTGTGTGTGTGTGTGTGTGTTGATTGGTTTGTGCGCGTGGGTGCGTGTTTGTTTGTGGGTGTGTATCCTTGGGTCCGCGGTTGTGTGTGTGGGTGTGTGGGTGTTGGTGTGAGGTTTGGGACGGGTTTGTGTGCGTATGTGGTCGGGTGGCCCCCACATCCTCACACACACCAACACGCAGACGCACGCCCGCACGTAGAAACAAACAGGAAGTCACGCATCCACTCACATGCAAACCCAACCATACAACCATACACAAACCCACACAAACCCACACACCCCACACAAAGGCACACCCACACACATGTGCACATGTTGCCTGTAGCCAGGGTGCCTGCAGGGGTGTTTGGGGGGGGGGTACCCCGGGTGTTAGGACAAATGAGGGGGTGCACAAGGGTGAAATTGGTATGAATTCACGTGAATTCACGTGAAATTCGTACGAAATTCGTACGAAATTCGTACGAAATTCGTGCGAATTCGTGCGAATTTCGTACGAATTCACGTCAATCCACGGCCGTGAATCGGCTACAGGCTTGCCGGGTTTCGGCACCTCTCGTTTTGGGCACGGTTCGGACATGATGGATGCTTTTGGGGCGGGACCTTCATTGGATGATGCGTAACGAAGCTAGGGGAGGAATTTTGGCCCCTCAAATCTCTCGGAATCAACCAATAATATGGCATTTTCCCCCAAAAACCTCAAAAATTGGGTAAATTCACGTGAAAATCACGCAATTATTCGAACGGCCACTTAACGGCCGTTCACGAAGGGTACACTCTTTGGGGGGGGTTTGCACATTTCATTTTATGAGTCTAGGCAACACACACGCATACACCCCACCCAATACCACAGAGCATGCAACAGCCGCTGTACACACACACACACGGACACCCTGGCAACGAGCCAACAAGCAAGCAACCAACCAACCAACCAACCAACCATCCTGCTCAACCCAGCAACCCACAAACCAATCAACCAACAACCAAGCAACCAACCAACCCGAAGACTAACAGGCAACGAACTAACAAGCCGGGTACCACTGCACACAAAGGGGGATTGCATAACACGGGAAGAGGGGGGACAAACCATACCACCGACCCACACAACACACCGCAGTTCCTGGCGCCACAACGGTACAGGAGACAATCTCGCACCATAGGCACACACATGAGGGACGGGGCAATCACAACACAATCACTCAGCACAAAGACATGCGGTCTCACATTTTCCGGGCAATGTGCGGCACCATAGGATACCATTGTGTTTCGCAAATCGTGCAAAGTGTACAAAGCAAAGGCACAACCCCGGAAAGAGCAATCACTTAGGGGGGATGCGGGGGTCAATACTTTGAATGAGGATTGGCCGAGACCCGTACGGGGGACGAGGACACCAGGTTAGGGTTAGGTGACGCACGGTGACGCCACCGACTGGGGATGCATTGGAAATTTTTGCAAGAGAGGTCCCTATCCCCCACTTGGAGACTAAGTTGGTTTGAAATTGTCTGGTTGTGAATGTCACCACCTTCATTGTGGTGAATGCTGGTACAGTGGATGTGGAAAAAAAGGGTGTTGGCACCGTGACATTAACCTGAGCTATGTGACCGGTCTGGACCAACACCATGTGATTTGCTTGTTCCCGATGTTCCACCCCACAGCCAATGATGGGTGTGCTGGAGATTTTGTCGTTGCATCACACATGGGACTCCCGGACCCTTGGGTGCTGGCCCCGCTTGCCCCACTGGCCGTTGGGGATGTGTGGTTGGGGAATGCACTTGTTGTGCATCGGGGAGGTATTTGCCCTTCCACTCACCCCAATTAGCCCTGTGTTTTTGGTTTCATTTCGGTTGGTACCTCGAGCTTTGACTACAACAACACTTGCCCCGTTGTTGTTCCCCCTTGGGCCGACAAAGAACCCACAGCCCCCCCATGTGTCTCAAGGCCCCAATGCCACTTGTGGTGGTGTTGTTTGTGAGGTGTTGGTTCATGTGAGTGATGCCAGGACGGTGTTTTGTGTTACACGCGGTAATGTGCCATTTTGTGCCGACCACAGCATGGAATTTAAAGGGCAAAGTGCATATTAGGAGGGTGCTTGGAATTTGGCTGAAGTGATGACACACCATAGTGGTGTTGCATGGGGTCGTGGTCCTGCCCCAATTGCAGCTTTTCATGGCAGTGAATGGGGCTACATTTTATGCAATTCATGAGAAATTGAGCCCCTGTCCCCTTCGTGTTGGTGTGGAGTTTTAGCCTTCATATGAGCCGTGCCCATCGCGGCAAATGCATGCAAACCCCTTGCCCTTTGTTGGCCGTGATGGGACTTTCCTTGCTTCTTCAATGGCCTACAGACATGTTTGCATGTTTGGGGGCAGTCCCGTTTGAACCAAGGCGTTACATATGCGAGTGTAGCATGCATACTCCTCACCCACACGGTGCCATGGTCTTGCAATACCGCCGTATTCCTTGTGTACCTTGGGTATACGGCCGTATACTCCGAGTACACCGCCGTATGCCTCAAGTATACGGCCGTATACCTGCCTACCCTGTGGGATGCAGCGTTCTAGGGCGTGGTGCGGAACCCCCCCAATTTTGGGTGTTGTTAATATGGTTGGAACCCGGAATTTCACATGTTACATGGGTGCACTATGATGCAACAATGTGCCTTGCATGTTTCGTTTGCTCGATGTTGCCCGTTTTGCACTTTTTGCGATTTGGTCTTTGTGTGCTCTAACTAGTTAGAACGGGATTAGAACGGGGTTAGAGCACTAGTTATCGCGTGGGTTATCGCGCGATAACCTACTACCTAGTTATCGCGGGAGTTGTCGCGGCCCCAGCCCCTGCTGGGCGGTGAAGGAGGCAGTGAGGGTGGAGGTGAGGCTGCGCACCTGTGCCGCAGCCACCCCCAGGCGCTGCTGGAGGTCATCCCCCCTCCTCTGCAGCGCCTCCACCTCCACCCACAGCTGGGCCGCCTCCACCTCCGCCTTCCGCCTCCCCTCCTCGGCCTCCCTCAGGGCCCCCCTCACCGTCTCCACCTCCTCCCCCCTCTTGGCGGCCAGGTTGAGGGCCTGGTCCAGGGCACGCTGGGTGTTGCCCGGGACCTTTTCGGCCTTCGCCCAGGCCGACTTGTGGTCGGCCGACCGACACTTGGCCAGTGCGGCCTCAACCCCCGTGGCGGCCGCTTGCTCCACCAAAACCTGGCAAGCGTCCGTCACGTGGGTGGCCACACTGGCCCCCAAGGCCTCCACATCCAGGGCCTCACGGGGGGGCTGGGCTGCCACCTTCTCCACCTTCGACGGCTTGGGGGAGGGGGTGGGGCCCTTACCCCTATGGGGGGGGGGGGCATCCGCCTCAACAACCACCACCTCAGGCCCCCGCTTCGTCTGCTTTCCCGGCCTTCCCCCCTTGGGTGCATACTGCCGAACCCATTCGGCAGTGGCATCCAACACAGATGGGGGGGGGTCATACCCCCCTACCTGGTGGATGCCCCCCCCCTTGTGCACCTTCTGCCACACTTCCCTCCCGGTGTAGTCCCCTGATGCTTCATGAATGAAGCAAACCCTCAACAGAAAAATTTTTTCCTTTGAGGGGGGTCACTCATCCCAAACAAACACAAAAAAGCCGCAACCGTTTCCCCCTCAGCGGCATTCGGGCATTTGGCCGTTTCCCCCCCAACCCACACAAAGGAGGGGAGGGTGAGGTTGGACTTCCTCTCCACCCCCCCCCTCCTTCTCGGTGATGGTGACCTGCCGGTACCATCCCGTCCCCCCCATCCGGCAGGCCTCATCCCTAGGCTCCCCCCACCGCCAGGACGCCCCCTTTGCCAGCCTTTTCTCCCCCTCGAGCTCCACACGGGCCGCCACCGGCTTGGCGGGCCGTGCCCCTGCTGCTTCTGCTGCTCCTGGTGCTGCTGCTGATGGTGCGTCGGCTGGGTCCTTGACGAAGATACGCGGCAGCTGCAGGATGGTGGCCTGAGAAGAACAAAAGAAACAAAAAAAAATACGCGATAACTACCGCGATAACACGCGCGATAACCTAGTTAGAACGCGATAACCCCCGCGATAACCCCTCGCGATAACCCCCGCGATAACTAGTTGCAAAGCGATAACCTAGCGCGATAACTAGTTAGAGCACCTAGTTAGAACGCGATAACCTAGCGCGATAGCTAGTTAGAGCAGGGGTTAGTGCAGGGTGTTGTGGGAAGTTTTCACACCTGGTGACATGGGCACATGCCTTGGCCCTCCTTCTTGGCGTCGTCCAGCACCAGGTTCATCCTCCGCAGCCACACGAGGTCCGTGACGACGGCATACTCCCCCACTTGCCTCCACTCCACCACCTTGGCCACCCCCTCGACCTCAGGGGCCACCCTTGCCACTCCTCCATACAATCCCTTCCTCACCACCAAAATGCACCCTGGCGGCACCCTAATCCCAACATGCCCTTGCAGGGAGGGCCAGGGCAGTGCCTCCCCATGGCAGACCTTGGCCAAGGGGCACTTATCGGGGTGGCCTGCGACCCCCCCCCACCTCCTCATTAGTGAAGCGGGCAATCACCGCCCTCCCATTCCCCCACCCCGACAACAAAAAATGCCCGGTGGTTGTTCCCACCGGGAGCAAGCACTGAGCAGATGGCTCAATGCTGACCCCATTGGGGTCCTCCACCACCACCTCCTCCCCCCCCCCCCCCTCCACCTCCTCCCCCTCCTGGCATGGCACACAAAGGCCATCTTTTTGGGCGGCGCACAAAACCGCCCGCTCGCAGCCGTAGCACTTGGCTACGACCTTTCCCCTACACCTAACCGCCCCCTCACACTGGACTGTCTTGGCCACCCGGCCACCGGGTGCCCCCAGCTGGGGCCGCTTGATGGAGTGGGTCACGTGCAGGCTGGGGAATCGAAGGTCCCCCCCTTGGGTTAGCTCAATGGCAAAAAATGCCATGAGGCGGGGGTGGGTCACCCCTGTGGGGGAGGCATTTGGCACCCATTTTTAATGAGAACCCTCCCCATTGTCGGCAGGCCCCACGATTTTGGGACCCGCCGCACATTGTATGGCAACTATGGGGGTGCCAACCACCACAAGCACAACCCCCACAAGCTCCATGATCTGCCAGTCCTCAAAAGGGTGGCACATCGTGTGCTGGAGACGGCGAAGAAGACTGTGGTGGGGGGTGTCTGATGGAGTTGCACCATCCTTGACATGGCCAAAATTTCGGCCTATGACCACACCCCCCAGCACCTCCATTGCGACGCCCCCTCCTATACCATTCCTGAAGGCACATTGATTGTCAATTGCCTTATTATGCTAATCCATAATCATGAGGAGGAGGATGGGTCGCATTTTCTTTTTGTGCCCTCCAGTAGTTCGGGGTTCCCTGACCCTTGGGTGGAGAGGGCTGTGCCATTCAAGAGGGGCACTGCCTTTTTTTTTAATGCCCTTGATGTCCACCGGGGGTCGGGCATTCCAAAGGCCTCCCCCACAGGGGTGACCCACCCCCGCCTCATGGCTTTTTTTGCCATTGAGCTAACCCAAGGGGGGAATCTTCGATTCCCCAACCTGCACGTGACCCACTCCATCAAGCGGTCCTAGCTGGGGGCACCTGGTGGCCGGGTGGCCAAGACAGTCCAGTGTGAGGGGGCGGTTAGGTGTAGGGGAAAGGTCGTAGCCAAGTGCTACGGCTGCGAGCGGGCGGTTTTGTGCGCCGCCCACAAAGATGGCCTTTGTGTGCCATGCCAGGAGGGGGAGGGGGTGGAAGGGGGGGAGGAGGAGGTGGTGGTGGAGGACCCCAATGGCGTCAGCATTGAGCCATCTGCTCAGTGCTTGCTCCCGGTGGGAACAACCACCGGGCATTTTTTGTTGTCGGGGTGGGGGAATGGGAGGCAGGTGATTGCCATCGTCACTAATGAGGAGGTGGGGGGGGGTCGCAGGCCACCCCGATAAGTGCCCCTTGGCCAAGGTGTGCCATGGGGAGGCACTGCCATGGCCCTCCCTGCGAGGGCATGTTGGGATTAGGGTGCCGCCAGGGTGCATTTTGGTGGTGAGGAAGGGATTGTATGGAGGAGTGGCAAGGGTGGCCCCTGAGGTCGAGGGGGTGGCCCAGGTGGTGGAGTGGAGGCAAGTGGGGGAGTATGCCGTCGTCACGGACCTCGTGTGGCTGCGGAGGATGAACCTGGTGCTGGACGACGCCAAGAAGGAGGGCCAAGGCATGTGCCCATGTCACCAGGTGTGAAAACTTCCCACAACACCCTGCACTAACCCCTCCTCTAACTAGTTATCGTGCTAGGTTATCGCGTTCTAACTAGGTGCTCTAATTAGTTATCGCGCTAGGTTATCGCGTTCTAACTAGTTTTCGCGGGGTTATCGCGGGGGGTTATCGCGGGGGTTATCGCGTTGTAACTGGGTTATCGCGCGAGTTATCGCGCGAGTTATCGCGGTAGTTGTCACGTCTTTTTTTTTGTTTCTTTTGTTCTTCTCAGGCCACCGTCCTGCAGCTGCCGCGTATCTTCGTCAAGGACGAAGCCCAGGCGCCAGCAGCAGCAGCAGGAGCAGCAGAAGCAGCAGGGGCACGGCCCGCCAAGCCGGTGGCGGCCCGTGTGGAGCTGGAGGGGGAGAAGAGGGTGGCGGAGGGGGCGGCCTGGCGGTGGGGGGAGCCTGGGGATGAGGCCTGCCGGATGGGGGGGACGGGATGGTACCGGCAGGTCACCATCACGGAGAAGGAGTTGGGGGTGGAGAGGAAGACCAACCTCACCCTCCCCTCCTTCGTGTGGGTTGGGGGGGAAACGGCCAAATGGCCGAATGCCACTGAGGGGGAAACGGTTGCGGCTTTTTTGTGTTTGTTTGGGATGAGTGACCCCCCTCAAAGGAAAAATTATTTTTTGTTGAGGGTGTGCTTCGTTGACGAAGCATCGGGGGAGTACACCGGGAGGGAAGTGTGGCAGAAGGTGCACAGGGGGGGGGACATCCGCCAGGTTGGGGGGTATGAGGCCCCCCAATCTATGTGTGATGCCACTGCCGCATGGGTTGGGTCGTATGCGCCCAAGGGGGGAAGGCCCACCAAGCATACGAAGCGGGGGCCTGAGGTGGTGGTTGTTGAGGCGGATGCCCCCCCCCCCATAGGGGTAAGGGCCCCACCCCCTCCCCCAAGCCGTCGAAGGTGGAGAAGGTGGCGGCCCAGCCCCCCCGTGAGGCCCTGGATGTGGAGGCCTTGGGGGCCAGTGTGGCCACCCACGTGACGGACGCTTGCCAGGTTTTGGTTGAGCAAGCGGCCGCCACGGGGGTTGAGGCCGCACTGGCCAAGTGTCGGTCGGCCGACCACAAGTCGGCCTTGGCGAAGGCCGAAAAGGTCCAGGGCAACACCCAGCGTGCCGTGGACCAGGCCCTCAACCTGGCCGCCAAGAGGGGGGAGGAGGTGGAGACGGTGAGGGGGGCCCTGAGGGAGGCCGAGGAGGGGAGGCGGATGGCGGAGGTGGAGGCGGCCGCCCCGAGGGAGGAGGTGGAGGCGCTGCAGAGGAGCGGGGATGACCTCCAGCAGCGCCTAGGGGTGGCTGAGGCACAGGTGCGCAGCCTCACCTCCACTCTCGGTGCGTCCTTCACCGCCCAGCAGGGGCTGGGGCCGCCAGGGGTGCAGAGTCAAGGTAGCGGGAGTAGGAGTGGGAGTCAATGACTCCTGGGTTTGCTAAGGGGGTTGCCTAAGGGCATTTTTCGTGGCGAGGAGCGATATGGGGCACAAGTGGACATGTGCCACTTCGGCCTAGTGGGAAGCGGAACACCCAACCCCTCTACTTTTAGGGCGACCCACATGGCTACTGCTACCCTGAGGCCTTCCCTCACCCCCTTGGTTGTAGACCTGAATGAGTATTGCACCTGGAATGCTCCACCATGGTTCACATGGTGTAGCATCCAAGTTGTTCGCCCCCAAGGGACGGACACCATGGGCCTTCACGCCCATTTGCGTGATGGGGCGCCCATGGCGCTTATTGTGTGTGTGGGGTCTTTCATGGGGGGAGAATTTTGGGTGGAGAGTGGTGGCCTGCTGAATCCCTCCTTGAGGGAAAAAAAGCGGCACACCCGTGTGTGCAAGGGTAGGGCGGTGGAGGGTTGGGCATGCAAGGCCACCCCCCAAGCCCCGGTGTTGTTCAACACCAGGGCACTACACGCTCCATTGCCATTGGAGGGCGAGCGATGGAGCGTGATTTTTTACAGTACGGGGGGGGGGGTGCTGCACTGCACGCCTACGTGGCGGCAGCAGCTGGTGGCCATGGGTTTTCGGGTGCCCAATGCTTGCTCTAACCCCTCCAATTAGTGCGCACTAACCTCTGCTCTAACTAGTTATCGCTGTAGTTATTGCGCTCTAACTGGGTGCTCTAACTAGTTATCGCACTGGGTTATCGCGCTCTAACTAGTTATCGCAGGGGTTATCGCGTGATAACCTAGTTATCGTGGGGGTTATTGCGTTGGTTATCGCGTGTGTTTTTTGGGCCCTTGCTTCAAAACCCTCCCTCATTTCCTGCCCAGGCCCTCTTATTCTTCATGGATTATGCCGTTAACGAGGCCCTGAGGGCTCTGAAGTCAGCTAACCTCCGGCGGTATACCGATTTGCAGTCCCCCAAGGCCCGGCGGCGGCGGTTGAAGGCTGTTTAGCGGGTCATGCGAGTCCTAGTGGGGGATTCCAACATTGTGTGTGGCACCAACACCAAAGGAGAAGTTTGTTTAAGTGGTGGGGCGTGCACTGCCTTGTCTGGCCCACTTGGCGGACATCTTGCATTCACCGCTCAGGAGCATGAGGCCCTGAGCATGCTACGCATGGCATGCAGCATGCTGCTTTCCCAGCGGGCCCTTTTGCGAATGCCCCGCCGTTGCACCCAACGGGACCTAAGGACCGTTCGGCAACGGGTCATGCCCTACTTTCCCCAAGGAACCATTGTAAAGTCTACTACAGGCCGCAATAGGGCGGCTGCCCATGTGCCTTTGCAGTCAATTGTGCAAAATGCAATATCTATGGCCCGAGTTATTGGGAAATGCCCCCCTAGTGGCGTTGCAATTGTTGTCATTTCAGTTGATGTGACTTCCTTGTGGAAGGCATCCTCTACCCGTGCGGATGTATGGGTTAATGTATGGGAGGGGGGGACAAAGTATGCTTCGAGGCTGAAGCAATGGGCATGATGGTTTTGCATGGATTGCGGGGATGAACAGGCTTTTTTGAGAAGCTTGGACATCTCCGCCAATCTCAACCAAGAGGTGAGGGATGTGGAGGAGGACGTTGTCCTCTTTCAAAACCAATTTTTGACTTGCACTGTCATTTTGACGGGGGATGGGAAAGGGATGCAAGCAATCGGGGGGGCTGGGTCTAAGTGTTGGTTGTGCAAAGACCCCAATGGTATTGTTGAGCAAAAGGGGGTAGAGTCCACCTCAAGATGGGGGGCATTCTTGAGAAGTGTGACCTGTGATAGGCGGCCGGGGGACTACCAACATGCAGCATGCCGCATTCTAAACGGCATTGCAAAGCGCACTGAGACCACCCTTCAGGCCCTCCCCCCTGGTACCCCTCATAAGGCCCAAGCTCTTGCAACTTTGCAGGCCTTCAAACAAGCCTCGAAGGATGAGACCTCAGGCATCCCTGTGAGGGAACGTCTCCCCTCGGCCTCAAGGGCCACAGAAAAAGATTTCCATCTTACAAGCACCAAAATTTTCCTAACCCCCCCCCCCCTTCCAAAGGCAATTTGTGGATTGCCTCAAAGCGCATGTCCCCACAGTGAGGACCCCTGGTGGACCTCCGTTATGGGTTGTTGTGCATGTCATGGTAAAATGCATTGAGGGTTTGTTTGAGCTTTGGAGGGTGAGGGAGATGTACACTCTAACCCAAGTGGAACGCCACCGTGCGTTGACCACAAAAATTTCAAAACCTTGGGGAGACTCAGGTTGGTCCCCCACCAAGTGGATCCATTGGTGCTTGGCACATTCCACTTTTTTTGCCGAGAAATGGAGGAACATTTTTCAGTTTTCCTCCATCCCAATGGAGTATTGGCATGGGCCTTACAAGAGAAGGCTCAAAAATTGTTTTAAGGGTTGGTCCTTGGTGAGGCCAAGTATGTCCCTCCGCCACATGCACCATTGCATGTCCATGAACGCCCTGGAGCAAGGGCTTTTGGGACTGGAGGCAGCCAAGGCCTCAGACATTGATGACTTTGTATGAAAAAAGACCATACATGCTTTGTGCCAAGTGTTTTGTGTTGTTTGTCCTAGTGAGGGATGGAGGAGGGGTGCGCGATAACTACCCGCGATAACTACGCGATAACTGAGTTATCGCGCGATAACTAGTGCTCTAACTAGTTACAGCAAGGTGCTCTAACTGTGTTCTAACTCTGTTCTAACTCTGCTCTAACTCTTTGACCCCCCCCAAAAAAAACCACCCCTACGATGCGGGTTATGTGGGGAAAGAAAGGGGATGGGGGGTTTTTAAGGGTGCTAAATCCATTTTTTAGGTGGTTTGCCCCAAAATCGAGGCTAGGTGGGTGTTCCGGAAATTGTGTTCTAACTAGGGGCTCCGCACCACGCCCTAGAACGCTGCATCCTAGAGGGTGAGGCCAAGGCCAAGAGGATTGTGCACCTAGAGGCCAAGTTGGCAGAGGCCACCACAGCCGCCCATGGGTGGTTTGTGAAGGCCAAGGAATTGAAGATGCTACTGCAACAGGCCAGGGCCAATGAGCATTGGGCAAGGTCCATTGTTGCCCAAAGTGTGCGGTCTGCACCACAGCCCCAAGGGTCCCGCAGTCAGGGCAGTGGGAGTTTGGGCAGTCATTCCGCCTCCCCAGCAGGTGGCCTGCCTCCAAAGCCATGACTACCCCTTTGCAACCCTGCCCTTCCAGCCTTGTGTCGAGGGATGGTCTTCCGCAAGGTGCACATGTTGGGTGTACAAGTGCACAATGTGCGGTGTTGGGGTACAGGAACCCGCAAGCCAGATGGGAAGGACTTCCGATGTGCACGCTTGTGCAGTGGCAATGAAAGGCAAAAGGAGCTAATTTGCCTTGCAAATGCACATGCTCATGCTCATTTTTTAAGATGGTTCCATTGGTCCACCAATCAACTGGCACACTGCATGACCTTGGAAAGAATGCCAGGGCATCGATATATGAGGGACCCTTCTCCCCTTTCCGCCATTTGTGTTGTGGGGGCACATAGTGGAGGCGAGGTGTGTGTTGAATCACGTGGTGTGCATAGTCCCATGCGAGGGAGCCCTATGCGGTTGGATGTATTTGGCGGAGGTGTTGTGGATGCCAATGCCTACAAGGGTTGGCCGGGACTGATTTTTAACTCCTGTGCCTACCGTGGTCCTGCCCCATGGGGGGGGGGGATGCTATGCCATCGTTTTCTACAATGGTTGCCACACCGATTTGCTCCTTGAGGCATCTATTGAAGGGTTATTGGCCTATAGCTTTCGTCCTTGGGGCCCCTAGGGAGCACCGTATACTACAAGTATACGGCCGTATACCTGTGGGTATGCGGCTGTATGCCCGTGAGCATACGGGCGTATATTGGAAGTATACCGCTCAATGTTTGCTATGAATATTGCATGTTGCGCCCATTTTGGATGCGCCTGTGCGCAGCGTTCCATTGGGGCAAATGGCCCACATACACGCCTAACATGATTTTGCATCTACCTTTGTTAAAACAATTTTTACAAATGACCATCCAAAGGTGAAGGGGCCCTGTGTGGAGAGCGTTGAAGTTTATATTGAGGGAATCAAGCACCGGCAATTAGCTCCGTATGCAGCATGTGATCTGCATTCACAAGCGACAATGCCATCACATTTTTTGGTTTCACAGCTGGTGGCCAACCTTGTTTTGTTTACATTAGGATTGCGTGGAAACAGGGCAACGGCAAATTCGCTTGTGGATGCAATTGGTAGCATCAACATTGCTTGGTGATGATGGACTTTTACGACTCCATGCCCAAGGCCTCATGAAAATTTTAAAAGACCGTGAAGTAGCTGCAGCCGACAAGAAGCCGGTTAACCTCCTCCAATGGATGCGACGGCACCATCTTTCCATCCGGGCATTAAAGGGTTGCATGAGGACAATATGCACACGGGACCATGTGATAGCAATGCGCAAGACCACCACACCATACTTGTCCAAGGGGAGGGTATCGGAGGTGGCGGCCCAAGGGAGTACACGAACATGTGGTGTGGTGGATTTGCATGATATCATCACCACCATGGTTGCATGTGCCCATACCGAGGACATCATTCCGAAGTATGAGGAAAATGCATATTTGGTTGTAGTAATTTGGTCCGATGCCACTATTTTTCATAATGCCAGTGTCAGGCGCTGTGATGTGTTTGTGGACCTATGGTAGGATAGGGGGGCACACCATGATGGCCAGGCATGGGCCTCATGGTGGGTTTTTGATTGGGGGGATAATATGGCCCGTGTGCAAAGGATGGATGCTACGGGGAAATTTAATGACCAACTCAAAACAATTGGGGCAGACGGCGGCACAGAAATGGGGGGAACACCAAAAAAATTATTGTGTTTTAAAAATGGGGATAGGGAAGTCATGATGTCGCGCTCATGTGGGAAATATTGGAATTGCAATCTCAAGTACGACCAATTCCTAGCCCCTTTGTTTGCAGTGAAAGATTTTCCACTGCTCTCTCGCATTGGCTCTCATATGTCTTGCATCCCTCCCGTCCGCAATGTTGGAGATGTGGCACATTGTTGTGCAAGGGTAGCAACAGGTATTGGGAAGTGCCTAAAGGACAATGCTTGCACATGGAGTGCCCCTCGGGCCCTAAAGGTTGTGTTCCATTTCATTTGCAGCCTCCGCCAAGAAGCCAAGCGCATCCTTGTGGCTCAGAGAGTGATGGGTGCTCCCTCAAAAGAGAAGCAACACACTCCCGGCATTAACACGGCCCGTCTTTTTTTTTTGAAGCACCCGAGTTGCGTGCAGAGTGGGTGCATATTGTTGCAATGTACCATACCCATGTTGTGAGGTGGGAGGGCAAAAGGTGGCTCAGAACAAGTGCCGTTGTGCACCTCATGTTGCACACATGTTACTGTATGCAAACGGTTTGGCGTCATGTGAATCCTGTTCCCATGGATATGCGCCAATGTTATGTGTGCATGGTTACACACTTCACTAAGGCATGGAAGGCACTAGGGTGGAGTGTTCTGGTTTGGCTACATTGGGTGGTGTGCCATAGTGGTGCACACTTCCAATCGTGGGGTAATTTCATTAAGTTTTCCTCCATTCCCACAGAACGGAGGAACAAAGCTTTTAAGATGGATATCGGCCATTGTTTCCAAGGCTGGAAGCTCAGCAAGCCATATGTCACCCGATGGGGACTAAGGCATTCTCCCCACCTAGATGCCCTTGATTGGGGCATCGGTTTGTGGTTTGGGCAAAAGAGTTGGGGTAGAGAGGGCATCAAGGTTGCCATGCAACGCGTGTGGAAAAAGCAGCGTGCACCGAAGCACATGTAGATATCCATCATGTGATATGATATGATGTGCAACACGCATAACTCGGTCACGTTTGGCATTTTAGATGGGACATGAAACAATGATGCTACTTTGTGTCTTGTGCTTTGCTCATATGGTGCCCCTTTGTGGGTACAATGTGTTTGTGGGTGGGAGAGTCATGAGTAGTTGCAACGAGGGCGGGGTAATTGATGAGAATGGTGGCATGGTTGGAAGGCGGAACATCCCCGTATACGCCGAGTCTACGGCCGTACACTTCGGATTATACGGCAGTATACTCCGAAGTATACCGCAAGAATAATTCTCCAATACCCCGAGTATTCTGACAAATACGTTACAATCTATGAATGGCCACATAGAAGTTTGGTTGCATGGAACGCCCTTCATGGTTTTTTGACCCCCCCCCCCCTATTTTCAGGTTGCTAAACTCGTGTTTTTATATCACATGGGCACACGGAATGACAAGGTACATGTGATAAAATGGCTATTTTGGGGAGGTATTTTTGGTATGCCAGGTTGTTCTCACCATATTAGACCTCCATTTCTTTGTCATGCCATTTGCGGTCCGAGCACCATCAAAAGCTGCTTTGGATTCGCCGCCTTGGCGGACCCGAGGGGTGTACTATCCGTGACACCTAGGTGAGGCACCCTGTGGCCAGTCACTTGGACAAGGGTGTGGACTTTGGACTCATCACTACATCTTTGAGTTGCTAGAGGTAAATCCGGGGCTTGTTCGATTTTTCATCTACTCCGATCCGGAGGATGTGGAGGCGGTGGTGGAGACCGTGAGAGCCCATGCCGAGAAGGGTGCGGGGACAAAAACGACCCTCTATGTGGTTGAGGAGGAATAGGCGGAGGAGGAGGAGGAGGAGGAGGAGGAAGGGGAGCGTGTGGAGTAGGAGGCAGTGGGGGGTGGGAGGATGAAGGGCAAGCCAACCTCCTCATGATTAGTTTGCAGAAGCCAAGAATCATGCCTAGTAAGGGGCTGGGAAGACGGATGGTTGGTGGCCTCACCCCCTCACCCACAAAAGCCGCCGGGTCTCCACCACGGCCCCAAAAACAAGCTCCCTATCCACTCCCTTTGCCTCACAAGGGAGTGGGAGCGGGAGTGGTGGGGTTCACCATTCCCATCATGCTTTCACGGCAACGGGTGATTCTTTTTCCTTTTGGGGCAACACCTCCCCTTATTGGGGAGGCCGAGGAAGTGGTTATGGCGGAGCCCATGGGGCCTTGAATCGAACGGATGTTGTAGTCACCACCGAGGCGAGGTTGGTGGTGAACCACTTGCTCGAGCATAATTTTTTCAGTTAGGTGGAGCTCGAGAGTTCGTCCGAAGAATTTTAGAGGGTGTCCCTCACAAACAAGGTGCCTATTATCCATGAGAAGCCCCCCTATTGTGGGTGGGCCCAAGTAGTCACGGGCCTGCCGTCCTGTTTATGGTGACTATGCGGGTCGTAACCACCACAAGCACAACCCTGACAAGTTTCACAATCTGCCCGTGAAAAGAATTGCAGGTTGTGATTTGGACACAATCAAGAAAGTGGTGATGGGTGGTGTGGCTTGGAGTTGTGTAGTGTTGGATATGGCCGAGATATCTTCGTATGGTCACTTGCCCCAACACCTCCATGGCGATGCCCGCCCTTACACTGTGCCCGAGGGCACTTTGATTGTTGATTGTTTGATCATGCTTACCCATAACCATGAGACCGAGGATGGCTCCCATTTTGTTTTTCTCACCTCCAGCAGTTTTGTGTTCGCCGATCCTACGGTAGGGAAGGCACCGCCATTCAAACTGGCGCTGCATTATTTTTCAATGCCCTTGATGTTCACCGAGGATCAGGGATTCCAAAGGCCTCACCCACGGTTGTGGCCCATCCCCGCCTCATTTTTTCCCATTGAGCTAACCTACGGCCCTAACCTAAGTTGCCAAATCTCCATGTCACCTAGGCCATCAAGCGACCCTACATGGGATCGCTTGATGGCCTAGGTGCCAAGGCATCAATGTGTCAAGGGGGGGGGGTTAGCTGTAGTGGCAATGTTGTAGCTAGGTGTTATGGTTCCAACCGGGCTGATTTGTGCATGGCACACAAAGCTCGGCTTTGTGTGCGATGGGTGATAGGAGGGGGAGGAGGTGGAGGAAGGGGGGAGTACCCGAATGGGGTTTGCATTGAGCAATATGCTCCATGCTTGCTCCTGAATGGAACAACCACCGGGCATTTTTTGTTGATGGGTTGGGGGCGGGGGAGAGGGGACTGGTTTCCCAGTTTCCAGAGAGGAGGTGGTGGGGGGGGTTGGCATTCCACCCCGACTAATGCCCCCAGGCCAAGGTGTCCTGTGGGGAGGCACTGCCCGGGCCAGCCTGCAAGAGCACGTGGGCATTTAGGTGCCGGCGGGCACGACCTTGGTGGTCAGGGGGGCTGTATGGGGGAGTGGCTCGGGTCCCCATTGAGCTCGAAGGGTTGCCAGAGGTGGTGGAGTGGAGCGGAATGTAGGTCTATGCCACCATGACGCACTTCCTGTGGCTGGGGACGATGAACATGGCACTGTCAATGGAAGATCCCAGAAAACAAGCGGGCAAGGCCATGTGTCCATGTCACTAGGTGGGGATAGTGCGCACCAACTCGTGCTCTATCTAGTCATCGCGGTAGCTATTGCGCTCCAATTAGGTGCTTTAACTCCTCATCGCACCGAGTTATCACGCACTAGCTGAGTAACAGCGGGGTAGCGCGGGCATTATCGCACACTGACTAGTTATTCTACGAGTTATCGCGGGAGCCATTGCGTTTTTTTTAAGGCATTATCTCCTTCCACAGAGGCCACCATCTTGCAGCCGCCAAGGCTGTTTACAAAGCACGCCGCCGAAGCTCCCGCGGGCCAGGTCCCACGGGCTCCCAAACCAGTGGTGACCCGTGCGTATTTGGGGTTGGAAGGGCAGGACATGACAAAGTTGCCGGATCGGGGACAATGCAGGTCGATGGAGCCAGGGGGTACGGCATGCTGGCAGGGATGTTACCAAAAGGTTACCATTTGTGAGAAGCAGGCGGGGGTGGATAGGAAGACAAACCTCACCCTCGCCATCTTCATTTTTGTGGGTGTGGATAAGCCGCTGGCCAATTGGCCACGGGTGGTAGAGGTGGAGTCGGTGCATGCCTTCCTTTGCCTTTTTGGCATGTGTGACCCGCCGCACAAGAAGAGCAGACAAGTTCAAAGCCATTCTGCTCTTGCTAAGTTGGCGAGGCTCCAAGGCAATACGCAAAGAGCCTTGGGCCAGACCCAGGATGCGGGCGCCAAGGACCATGTGGACAGGGAGGGGTTGCATTAGGAGCGTAAGGAAGTAACAGAGCGGACGCAAATGTCTCTAGTGCAGGCTACAATGTTGCATGACAAGTTGAGGTTGGGGCGTCGGGGAAGGAGAGCGATGACGTCTAGCAACGGCCTGGGGTGGCCGAGGCGCAGGTGCACAGCCTCACTTTCACCTTCCTTGCCACAATGAGCGCTTGATAGGGGGGTTAGAGCCAGGGCAGCAATAGCAGGATTTCGAGTCAATGACTCTTGGGTTTGCTCAAGGTGGTGCCTGATGGTATTTTGGTGGGGGATGACCGTATGGGGTCCAAGGGGATATGTGCTACGTTGGCTTGGTGCCAAGTGGGATCTCTTACCCCTCTCATTTTCGGAGCACCAAGGTTGTTGCTGTCACCCTCACGGCTCCCCTCCTCCCTTTGGTTGCAGCTCAATGAGTACTAGAATCTGAATGCTCCACCATGGCACATGGTGTGGCATTCACATTGTGCGTCCTCAAGGGAGTGAGGCTACGGGGCGTCTATGGCGCTCATTGTGTGTGGGGGATCTTTCACGGGGGTGCTTTTTGGGTGGAGAGTGGTGGGTGCTTAACCCCTCCCCGAGGCACAAGATCGCCACACCCGTGTGCACAAGGGTTCTCACGTTTCAGGTGGGGCGTGCCGTGCCACACCAGAGGCACCAGTGTTGTTCCATATGCAGGCACTACATGCTCCTTTGCCATGGGAGCGTTGGCGATGGAGGTGGTCTTCTACAGTGCTGGTTGGCCCATTGCAAGCCTACGTGGCGCTAGCAGCTAGTTGAGCTTGGTTTTAGGTTGCCTAGCGTGGACTAGTCCCCCCAGTTAGTACACACTAGCCCTTGCTCTAAGTGGTTATTGGGGTGTCCCACAATAAGGCACATCGTAGAACCCCCCCCCCCCCCATGTTCAGTGCAATTTTGTACCCCTATTCCTTTGTCCACAAGTTTACAAACCCCGGGCTCCAGAAGGGTGCATGTATGTGTCCTATGTCCCTTCTATGGGGTGGGCCGCACCAAGGTGTGCGCAAGAACCCTCCCCCCCTCTAATGCCGTTTTTGCACGTCTATGCAAACCTCACCACCTTGTGTGGCGGAGAAATAGTTTCGGGTCAATCAACAGGTGTTTATGCCTCTTTTTGTGGCCAATTTTCACTCTTCCGAAAGGGTCCATTTTCCCAGATTTTCCAAACATAGCCCTCTTGCTGCAAGGTGGGTTCTAGCACCCTTTCTGCACCCTTTGTGCACCCCCCTTTCTGCGCTAGAACCCCCTTTCCGCACCCTTTTTGCACACCCTGTGTGCGCCGGAACCTCATTTCTACGCCTTTTGTGTGGGGGGTTTTCTGCACCAAGGCATTTTGCACGAAGGGCACCAAATGCATCCACCTGGTTCAAATCTGGTTTCTCAAGCGTACATGCATTGCCTTGTTCTTCGGGTCCTCTCGGCCTCGCCAAGGGCAAGCCTTTGCCGCGCCGCTCAATGTTGCCACCCCATGTCAAGGGTCTCCATGTTCAAAACATGCGTGAGCGCACGTCATCAAACGCGTGCGCAACGAAGGCACCACCCACACATGCTGTTTTGACAGCAAGTTTCAAAGGCTTGTGCCTATGTTCGGCAGGTATACTGTGGAACACATAATGTTTACGATTTTTGTGGAGCACCCCTCCACAATGGGCCACTGTCCGGTGCACCCATGGGGTTGACTTCCAACCCAATTTCGAGCCATGCCTCACCCATTTTGCCGCACTGAGCATTGGCCTCTTTCACTTGACCATTGGTGAATGGTGTCTTTTGCCACCACAAGGCGTGTAGGCTACATACACATTATGCGTAGCAACACTTCAACGAGGGCCCACAAAAGGACACCACCGAACATGATGTTCGGAAAGTGGTTCCTGAGGCCATTAACAATTCGAACATGATACTTGAGGTCGGTTAGGAACCACATGGCGGTGCCGATGTCAAAGTGCCCTGCTTTAGTGGTCCTTTGCAAAAGTCTGATGGTAGGAGCCACATGCTTTACATCCGCTAGAAGTGTAGAGCAAATATCATCAAAGTCATTGGCGATTCGCCGCACTCCAACAACCCCGCGTCAAGCTAGCACCAGTTTCTGTTAGGCGCTTCTTGAAAGCAGTCGATACCCTACAATCTGCGTGTGCATAGTCCGTCATACGAATACACACACGTCGAAGAAATGCCCCCCATTCAATTTTGTTCCCTGCGTCCTCTATGGGAACCAACCCAGAGGCATCGGGGTAGCCCCGCCAACATTTCTCCCCACCACTCCCCAGCATTCGTCACCATCATTAGTTTGCCGTCCCCGGTTAGGTTACGTTGAAACTTTTTGGAGTGGTTGTTCACGCGGAATGTACAAATTTCTTTAAGATGGATGTTTCGGGCATTAAGGCCCGTATCCTTATCGAAGGCCTGCAGCCATGCAGCGTCATCAGGCAATGTGTGCCACAATGCCGTTGCGTCGGGGCATATTAATACCCAAGTCTTCTTAGTGTTCACTTGAAGCTCGCCTAGTGTGTCAGCTATCTTGAGCAGCGTGAAAACGAGGTTTCCCAATGTCGTTGTCGCTGCGCACCGCTGCTCGACCATGTTGGGGCCATGGATAGCGTAGGTTGTGGTGGAGTATAGTTTTCACCTGGTGCGCGCTTCCGCAAGATCAAGGTGCGCGCATTCCCGCGGAGGCCAGCATTTGGCGTATTCACAACTTCAATCTCCTACTGATGGCCCAAAGTCCAATTACGTGCACTACACCAGGGTCCTCATTGTTGCAATGCCCCGCGAAAGGGATGTACACTCGTGCACTGCCACAACAAGTGCTTCCAGATCCACTAAAACTTCCCGCATGATGGTCTCTATGTGGTACCGCCTCTCTGCTCATGCCGTTAATTGTCCAGATGGGCCTCGGCGTTTGCCCGTCTGGTGCGCCCCGTCTCAAGGTGCTTCATTAGCCCTCGTATCATTGTCTTTCCCTTGCTCCAAGACGCTTCAGACCTCGCCTTTGCCGCCGCCGAGGGGATGCAATCTCTTAGGGTCATGCTGATGTGCTGCGTCACGGCGTCCTTGCACCAGTGTACCACCCATCAGGCATATCCCGAATGTCAACCACTTGCTAGGAATGCTCGGATTGTTGGGATTGGGAGTGGGACCAATGTTGTGACACCGGCGCCCGGGCGGTTTGGAACTTCTCCTTGCGCCGGCATTTGTCCTTCGCCTTCTCTTTTGGATCGTCCTTCGCTTTGTCCTTGCCCTTGTCTTTGTTCTCTGGCCTGTCCTTCGCCTATCCTTCGCATGATCCTTGTCCTCCTCATCTTTGTCGTCTCCTTCAACCACAATCACAGCCACTTTTGTGCCCTCAACCGCTAGCGCAACTGTCTTTGCGCTCCTTCAGCCATGCAACAAACGCCTTTCTGACGCACTGTGGAACCTCATCCCCTCCAACGCCTTGCAATCCCCTTAAACCATACCACACACTCCGCCCATACTCCTCATGGTACAGCTGGTACGACCAAGATCGGTGCAGCACTTTCCCAACACCAAACATCAACTCAGCTCACTCATTGCCCTGTGCGCCCATACTCCGCACTGGAAAAGTGGACACCCCCTTCATGCTGCTCGCTGTCGCCACAGTGATCTCCAGAACCCTGTACCATGGGGTTTGACCAGACTAGCACATGAGCTGTGCCACAGCCCCCGGCTTTAGTGATGCACTCGCTGGCCAGGTCACCACGTCACGGGCCTGCCACGCAACCGACACCGCGGATCCACCACAGATGCTGCAGCACTGCCATGGGCCCCTCTCGCCTCCGGTTGAGCCACAACTCGTCCCGCTGCACCTGTTGAGGCCAGACATCAACAGTTTCCTGAAAGAAAAGAAAGTGGAGGAACCCCCCCTTCCTGCGCTAGAACCGTCTTCCAGCGGACCCTTCCAGCGGAGCCTTCAAACGATGGAACCCCCCTTTCTGCGCCTTTCTGGCACCCCCCCAGCACACCCTTCCAGTGCTGGAACCCCTTCGAGCACCCCTTCCACCGACCTTCCAGCCTCCTCCCCCCCCACCACCCAACACAAGTTTTGCCTAAGGCTTTAACCACACGGTTCTCCATACACGAAGCCCTTTTCAAGGGCGCCAGTATTCCTTCGGGCGGTCAGGGTTGGCCACCACAAGCCCGGAATGGACCAGGACGCAGGTGTCAGGGACCCGCGGGTGGCTGCCTGCCACTGCCCATGGCAAGACTTGGGCGGCCGGGGGGTCCACGTTATCCTCCACCACTAAAATTCCATCCACCCGGCCTTCGTGCACCACCATCAAGCTGCCCGGCCGCGTGGCAACGACAGGGATCTTTCTTGGGGTTGGGGCTGCCAACTCCTCCTCGTTGTGGGCAAATGGGCCGAGGGGACAATCGTCGGTGGCATAGGGTTGTGCAGACACGTGGACCACGAGGTCGACCAAAATATCTCCCTCCAGTGGCCCTCGGCGATGGGTCTTGTACAACACCGTTTGGTCAGAGGGCATCATCGCTAGAGCTTCAAACCGACACAGATCCTCCTCCACAATTTTTTTGCGTACCCTCATTGGCTTCCCATGCTGCCTCGGCACCCCTCTTAGCAGGCGCATCCTCCGGAGTAGGCGCATCCTCCACAGCATCCGCGTCCTCCACATGAGGTGCCTCCTCCCTAGAATCCCGCTGACAGTCTGCTCAAACATGACTCACCTGAACAGCACAAAGAGAACGGTCGTCACAAGCGAAACACTTCGGCGACGGGTCGGCCCTCACCGGGTGGTTGCACTGGGCTGTTGTACAGTGCACGGCTTTTGGCGACAAGCGCGGCACAGCTGATGCGCGGGGGCATTTGCCCGTGGTGGCGGAACGATCGGCACTATCATCTCCTAGTCGATGTGGCGTGTTGCAATGGCGGCGAAAGCGATGATACGACTTGATCCAGCCGGCACTTCTCTCGGGAGAGCCCCACCACGGTGAATGTCATCATTGCTCAAGACCCACAGGTCGCCAACCAACATACCTATCGCGATGTCCCGCCATACGTAGGGAACACCAATGCCGGAACCGTACACAAACATGTGCTTGCCGCCCTCCAAGGGGCAGTCCAAATTCACCGGCATAAAGCAGGGGAACAAATGCTCCACCCCAACGATTTGCAACTCGAGCGGCAGATCCTGATGCAGTAGTTGTTGGTGATACGACATCGCCCCCACGTATCCAATCCTCACCCAGAACAGACCCAGGCACTTCGTAGAGAGGCCTCGCAGAAACCTTTATGCCCAAAGTAGGACATGAGGAAGCTCAAGGCCTTCGTCTTGACTCTCATTGCCCGTCAAAATTGCCGCATACACGGCAGCCCTATCACCTCCCGGGTGGCCGGTTTGGGCTTGGCCATGCCATGTTGAAGATGCCGCCCCACCGCAGGCCAACAACGTCCGCCTCGATCCTCATGTTCGCCAGCATTTCACCATCCTTTGCCAGGAACTCCTCCTTGAACACGTGGTCCGTCTGACCCAATTGCGCCAGGTCCTCGTTCACACCCCGGAAGGCGACAACTTGCTTCACCGGTTCGCTTGTCCCAATGAGCGTCAAGGTGCGGCACATGGGGATGGGCAAGACCCAATCCTCGCTCTCCATCAGCACCGAGCTAGTCAACGCCACGAGCTCCGGCTTCCAATGGTACGGGGAGTGGCTTGCCAGGGAGTAGTTGGGGAGGGACATGGCGGGCTTGCCGTTCACCACGTTGCGGAGGGTGTTGAGGTGGTGGTGCTTGAAGGGGTGCTTGTGCTTTGAGGCCTTCTTCATGGACGGCTTGTGAGCTGCGAAGAGAAGGGTGGTGTCCTCCATCCCCAAATGACGCCGTTGCGTCCCATTCACGGTGGGGCTGGCGCGGTGGGTGCACGCGTGGACGACCTCGTCCATATTGTTGCCGTGCAGCCGGCCTTGGCGGATGGGGACGTGGAGGTTGTCCTCCATCACGTTGTGCAAGCAATCAGTGAGAGCGCACGGCTGGTGGTCGTTGCCAAAGAGGGTGCAATTGAGGCGGATGCGGGTAATGGTGGTGCCCGGGGTGTACCCTTCGTGAAGCGGCCGTTTGAATCGGGGATTCACGGAGATGCCAATTTGGCAATTTTTTGCCATGTTTCCCACGTAAGTTTGTGCCATCGTGTGAGTTTCTTGTGCTATTTTCGCCCAAAGCGTGCAAGAATAAATGTGTCCCAATTTGAGGGTTTAACTAGCCGCTTGTTTCCATAGACTCGGTGTTGTTCGCGGGAATCCGGTGCGAAATCACCTAAATTCACACAAGAGTCGCTCCAATCTCAAGGTTGTGAATTTCGTACAAATTTCATACGAATTTCTCTCAATTTGCACTCTTTCGCCTTCCTACTCAACTCTCATCCCCTTTCGTTATTTGATAATGTCGCAAACGCTGTGAAAACTGGCGTCTTTGCAGTCAAGGCCTAATTGTGCTGCCGACACCCTGGCGCATTCTGAAGCCCTCCTGGTCGCCCATCACCACATGGAGGAGGCGACGTACAACTCCGGGGCAGGGGCAGTCGAAGAAGTTGTGGCGTGGGTTGCATCCCGGGAATGCGCCCCCCAGGTGCTTCACATTGATTTGCGCAGCCCCTCGCGCACCTATTACTTTGGGTGGAACGCTTGGTCCACGGAGTTTTGGAGGGAACTCCGCTTCCGGGTTCCCTCGCTTCATTTTTTGCACCGTCTCCCCACCTCCGCAACCATGGACCAATTGTTCAATGCAATGCGCGCTAACCCGGTCGGGAAGACCGACTGTTAGCTTTGGCAACTCGGGTTTTACTAGCCTGCTTTATTTGTTCAAGATTGATTTTGAAAATACGCCTGGGGAAGATGGCAGAGTGTATGCAGTGGCATGATTACCTCGTGGCTGGAGTGCACGACTTTGTGCGAGAGGGAACCCCAGCCAAGCAAGTCCATTCACCATGTAGGGGACTCGAGATCACAGTAGCTCCAGCCCTTTGCCAATGTCTTGGTTTTCAAGGGGACAAAAGAAGCTCTTGTCGAGAACTTGGTTGGTTATGCCATGACTGAGAAAGTACGGCTCAACACCACCTCAGGGGCCTTTGAAAAGATCCGTGTGCCTTAAGAGGATACGGGTAAGACTACGGACCCTGCTCTACTTAGTCTCTTGGAAGGACATGCCGCCCTAATCAAGTCCCTCTCCAAGAAGGTCAACAGCGTGTCGGAGGCACCCGAGCAACGAGAAAAGTTTGTCCCACCACTGTGTCTCAAGGAGATGCATGACCTAGCCATGGTGTGGAACCATTCCCAATGGGTAAGACGAGTGCTCCATTACCTCAAGTTTGCGGTCCGTAAGGAATCCCTACCTCTAGACTCCATGCAGGGGGGGGGGGGTTTCTGCGGAGAACGACAACATGGGGGTTTTACATCCCCCCCCCCTTTTCGTTAGCCAAAATTTTAGGCAAAAGTAGGGGTTTCACATAACCGAAACCCCCCCCTTTTTTGGGGGAACGGTTTGCTTAGTCCGCCTCACACTACCACTAATTAGCATTTTTGACCACTTGCAAGCCCCCCAGAAAGCAGGGGTGAGGTAGCCAATTTTGATTTTGCCCCTCTTTGTTTGGGGACCCCCGAGAATGCAGCCGTTATGTAGCACTTCCGGCCACTTTTGGGCCCGGGAGAAGGCAGGGGTGGGGCTGCAAATTCTGATTGTCACCCCTAGCGTAGGTTTTGACTTATGATTTTGTCTCCTTTGTTGGGGACCCCCAAGAATGCAGGGGTGACACAACATGTTCGCCCTCTTTTGGGCCCCAACGTTGTGGTGCTATTGAGGAAAGGGACTCTGAATCCCCGCTTTGTTGCGTGGCCCCTGGAGTTGGGGTTAGGGTCTCACAATCCACGGTTTGTTGCGTGGCCCCTTGAATTGGCGTTAGGGACTCACAATCCACGCTTTGTTGCGTGGTCCCTTGAGTTGGGCTAAGGGACTCACAATCCACGCTTTGTTGCAGGGGTTACGGGGCAATTCCGCCCTCTTTTGGGCGCCCGAAAATTTTGTCCCCTTTGCTGGGGACCCCCGAGAATGCAAGGGTTAGGTAGCATTTCCGCCCACTTGCCGGCCCCCAAGAAGGTAGGTGTGAGGTGATTTTGAGGTAGCCACTTTTGATAAGAGCTGTTGAGCGCCAGATATCGCAAGAAAAGGGGCCATACAAATGTTGTTTGTTACAAGTTCCTTCGTGCGGAGATCAGCAAGACGGGCCGCTGTACAAATGTCGTTTGTTGCGTAGTGAAGATCGTACAATCGGAGCAAAACCGCGGCCTGAGTGCAGCGCCAAATTCTTTCTGGGGCGATTGCACCGCGTTCTTTCTTTCCTTCCTCTTCCTCTTTCCCACGCCTTGTTGTGTGGCCGCGCGAGTTGGGGTTAGGGACTCACAATGCACGCTTTGTTGAGTGGCCGCTCGAGTTGGGGTTAGGGACTCACAATCCACGCTTTGTTGCGTGGCCCCTTCAATTTGGGTTAGGGACTCACAATCAACACTTTGTTGCGCGGACCCTCGAGTTGGGGTTAGGGACTCACAATCCACGCTTTGTTGCGTGGCCCCTTGAGTTGGGGTTAGGGACTCACAATCCACGTTCTGCTGCGTGGCCCCTGGAGTTGGAATAGGGACTCACAGTCCACGCTTTGTTGCGTGGCTCCTTGAGTGGGCGTTAGGGACTCGCAATCCATGTTCCGTTGCGTGGCCCCTCGGGTTAGCTGTAAGTACAAGAAGGCATCGGAGAAGAAGCGCAACGTCCCAAGGAAGTGTCCGGTTCCAATGTGCCCCACATCCCCGTTCACATTGAATATCAAGTGCCACCTGCGTCTCGTGCATCTCGGCTTGGACCCTGGCTTGGAACCATTGAAGTAACTGATTGGATTGTGGAGAAGCAGATTGTGTGGTGTGCTCGGAAGACAAAGGCGGAGAAAGGAGAAAAGGTGCGGCCAATTGCCATTCATGTGGACCAGGAAGCGGAGGAGGGCACGCGACAAGCTACAACCACGGGTGATGAAGGAGGGGCCAAAGATGACCCACTACGACTTGCAAGTGAGGCCGATGAAGATTGGCGGCCAGAGATCGTCGCACGTGTGATGAGTCAGACAAGTCCGACACGGATAGTTCGTCAACGACCAATTCCAGTAGTGGTGGGACGTCCTCTACATCACCGGATTCTAGTTCAGAAAGCAGCAGTTCGGACAGCAGTGTCGAAGTGGTTGTCGCGACAGGACACAAGAAAGTATACAAAAAGGCCATCAAGCAACGCTTCGGGCAAGGCAAGGCAAGCAAGCGAAAGGTGAGAAAGCAGCCGTGGCAGCTTCAGTGGCACAGAAGCGACAAGCACGAGAACGGAAGTCGAGTAGCGACTCCAAAAGGCAGCGGAAGTAGACAATTGCGTGAGGTGCACAAGCATGTGCATAAGGCATGACACTATGGCGCCAATCTTGCAAGACGTACGTTTCGTCACGTTTCGCATTTCACATCACCGCTTAATGGGGTGCCCGGTCCCACAACGCGGTCGTTTCGAATCGTTTCGCGTTTCGGATCACCGCTTCATGGGGTGCCCAATCCCACAATGTGGTGGTTTTGAGTCGTTTCGTGATTCACGGGGTGCCCAATCCCAGACTTCGGTTGTGCGAACAAGAAGTACATCGTCTCTTACGCTATAGATGTGTGTTGTTGTGTGTCTCGTGGCAATGCACGGAACCGCATACACGTCGCACCCAAAAAAAAAAACTCCCTAGTGCATAGACCAATCTACCACTTTAACTTCAATATCCATTTCCTCAAGGCACTGCTTGCACTGCATTGGTCTCAAGCCCCCCGGTGCCGAAGAGAAATCGTCCATGCCCCCCCTCCGACAAGGTGTGGGCAGCCACCATTGCATTAGGGAGGTTGTAGAGTGGAGGCCTCCGTTGTTGTATGCCAACCCCTTAGGCCACCACGTTCTTGCCACACGTGATATGTGAAACAGCAGCATCAAGTAAACATGCAAAGATCCGTGACTTTTGAAGCAAGACACCCCCAAATTTCCTTCTGCATGCCCCAAAAATGGACAAATACACACTTGTGCGCATGCACGGTAACCCCCGGCGGTGCGGTTTGGAATATTTCAGTTGTGTGCAAAAGGGGTAACCCCCCCTCTTTTTTTCTCGAAGTGGCCAATTTTAGGCAAAACTCCATGACTTCACATTTCGCAACCCCCCCCCCCCCCGACTCCATGCGAATGATCCCCCAGTGGGATGATACAACATAGCAGCCGCTGTTGTTCAACCTGTCGGAGGAGCACAACAAAGACACTACGGTATGGACTGAGGTGGTGAGGGCCGGAGGAGCTTTAGGGGATACCGCCATGGAAGGCAGCCCGAATACGCCCCTGCAGTACTGTCTTTGAATAGTTTGGCGATCCTAATGATTGAGTCCCTCTGGCTGCTTGTATGGTCTTCCGTCCGCTACCAAATTGAACCAAATTTGGAGCCACTCCGGACAATGGAAACCGGAGACCTATAAAAAACCACACGCCATAGAGAGGGAGTCAATCCAAGCACCCCACCGCTGAAGTTGACATTGGGGAAGCAATAATTCGGCATCACAACTCTCAAAACAACAAATGTGTTTAGGATCATTTGATGTCATCCGTGACACAGTGTCCACTGACCCAACACATTGCACTCCGGTTGACAACGGCTCACAAGGCACAACGTCTAAGAACTCGGCGTGAGCAGTCAACTCCTCCATTGTAACACATTGCACTCCAATCAACGACGTCATCGCCTGCGCAATGTCCGACAGCGCTTCATGGGCAGTCTTCTCGTCTGCTGGCAGTTCCTCCACTGGCGGCAAGTTACATAAGCAGTCTTCTCGCAGTCCTCTTGTCTGCCAGCAATCTTGTCTCCACTGGCGGCACGTTACGGTGCACTGCCTCATCTAGCTCTTCATGGGCCTCATCTTCTTCGCCAACACTCTTTTCTCCACTGGCGCATGAGTAGGCACCTCTCCCACTGTACCACACTGCACTCCAATTAATGACGACATTGCCGTCCCAATGTCTGACGGCCCTTCATGTGCAGTCTTCTTGCAGCCTTCTCGTCCGCTAGCACTCTTGTCTCCACTGGCGGCACGTTACGGTGCACTGCCTCCTCTAGCTCCTCATGGGCCTCATCTCGTTCGCCAACACTTCTTTCTCCACTAGCGCATGAGCAATCAGATCCTCCACTGTAACACACTGCACTCCAATGAATGAGGACATCGCCGTCCCAATGTTTGACGGCCCTTCATGTGCAGTCTTCTCGTCCGCAAGCACTCTTTTCTGCACTGGTGGCGTGTTACGTGCACTACCTCCTCTGGCTCTTCATGGGCCCTCTTCTGGACCGCCAACACTCTTTTCTCCACTGGCGCATGAGCAGTCAGCTCCTGCACTCTACCACACTGCACTCCAATCAATGACGCTTCGCCGGCGCCATGTCCCACACCTCTTCTTGGGCAATCTTCATGCGCAGTCGTCTCGTCCACCAGCACACTATTCTCCACCGGCGTCCGACAACTCTTCATGGGCAGACTTCTCGTCCACAAGCACAATATTATCCACCGACGGCACGTTACGGTGCGGTGCCTCTTCTAGCTCTTCATGGGCGTCATCTCGTCCGCCAACACTCTTTTCTCCACTGGCGCATGAGCAGTGAATCCTTGCACTGTAACACACTGCACTCCAATCAATGACGCCATCGCCGGCGCCATGTCCCACACCTCTTCATGGGCAATCTTCATGGGCAGTCGTCTCGTCCACCAGCACACCATTCTCCACCGGCGTCCGACAACTCTTCATGGGCAGACTTCTCGTCCACAAGCACAATATTATCCACTGACGGCACGTTACGGTGCAGTGCCTCTTCTAGCTCTTCATGGGCGTCATCTCGTCCGCAAACACTCTTTTCTCCACCACCGGCACGTTATGGTGCACCGCCTCCTCTACCTCTTCATGGGTAGTCTTGTCGTCCGCCAACACTCTTTTCTTCACTGGCGCACGAGCAGTGAGCTCCCCCACTGTAACACACTGCACTCCAATCAACGACGCCATCGCTGGCGCAATGTCCGACGGCTCTTCATGTGCAGCCTTCTTGTCCGCCAGCACACTATTCTCCACCGGCGGCACGTTACGGTGCAGCATCTTCTGTGCCTCTTCATGGGCACACTTCTCTCTTCCACCAACACTCTTTTCTCCACTGGCGCATGAGCAGTCTGCTTCTCCATTGTAACACACTGCACTTCAATCAACAACGACATCGTCGGCGTAATGTCCAACAGCTCTCCATGGGCAGTCTTCTTGTCCGCCACCACTCTTTTCTCCATTGGCGGCACGTTACGGTTACGGTGTAGTGCCCCCACTGGCTCTTCATGGGCCTCATCTTCTTCGCCAACACTCTTTTCTCTACTGGCGCATGAGCAGGCAGCTCCTCCACTGTAACACACTGCACTCCAATTAATGACGACATTGCCGTCGCAATGTCCGACGGCCTTTCATGTGCAGTCTTCTTGCAGTCTTCTCGTCTGCTAGCACTCTTGTCTCCACTGGCGGCACGTTACGGTGCACTGCCTCCTCTAGCTCTTCATGGGCCTCATCTCGTTCGCCAACACTTCTTTCTCCACTGGCGCATGAGCAATCAGCTCCTCCACTGTAACACACTGCACTCCAATGAATGACGATATCGCCGTCCCAATGTTTGACGGCCCTTCATGTGCAGTCTTCTCGTCCGCAAGCACTCTTTTCTCCACTGGTGGCGCGTTACGGTGCACTACCTCCTCTGGCTCTTCAAGGGCCCTCTTCTGGACCGCCAACACTCTTTTCTCCACTGGCGCATGAGCAGTGAGCTCCTGCACTGTAACACACTGCACTCCAATCAATGACGCCATCGCCGGCGGCATTTTCCACACCTCTTCATGGGCAATCTTCATGGGCAGTCGTCTCGTCCACCAGCACACTATTCTCCACCGGCGTCCGACAATTCTTCATGGGCAGACTTCTCCCCCACAAGCACAATATTCTCCACTGACGGCACGTTACAGTGCAGTGCCTCTTCTAGCTCTTCATGGGCGTCATCTCGTCCGCCAACACTCTTTTCTCCACCACCGGCACGTGCCCCGCCTCCTCTACCTCTTCATAGGTAGTCCTGTTGTCCGCCAACACTCTTTTCTTCACTGGCGCACGAGCAGTGAGCTCCCCCACTGTAACACACTGCACTCCAATCAACGACGTCATCGCTGGCGCAATGTCCGACGGCTCTTCATGTGCAGCCTTGTTGTCCGCCAGCACACTATTCTCCACCGGCGGCACGCTACGGTGCAGCGTCTTCTGTGCCTCTTCATGGGCACACTTCTCTTGTCCGCCAACACTCTTTTCTCCACTGGCGCATCAGCAGTCTGCTTCTCCATTGTAACACACTGCACTTCAATCAACGACGACATCGTCGGCGTAATGTCCAACAGCTCTCCATGGGCAGTCTTCTTGTCCGCCACCACTCTTTTCTCCATTGGCGGCACGTTACGGTTACGGTGCAGTGCCCCCCCTGGCTCTTGATGGGCCTCATCTCCTTCGCCAACACTCTTTTCTCCACTGGCGCATGAGCAGGCAGCTCCTCCACTATAACACACTGCACTCCAATTAATGACGACATTGCCGTCCCAACGTCTGACGGCCCTTCATGTGCAGTCTTCTTGCAGTCTTCTCGTCCGCTAGCACTCTTGTCTCCACTGGCGGCACGTTACGGTGCACTGCCTCCTCTAGCTCTTCATGGGCCTCATCTCGTTCGCCAACACTTCTTTCTCCACAGGCGCATGAGCAATCAGCTCCTCCACTGTAACACACTGCACTCCAATTAATGACGACATCGCCGTCCCAATGTCTGATGGCCCTTCATGTGCAGTCTTCTCGTCCGCAAGCACTCTTTTCTCCACTGGTGGCGCGTTACGTGCACTACCTCCTCTGGCTCTTCATGGGCACTCTTCTGGACCGCCAACACTCTTTTCTACACTGGCGCATGAGCAGTCAGCTCCTGCACTCTACCACAATGCACTCCAATCAATGACGCCATCGCCGGCGCCATGTCCCACACCTCTTCTTGGGCAATCTTCACGGGCAGTCGTCTCGTCCACCAGCACACTATTCTCCAACGGCGTCCGACAACTCTTCATGGGCGTCATCTCGTCCGCCAACACTCTTTTCTCCGCCAGCGGCTCGTGCACCGCCTCCTCTACCTCATCATGGGTAGTCTTGTCGTCCGCCAACACTCTTTTCTTCACTGGCTCACGAGCAGTGAGCTCCCCCATTGTAACACACTGCACTCCAATCAACGACGTCATCGCTGGCGCAATGTCCGACGGCTCTTCATGTGCAGCCTTCTTGTACGCCAGCACACTATTCTCCACCGGCGGCACGCTACGGTGCAGCGTCTTCTGTGCCTCTTCATGGGCACACTTCTCTCTTCCGCCAACACTCTTTTCTCCACTAGCGCATCAGCAGTCTGCTTCTCCATTGTAACACACTGCACTTCAATCAACGACGACATCGTCGGCGTAATGTCCAACAGTTCTCCATGGGCAGTCTTCTTGTCCGCCACCACTCTTTTCTCCATTGGCGGCACGTTACGGTTACGGTGCAGTGCCCCCCCTGGCTCTTCATGGGCCTCATCTCCTTCGCCAACACTCTTTTCTCCACTGGCGCATGAGCAGGCAGCGCCTCCACTATAACACACTGCACTCCAATTAATGACGACATTGCCGTCCCAATGTTTGACGGCCCTTCATGTGCAGTCTTCTTGCAGTCTTCTCGTCCGCTAGCACTCTTGTCTCCACTGGCGGCACGTTACGGTGCACTGCCTCCTCTAGCTCTTCATGGGCCTCATCTCGTTCGCCAACACTTCTTTCTCCACTGGCGCATGAGCAATCAGCTCCTCCACTGTAACACACTGCACTCCAATGAATGACGATATCGCCGTCCCAATGTTTGACGGCCCTTCATGTGCAGTCTTCTCGTCCGCAAGCACTCTTTTCTCCACTGGTGGCGCGTTACGGTGCACTACCTCCTCTGGCTCTTCAAGGGCCCTCTTCTGGACCGCCAACACTCTTTTCTCCACTGGCGCATGAGCAGTGAGCTCCTGCACTGTAACACACTGCACTCCAATCAATGACGCCATCGCCGGCGGCATTTTCCACACCTCTTCATGGGCAATCTTCATGGGCAGTCGTCTCGTCCACCAGCACACTATTCTCCACCGGCGTCCGACAATTCTTCATGGGCAGACTTCTGGTCCACAAGCACAATATTCTCCACTGACGGCACGTTACGGTGCAGTGCCTCTTCTAGCTCTTCATGGGCGTCATCTCGTCCGCCAACACTCTTTTCTCCACCACCGGCACGTGCCCCGCCTCCTCTACCTCTTCATGGGTAGTCTTGTTGTCCGCCAACACTCTTTTCTTCACTGGCGCACGAGCAGTGAGCTCTGCCACTGTAACACACTGCACTCCAATCAACGACGTCATCGCTGGCGCAATGTCCGACGGCTCTTCATGTGCAGCCTTGTTGTCCGCCAGCACACTATTCTCCACCGGCGGCACGCTACGGTGCAGCGTCTTCTGTGCCTCTTCATGGGCACACTTCTCTTGTCCGCCAACACTCTTTTCTCCACTGGCGCATCAGCAGTCTGCTTCTCCATTGTAACACACTGCACTTCAATCAACGACGACATCGTCGGCGTAATGTCCAACAGCTCTCCATGGGCAGTCTTCTTGTCCGCCACCACTCTTTTCTCCATTGGCGGCACGTTACGGTTACGGTGCAGTGCCCCCCCTGGCTCTTCATGGGCCTCATCTCCTTCGCCAACACTCTTTTCTCCACTGGCGCATGAGCAGGCAGCTCCTCCACGATAACACACTGCACTCCAATTAATGACGACATTGCCGTCCCAATGTCTGACGGCCCTTCATGTGCAGTCTTCTTGCAGTCTTCTCGTCCGCTAGCACTCTTGTCTCCACTGGCGGCACGTTACGGTGCACTGCCTCCTCTAGCTCTTCCTGGGCCTCATCTCGTTCGCCAACACTTCTTTCTCCACAGGCGCATGAGCAATCAGCTCCTCCACTGTAACACACTGCACTCCAATTAATGACGACATCGCCGTCCCAATGTCTGATGGCCCTTCATGTGCAGTCTTCTCGTCCGCAAGCACTCTTTTCTCCACTGGTGGCGCGTTACGTGCACTACCTCCTCTGGCTCTTCATGGGCACTCTTCTGGACCGCCAACACTCTTTTCTACACTGGCGCATGAGCAGTCAGCTCCTGCACTCTACCACAATGCACTCCAATCAATGACGCCATCGCCGGCGCCATGTCCCACACCTCTTCTTGGGCAATCTTCACGGGCAGTCGTCTCGTCCACCAGCACACTATTCTCCACCGGCGTGCGGCAACTCTTCATGGGCAGACTTCTCGTCCACAAGCACAATATTCTCCACTGACGGCACGTTACGGTGCAATGCCTCTTCTAGCTCTTCATGGGCGTCATCTCGTCCGCCAACACTCTTTTCTCCACCAGCGGCTCGTGCACCGCCTCCTCTACCTCATCATGGGTAGTCTTGTCGTCCGCCAACACTCTTTTCTTCACTGGCTCACGAGCAGTGAGCTCCCCCATTGTAACACACTGCACTCCAATCAACGACGTCATCGCTGGTGCAATGTCCGACGGCTCTTCATGTGCAGCCTTCTTGTCCGCCAGCACACTATTCTCCACCGGCGGCACGCTACGGTGCAGCGTCTTCTGTGCCTCTTCATGGGCACACTTCTCTCGTCCGCCAACACTCTTTTCTCCACTGGCGCATCAGCAGTCTGCTTCTCCATTGTATCACACTGCACTTCAATCAACGACGACATCGTCGGCGTAATGTCCAACAGTTCTCCATGGGCAGTCTTCTTGTCCGCCACCACTCTTTTCTCCATTGGCGGCACGTTACGGTTACGGTGCAGTGCCCCCCCTGGCTCTTCATGGGCCTCATCTCCTTCGCCAACACTCTTTTCTCCACTGGCGCATGAGCAGGCAGCGCCTCCACTATAACACACTGCACTCCAATTAATGACGACATTGCCGTCCCAACGTCTGACGGCCCTTCATGTGCAGTCTTCTTGCAGTCTTCTCGTCCGCTAGCACTCTTGTCTCCACTGGCGGCACGTTACGGTGCACTGCCTCCTCTAGCTCTTCATGGGCCTCATCTCGTTCGCCAACACCTCTTTCCCCACTGGCGCATGAGCAATCAGCTCCTCCACTGTAACACACTGCACTCCAATGAATCACGACATCGCCGTCCCAATGTCTGATGGCCCTTCATGTGCAGTCTTCTCGTCCGCAAGCACTCTTTTCTGCACTGGTGGCGTGTTACGTGCACTACCTCCTCTGGCTCTTCATGGGCCCTCTTCTGGACCGCCAACACTCTTTTCTCCACTGGCGCATGAGCAGTCAGCTCCTGCACTCTACCACACTGCACTGCAATCAATGAGGCCATCACCGGCACCGTGTCCCACACCTCTTCTTGGGCAATCTTCACGGGCAGTCGTCTCGTCCACGAGCACACTATTCTCCACCGGCGTCCGGCAACTCTTCATGGGCAGACTTCTCGTCCACAAGCACAACATTCTCCACTGACGGCACGTTACGGTGCAATGCCTCTTCTAGCTCTTCATGGGCGTCATCTCGTCCGCCAACACTCTTTTCTCCACCACCGGCACGTGCACCGCCTCCTCTAGCTCTTCATGGGTAGTCTTGTCGTCCGCCAACACTCTTTTATTCACTGGCACTGCACTGCAATCAACGACGTCATCGCTGGCGCAATGTCCAACGACTCTTCACGTGCAGCCTTCTTGTCCGCCAGCACACTATTCTCCACCGGCGGCACGTTACGGTGATGCGTCTTCTGTGCCTCTTCATGGGCACACGTCTCTCGTCCGCCAACACTCTTTTCTCCACTAGCGCATGAGCAGTCTGCTTCTCCATTGTAACACACTGCACTTCAATCAACCAGTGGAGAAAGAAGTGTTGGCGAACGAGATGAGGCCCATGAGGAGCTAGAGGAGGCAGTGCACCGTAACGTGCCGCCAGTGGAGACAAGAGTGCTAGCGGACGAGAAGACTGCAAGAAGACTCCACATGAAGGGCCGTCATACATTGGGACGGCAATGTCGTCATTAATTGGAGTGCCGTGTGTTACAGTGGAGGAGCTGCCTGCTCATGCGCCAGTGGAGAAAAGAGTGTTGGCGAAGGAGATGAGGCCCATGAAGAGCAAGGGGGGGCACTGCACCGTAACCGTAACGTGCCGCCAATGCGCATGAGCAATCGGCTCCTCCACTGTAACACACTGCACTCCAATTAATGACGACATCGCCGTCCCAATGTCTGATGGCCCTTCATGTGCAGTCTTCTCGTCCGCAAGCACTCTTTTCTCCACTGGTGGCGCGTTACGTGCACTACCTCCTCTGGCTCTTCATGGGCCCTCTTCTGGACCGCCAACACTCTTTTCTACACTGGCGCATGAGCAGTCAGCTCCTGCACTCTACCACAATGCACTCCAATCAATGACGCCATCGCCGGCGCCATGTCCCACACCTCTTCTTGGGCAATCTTCACGGGCAGTCGTCTCGTCCACCAGCACACTTTTATCCACCGGCGTGCGGCAACTCTTCATGGGCAGACTTCTCGTCCACAAGCACAATATTCTCCACTGACGGCACGTTACGGTGCAATGCCTCTTCTAGCTCTTCATGGGCGTCATCTCGTCCGCCAACACTCTTTTCTCCACCAGCGGCTCGTGCACCGCCTCCTCTACCTCATCATGGGTAGTCTTGTCGTCCGCCAACACTCTTTTCTTCACTGGCTCACGAGCAGTGAGCTCCCCCATTGTAACACACTGCACTCCAATCAACGACGTCATCGCTGGCGCAATGTCCGACGGCTCTTCATGTGCAGCCTTCTTGTCCGCCAGCACACTATTCTCCACCGGCGGCACGCTACGGTGCAGCGTCTTCTGTGCCTCTTCATGGGCACACTTCTCTCGTCCGCCAACACTCTTTTCTCCACTGGCGCATCAGCAGTCTGCTTCTCCATTGTAACACACTGCACTTCAATCAACGACGACATCGTCGGCGTAATGTCCAACAGTTCTCCATGGGCAGTCCTCTTGTCCGCCACCACTCTTTTCTCCATTGGCGGCACGTTACGGTTACGGTGCAGTGCCCCCCCTGGCTCTTCATGGGCCTCATCTCCTTCGCCAACACTCTTTTCTCCACTGGCGCATGAGCAGGCAGCGCCTCCACTATAACACACTGCACTCCAATTAATGACGACATTGCCGTCCCAACGTCTGACGGCCCTTCATGTGCAGTCTTCTTGCAGTCTTCTCGTCCGCTAGCACTCTTGTCTCCACTGGCGGCACGTTACGGTGCACTGCCTCCTCTAGCTCTTCATGGGCCTCATCTCGTTCGCCAACACTTCTTTCCCCACTGGCGCATGAGCAATCAGCTCCTCCACTGTAACACACTGCACTCCAATGAATCACGACATCGCCGTCCCAATGTCTGATGGCCCTTCATGTGCAGTCTTCTCGTCCGCAAGCACTCTTTTCTGCACTGGTGGCGTGTTACGTGCACTACCTCCTCTAGCTCTTCATGGGCCCTCTTCTGGACCGCCAACACTCTTTTCTCCACTGGCGCATGAGCAGTCAGCTCCTGCACTGTACCACACTGCACTGCAATCAATGAGGCCATCACCGGCACCGTGTCCCACACCTCTTCTTGGGCAATCTTCACGGGCAGTCGTCTCGTCCACGAGCACACTATTCTCCACCGGCGTCCGGCAACTCTTCATGGGCAGACTTCTCGTCCACAAGCACAACATTCTCCAGTGACGGCACGTTACGGTGCAATGCCTTTTCTAGCTCTTCATGGGCGTCATCTCGTCCGCCAACACTCTTTTCTCCACCACCGGCACGTGCACCGCCTCCTCTAGCTCTTCATGGGTAGTCTTGTCGTCCGCCAACACTCTTTTATTCACTGGCACTGCACTCCAATCAACGACGTCATCGCTGGCGCAATGTCCAACGGCTCTTCACGTGCAGCCTTCTTGTCCGCCAGCACACTATTCTCCACCGGCGGCACGTTACGGTGATGCGTCTTCTGTGCCTCTTCATGGGCACACTTCTCGTCCGCCAACACTCTTTTCTCCACTAGCGCATGAGCAGTCTGCTTCTCCATTGTAACACACTGCACTTCAATCAACGACGACATCGTCGGCGTAATGTCCAACAGCTCTCCATGGGCAGTCTTCTTGTCCGCCACCACTCTTTTCTCCATTGGCGGCACGTTACGGTTACGGTGCAGTGCCCCCCCTTGCTCTTCATGGGCCTCATCTCCTTCGCCAACACTCTTTTCTCCACTGGCGCATGAGCAAGCACCTCCTCCACTGTAACACACGGCACTCCAATTAATGACGACATCGCCGTCCCAATGTATGACGGCCCTTCATGTGGAGTCTTCTTGCAGTCTTCTCGTCCGCTAGCACTCTTGTCTCCACTGGCGGCAAGTTACGGTGCACTGCCTCCTCTAGCTCCTCATGGGCCTCATCTCGTTCGCCAACACTTCTTTCTCCACTGGCGCATGAGCAATGAGCTCCTCCACCATAACACACTTTACTCCAATTAATGACGACATCGCCGTCCCAATGTCTGACGGCCCTTCATGTGCAGTCTTCTCGTCCGCAAGGACTCTTTTCTCCACTGGTGGCGCGTTACGTGCACTACCTCCTCTGGCTCTTCATGGGCCCTCTTCTGGACCGCCAACACTCTTTTCTCCACTGGCGCATGAGCAGTGAGCTCCTGCACTGTAACACACTGCACTCCAATCAATGACGCCATTGCCGGCGCCATGTCCCACACCTCTTCATGGGCAATCTTCATGGGCAGTCGTCTCGTCCACCAGCACACCATTCTCCACCGGCGTCCGACAACTCTTCATGGGCAGACTTCTCGTCCACAAGCACAATATTATCCACTGACGGCACGTTACGGTGCAGTGCCTCTTCTAGCTCTTCATGGGCGTCATCTCGTCCGCCAACACTCTTTTCTCCACCACCGGCACGTTATGGTGCACCGCCTCCTCTACCTCTTCATGGGTAGTCTTGTCGTCCGCCAACACTCTTTTCTTCACTGGCGCACGAGCAGTGAGCTCCCCCAGTGTAACACACTGCACTCCAATCAACGACGTCACCGCTGGCGCAATGTCCGACGGCTCTTCATGTGCAGCCTTCTTGTCCGCCAGTACACTATTCTCCACCGGCGGCACGTTACGGTGCAGCGTCTTCTGTGCCTCTTCATGGGCACACTTCTCGTCCGCCAACACTCTTTTCTCCACTGGCGCATGAGCAGTGTGCTTCTCCGTTGTAACACATTGCACTTCAATCAACGACGACATCGTCGGCGTAATGTCCAACAGCTCTCCATGGGCAGTCTTCTTGTCCGCCACCACTCTTTTCTCCATTGGCGGCACGTTACGGTTACGGTGCAGTGCCCCCCCTGGCTCTTCATGGGCCTCATCTCCTTCGCCAACACTCTTTTCTCCATTGGCGCATGAGCAGGCAGCTTCTCCACTGTAACACACTGCACTCCAATTAATGACAACATTGCCGTCCTAATGTATCACGGCCCTTCATGTGCAGTCTTCTTGCAGCCTTCTCGTCCGCTAGCACTCTTGTCTCCACTGGCGGCACGTTACGGTGCACCGCCTCCTCTATCTCTTCATGGGCCTCATCTTGTTCGCCAACACTTCTTTCTCCAGTGGCGCATGAGCAGGCAGCTCCTCCACTATAACACCCTGGACTCCAATGAATGACGACATCGCCGTCCCAATGTCTGATGGCCCTTCATGTGCAGTCTTCTCGTCCGCAAGCACTCTTTTCTCCACCGGTGGCGCGTTACGTGCACTACCTCCTCTGGCTCTTCATGGGCCCTCTTCTGGACCGCCAACACTCTTTTCTCCACTGGCTCATGAGCAGTCAGCTCCTGCACTGTACCACACTGCACTCCAATCAATGACGCCATCGCCGGCGCCATGTCCCACACCTCTTCATGGGCTATTTTCACGGGCAGTCGTCTCGTCCACCAGCACACTATTCTCCAACGGCGTCCGACAACTCTTCATGGGCAGACTTCTCGTCCGCAAGCACAATATTCTCCACTGACGGCACGTTACGGTGCAGTGCCTCTTCTAGCTCTTCATGGGCGTCATCTCGTCCGCCAACACTCTTTTCTCCACCAGCGGCACGTTATGGTGCACCGCCTCCTCTACCTCTTCATGGGTAGTCTTGTCGTTCGCCAACACTCTTTTCTTCACTGGCGCACGAGCAGTGAGCTCCCCCAGTGTAACACACTGCACTCCAATCAACGACGTCATCGCTGGCGCAATGTCCGACGGCTCTTCATGTGCAGCCTTCTTGTCCGCCAGCACACTATTCTCCACCGGCGGCACGTTACGGTGCAGCGTCTTCTGTGCCTCTTCATGGGCACACTTCTCGTCCGCCAACACTCTTTTCTCCACTAGCGCATGAGCAGTCTGCTTCTCCATTGTAACACACTGCACTTCAATCAACCACGACATCGTCGGCGTAATGTCCAACAGCTCTCCATGGGCAGTCTTCTTGTCCGCCACCAGTCCTTTCTCCATTGGCGGCACGTTGCGGTTACGGTGCAGTGCCCCCCCTGGCTCTTCATGGGCCTCATCTCCTTCGCCAACACTCTTTTCTCCATTGGCGCATGAGCAAGCAACTCCTCCACTGTAACACACTGCACTCCAATTAATGACGACATTGCCGTCCCAATGTCTGACGGCCCTTCATGTGCAGTCTTCTTGCAGTCTTCTCGTCCGCTAGCACTCTTGTCTCCAGTGGCGGCACGTTACGGTGCACTGCCTCCTCTAGCTCTTCATGGGCCTCATCGCGTTCGCCAACACTTCTTTCTCCACTGGCGCATGAGCAGGCAGCTCCTCCACTATAACACCCTGCACTCCAATGAATGACGACATCGCCGTCCCAATGTCTGACGGCCCTTCATGTGCAGCCTTCTCGTCCGCAAGCACTCTTTTCTCCACTGGTGGCGCGTTACGTGCACTACCTCCTCTGGCTCTTCATGGGCCCTCTTCTGGACCGCCAACACTCTTTTCTCCACTGGCGCATGAGCAGTCAGCTCCTGCACTCTACCACACTGCACTCCAATCAATGACGCCATCGCCGGCGCCATGTCCCACACCTCTTCTTGGGCAACCTTCACGGGCAGTCGTCTCGTCCACCAGCACACTATTCTCCACCGGCGTCCGGCAACTCTTCATGGGCAGACTTCTCGTCCACAAGCACAATATTCTCCACTGACGGCACGTTACGGTGCAGTGCCTCTTCTAGCTCTTCATGGGCGTCATCTCGTCCGCCAACACTCTTTTCTCCACCACCGGCACGTGCACCGCCTCCTCTACCTCTTCATGGGTAGTCTGGTCGTCCGCCAACACTCTTTTCTTCACTGGCGCACGAGCAGTGAGCTCTGCCACTGTAACACACTGCACTCCAATGAACGACGTCATCGCTGGCGAAATGTCCGACGGCTCTTCATGTGCAGCCTTCTTGTCCGCCAGTACACTATTCTCCACCGGCGGCACGTTACGGTGCAGCGTCTTCTGTGCCTCTTCATGGGCACACGTCTCTCGTTCGCCAACACTCTTTTCTCCACTAGCGCATGAGCAGGCAGCTCCTCCACTGTAACACACTGCACTCCAATTAATGACGACATTGCCGTCCCAATGTCTGACGGCCCTTCATGTGCAGTCTTCTTGCAGTCTTCTCGTCCGCTAGCACTCTTGTCTCCAGTGGCGGCACGTTACGGTGCACTGCCTCCTCTAGCTCTTCATGGGCCTCATCTCGTTCACCAACACTTCTTTCTCCACTGGCGCATGAGCAGGCAGCTCCTCCACTATAACACCCTGCACTCCAATGAATGACCACATCGCTGTCCCAATGTCTGACGGCCCTTCATGTGCAGTCTTCTCGTCCGCAAGGACTCTTTTCTCCACTGGTGGCGCGTTACGTGCACCACCTCCTCTGGCTCCTCATTGGCCCTCTTCTGGACCGCCAACACTCTTTTCTCCACTGGCGCATGAGCAGTCAGCTCCTGCACTCTACCACACTGCACTCCAATCAATGACGCCATCGCCGGCGCCATGTCCCACACCTCTTCATGGGCAACCTTCACGGGCAGTCGTCTCGTCCACGAGCACACTATTCTCCACCGGCGTCCGGCAACTCTTCATGGGCAGACTTCTCGTCCACAAGCACAATATTCTCCACTGACGGCACGTTACGGTGCAGTGCCTCTTGTAGCTCTTCATGGGCGTCATCTCGTCCGCCAACACTCTTTTCTCCACCACCGGCACGTGCACCGCCTCCTCTACCTCTTCATGGGTAGTCTGGTCGTCCGCCAACACTCTTTTCTTCACTGGCGCACGAGCAGTGAGCTGTGCCACTGTAACACACTGCACTCCAATCAACGACGTCATCGCTGGCGCAATGTCCGACGGCTCTTCATGTGCAGCCTTCTTGTCCGCCAGTACACTATTGTCCACCGGCGGCACGTTACGGTGCAGCGTCTTCTGTGCCTCTTCATGGGCACACGTCTCTCGTCCGCCAACACTCTTTTCTCCACTAGCGCATGAGCAGGCAGCTCCTCCACTATAACACACTGCACTCCAATTAATGACGACATTGCCGTCCCAATGTCTGATGGCCCTTCATGTGCAGTCTTCTTGCAGTCTTCTCCTCCGCTAGCACTCTTGTCTCCACTAGCGGCACGTTACGGTGCACTGCCTCCTCTAGCTCCTCATGGGCCTCATCTCGTTCGCCAACACTTATTTCTCCACTGGCGCATGAGCAATCAGCTCCTCCACTATAACACACTGCACTCCAATGAATGACGACATCGCCGTCCCAATGTCTGATGGCCCTTCATGTGCAGTCTTCTCGTCCGCAAGCACTCTTTTCTCCACTGGTGGCGCGTTACGTGCACTACCTCCTCTGGCTCTTCATGGGCCCTCTTCTGGACCGCCAACACTCTTTCCTCCACTGGCGCATGAGCAGTCAACTCCTGCACTCTACCACACTGCACTCCAATCAATGACGCCATCGCCGGCGCCATGTCCCACACCTCTTCATGGGCAATTTTCACGGGCAGTCGTCTCGTCCACCAGCACACTATTCTCCACCGGCGTCCGACAACTCTTCATGGGCAGACTTCTCGTTCGCAAGCACAATATTCTCCACTGACGGCACGTTACGGTGCAGTGCCTCTTCTAGCTCTTCATGGGCGTCATCTCGTCCGCCAACACTCTTTTCTCCACCAGCGGCACGTGCACCGCCTCCTCTACCTCTTCATGGGTAGTCTTGTTGTTCGCCAACACTCTTTTCTTCACTGGCGCACGAGCAGTGAGCTCCCCCACTGTAACACACTACACTCCAATCAACGACGTCATCGCTGGCGCAATGTCCGACGGCTCTTCATGTGCAACCTTCTTGTCCGCCAGCACACTATTCTCCACCGGCGGCACGTTACGGTGCAGCGTCTTCTGTGCCTCTTCACGGGCACACGTCTCTCGTCCGCCAACACTCTTTTCTCCACTAGCGCATGAGCAGTTTGCTTCTCCATTGTAACACACTGCACTTCAATCAACGACGACATCGTCGGCGTAATGTCCAACAGCTCTCCATGGGCAATCTTCTTGTCCGCCACCACTCTTTTCTCCATTGGCGGCACGTTGCGGTCACGGTGCAGTGCCCCCCCTGGCTCTTCATGGGCCTCATCTCCTTCGCCAACACTCTTTTCTCCATTGGCGCATGAGCAAGCAACTCCTCCACTGTAACACACTGCACTCCAATTAATGACGACATTGCCGTCCCAATGTCTGACGGCCCTTCATGTGCAGTCTTCTTGCAGTCTTCTTGTCCGCTAGCACTCTTGTCTCCAGTGGCGGCACGTTACGGTGCACTGCCTCCTCTAGCTCTTCATGGGCCTCATCTTGTTCGCCAACACTTCTTTCTCCACTGGCGCATGAGCAGGCAGCTCCTCCACTATAACACCCTGCACTCCAATGAATGACGACATCGCCGTCCCAATGTCTGACGGCCCTTCATGTGCAGTCTTCTCGTCCGCAAGCACTCTTTTCTCCACTGGTGGCGCGTTACGTGCACTACCTCCTCTGGCTCTTCATGGGCCCTCTTCTGGACCGCCACCACTCTTTTCTCCACTCGCGCATGAGCAGTCAGCTCCTGCACTCTACCACACTGCACTCCAATCAATGACGCCATCGCTGGCGCCATGTCCCACACCTCTTCATGGGCAATCTTCACGGGCAGTCGTCTCGGCCACCAGCACACTATTCTCCACCGGCGTCCGGCAACTCTTCATGGGCAGACTTCTCGTCCACAAGCACAATATTCTCCACTGACGGCACGTTACGGTGCAGTGCCTCTTCTAGCTCTTCATGGGTGTCATCTCGTCCGCCAACACTCTTTTCTCCACCACCGGCACGTGCACCGCCTCCTCTACCTCTTCATGGGTAGTCTTGTCGTCCGCCAACACTCTTTTCTTCACTGGCGCACGAGCAGTGAGCTCCCCCACTGTAACACACTGCACTCCAATCAACGACGTCATCGCTGGCGCAATGTCCGACGGCTCTTCATGTGCAGCCTTCTTGTCCGCCAATACACTATTCTCCACCGGCGGCACGTTACGGTGCAGCGTCTTCTGTGCCTCTTCATGGGCACACGTCTCTCGTCCGCCAACACTCTTTTCTCCACTAGCGCATGAGCGGTCTGCTTCTCCATTGTAACACACTGCACTTCAATCAACGACGACATCGTCGGCGTAATGTCCAACAGCTCTCCATGGGCAGTCGTCTCGTCCGCCACCACTCTTTTCTCCATTGGCGGCATGTTGCGGTTACGGTGCAGTGCCCCCCCTGGCTCTTCATGGGCCTCATCTCCCTCGCCAACACTCTTTTCTCCACTGGCGCATGAGCAGGCAGCTCCTCCACTATAACACACTGCACTCCAATTAATGACAACATTGCCGTCCCAATGTATCACAGCCCTTCATGTGCAGTCTTCTTGCAGTCTTCTCGTCCGCTAGCACTCTTGTCTCCGCTGGCGGCACGTTACGGTGCACTGCCTCCTCTAGCTCCCCATGGGCCTCATCTCGTTCGCCAACACTTATTTCTCCACTGGCGCATGAGCAATCAGCTCCTCCACTGTAGCACACTGCACTCCAATGAATGACGACATCGCCGTCCCAATGTCTGATGGCCCTTCATGTGCAGTCTTCTCGTCCGCAAGCACTCTTTTCTCCACTAGTGGCGCGTTACGTGCACTACCTCCTCTGGCTCTTCATGGGCCCTCTTCTGGACCGCCAACACTCTTTTCTCCCCTGGCGCATGAGCAGTCAGCTCCTGCACTCTACCACACTGCACTCCAATCAATGACGCCATCGCCGGCGCCATGTCCCACACCTCTTCATGGGCAATTTTCACGGGCAGCCGTCTCGTCCACCAGCACACTATTCTCCACCGGCGTCCGACAACTCTTCATGGGCAGACTTCTCGTCCGCAAGCACAATATTCTCCACTGACGGCACGTTACGGTGCAGTGCCTCTTCTAGCTCTTCATGGGCGTCATCTCGTCCGCCAACACTCTTTTCTCCACCAGCGGCACGTGCACCGCCTCCTCTACCTCTTCATGGGTAGTCTTGTCGTCCGCCAACACTCTTTTCTTCACTGGCGCACGAGCAGTGAGCTCCCCCAGTGTAACACACTGCACTCCAATCAACGACGTCATCGCTGGCGCAATGTCCGACGGCTCTTCATGTGCAGCCTTCTTGTCCGCCAGCACACTATTCTCCACCGGCGGCACGTTACGGTGCAGCGTCTTCTGTGCCTCTTCATGGGCAATTTTCACGGGCAGCCGTCTCGTCCACCAGCACACTATTCTCCACCGGCGTCCGACAACTCTTCATGGGCAGACTTCTCGTCCGCAAGCACAATATTCTCCACTGACGGCACGTTACGGTGCAGTGCCTCTTCTAGCTCTTCATGGGCGTCATCTCGTCCGCCAACACTCTTTTCTCCACTAGCGCATCAGCAGTCTGCTTCTCCATTGTAACACACTGCACTTCAATCAACGACGACATCGTCGGCGTAATGTCCAACAGCTCTCCATGGGCAGTCTTCTTGTCCGCCACCACTCTTTTCTCCATTGGCGGCACGTTGCGGTTACGGTGCAGTGCCCCCCCTGGCTCTTCATGGGCCTCATCTCCTTCGCCAACACTCTTTTCTCCATTGGCGCATGAGCAAGCAACTCCTCCACTGCAACACACTGCACTCCAATTAATGACGACATTGCCGTCCCAATGTCTGACGGCCCTTCATGTGCAGTCTTCTTGCAGTCTTCTCCTCCGCTAGCACTCTTGTCTCCAGTGGCGGCACGTTACGGTGCACTGCCTCCTCTAGCTCTTCATGGGCCTCATCTCGTTCGCCAACACTTCTTTCTCCACTGGCGCATGAGCAGGCAGCTCCTCCACTGTAACACCCTGCAATCCAATTAATGGCGACATCGCCGTCCCAATGTCTGACGGCCCTTCATGTGCAGTCTTCTCGTCCGCAAGCACTCTTTTCTCCACTGGTGGCGCGTTACGTGCACTACCTCCTCTGGCTCTTCATGGGCCCTCTTCTGGACCGCCAACACTCTTTTCTCCCATGGCGCATGAGCAGTCAGCTCCTGCACTCTACCACACTGCACTCCAATCAATGACGCCATCGCTGGCGCCATGTCCCACACCTCTTCTTAGGCAATCTTCACGGGCAGTCGTCTCGTCCACCAGCACACTATTCTCCACCGGCGTCCGACAACTCTTCATGGGCAGACTTCTCGTCCACAAGCACAATATTCTCCACTGACGGCACGTTCCGGTGCAGTGCCTCTTCTAGCTCTTCATGGGCGTCATCTCGTCCGCCAACACTCTTTTCTCCACCACCGGCACGTGCACCGCCTCCTCTACCTCTTCATGGGTAGTCTTGTCGTCCGCCAACACTCTTTTCTTCACTGGCGCACGAGCAGTGAGCTCCCCCACTGTAACACACTGCACTCCAATCAACGACGTCATCGCTGGCGCAATGTCCGACGGCTCTTCATGTGCGGCCTTCTTGTCCGCCAATACACTATTCTCCACCGGCGGCACGTTACGGTGTAGCGTCTTCTGTGCCTCTTCATGGGCACACTTCTCGTCCGCCAACACTCTTTTCTCCAATGGCGCATGAGCAGTCTGCTTCTCCATTGTAACACACTGCACTTCAATCAACGACGACATCGTCGGCGTAATGTCCAACAGCTCTCCATGGGCAGTCTTCTTGTCCGCCACCACTCTTTTCTCCATTGGCGGCACGTTGCGGTTACGGTGCAGTGCCCCCCCTGGCTCTTCATGGGCCTCATCTCCCTCGCCAACACTCTTTTCTCCATTGGCGCATGAGCAAGCAACTCCTCCACTGTAACACACTGCACTCCAATTAATGACGACATTGCCGTCCCAATGTCTGACGGCCCTTCATGTGCAGTCTTCTTGCAGTCTTCTCGTCCGCTAGCACTCTCGTCTCCACTGGCGGCATGTTACGGTCCACTGCCTCCTCTAGCTCTTCATGGGCCTCATCTCGTTCGCCAACACTTATTTCTCCACTGGCGCATGAGCAAGCAGCTCCTCCACTATAACACCCCGGACTCCAATTAATGGCGACGTCGCCGTCCCAATGTCTGACGGCCCTTCATGTGCAGTCTTCTCGTCCGCAAGCACTCTTTTCTCCACTGGTGGCGCGTTACGTGCACTACCTCCTCTAGCTCCTCATGGGCCCTCTTCTGGACCGCCAACACTCTTTTCTCCACTAGCGCATGAGCAGTCAGCTCCTGCACTCTACCACACTGCACTCCAATCAATGACGCCATCGCAGGCGCCATGTCCCACACCTCTTCTTGGGCAATCTTCACGGGCAATCGTCTCGTCCACCAGCACACTATTCTCCACCGGCGTCCGGCAACTCTTCATGAGCAGACTTCTCGTCCACAAGCGCAATATTCTCCACTGACGGCACGTTACGGTGCACTGCCTCTTCTAGCTCTTCATGGGCGTCATCTCGTCCGCCAACACTCTTTTCTCCACCACCGGCACGTGCACCGCCTCCTCTACCTCTTCATGGGTAGTCTTGTCGTCCGCCAACACTCTTTTCTTCACTGGCGCACGAGCAGTGAGCTCCCCCACTGTAACACACTGCACTCCAATCAACGACGTCATCGCTGGCGCAATGTCCGACGGCTCTTCATGTGCGGCCTTCTTGTCCGCCAATACACTATTCTCCACCGGCGGCACGTTACGGTGTAGCGTCTTCTGTGCCTCTTCATGGGCACACTTCTCGTCCGCCAACACTCTTTTCTCCAATGGCGCATGAGCAGTCTGCTTCTCCATTGTAACACACTGCACTTCAATCAACGACGACATCGTCGGCGTAATGTCCAACAGCTCTCCATGGGCAGTCTTCTTGTCCGCCACCACTCTTTTCTCCATTGGCGGCACGTTGCGGTTACGGTGCAGTGCCCCCCCTGGCTCTTCATGGGCCTCATCTCCCTCGCCAACACTCTTTTCTCCATTGGCGCATGAGCAAGCAACTCCTCCACTGTAACACACTGCACTCCAATTAATGACGACATTGCCGTCCCAATGTCTGACGGCCCTTCATGTGCAGTCTTCTTGCAGTCTTCTCGTCCGCTAGCACTCTCGTCTCCACTGGCGGCATGTTACGGTCCACTGCCTCCTCTAGCTCTTCATGGGCCTCATCTCGTTCGCCAACACTTATTTCTCCACTGGCGCATGAGCAAGCAGCTCCTCCACTATAACACCCCGGACTCCAATTAATGGCGACGTCGCCGTCCCAATGTCTGACGGCCCTTCATGTGCAGTCTTCTCGTCCGCAAGCACTCTTTTCTCCACTGGTGGCGCGTTACGTGCACTACCTCCTCTAGCTCCTCATGGGCCCTCTTCTGGACCGCCAACACTCTTTTCTCCACTAGCGCATGAGCAGTCAGCTCCTGCACTCTACCACACTGCACTCCAATCAATGACGCCATCGCAGGCGCCATGTCCCACACCTCTTCTTGGGCAATCTTCACGGGCAATCGTCTCGTCCACCAGCACACTATTCTCCACCGGCGTCCGGCAACTCTTCATGAGCAGACTTCTCGTCCACAAGCGCAATATTCTCCACTGACGGCACGTTACGGTGCACTGCCTCTTCTAGCTCTTCATGGGCGTCATCTCGTCCGCCAACACTCTTTTCTCCACCACCGGCACGTGCACCGCCTCCTCTACCTCTTCATGGGTAGTCTTGTCGTCCGCCAACACTCTTTTCTTCACTGGCGCACGAGCAGTGAGCTCCCCCACTGTAACACACTGCACTCCAATCAACGACGTCATCGCTGGCGCAATGTCCGACGGCTCTTCATGTGCAGCCTTCTTGTCCGCCAATACACTATTCTCCACCGGCGGCACGTTACGGTGTAGCGTCTTCTGTGCCTCTTCATGGGCACACTTCTCGTCCGCCAACACTCTTTTCTCCAATGGCGCATGAGCAGTCTGCTTCCCCATTGTAACACACTGCACTTCAATCAACGACGACATCGTCGGCGTAATGTCCAACAGCTCTCCATGGGCAGTCTTCTTGTCCGCCACCACTCTTTTCTCCATTGGCGGCACGTTGCGGTTACGGTGCAGTGCCCCCCCTGGCTCTTCATGGGCCTCATCTCCCTCGCCAACACTCTTTTCTCCATTGGCGCATGAGCAAGCAACTCCTCCACTGTAACACACTGCACTCCAATTAATGACGACATTGCCGTCCCAATGTCTGACGGCCCTTCATGTGCAGTCTTCTTGCAGTCTTCTCGTCCGCTAGCACTCTCGTCTCCACTGGCGGCATGTTACGGTCCACTGCCTCCTCTAGCTCTTCATGGGCCTCATCTCGTTCGCCAACACTTATTTCTCCACTGGCGCATGAGCAGGCAGCTCCTCCACCATAACACCCTGCACTCCAATTAATGGCGACATCGCCGTCCCAATGTCTGACGGCCCTTCATGTGCAGTCTTCTCGTCCGCAAGCACTCTTTTCTCCACTAGTGGCGCGTTACGTGCACTACCTCCTCTGGCTCTTCATGGGCCCTCTTCTGGACCGCCAACACTCTTTTCTGCACTGGCGCATGAGCAGTCAGCTCCTGCACTCTACCACACTGCACTCCAATCAATGACGCCATCGCCGGCGCCATGTCCCACACCTCTTCTTGGGCAATCTTCACGGGCAGTCGTCTCGTCCACCAGCACACTATTCTCCACCGGCGTCCGACAACTCTTCATGGGCAGACTTCTCGTCCACAAGCACAATATTCTCCACTGACGGCACGTTACGGTGCAGTGCCTCTTCTAGCTCTTCATGGGCGTCATCTCGTCCGCCAACACTCTTTTCTCCACCACCGGCACGTGCACCGCCTCCTCTACCTCTTCATGGGTAGTCTTGTCGTCCGCCAACACTCTTTTCTTCACTGGCGCACGAGCAGTGAGCTCCCCCACTGTAACACACTACACTCCAATCAACGACGTCATCGCTGGCGCAATGTCCGACGGCTCTTCATGTGCAGCCTTCTTGTCCGCCAGTACACTATTGTCCACCGGCGGCACGTTACGGTGCAGCGTCTTCTGTGCCTCTTCATGGGCCTCATCTCCTTCGCCAACACTCTTTTCTCCACTGGCGCATGAGCAAGCAGCTCCTCCACTATAACACACTGCACTCCAATTAATGACGACATTGCCGTCCCAATGTTTGACGGCCCTGCATGTGCAGTCTTCTTGCAGTCTTCTCGTCCGCTAGCACTCTTGTCTCCATTGGCGGCACGTTACGGTGCACTGCCTCCTCTAGCTCTTCATGGGCCTCATCTCATTCGCCAACACTTATTTCTCCACTGGCGCATGAGCAATCAGCTCCTCCATTGTAACACACTGCACTCCAATTAATGACGACATCGCCGTCCCAATGTCTGATGGCCCTTCATGTGCAGTCTTCTCGTCCGCAAGCACTCTTTTCTCCACTGGTGGCGCGTTACGTGCACTACCTCCTCTGGCTCTTCATGGGCCCTCTTCTGGACCGCCAACACTCTTTTATCCACTGGCGCATGAGCAGTCAGCTCCTGCACTCTACCACACTGCACTCCAATCAATGACGCCATCGCCGGCGCCATGTCCCACAGCTCTTCATGGGCAAATTCACGGGCAGTCGTCTCGTCCACCAGCACAATATTCTCCACCGGCGTCCGACAACTCTTCATGGGCAGACTTCTCGTCCACAAGCACAATATTCTCCACTGACGGCACGTTACGGTGCAGTGCCTCTTCTAGCTCTTCAGGGGCGTCATCTCGTCCGCCAACACTCTTTTCTCCACCACCGGCACGTTATGGTGCACCGCCTCGTCTACCTCTTCATGGGTAGTCTTGTCGTCCGCCAACACTCTTTTCTTCACTGGCGCACGAGCAGTGAGCTCCCCCACTGTAACACACTGCACTCCAATCAACGACGTCATCGCTGGCGCAATGTCCGACGGCTCTTCATGTGCAGCCTTCTTGTCCGCCAGTACACTAGTCTCCACCGGCGGCACATTACGGTGCAGCGTCTTCTGTGCCTCTTCATGGGCACACTTCTCGTCCGCCAACACTCTTTTCTCCACTGGCGCATGAGCAGTTTGCTTCTCCATTGTAACACACTGCACTTCAATCAACGACGACATCGTCGGCGTAATGTCCAACAGCTCTCCAAGGGCAGTCTTCTTGTCCGCCACCACTCTTTTCTCCATTGGCGGCACGTCACGGTTACGGTGCAGTGCCCCCCCCCTGGCTCTTCATGGGCCTCATCTCCTTCGCCAACACTCTTTTCTCCACTGGCGCATGAGCAGGCAGCTCCTCCACTATAACACATTGCACTCCAATTCATGACGACATTGCCGTCCCAATGTTTGACGGCCCTGCATGTGCAGTCTTCTTGCAGCCTTCTCGTCCGCTAGCACTCTTGTCTCCATTGGCGGCACGTTACGGTGCACTGCCTCCTCTAGCTCTTAATGGGCCTCATCTCGTTCGCCAACACTTATTTCTCCACTGGCGCATGAGCAAACAGCTCCTCCATTGTAACACACTGCACTCCAATTAATGACGACATCGCCGTCCCAATGTCTGATGGCCCTTCATGTGCAGTCTTCTCGTCCGCAAGCACTCTTTTCTCCACTGGTGGCGCGTTACGTGCACTACCTCCTCTGGCTCTTCATGGGCCCTCTTCTGGACCGCCAACACTCTTTTCTCCACTGGCGCATGAGCAGTCAGCTCCTGCACTCTACCACACTGCACTCCAATCAATGACGCCATCGCCGGCGCCATGTCCCACACCTCTTCATGGGCAATCTTCACGGGCAGTCGTCTCGTCCACCAGCACAATATTCTCCACCGGCGTCCGACAACTCTTCATGGGCAGACTTCTCGTCCACAAGCACAATATTCTCCACTGACGGCACGTTACGGTGCAGTGCCTCTTCTAGCTCTTCATGGGCGTCATCTCGTCCGCCAACACTCTTTTCTCCACCACCGGCACGTTATGGTGCACCGCCTCCTCTACCTCTTCATGGGTAGTCTTGTCGTCCGCCAACACTCTTTTCTTCACTGGCGCACGAGCAGTGAGCTCCCCCACTGTAACACACTGCACTCGAATCAACGACGTCATCGCTGGCGCAATGTCCGACGGCTCTTCATGTGCAGCCTTCTTGTCCGCCAGCACACTAGTCTCCACCGGCGGCACATTACGGTGCAGCGTCTTCTGTGCCTTTTCATGGGCACACTTCTCGTACGCCGACACTCTTTTCTCCACCTGCGCATGAGCAGTTTGCTTCTCCATTGTAACACACTGCACTTCAATCAACGACGACATTGTCGCCGTAATGTCCAACAGTTCTCCATGGGCAGTCTTCTTGTCCGCCACCACTCTTTTCTCCATTGGCGGCACGTCACGGTTACGGTGCAGTGCCCCCCCTGGCTCTTCATGGGCCTCATCTCCTTCGCCAACACTCTTTTCTCCACTGGCGCATGAGCAGGCAGCTCCTCCACTATAACACACTGCACTCCAATTAATGACGACATTGCCGTCCCAATGTTTGACGGCCCTGCATGTGCAGTCTTCTTGCAGTCTTCTCGTCCGCTAGCACTCTTGTCTCCATTGGCGGCACGTTACGGTGCACTGCCTCCTCTAGCTCTTCATGGGCCTCATCTCGTTCGCCAACACTTATTTCTCCACTGGCGCATGAGCGAACAGCTCCTCCATTGTAACACACTGCACTCCAATTAATGACGACATCGCCGTCCCAATGTCTGATGGCCCTTCATGTGCAGTCTTCTCGTCCGCAAGCACTCTTTTCTCCACTGGTGGCGCGTTACGTGCACTACCTCCTCTGGCTCTTCATGGGCCCTCTTCTGGACCGCCAACACTCTTTTCTCCACTGGCGCATAAGCAGTCAGCTCCTGCACTCTACCACACTGCACTCCAATCAATGACGCCATCGCCGGCGCCATGTCCCACACCTCTTCATGGGCAATCTTCACGGGCAGTCGTCTCGTCCACCAGCACAATATTCTCCACCGGCGTCCGACAACTCTTCATGGGCAGACTTCTCGTCCACAAGCACAATATTCTCCACTGACGGCACGTTACGGTGCAGTGCCTCTTCTAGCTCTTCATGGGCGTCATCTCGTCCGCCAACACTCTTTTCTCCACCACCGGCACGTTATGGTGCACCGCCTCCTCTACCTCTTCATGGGTAGTCTTGTCGTCCGCCAACACTCTTTTCTTCACTGGCGCACGAGCAGTGAGCTCCCCCACTGTAACACACTGCACTCCAATCAACGACGTCATCGCTGGCGCGATGTCCGACGGCTCTTCATGTGCAGCCTTCTTGTCCGCCAGTACACTAGTCTCCACCGGCGGCACATTACGGTGCAGCGTCTTCTGTGCCTCTTCATGGGCACACTTCTCGTCCGCCAACACTCTTTTCTCCACTGGCGCATGAGCAGTTTGCTTCTCCATTGTAACACACTGCACTTCAATCAACGACGACATCGTCGGCGTAATGTCCAACGGCTCTCCATGGGCATTCTTCTTGTCCGCCACCACTCTTTTCTCCATTGGCGGCACGTTACGGTTATGGTGCAGTGCCCCCCCTTGCTCTTCATGGGCCTCATCTCCTTCGCCAACACTCTTCTCTCCACTGGCGCATGAGCAGGCAGCTCCTCCACTTTAACACACTGCACTCCAATTAATGACGACATTGCCGTCCCAATGTTTGACGGCCCTTCATGTGAATTCCTCTTGCAGTCTTCTCGTCCGCTAGCACTCTTGTCTCCACTGGCGGCACGTTACGGTGCACTGCCTCCTCTAGCTCTTCATGGGCCCTCTTCTGGACCGCCAACACTTCTTTCTCCACTGGCGCATGAGCAATCAGCTCTTGTACTCTACCACACTGCACTCCAATCAATGACGCCATCGCCGGCGCCATGTCCCTCACCTCTTCTTGGGCAATCTTCACGGGCAGCCGTCTCGTCCACCAGCACACTATTCTCCACCGGCGTCCGACAACTCTTCATGGGCAGACTTCTCGTCCACAAGCACAATATTCTCCACTGACGGCACGTTACGGTGCAATGCCTCTTCTAGCTCTTCATGGGCGTCATCTCGTCCGCCAACACTCTTTTCTCCACCACCGGCACGTTATGGTGCACCGCCTCCTCTACCTCTTCATGGGTAGTCTTGTTGTCCGCCAACACTCTTTTCTTCACTGGCGCACGAGCAGTGAGCTCCCCCACTGTAACACACTGCACTCCAATCAACGACGTCATCGCTGGCGCAATGTCCGACGGCTCTTCATGTGCAGCCTTCTTGTCCGCCAGTACACTATTCTCCACCGGCGGCACGTTACGGTGCAGCGTCTTCTGTGCCTCTTCATGGGCACACTTCTCGGCCGCCAACACTCTTTTCTCCACTGGGGCATGAGCGGTTTGCTTCTTCATTGTAACACACTGCACTTCAATCAACGACGACATCGTCGGCGTAATGTCCAACAGCTCTCCATGGGCAGTCTTCTTGTCCGCCACCACTCTTTTCTCCATTGGCGGCACGTCACGGTTACGGTGCAGTGCCCCCCCTTGCTCTTCATGGGCCTCATCTCCTTCGCCAACACTCTTTTCTCCACTGGCGCATGAGCAATCAGCTCCTCCACTGTAACACACTGCACTCCAATTAATGACGACATCGCCGTCCCAATGTCTGACGGCCCTTCATGTGCAGTGTTCTCGTCCGCAAGCACTCTTTTCTCCACTGGTGGCGCGTTACGTGCACTACCTCCTCTGGCTCTTCATGGGCCCTCTTCTGGACCGCCAACACTCTTTTCTCCACTGGCTCATGAGCAGTCAGCTCCTGTACTCTACCACACTGCACTCCAATCAATGACGCCATCGCCGGCGCCATGTCCCAAACCTCTTCTTGGGCAATCGTCATGGGCAATCGTCTCGTCCACCAGCACACTATTCTCCACCGGCGTCCGACAACTCTTCATGGGCAGACTTCTCGTCCACAAGCACAGTATTCTCCACTGACGGCACGTTACGGTGCAGTGCCTCTTCTAGCTCTTCATGGGCGTCATCTCGTCCGCCAACACTCTTTTCTCCACCACCGGCACGTTATGGTGCACCGCCTCCTCTACCTCTTCATGGGTAGTCTTGTCGTCCGCCAACATTCTTTTCTTCACTGGCGCACGAGCAGTGAGCTCCCCCACTGTAACACACTGCACTCCAATCAACGACGTCATCGCTGGCGCAATGTCCGACGGCTCTTCATGTGCAGCCTTCTTGTCCGCCACTACACTATTCTCCACCGGCGGCACGTTACGGTGCAGTGTCTTCTGTGCCTCTTCATGGGCACACTTCTCGTCCGCCAACACTCTTTTCTCCACTGGCGCATGAGCAGTTTGCTTCTCCATTGTAACACACTGCACTTCAATCAACGACGACATCGTCGGCGTAATGTCCAACAGCTCTCCATGGGCAGTCTTCTTGTCCGCCACCACTCTTTTCTCCATTGGCGGCACGTTACGGTTATGGTGCAGTGCCCCCCCTTGCTCTTCATGGGCCTCATCTCCTTCGCCAACACTCTTCTCTCCATTGGCGCATGAGCAGGCAGCTCCTCCACTTTAACACACTGCACTCCAATTAATGACGACATTGCCGTCCCAATGTTTGACGGCCCTTCATGTGAATTCCTCTTGCAGTCTTCTCGTCCGCTAGCATCCTTGTCTCCACTGGCGGCACGTTACGGTGCACTGCCTCCTCTAGCTCTTCATGGGCCCTCTTCTGGACCGCCAACACTTCTTTCTCCACTGGCGCATGAGCAATCAGCTCTTGTACTCTACCACACTGCACTCCAATCAATGACGCCATCGCCGGCGCCATGTCCCACACCTCTTCTTGGGCAATCTTCACGGGCAGTCGTCTCGTCCACCAGCACACTATTCTCCACCGGCGTCCGACAACTCTTCATGGGCAGACTTCTCGTCCACAAGCACAATATTCTCCACTGACGGCACGTTACGGTGCAATGCCTCTTCTAGCTCTTCATGGGCGTCATCTCGTCCGCCAACACTCTTTTCTCCACCACCGGCACGTTATGGTGCCCCGCCTCCTCTACCTCTTCATGGGTAGTCTTGTCGTCCGCCAACACTCTTTTCTTCACTGGCGCACGAGCAGTGAGCTCCCCCACTGTAACATACTGCACTCGAATCAACGACGTCATCGCCGGCGCAATGTCCGACGGCTCTTCATGTGCAGCCTTCTTGTCCGCCAGTACACTATTGTCCACCGGCGGCACGTTACGGTGCAGCGTCTTCTGTGCCTCTTCATGGGCACACTTCTCATCCGCCAACTCTCTTTTCTCCACTGGGGCATGAGCAGTTTGCTTCTCCATTGTAACACACTGCACTTCAATCAACGAGGACATCGTTGGCGTAATGTCCAACAGCTCTCCATGGGCAGTCTTCTTGTCCGCCACCACTCTTTTCTCCATTGGCGGCACGTTACGGTTATGGTGCAGTGCCCCCCCTGGCTCTTCATGGGCCTCATCTCCTTCGCCAACACTCTTTTCTCCACTGGCGCATGAGCAGGCAGCTTCTCCACTTTAGCACACTGCACTCCAATTAATGACGACATTGCCGTCCCAATGTTTGACGGCCCTTCATGTGCAGTCTTCTTGCAGTCCTCTCGTCCGCTAGCACTCTTGTCTCCACTGGCGGCACGTTACGGTGCACTGCCTCCTCTAGCTCTTCATGGGCCTCATCTCGTTCGCCAACACTTCTTTCTCCACTGGCGCATGAGCAATCAGCTCCTCCGGTGTAACACACTGCACTCCAATTAATGACGACATTGCCGTCCCAATGTCTGACGGCCCTGCATGTGCAGTCTTCTCGTCCGCAAGCACGCTTTTCTCCACTGGTGGCGCGCTACGTGCACTACCTCCTCTAGCTCCTCATGGGCCCTCTTCTGGACCGCCAACACTCTTTTCTCCAATGGCGCATGAGCAGTCATCTCTTGCACTCTACCACACTGCACTCCAATCAATGACGCCATCGCTGGCGCCATGTCCCACAGCTCTTCATGGGCAATCTTCATGGGCAGTCGTCTCGTCCACCAGCACACTATTCTCCACCGGCGTCCGACAACTCTTCATGGGCAGACTTCTCGTCCACAAGCACAATATTCTCCAGTGACGGCACGTTACGGTGCAGCGCCTCTTCTAGCTCTTCATGGGCGTCATCTTGTCCGCCAACACTCTTTTCTTCACCAGCGGCACGTTATGGTGCACCGCCTGCTCTACCTCTTCATGGGTAGTCTTGTCGTCCACCAACACTCGTTTCTTCAATGGCGCACGAGCAGTGAGCTCCCCCACTGTAACACACCGCACTCCAATCAACGACGTCATCGCTGGCGCAATGTCCCACGGCTCTCCATGTGCAGCCTTCTTGTCCGCCAGCACACTATTCTCCACTGGCGGCACGTTACGGTGCGGCGTCTTCTGTGCCTCTTCATGGGCACACTTCTCGTCCGCCAACACTCTTTTCTCCACTGGGGCACGAGCAGTTTGCTTCTCCATTGTAACACACTGCACTTCAATCAACGACGACATCGTCGGCGTAATGTCCAACAGCTCTCCATGGGCAATCTTCTTGTCCGCCACCACTCTTTTCTCCATTGGCGGCACGTTACGGTTACGGTGCCGTGCCCCCCCTGGCTCTTCATGGGCCTCATCTCCTTCACCAACACTCTTTTCTCCACCGGCGCATGAGCAGGCAGCTCCTCCACTATAACACACTACACTCCAATTAATGACGACATTGCCATCCCAATGTCTGACGGCCCTTCATGTACAGTCTTCTTGCAGTCTTCTCGTCCGCTAGCACTCTTGTCTCCACTGGCGGCACGTTACGGTGCACTGCCTCCTCTAGCTCTTCATGGGCCTCATCTTGTTCGCCAACACTTCTTTCTCCACGGGCGCATGAGCAATCAGCTCCTCCACTGTAACACACTGCACTCCAATTAATGACGACATCGCCGTCCCAATGTGTGACGGCCCTTCATGTGCAGTGTTCTCGTCCGCAAGCACTCTTTTCTCCACTGGTGGCGCGTTACGTGCACTACCTCCTCTAGCTCTTCATGGGCCCTCTTCTGGACCGCCAACTCTTAGCTCAGCCGTGCCTGAGCTCTGGTTTTGCTCGTCGGGTGGTGTGTGTGTGCGCATGCGTGTGTGCAGTGAGCCTCTGTACTTGTAGAGCATTTTTGCTTGTTGCCAGCAGACCATAGGTGGTCACACGTAGAGCCTGCTCCGTGACACTTTGGAACGACCCGGTCTGTGAATATGTCAGTTGACGATTTTGCCGTCTTCGCGAAGGGAACAATTTGTTCCCAGTTCATTGATAGCGTTCCCATGCTGGAGATAGCCAGGGCTGCCTCGCAGGTGGAGATGAAGCTGTCGGTGCTGCTGGAACGCAGGTCAGAGTGGGAGGCTAGTTTCGTCGCCAAGTACGGAATCGAGTTGGGGGAGGTGGGGCTGGTGAAGATGATCGCCTCGTATTGCGTCATGGCCCAGTGCGACCTGGTTGTGGCGTCGCTGGGCTTTGTCAAGGTGGAGGTACCACCCCAACAGCCGCAGACGGTGTCGCCAGAGCTTCTGGAGCTCAAGCAGTTGGTTCAGGGACAGGCCCTTGTGATGGAGGGCCTGCGCAAGCAGTTGGAGGCGGTCAGTGCCAAGGCCGAGGCGGAGTCCAAGAGGAAAATGGCGAAGGTCCCGCCGCTGTGTTCTGCGGGTGGGTGAGGCCGCGCCCCTCCGTCGGGGGGGGATCCCGGTGTCGGGGGTTGGCGTTCCGCACGGTCAAGGTGGCGCCGCGCATCGTGCGCAGGCGAGTCGGGAAGTATGCCCAAGAGTGGCTGGGCTGGCTCGATGCCACGGGGGCCACGTCTGCTGTCGTCGGAGCGCAATTCTGTCCGCAGGGACCAGCTTTCATGCGGTCGGTCATGGCTGCCGCGTTGGGGGGCAGCGACAACCCCCACGCCAGGTGGCACGCATGGAGGCGAGGGGGCTCCGCGGCCCTGCGATGGTTGGGGCTGCCCATCAAGTGGCTGGCTTGGTGGGGGCGGTGGCTTTCGGAGACGGTGGCAGTCCACTACGCCGACGCGCCCGACGACTTCGTCGTCACGACCGAGGCTGTCCTCCCCTGGCCCCCTGACAACCATGCAGGAGAGTTCGTTTGGCGCGCCGTGTCCCTCCGGGACGTTTTCCCGAAGGAGCTCCTGGAGCTCTGTGCCCCTGATGCCGATGAGCCCCCACAATGGGGAGGTGACGGGGATGGGTCGGCAGGAGGTCGGGGTGGATCGTGCCCTGGGGAGTCCGCGAGTCCTGCCGCTGCGGGAACTGCTGGGAGGGAGGACCGGGCTGGCGCACGTGACCCGGGGGCCCCTCCGGCCCTTACGGCTGTTGAGGGGTCCTCAGGACGCGGGCGCCGGCCGCGGGGAGACGGGGGGGGGGAAGTCATTGATGTGGATGCAGACCCCCCACCTGCCTCCGCAGCAGGCTCCTCCATCAGGCGGCTGCGCATCGCGGCCCGCAGGACGGGTGAGGTCGCGTCCGTCTTGGGCAAGCGGAGGGCCGCGGGCCCGGCCAGGATTGTGGGTGCGGCTGCCCGAACGGCAATTTCCCGTCGCGTCGGGGCTGGGTCAGTGGGTGCGGGAGCGCCTTCGGACCGGTGAGTGGGACGCCTGGTTGTGCTCCCTGCGGGCTTGTCTGCCCCGCGCACCGCCTGGTTTACTGGAGCGTCGCCTGTTGCAGTTTCTGGAGTGGGGCAGTGAAGCTGCCCGTGATCTCAGACAGCCGGAGTTTCTGCGAGTCTTGGCTGTGGCTTTGTCCTCATTTAGCCCTGAGGTTTGGGAGTCGCTCTTGCATGATTCGACGTCGCCCAAATTGCTTATGCAGCGTATCAGGGAGGAGGTATTGGCGCGGGGTTTGGGGCCGGTGGGGCGTGTGGATATCCCCCGCGAGGTCTGGGATAGTTGTGTGCCGGACGGCTTCGCAGAATTGGTAGGCAGGCAGTTTTCTGGGATAATTCCCCCGTCGGATGAGGCGGTGGTCATGATGAGGGCATTGCGGGACCAGGGTTTGCTTTTCCCCCTGCCGCCGGGGTCACCTGGGCCCAATGGGGGTGTTTTTGCGATACCCAAGACGGAGGAGAAGTGCAGTTTGATTGTCAATCTGGTGCCCCTTAATGAGGAGATGCGGTCTCGGCCGGAGAAGTTCTCCCTCCCCTCTGTGGAGGTGTTGGCCCTTTTGGCGCAGGTGGCACAGCAAGGGTCCTCCTTTTTCCTCCCCTCTTTTTATGCCCGAGCGCGTTGCATGAGGCCGGTGTGGGATATTCTGTCCCTGCCGGGGGGGGGGGGGGAAGAGCTGTGCATGTGCCACATCGACCTGAGTAATTGCTTTTGGTCACTTCAGCTGCCGCGCGAGTTCTGGGGGGCCTTTCGCGTCTCGGATGGAGAGGGGGGGGTGTTGGCTTTCCGGTGCTTGCCCTTTGGGTGGAAGTACAGCCCCCTCCTGTGCCAGCGAGTGTTGGAGGGTCTGGTGGCCGGCGCGGGGCTGTTGGGGGTGCTGGTTTTAATTTACTTGGATGATGTCCTGGTTGTGGGGCGCGGCCGCGCGCGTGTGCGAGAGCAGACGGCAAGGGCGGTGGAGGCGTTGCGCCGTGCAGGTGCTGTAGTCAGCCCAAAGAGTACGTTAGAGCCTGTGCAGCGGCTGGTGTGGCTGGGGAAGGATATTGATTTGCAGGGGGGGGAGGTGCGGACTGCTGGCAACGCGTGGGAAGCTCTGTTTGCGCATTGGTTGAGGTTGTCTGTGGGACCCTGTAGGGTAAAACGGCTGCAGCAGTTCTTGGGGCGGGCACAGTGGATATGTCGCCCGGGTTCTGGGCACAGTCCGCACCTGTCTGGTGTGTGGGCTCATGTGCTCTGGGGGCCCCCCCGGCTGCCGTTTACCCCAGTGCGTTTGCTTAAGTCTATGTGCGTGGCGTGCGTGCTTGCCAGGAGGCAATGGTCAGTGGTGTCCCTCCCCAGGGTGGTGAAGCGATCGCCGTTGGTTGTTTACGTCGACGCGGCGCTGGACGCGGGTGAATACCGGCTGGGCCTGTTTTCGATGGATGTGGGTTCTCGATCGGTTGTGCCCGCGGAGCAACCGCCCAACCAGCAGTGTGCGGAGGCTGCCGCGCTGCTCTGGGGCTTGAAGCTCATCCTCAATGTAGGCGTTCGGGAGGCCCATTTGTTTGGGGATAATGCGGCGGCGCTAGTGCAGTTCCTTCGGTGTAAAGCCAAGGTGGGGCGTAAATTCCAGCAGTCCATTCTGAAGCGTTTCCGCTACCTGTGGGCGTCGTGCCCAGGCTTCACGGTATATATGCACTGGGTGCGTGGTTCACATAATCCCGCTGATCCTATCAGTAGGTTGAGTGACAACTTCAATGGAGATCTGGGTTTGGCGCGCGAGGTGGCGGCGCGCAGGGTTGGGGATCTCTGGGCCTTTCCCGATAGGCGCACGGTTTTTTTGTGGACCCTGGGGGTGCCTATGGGGCCCTTTGTTCTGCCGCATTCGTGGAGAGCGGGCCTGTGGTCCCCGGGGGGTGGTGAAGGGGGGGCGGAGTTCCACGAGGTTTTTTTGCAGTACCGCTTGGAGGAGTCGGTGGGTGCAATGACTTGATGTCGTGTAGTGCCGGCGCCTGCTTGTAGCGGTCTGCGGACGCCTGAAGCCTGGCGGGTGGCGCCGGTGTGTGCGGGGCGCCTTTGGCGATTTATGTTTGGGGCGGCCGTATACTTCGAGGGTGTGGCGTGCGTTGCGCATGGGAGCCGCTGGGTCTCAGACCTGCGCCGGGGGGGGGGGGGGGGGGTTATGCGGCAGTTTGGCATGAACGAGACCCACGAGGAGGCGGCACACTGACGAGATGTGCCACAGGAGACGTGCGTGTTTTGCCTCGTGTTTGCGTGTTTGCTTGTGGTTTTAGCAAAATCTTAGCTCAGCCGTGCCTGAGCTCTGGTTTTGCTCGTCGGGTGGTGTGTGTGTGCGCATGCGTGTGTGCAGTGAGCCTCTGTACTTGTAGAGCATTTTTGCTTGTTGCCAGCAGCCCACCCGTCCCGCCCAATGACGCTATTTGCGACTTCTATTGCCCATACCGGGCTTTTGTGACTGCCCACGAGGAGGCGGCACACTGACGAGATGTGCCACAGAAGACGTGCGTGTTTTGCCTCGTGTTTGCGTGTTTGCTTGTGGTTTTAGCAAAAACTCTTTTCTCCACTGGCGCATGAGCAGTCAGCTCCTGCACTCTACCACACTGCACTCCAATCAATGACGCCATCGCCGGCGCCATGTCCCACACCTCTTCATGGGCAATCTTCACGGGCAGTCGTCTCGTCCACCAGCACACTATTCTCCACCGGCGTCCGACAACTCTTAATGGGCAGACTTCTCGTCCACAAGCACAATATTCTCCACTGACGGCAAGTTACGGTGCAGTGCCTCTTCTAGCTCTTCATGGGCGTCATCTCGTCCGCCAACACTCTTTTCTCCACCACCGGCACGTTATGGTGCACCGCCTCCTCTACCTCTTCATGGGTAGTCTTGTCGTCCGCCAACACTCTTTTCTTCACTGGCGCACGAGCAGTGAGCTCCCCCACTGTAACACACTGCACTCCAATCAACGACGTCATCGCTGGCGCAATGTCCGACGGATCGTCATGTGCAGCCTTCTTGTCCGCCAGTACACTATTGTCCACCGGCGGCACGTTACGGTGCAGCGTCTTCTGTGCCTCTTCATGGGCACACTTCTCGTCCGCCAACACTCTTTTCTGCACTGGGGCATGAGCAGTTTGCTTCTCCATTGTAACACACTGCACTTCACTCAACGACGACATCATCGGCGTAATGTCCAACAGCTCTCCATGGGCAGTCTTCTTGTCCGCCACCACTCTTTTCTCCATTCGCGGCACGTTACGGTTACGGTGCAGTGCCCCCCCTGGCTCTTCATGGGCCTCATCTCCTTCGCCAACACTCTTTTCTCCACCGGCGCATGAGCAGGCAGCTCCTCCACTATAACACACTGCACTCCAATTAATGACGACATTGCCGTCCCAATGTCTGACGGCCCTTCAAGTGCAGTCTTCTTGCAGTCTTCTCGTCCGCTAGCACTCTTGTCTCCACTGGCGGCACGTTACGGTGCACTGCCTCCTCTAGCTCTTCATGGGCCTCATCTCGTTCGCCAACCTTTCTTTCTCCACTGGCGCATGAGCAATCAGCTCCTCCACCGTAACACACTGCACTTTCATTAATGACGACATCGCCGTCCCAATGTGTGACGGCCCTTCATGTGCAGTCTTCTCGTCCGCAAGCACTCTTTTCTCCACCGGTGGCGCGTTACGTGCACTACCTCCTCTGGCTCTTCATGGGCCCTCTTCTGGACCGCCAACACTCTTTTCTCCACTGGCGCATGAGCAGTCAGCTCCTGCACTCTACCACACTGCACTCCAATCAATGACGCCATCGCCGGCGCCATGTCCCACACCTCTTCATGGGCAATCTTCATGGGCAGTCGTCTCGTCCACCAGCACACTATTCTCCACCGGCGTCCGACAACTCTTCATGGGCAGACTTCTCGTCCACAAGCACAATATTCTCCAGTGACGGCACGTTACGGTGCAGTGCCTCTTCTAGCTCTTCATGGGCGTCATCTCGTCCGCCAACACTCTTTTCTCCACCACCGGCACGTTATGGTGCACCGCCTCCTCTACCTCTTCATGGGTAGTCTTGTCGTCCGCCAACACTCTTTTCTTCACTGGCGCACGAGCAGGGAGCTCCCCCACTGTAACACACTGCACTCCAATCAACGACGTCATCGTTGGCGCAATGTCCGACGGCTCTTCATGTGCAGCCTTGTTGTCCGCCAGTACACTGTTCTCCACCGGCGGCACGTTACGGTGCAGCGTCTTCTGTGCCTCTTTATGGGCACACTTCTCGTCCGCCAACACTCTTTTCTCCACTGGCGCATGAGCAGTCTGCTTCTCCATTGTAACACACTGCACTTCAATCAACGACGACATCGTCGGCGTAATGTCCAACAGCTCTCCATGGGCAGTCTTCTTGTCCGCCGCCACTCTTTTCTCCATTGGCGGCACGTTACGGTTACGGTGCAGTGCCCCCCCTGGCTCTTCATGGGCCTCATCTCCTTCGCCAACACTCTTTTCTCCACTGGCGCATGAGCAGGCAGCTCCTCTGCTATAACACACGGCACTCCAATTAATGACGGCATTGCCGTCCCAATGTCTGACGGCCCTTCAAGTGCGGTCTTCTTGCAGCCTTCTCGTCCGCTAGCACTCTTGTCTCCACTGGCGGCACGTTACGTTGCACTGCCTCCTCTAGCTCTTCATGGGCCTCATCTCGTTCGCCAACACTTCTTTCTCCACTGGCGCATGAGCAATCAGCTCCTCCACTGTAACACACTGCACTCCAATGAATGACGACATCGCCGTCCCAATGTCTGACGGCCCTTCATGTGCAATCCTCTCGTCCGCAAGCACTCTTTTCTCCACTGGTGGCGCGTTACGTGCACTACCTCCTCTGGCTCTTCATGGGCCCTCTTCTGGACCGCCAACACTCTTTTCTCCACTGGCGCATGAGCAGTCAGCTCCTGCACTCTACCACACTGCACTCCAATCAATGACGCCATCGCTGGCGCCATGTCCCACACCTCTTCTCAGGCAATCTTCACGGGCAGTCGTCTCGTCCACCAGCACACTATTCTCCACCGGCGTCCGACAACTCTTCATGGGCAGACTTCTCGTCGACAAGCACAATATTCTCCACTGACGGCACGTTACGGTGCAGTGCCTCTTCTAGCTCTTCATGGGCGTCATCTTGTCCGCCAACACTCTTTTCTCCACCACCGGCACGTTATGGTGCACCGCCTCGTCTACCTCTTCATGGGTAGTCTTGTCGTCCGCCAACACTCTTTTCTTCACTGGCGCACGAGCAGTGAGCTCCCCCACTGTAACACACTGCACTCCAATCAACGACGTCATCGCTGGCGCAATGTCCGACGGCTCTTCGTGTGCGGCCTTCTTGTCCGCCAGTACACTATTGTCCACCGGCGGCACATTACGGTGCAGCGTCTTCTGTGCCTCTTCATGGGCACACTTCTCATCCGCCAACACTCTTTTCTCCACTGGGGCATGAGCAGTCTGCTACTCCATTGTAACACACTGCACTTCAATCAACGACGACATCATCGGCGTAATGTCCAACAGCTCTCCATGGGCAGTCTTCTTGTCCGCCACCACTCTTTTCTCCATTGGCGGCACGTTACGGTTACGGTGCAGTGCCCCCCCTGGCTCTTCATGGGCCTCATCTCCTTCACCAACACTCTTTTCTCCACCGGCGCATGAGCAGGCAGCTCCTCCACTATAACACACTACACTCCAATTAATGACGACATTGCCATCCCAATGTCTGATGGCCCTTCATGTGCAGTCTTCTCGTCCGCAAGCACTCTTTTCTCCACTGGTGGCGCGTGACGTGCACTACCTCCTCTGGCTCTTCAAGGGCCCTCTTCTGGACCGCCAACACTCTTCTCTCCACTCGCGCATGAGCACTCAGCTCCTGTACTCTACCACACTGCACTCCAATCAATGACGCCATCGCTGGCGCCATGTCCCACACCTCTTCATGGGCAATCTTCATGGGCAGTCGTCTCGTCCACCAGCACACTATTCTCCACCGGCGTCCGACAACTCTTCATGGGCAGACTTCTCGTCCACAAGCACAATATTCTCCAGTGACGGCACGTTACGGTGTAGTGCCTCTTCTAGCTCTTCATGGGCGTCATCTCGTCCGCCAACACTCTTTTCTCCACCACCGGCACGTTATGGTGCACCGCCTCCTCTACCTCTTCATGGGTAGTCTTGTCGTCCGCCAACACTCTTTTCTTCACTGGCGCACGAGCAGTGAGCTCCCCCACTGTGACACACTGCACTCCAATCAACGACGTCATCGCTGGCGCAATGTCCGACGGATCGTCATGTGCAGCCTTCTTGTCCGCCAGTACACTATTCTCCACCGGCGGCACGTTACGGTGCAGCGTCTTCTGTGCCTCTTCATGGGCACACTTCTCGTCCGCCAACACTCTTTTCTCCACTGGCGCATGAGCAGTTTGCTTCTCCATTGTAACACACTGCACTTCAATCAATGACGACATCGTCGGCGTAATGTCCAACAGCTCTCCATGGGCAGTCTTCTTGTCCGCCACCACTCTTTTCTCCATTGGCAGCACGTTACGGTTATGGTGCAGTGCCCCCCCTTGCTCTTCATGGGCCTCATCTCCTTCGCCAACACTCTTCTGTACACTGGCGCATGAGCAGGCAGCTCCTCCACTATAACACACTGCACTCCAATTAATGACGACATCGCCGTCCCAATGTCTGACGGCCCTTCATGTGCAGTCTTCTTGCAGTCTTCTCGTCCGCTAGCACTCTTTTCTCCACTGGCGCATGAGCAGTCAGCTCCTGCACTCTACCACAGTGCACTCCAGTCAATGACGCCATCGCCGGCGCCATGTCCCACACCTCTTCATGGGCAATCTTCACGGGCAGTCGTCTCGTCCACCAGCACACTATTCTCCACCGGCGTCCGACAACTCTTCATGGGCAGACTTCTCGTCCACAAGCACAATATTCTCCACTGACGGCACGTTATGGTGCAGTGCCTCTTCTAGCTTTTAAGGGGCGTCATCTTGTCCGCCAACACTCTTTTCTCCACCACCGGCACGTTATGGTGCACCGCCTCCTCTACCTCTTCATGGGTAGTCTTGTCGTCCGCCAACACTCTTTTCTTCACTGGCGCACGAGCAGTGAGCTCCCCCACTGTAACACACTGCACTCCAATCAACGACGTCATCGCTGGCGCGATGTCCGACGGCTCTTCATGTGCAGCCTTCTTGTCCGCCAGTACACTAGTCTCCACCGGCGGCACATTACGGTGCAGCGTCTTCTGTGCCTCTTCATGGGCACACTTCTCATCCGCCAACACTCTTTTCTCCACTGGGGCATGAGCAGTCTGCTACTCCATTGTAACACACTGCACTTCAATCAACGACGACATCATCGGCGTAATGTCCAACAGCTCTCCATGGGCAGTCTTCTTGTCCGCCACCACTCTTTTCTCCATTGCCGGCACGTTACGGTTACGGTGCAGTGCCCCCCCTGGCTCTTCATGGGCCTCATCTCCTTCGCCAACACTCTTCTCTCCACCGGCGCATGAGCAGGCAGCTCCTCCACTTTAACACACTACACTCCAATTAATGACGACATTGCCGTCCCAATGTTTGACGGCCCTTCATGTGCAGTCTTCTTGCAGTCTTCTCGTCCGCTAGCACTCTTGTCTCCACTGGTGGCACGTTACGTGCACTACCTCCTCTGGCTCTTCATGGGCCCTCTTCTGGACCGCCAACACTCTTCTCTCCACTCGCGCATGAGCACTCAGCTCCTATACTCTACCACACTGCACTCCAATCAATGACGCCATCGCTGGCGCCATGTCCCACACCTCTTCATGGGCAATCTTCATGGGCAGTCGTCTCGTCCACCAGCACACTATTCTCCACCGGCGTCCGACAACTCTTCATGGGCAGACTTCTCGTCCACAAGCACAATAATCTCCAGTGACGGCACGTTACGGTGTAGTGCCTCTTCTAGCTCTTCATGGGCGTCATCTCGTCCGCCAACACTCTTTTCTCCACCACGGGCACGTTATGGTGCACCGCCTCCTCTACCTCTTCATGGGTCGTCTTGTCGTCCGCCAACACTCTTTTCTTCACTGGCGCACGAGCAGTGAGCTCCCCCACTGTGACACACTGCACTCCAATCAACGACGTCATCGCTGGCGCAATGTCCGACGGATCGTCATGTGCAGCCTTCTTGTCCGCCAGTACACTATTGTCCACCGGCGGCACGTTACGGTGCAGCGTCTTCTGTGCCTCTTCATGGGCACACTTCTCGTCCGCCAACACTCTTTTCTGCACTGGGGCATGAGCAGTTTGCTTCTCCATTGTAACACACTGCACTTCACTCAACGACGACATCATCGGCGTAATGTCCAACAGCTCTCCATGGGCAGTCTTCTTGTCCGCCACCACTCTTTTCTCCATTGGCGGCACGTTACGGTTACGGTGCAGTGCCCCCCCTGGCTCTTCATGGGCCTCATCTCCTCCGCCAACACTCTTCTCTCCACTCGCGCATGAGCACTCAGCTCCTATACTCTACCACACTGCACTCCAATCAATGACGCCATCGCTGGCGCCATGTCCCACACCTCTTCATGGGCAATCTTCATGGGCAGTCGTCTCGTCCACCAGCACACTATTCTCCACCGGCGTCCGACAACTCTTCATGGGCAGACTTCTCGTCCACAAGCACAATATTCTCCAGTGACGGCACGTTACGGTGCAGTGCCTCTTCTAGCTCTTCATGGGCGTCATCTCGTCCGCCAACACTCTTTTCTCCACCACCGGCACGTTATGGTGCACCGCCTCCTCTACCTCTTCATGGGTAGTCTTGTCGTCCGCCAACACTCTTTTCTTCACTGGCGCACGAGCAGGGAGCTCCCCCACTGTAACACACTGCACTCCAATCAACGACGTCATCGTTGGCGCAATGTCCGACGGCTCTTCATGTGCAGCCTTGTTGTCCGCCAGTACACTATTCTCCACCGGCGGCACGTTACGGTGCAGCGTCTTCTGTGCCTCTTCATGGGCACACTTCTCGTCCGCCAACACTCTTTTCTCCACTGGGGCATGAGCAGTTTGCTTCTCCATTGTAACACACTGCACTTCAATCAACGACGACATCGTCGGCGTAATGTCCAACAGCTCTCCATGGGCAGTCTTCTTGTCCGCCGCCACTCTTTTCTCCATTGGCGGCACGTTACGGTTACGGTGCAGTGCCCCCCCTGGCTCTTCATGGGCCTCATCTCCTTCGCCAACACTCTTTTCTCCACTGGCGCATGAGCAGGCAGCTCCTCTGCTATAACACACGGCACTCCAATTAATGACGGCATTGCCGTCCCAATGTCTGACGGCCCTTCAAGTGCGGTCTTCTTGCAGCCTTCTCGTCCGCTAGCACTCTTGTCTCCACTGGCGGCACGTTACGTTGCACTGCCTCCTCTAGCTCTTCATGGGCCTCATCTCGTTCGCCAACACTTCTTTCTCCACTGGCGCATGAGCAGGCAGCTCCTCCACTGTAACACACTGCACTCCAATGAATGACGACATCGCCGTCCCAATGTCTGACGGCCCTTCATGTGCAATCCTCTCGTCCGCAAGCACTCTTTTCTCCACTGGTGGCGCGTTACGTGCACTACCTCCTCTGGCTCTTCATGGGCCCTCTTCTGGACCGCCAACACTCTTTTCTCCACTGGCGCATGAGCAGTCAGCTCCCGCACTCTACCACACTGCACTCCAATCAATGACGCCATCGCTGGCGCCATGTCCCACACCTCTTCTCAGGCAATCTTCACGGGCAGTCGTCTCGTCCACCAGCACACTATTCTCCACCGGCGTCCGACAACTCTTCATGGGCAGACTTCTCGTCGACAAGCACAATATTCTCCACTCACGGCACGTTACGGTGCAGTGCCTCTTCTAGCTCTTCAGGGGCGTCATCTCGTCCGCCAACACTCTTTTCTCCACCACCGGCACGTTATGGTGCACCGCCTCGTCTACCTCTTCATGGGTAGTCTTGTCGTCCGCCAACACTCTTTTCTTCACTGGCGCACGAGCAGTGAGCTCCCCCACTGTAACACACTGCACTCCAATCAACGACGTCATCGCTGGCGCAATGTCCGACGGCTCTTCCTGTGCGGCCTTCTTGTCCGCCAGTACACTATTGTCCACCGGCGGCACATTACGGTGCAGCGTCTTCTGTGCCTCTTCATGGGCACACTTCTCATCCGCCAACACTCTTTTCTCCACTGGGGCATGAGCAGTCTGCTACTCCATTGTAACACACTGCACTTCAATCAACGACGACATCATCGGCGTAATGTCCAACAGCTCTCCATGGGCAGTCTTCTTGTCCGCCACCACTCTTTTCTCCATTGGCGGCACGTTACGGTTACGGTGCAGTGCCCCCCCTGGCTCTTCATGGGCCTCATCTCCTTCACCAACACTCTTTTCTCCACCGGCGCATGAGCAGGCAGCTCCTCCACTATAACACACTACACTCCAATTAATGACGACATTGCCATCCCAATGTCTGATGGCCCTTCATGTGCAGTCTTCTCGTCCGCAAGCACTCTTTTCTCCACTGGTGGCGCGTGACGTGCACTACCTCCTCTGGCTCTTCAAGGGCCCTCTTCTGGACCGCCAACACTCTTCTCTCCACTCGCGCATGAGCACTCAGCTTCTGTACTCTACCACACTGCACTCCAATCAATGACGCCATCGCTGGCGCCATGTCCCACACCTCTTCATGGGCAATCTTCATGGGCAGTCGTCTCGTCCACCAGCACACTATTCTCCACCGGCGTCCGACAACTCTTCATGGGCAGTCTTCTCGTCCACAAGCACAATATTCTCCAGTGACGGCACGTTACGGTGTAGTGCCTCTTCTAGCTCTTCATGGGCGTCATCTCGTCCGCCAACACTCTTTTCTCCACCACGGGCACGTTATGGTGCACCGCCTCCTCTACCTCTTCATGGGTAGTCTTGTCGTCCGCCAACACTCTTTTCTTCACTGGCGCACGAGCAGTGAGCTCCCCCACTGTGACACACTGCACTCCAATCAACGACGTCATCGCTGGCGCAATGTCCGACGGATCGTCATGTGCAGCCTTCTTGTCCGCCAGTACACTATTCTCCACCGGCGGCACGTTACGGTGCAGCGTCTTCTGTGCCTCTTCATGGGCACACTTCTCGTCCGCCAACACTCTTTTCTCCACTGGCGCATGAGCAGTTTGCTTCTCCATTGTAACACACTGCACTTCAATCAATGACGACATCGTCGGCGTAATGTCCAACAGCTCTCCATGGGCAGTCTTCTTGTCCGCCACCACTCTTTTCTCCATTGGCAGCACGTTACGGTTATGGTGCAGTGCCCCCCCTTGCTCTTCATGGGCCTCATCTCCTTCGCCAACACTCTTCTGTACACTGGCGCATGAGCAGGCAGCTCCTCCACTATAACACACTGCACTCCAATTAATGACGACATCGCCGTCCCAATGTCTGACGGCCCTTCATGTGCAGTCTTCTTGCAGTCTTCTCGTCCGCTAGCACTCTTTTCTCCACTGGCGCATGAGCAGTCAGCTCCTGCACTCTACCACAGTGCACTCCAGTCAATGACGCCATCGCCGGCGCCATGTCCCACACCTCTTCATGGGCAATCTTCACGGGCAGTCGTCTCGTCCACCAGCACACTATTCTCCACCGGCGTCCGACAACTCTTCATGGGCAGACTTCTCGTCCACAAGCACAATATTCTCCACTGACGGCACGTTACGGTGCAGTGCCTCTTCTAGCTTTTAAGGGGCGTCATCTTGTCCGCCAACACTCTTTTCTCCACCACCGGCACGTTATGGTGCACCGCCTCCTCTACCTCTTCATGGGTAGTCTTGTCGTCCGCCAACACTCTTTTCTTCACTGGCGCACGAGCAGTGAGCTCCCCCACTGTAACACACTGCACTCCAATCAACGACGTCATCGCTGGCGCGATGTCCGACGGCTCTTCATGTGCAGCCTTCTTGTCCGCCAGTACACTAGTCTCCACCGGCGGCACATTACGGTGCAGCGTCTTCTGTGCCTCTTCATGGGCACACTTCTCATCCGCCAACACTCTTTTCTCCACTGGGGCATGAGCAGTCTGCTACTCCATTGTAACACACTGCACTTCAATCAACGACGACATCATCGGCGTAATGTCCAACAGCTCTCCATGGGCAGTCTTCTTGTCCGCCACCACTCTTTTCTCCATTGCCGGCACGTTACGGTTACGGTGCAGTGCCCCCCCTGGCTCTTCATGGGCCTCATCTCCTTCGCCAACACTCTTCTCTCCACCGGCGCATGAGCAGGCAGCTCCTCCACTTTAACACACTACACTCCAATTAATGACGACATTGCCGTCCCAATGTTTGACGGCCCTTCATGTGCAGTCTTCTTGCAGTCTTCTCGTCCGCTAGCACTCTTGTCTCCACTGGTGGCGCGTTACGTGCACTACCTCCTCTGGCTCTTCATGGGCCCTCTTCTGGACCGCCAACACTCTTCTCTCCACTCGCGCATGAGCACTCAGCTCCTATACTCTACCACACTGCACTCCAATCAATGACGCCATCGCTGGCGCCATGTCCCACACCTCTTCATGGGCAATCTTCATGGGCAGTCGTCTCGTCCACCAGCACACTATTCTCCACCGGCGTCCGACAACTCTTCATGGGCAGACTTCTCGTCCACAAGCACAATAATCTCCAGTGACGGCACGTTACGGTGTAGTGCCTCTTCTAGCTCTTCATGGGCGTCATCTCGTCCGCCAACACTCTTTTCTCCACCACGGGCACGTTATGGTGCACCGCCTCCTCTACCTCTTCATGGGTAGTCTTGTCGTCCGCCAACACTCTTTTCTTCACTGGCGCACGAGCAGTGAGCTCCCCCACTGTAACACACTGCACTCCAATCAACGACGTCATCGCTGGCGCAATGTCCGACGGATCATCATGTGCAGCCTTCTTGTCCGCCAGTACACTATTGTCCACCGGCGGCACGTTACGGTGCAGCGTCTTCTGTGCCTCTTCATGGGCACACTTCTCGTCCGCCAACACTCTTTTCTCCACCGGGGCATGAGCAGTTTGCTTCTCCATGGTAACACACTGCACTTCAATCAATGACGACATCGTCGGCGTAATGACCAACAGCTCTCCATGGGCAGTCTTCTTGTCCGCCACCACTCTTTTCTCCATTGGCGGCACGTTACGGTTATGGTGCAGTGCCCCCCCTTGCTCTTCATGGGCCTCATCTCCTTCGCCAACACTCTTCTCTACACTGGCGCATGAGCAGGCAGCTCCTCCACTATAACACACTGCACTCCAATTAATGACGACATTGCCATCCCAATGTCTGACGGCCCTTCATGTGCAGTCTTCTTGCAGTCTTCTCGTCCGCTAGCACTCTTTTCTCCACTGGCGCATGAGCAGTCAGCTCCTGCACTCTACCACAGTGCACTCCAGTCAATGACGCCATCGCTGGCGCCATGTCCCACACCTCTTCATGGGCAATCTTCACGGGCAGTCGTCTCGTCCACCAGCACACTATTCTCCACCGGCGTCCGACAACTGTTCATGGGCAGACTTCTCGTCCACAAGCACAATATTCTCCAGTGACGGCACGTTACGGTGCAGTGCCTCTTCTAGCTCTTCAGGGGCGTCATCTTGTCCGCCAACACTCTTTTCTCCACCACCGGCACGTTATGGTGCACCGCCTCCTCTACCTCTTCATGGGTAGTCTTGTCGTCCGCCAACACTCTTTTCTTCACTGGCGCACGAGCAGTGAGCTCCCCCACTGTAACACACTGCACTCCAATCAACGACGTCATCGCTGGCGCAATGTCCGACGGCTCTTCATGTGCAGCCTTCTTGTCCGCCAGTACACTAGTCTCCACCGGCGGCACATTACGGTGCAGCGCCTTCTGTGCCTCTTCATGGGCACACTTCTCATCGGCCAACACTCTTTTCTCCACTGGGGCATGAGCAGTCTGCTACTCCATTGCAACACACTGCATTTCAATCAACGACGACATCATCGGCGTAATGTCCAACAGCTCTCCATGGGCAGTCTTTTTGTCCGCCACCACTCTTTTCTCCATTGGCGGCACGTTACGGTTACGGTGCAGTGCCCCCCCTGGCTCTTCATGGGCCTCATCTCCTTCGCCAACACTCTTTTCTCCACCGGCGCATGAGCAGGCAGCTCCTCCACTATAACACACTACAGGCCAATTAATGACGACATTGCCGTCGCAATGTCTTACGGCCCTTCATGTGCAGTCTTCTTGCAGTCTTCTCGTCCGCCAGCACTCTTGTCTCCACTGGCGGCACGTTACGGTGCACTGCCTCCTCTAGCTCCTCATGGGCCTCATCTCGTTCGCCAACACTTCTTTCTCCACTGGCGCATGAGCAAGCAGCTCCTCCACTGTAACACACTGCACTCCAATTAATGACGACATCGCCGTCCCAATGTCTGACGGCCCTTCATGTGCAGTCTTCTCGTCCGCAAGCACTCTTTTCTCCGCTGGTGGCGCGTTACGTGCACTACCTCCTCTAGCTCTTCATGGGCCCTCTTCTGGACCGCCAACACTCTTTTCTCCACTGGCGCATGAGCAGTCAGCCCCTGCACTCTACCACACTGCACTCCAATCAATGACGCCATCACCGGCGCCATGTCCCACACCTCTTCATGGGCAATCTTCATGGGCAGTCGTCTCGTCCACCAGCACACTATTCTCCACCGGCGTCCGACAACTCTTCATGGGCAGACTTCTCGTCCACAAGCACAATATTCTCCACTGACGGCACGTTACGGTGCAGTGCCTCTTCTAGCTCTTCATGGGCGTCATCTCGTCCGCCAACACTCTTTTCTCCACCACCGGCACGTTATGGTGCACCGCCTCCTCTACCTCTTCATGGGTAGTCTTGTCGTCCGCCAACACTCTTTTCTTCACTGGCGCACGAGCAGTGAGCTCCCCCACTGTAACACACTGCACTCCAATCAACGACGTCATCGCTGGCGCAATGTCCGACGGCTCTTCATGTGCAGCCTTCTTGTCCGCCAGCACACTATTCTCCACCGGCGGCACGTTACGGTGCAGCGTCTTCTGTGTCTCTTCATGGGCACACTTCTCGTCCGCCAACACTCTTTTCTCCACCGGCGCATGAGCAGTCTGCTTCTCCATTGTAACACACTGCACTTCAATCAACGACGACATCGTCGGCGTAATGTCCAACAGCTCTCCATGGGCAGTCTTCTTGTCCGCCACCACTCTTTTCTCCATTGGCGGCACGTTACGGTTACGGTGCAGTGCCCCCCCTGGCTCTTCATGGGCCTCATCTCCTTCGCCAACACTCTTTTCTCCATTGGCGCATGAGCAGACAGCTCCTCCACTTTAACACACCGCACTCCAATTAATGACGACATTGCCGTCCCAATGTCTGACGGCCCTTCAAGTGCAGTCTTCTTGCAGTCTTCTCGTCCGCCAGCACTCTTGTCTCCACTGGCGGCACGTTACGCTGCACTGCCTCCTCTAGCTCTTCATGGGCCTCATCTCGTTCGCCAACACTTTTTTCTCCACTGGCGCATGAGCAATCAGCTCCTCCACTGTAACACACTGCACTCCAATTAATGACGACATCGCCGTCCCAATGTCTGACGGCCCTTCATGTGCAGTCTTCTCGTCCGCAAGCACTCTTTTCTCCACTGGTGGCGCGTTACGTGCACTACCTCCTCTGGCTCTTCATGGGCCCTCTTCTGGACCGCCAACACTCTTTTCTCCACTGGCGCATGAGCAGTCGGCTCCTGCACTCTACCACACTGCACTCCAATCAATGACGCCATCGCTGGCGCCATGTCCCACACCTCTTCATGGGCAATCTTCATGGGCAGTCGTCTCGTCCACCAGCACACTATTCTCCACCGGCGTCCGACAACTCTTCATGGGCAGACTTCTCGTCCACAAGAACAATATTCTCCTCTGACGGCACGTTACGGTGCAGTGCCTCTTCTAGCTCTTCATGGGCGTCATCTCGTCCGCCAACACTCTTTTCTCCACCACCGGCACGTTATGGTGCACCGCCTCCTCTACCTCTTCATGGGTAGTCTTGTCGTCCGCCAACACTCTTTTCTTCACTGGCGCACGAGCAGTGAGCTCCCCCACTGCAACACACTGCACTCCGATTACCGACGTCATCGCTGGCGCAATGTCCGATGGCTCTTCATGTGCAGCCTTCTTGTCCGCCAGCACACTATTCCCCACCGGCGGCACGTTACGGTGCAGCGTCTTCTGTGCCTCTTCATGGGCACACTTCTCGTCCGCCAACACTCTTTTCTCCACTGGCGCACGAGCAGTCTGCTTCTCCATTGTAACACACTGCACTTCAATCAACGAGGACATCGTTGGCGTAATGTCCAACAGCTCTCCATGGGCAGTCCTCTTGTCCGCCACCACTCTTTTCTACATTGGCGGCACGTTACGGTTACGGTACAGTGCCCCCCCTGGCTCTTCATGGGCCTCATCTCCTTCGCCAACACTCTTTTCTCCACTGGCGCATGAGCAGGCAGCTCCTCCACTTTAACACACTGCACTCCAATTAATGACGACATTGCCGTCCCAATGTCTGACGGCCCTTCATGTGCAGTCTTCTTGCAGTCTTCTCGTTCTCTAGCACTCTTATCTCCACTGGCGGCACGTTACGCTGCACTGCCTCCTCTAGCTCTTCATGGGCCTCATCTCGTTCGCCAACACTTCTTTCTCCACTGGCGCATGAGCAATCAGCTCCTCCACTGTAACACACTGCACTCCAATTAATGACGACATCGCCGTCCCAATGTCTGACGGCCCTTCATGTGCAGTCTTCTCGTCCGCAAGCACTCTTTTCTCCACTGGTGGTGCGTTACGTGCACTACCTCCTCTGGCTCTTCATGGGCCCTCTTCTGGACCGCCAACACTCTTTTCTCCACTGGCGCATGAGCAGTCGGCTCCTGCACTCTACCACACTTCACTCCAATCAATGACGCCATCACCGGCGCCATGTCCCACACCTCTTCATGGGCAATCTTCATTGGCAGTCGTCTCGTCAACCAGCACACTATTCTCCACCGGCGTCCGACAACTCTTCATGGGCAGACTTCTCGTCCACAAGCACAATATTCTCCACTGACGGCACGGTACGGTGCAGTGCCTCTTCTAGCTCTTCATGGGCGTCATCTCGTCCCCCAACACTCTTTTCTCCCCCACCGGCACGTTATGGTGCACCGCCTCCTCTACCTCTTCATGGGTAGTCTTGTTGTCCGCCAACACTCTTTTCTTCACTGGCGCACGAGCAGTGAGCTCCCCCATTGTAACACACTGCACTCCAATCAACGACGTCATCGCTGGCGCAATGTCCGACAGCTCTTCATGTGCAGCCTTCTTGTCCGCCAGTACACTATTCTCCACCGGCGGCACGTTACGGTGCAGCGTCTTCTGTGCCTCTTCATGGGCACACTTCTCGTCCGCCAACACTCTTTTCTCCAATGGCGCATGAGCAGTCTGCTACTCCATTGTAACACACTGCACTTCAATCAACGACGACATCGTCGGCGTAATGTCCAACAGCTCTCCATGGGCAGTCTTCTTGTCCGCCACCACTCTTTTCTCCATTGGCGGCACGTTACGGTTACGGTGCAGTGCCCCCCCTCGGCTCTTCATGGGCCTCATCTCCTTCGCCAACACTCTTTTCTCCATTGGCGCATGAGCAAGCACCTCCTCCACTTTAACACACCGCACTCCAATTAATGACGTCCCAATGTCTGACGGCCCTTCATGTGCAGTCTTCTTGCAGTCTTCTCGTCCGCTAGCACTCTCGTCTCCAATGGCGGCACGTTACGGTGCACTGCCTCCTCTAGCTCTTCATGGGCCTCATCTCGTTCGCCGACACTTCTTTCTCCGCTGGCGCATGAGCAATCAGCTCCTCCACTGTAACACACTGCACTCCAATTAATGACGACATCGCCGTCCCAATGTCTGGCCGCCCTCCATGTGCAGTCTTCTCGTCCGCAAGCACTCTTTTCTCCACTGGTGGCGCGTTACGTGCACTACCTCCTCTGGCTCTTCATGGGCCCTCTTCTGGACCGCCAACACTCTTTTCTCCACTGGCGCATGAGCAGTCGGCTCCTGCACTCTACCACACTGCACTCCAATCAATGACGACATCGCCGGCGCCATGTCCCACACCTCTTCATGGGCAATCTTCATGGGCAGTCGTCTCGTCCACCAGCACACTATTCTCCACCGGCGTCCGACATCTCTTCATGGGCAGACTTCTCGTCCACAAGCACAATATTCTCCACTGACGGCACGTTACAGTGCAGTGCCTCTTCTAGCTCTTCATGGGCGTCATCTCGTCCGCCAACACTCTTTTCTCCACCACCGGCACGTTATGGTGCACCGCCTCCTCTACCTCTTCACGGGTAGTCTTGTCGTCCGCCAACACTCTTTTCTTCACGGGCGCACGAGCAGTGAGCTCCCCCACTGTAACACACTGCACTCCAATGAACAACGCCATCGCTGGCGCAATGTCCGACGGCTCTTCATGTGCAGCCTTCTTGTCCGCCAGTACACTATTCTCCACCGGCGGCACGTTACGGTGCAGCGTCTTCTGTGCCTCTTCATGGGCACACGTCTCGTCCGCCAACACTCTTTTCTCCACTGGCGCATGATCAGTCTGCTTCTCCTTTGTAACACACTGCACTTCAATCAACGACGACATCGTCGGCGTAATGTCCAACAGCTCTCCATGGGCACTCTTCTTGTCCGCCACCACTCTTTTCTCCATTGGCGGCACGTTACGGTTACGGTGCAGTGCCCCCCCTGGGTCTTCATGGGCCTCATCTCCTTCGCCAACACTCTTTTCTCCACTGGCGCATGAGCAGGCAGTTCCTCCACTGTAACACACTGCACTCCAATTAATGACGACATTGCCGTCCCAATGTCTGACGGCCCTTCATGTTCCGTCTTCTTGCAGCCTTCTCGTCCGCTAGCACTCTTGTCTCCACTGGCGGCACGTTACGGTGCAATGCCTCCTCTAGCTCTTCATGGGCCTCATCTCGTTCGCCAACACTTCTTTCTCCACAGGCGCATGAGCAATTCGCTCCTCCACTGTAACACAGTGCACTCCAATTAATGACGACATCGCCGTTCCAATGTCTGACGGCCCTTCATGTGCAGTCTTCTCGCCCGCAAGCACTCTTTTCTCCACTGGCGCATGAGCAGTCAGCTCCTGCACTCTACCACACTGCACTCCAATCAATGACGCCATCGCCGGCGCCATGTCCCACACCTCTTCATGGGCAATCTTCATGGGCAGTCGTCTCGTCCACCAGCACACTATTCACCACCGGCGTCTGACAACTCTTCGTGGGCAGACTTCTCGTCCACAAGCACAATATTCTCCACTGACGGCACGTTACGGTGCAGTGCCTCTTCTAGCTCTTCATGGGTGTCATCTCGTCCGCCAACACTCTTTTCTCCACCACCGGCACGTTATGGTGCACCGCCTCCTCTACCTCTTCATGGGTAGTCTTGTCGTCCGCCAACACTCTTTTCTTCACTGGCACACGAGCAGTGAGCTCCCCCACTGTAACACACTGCACTCCAATCAACGACGTCATCGCTGGCGCAATGTCTGACGGCTCTTCATGTGCAGCCTTCTTGTCCGCCAGTACACTATTGTCCACCGGCGGCACGTTACGGTGCAGCGTCTTCTGTGCCCCTTCATGGGCACACTTCTCGTCCGCCAACACTCTTTTCTCCACTGGCGCATGAGCAGTCTGCTTCTCCATTGTAACACATCGCACTTCAATCAACGACGACATCGTCGGCGTAATGTCCAACAGCTCTCCATGGGCAGTCTTCTTGTCCGCCACCACTCTTTTCTCCATTGGCGGCATTGGCGGTTACAGTGCAGTGCCCCCCCTGGGTCTTCATGGGCCTCATCTCGTCCGCCAACATTGTTTTCTGCACTGGCGCATGAACAATCAGCTCTGCCACTCTAACATACTGCAATCCAATCAACGACGACATGGCCGGCGCACTATTCTTCACTGGCGGCACGTTGCGGTGCACTGCCTCTTCATTGCACTCCAATCAACGACGACATCGCCGGCGCGATGTCCAACAGCCCTTCATGGGCAGCCTTCTTGTCCGCCAGCGGGGGAGAAGGGGCTGGTTCCCCCCTCTCCACAGACGAGGTGAGGGGGGGGGGGGGGCTGGCATGCCACCATGTCTAATGCCCCCACGCCAAGGTGTGCTGTGGGGAGGCACTGCCCGGGCTAGCCTGCAAGAGCACGTGGGCATTCTGGTGCCGGCGGGCACGACCTTGGTGGTCAGGGGGATGTATGGGGGAGTGGCTAGGGTCCCCCTTGAGCTCGAAGGCTTGGGAGAGGTGGTGGAGTGGAGTGGAGTGTAGGTCTATGCAACCATGACGCACTTCGTGTGGCTGGGGACGATGAACGTGGCACTTTCAATGGAAGAGCCCAAAAACCAAGCGGGCAAGGCCATGTGTCCATGTCACTACGTGGGGATAGTGCGCACTAACCCGTGCTCTAACTAGTCATCGCGGTAGCTATCACGCTCCAATTAGGTGCTTTAACTCCTCATCGCGCCGAGTCACCACGCACTAGCTGAGTTACAGGGGGGTATCGCGGGGATTATCGCACACTGACTAGTTATCCCACGGGTTATCGCGGGAGCCATTTCGTTTTTTTTTTAAGGCATTCTCTCCTTCCACACAGGCCACCATCTTGCAACGGCCAAGGCTGTTAACGAAGCACGCCGCCGAGGCCGCCGCGGGCCGGGTCTCAGGGGCTCCCAAACCAGTGGTGACCCGTGCGGATTCGGGGTTGGAAGGGGAGGACATGACAAAGTTGCCAGATCGGGGACCATGCAGGTCGATGGAGCCAGGGGGTACGGCATGCTGGCGGGGATGTTACCAAAACGTTACCATTTGTGAGAAGCAGGCGGGGGTGGACAGGAAGACAAACCTCACCCTTGCCATCTTCATTTTTTTTGGTGTGGATAAGCCGCTGGCCAATTGGCCACGGGTGGTAGAGGTGGAGTCGGTGACTGCCTTCCTTTGCCTTTTCGGCATGTGTCACCCGCCGCACAAGAAGAGAAGACAAGCACAAAGCCATTCTCCTCTTGCTAAGGCAGCGAGGCTCCAAGGCAATACGCAAAGAGCCTTGGGCCGGACCCAGGATGCGGCCGCCAAGGACCATGTGGACAGGGAGGGGTTGCAGTAGGAGCGCAAGGAAGCAACGGAGCGGACGCAAATGTCTGAAGTGCAGGCTACAGTGTTGCATGACAATTTGAGGTTGGGGCGTTGGGGAACGAGAGCGATGACCTCTAGCAACGGCTTGGGGTGGCCGAGGCGCAGGTGCACAGCCTCACTTTCACCTTCCTTGCCACATTCAGCGCTTAATAGGGGGGTTAGAGCCAGGGCAGCAATAGCAGGAGTTCGAGTCAATGACTCTTGGGTTTGCTCAAGGTGGTGCCGAATGGCATTTTGGTGGGGGATGACCGACCTCCATCGCCAACGCTCCCATGGCAAAGGAGCATGTAGTGCCTGCTTATGGAACAACACTGGTGCCTCTGGTGTGGCACGGCATGCCCCACCTGAAACCTGAGAACCCTTGTGCACACGGGTGTGGTGATCTTGTGTCTCGGGGAGGAGTTGAGCACCCACTACTCTCCACCCAAAAAGCACCCAAGTGAAAGATCCCCCACACACAATGAGCGCCATGGATGCCCCGTAGCCTCACTCCCTTGAGGACGCACAATGTGAATGCCACACCATGTGCCATGGTGGAGCATTCAGATTGTAGTACTCATTGAGCCGCAACCAAAGGGAGGAGAGGAGCCCTGAAGGTGACAGCAACAACCTTGGTGCTCCGAAAATGAGAGGGGTAAGAGATCCCACTAGGCACCAACCCAGCGTAGCACATATCCCCTTGGGCCCCATACTGGTCTTCTACAGTGTTGGTTGGCCCATTGCAAGCCTACGTGGCGCTAGCAGCTAGTTGAGCTTGGTTTTAGGTTGCCTAGTGTGGACTAGTCCCCCCAGTTAGTACACATTAGCCCTTGCTCTAAGTGGTTATTGGGGTGTCCCAAAATAAGGCACATCGTAGAACCCCCCCCCCCCATGTTCAGTGCAATTTTGTACCCCTATTCCTTTGTCCACAAGTGTACCTTCTATGGGGTGGGCCGCACCAACCCGTGCGCAAGAACCCCCCCTCTAAAGCCCTTTTTGCACGTCTATGCAAACCTCACCACCTTGTGTGGCGGAGAAATAGTTTCGGGTCAATCAACACATGTTTATGCTTCTTTTTGTGGCCAATCTTCACTCTTCAGAAAGGGTTCATTTGCCCAGATTTTTCACATATAGCCCTCTTGCTGCAAGGTGGGTTCTAGCACCCTTTCTCCTGCCTTTGTGCACCCTTTGTGCACCCTTTGTGCACCCCCCTTACTGCGCTAGAACCCCCTTTCCGCACCCTTTTTGCACACCCTGTGTGTGCCGTAACCTCGTTTCTACGCCTTTTGTGCTTGGGGTTTTCTGCACCAAGGCATTTTGCACGAAGGGCACCAAACACATCCACCTGGTTCAAATCTGGTTTCTCAAGCGTACATGCAGTGCCTTGTTCTTCGGGTCCTCTCGGCCTCGCGAGGGGCAAGCCTTTGCCGCGCCGCTCAATGTTGCCACCCCATGTCAAGGGTCTCCATGTTCAAAACATGCGTGAGCGCACGTCGTCAAACGCGTGCGCAACAAAGGCACCACCCACACATGCTGTTTTGACAGCAAGTTTCAAAGGCTTGTGCCTATATTCGGCAGGTATACTACGGAACACATAATGTTTACGATTTTTGTGGAGCACCCCTCCACAATGGGCCACTGTCCGGTGCACCCATGGGGTTGACTTCCAACCCAATTTCGAGCCATGCCTCACCGATTTTGCCGCAGTGAGCATGGGCCACTTTCACTTGACCATTGGTCAATGGTGTCTTTTGTCTCCACAAGGCGTATAGGCTGCATACACATTATGCGTAGCAACACTTCAATGAGGGCCCACAAAAGGACACCACCGAACATGGTGTTCGGAAAGTGGTTCGTGAGGCCATTAACAATTCGAACATGATATTTGGGGTCGGTTAGGAACCACATGGAGGTGCCGACGTCAAAGTGCCCTGCTTTAGTGGTCCTTTGCAAAAGTCTGATGGTAGGAGCCACATGCTTTACATCCGCTAGAAGTGTAGAGCAAATATCATCAAAGTCATTGGCGATTCGCCGCACTCCAACAACCCAGCGTCAAGGTAGCAACAGTTTCTGTCAGGCGCTTCTTGAAAGCAGTCGATACCCTACAATCTGCGTGTGCATAGTCCGTCATACAAATACACACACCCCGAAGAAATGCCCCCCATTCAGTTTTGTTCACTGTGTCCTCTATGGGAACCAACCCAGAGGCATTGGGGCAGCCCCGCCAACATTTCTCCCCACTACTCCCCAGCATTCGTCACCATCATTAGTTTGCCATCCCCGGTTAGGTTACGTTGAATTTTTTTGGACTCGTTGTTCCCATAGACCCAGGCACTTCGTAGAGAGGCCTCGCCGAAACCTTTGTGCCCAAAGTACGACATGAGGAAGCTCAAGGCCTTCGTCTTGACTCCTAGTGCACGTCAAAATCACCGTGTACACGGCAAGCCTATCACCTTGACGGGGTGGCCGGTTTGGGCTTGGCCATGCCGTGTTGAAGATGCCGCCCCACCGCAGGCCAACAACGTCCGCCTTGATCCTCATGTTCGCCAGCATTTTGCCATCCCTTGCCAGGAACTCCTCCTTGAACACGTGGTCCGTCTGACCCAATTGCGCCAGGTCCTCGTTCACTTCCCGGAAGGCGACAACTTGCTTCACCGGTTCGCTTGTCCCAATGAGCGTCAGGGTGCGGCACATGGGGATGGGCAAGACCCAGTCCTCGCTCCCCATCAGCACCGAGCTAGTCAACCCCATGAGCTCCGGCTTCCAACCGTAGGGGGAGTGGCTTGCGAGGGAGTAGTTGGGGAGGGATATGGCGGGCTTGCCGTTCACCACATTGCGGAGGGTGTTGAGGTGGGGGTGCTTGAAGGGGTGCTTGTGCTTTCAGGCCTTCTTCGTGGGGGGCTTGTGAGCGGCGAAGAGAAGGGTGGTGTCCTCCATCCCCACATGACGCCGTTGCGTCCCATTCACGGTGGGGGTGGCGCGGTTGGTGCACGCGTGGACGACCTCGTCCATATTGTTGCCGTGCAGCCGGCCTTGGCGGATGGGGACGTGGAGGTTGTCCTCCATCACGTTGTGCAAGCAATCAGTGAGGGCGCACGGCTGGTTGTCGTTGCCAAAGAGGGTGCAATTGAGGCGGATGTGGGTAATGGTGGTGCCCGGTTTGTACCCTTCGTGAAGCGGGCGTTTGAATCGGGGATTCACCGAGATGCCAATTTGGCAATTTTTTGCTATGTTTCGCGCGTAAGTTTGTGCCATCGTGTGAGTTTCTTGTGCTATTTTCGCCCAAGCGGTGCAAGAATAAATGTGTCCGAATTTGAGGGTTTAACTAGCCGCTTGTTTCCATATATTCGGTGTTGTTCGCGGGAATCCGGTGCGAAATCGCTTAAATTCACACAAGAGTCGCTCCAATCTCAAGGTTGTGAATTTCGTACAAATTTCATATGAATTTCTCTCAATTTGCACTCTTTCGCTTTCCTACTGAACTCTCATCCCCTTTCGTTATTTGATAATGTCGCAAACGTTGTGAAAACTGGCGTCCTTGCAGTCGAGGCCTAATTGTGCTGCCGACACCCTGGCGCATTATGAAGCCCTCCTCGTCGCCCATCACCACATGGAGGAGGCGACGTACAACTCCGGGGCAGGGGAAGTCGAAGAAGTTGTGGCGTGGGTTGCATCCCGGGAACGCGCCCCCGAGGTGCTTCACATTGATTTGCGAAGCCCCTCGCGCACCTTTTACCTTGGGTGGAACGCTTGGTCCACGGAGTTTTGGAGGGAACTCCGCTTCCGGGTTCCCTCGCTTCGTTTTTTGCACCGTCTCCCCACCTCCACAACCATGGACCAATTGTTCAATGCAATGCGCGCTAACCCGGTTGGGAAGACCGACTGTTAGCTTTGGCAACTCGGGTTTTACTAGCCTGCTTTATTTGTTCAAGATTGATTTTGAAAATACGCCTAGGGAAGATGGCAAAGTGTATGCAGTGGCATGATTACCTCGTGGCCGGAGTGCACGACTTTGTGCGAGAGGGAACCCAAGCCAAGCAAGTCCCTTCGCCATGTAGGGGACTCGAGATCACAGTACCTCCAGCCCTTTGCCAATGTCTTGGTTTTCAGGGGGACAAAAGAAGCTCTTGTCGAGAACTTGGTTGGTTATACCATGACTGAGAAAGTACGGCTCAACACCACCTCAGGGGCCTTTGAAAAGATCCGTGTGCCTTAAGAGGATACGGGTAAGACTACCGGCCCTGCTCTACTTAGTCTCTTGGAAGGACGTGCCGCCCTAATCAAGTCCCTCTCCAAGAAGGTCAACAGCGTGTTGGGGGCACCCGAGCAACGAGAAAAGACTGTCCCACCACTGTGTCTCAAGGGGATGCATGACCTAGCCCTGGTGTGGAACCATCCCCAATGGGTAAGACGAGTGCTCCATTACCTCAAGTTTGCGGTCCGTAAGGAATCCCCACCTCTAGACTCCATGCAGGGGGGGGGGGCGCGTTTTTGCGGAGAACGACAGCATGGGGGTTTTACATACCCCCCCCCCCTTTTTCGTTGGCCAAATTTTCAGGCAAAAGTAGGGGTTTCACATAACCGAAACCCCCCCCTTTTTTGGGGGAACGGTTTGCTTAGTCCGCCTCACACTACCACTAAGTAGCATTTTTGACCACTTGCGAGCCCCCGAGAAGGCAGGGGTGAGGTAGCAAATTTTGATTTTGTCCCTCTTTGTTTGGGGACCCCCGAGAATGCAGGGGTTATGTAGCACTTCCGGCCACTTGTGGGCCCGCGAGAAGGCAGGGGTGAGGCTGCAAATTCTGATCGCGATCCCTAGTGTAGGTTTTGACTTCTGATTTTGTCTCCTTTGTTGGGGACCCCCAAGAATGCAGGGGTGACACAACATGTCCGCCCTCTTTTGGGCCCCAACCTTCTGGTGCTATTGAGGAAAGGGACTCTGAATCCCTGCTTTGTTGCGTGGCCCCTTGAGTTGGGCTAAGGGACTCACAATCCACGCTTTGTTGCATGGCCCCTTGAATTGGGGTTAGGGACTCACAATCCACGCTTTGTTGTGTGGCCCCTTGAGTTGGGGTTAGGGCCTCGCAATCCACGCTTTGTTGCGTGGCCCCTTGAGTTGGGGTTAGGGACAGGGCGGTCCTTAAGGGCCGAGATTTTTTTTTTTAAGGACCGCCCTTAAGGATTGCCCTTGGAGGCCTTTTTGCGCTGGCCCAACGTGGGCCTTGTCTATCCCCCCTTTTTGGGGATCCCCGAGAAAGCAGGGGTTACGGGGCAATTGTGTCCTCTTTCGGGCGCCCCAAAATTTTGTCCCCTTTGCTGGGGACCCCCGAGAATGCAGGGGTTAGGCAGCATTTCCGCCCACTTGCCGGCGCCCAAGAGGGTAGGTGTGAGGTGATTTTGAGGTAGCCACTTTTGATCGGAGCTGTTGAGCGCCAGATATCGCAAGACAAGGGGCCATACAAATGTTGTTTGTTACAAGTTCCTTCGTGCGGAGATCAGCAAGACGGGCCGCTATACAAATGTCGTTTGTTGCGTAGTGAAGATCGTACAATCGGAGCAAAACCGCGGCCTGAGTGCAGCGCCAAATTCTTTCTAGGGCGATCGCACCGCGTTCTTTCTTTCTTTCCTCTTCCTCTTTCCCACGCCTTGTTGCGTGGCCCCTCGAGTTGGGGTTAGGGACTCACAATCAACACTTTGTTGAGTGGCCCCTCGAGTTGGGGTTAGGGACTCACGATCCACGCTTTGTTGCGTGGCCCCTTGAATTCGGGTTGGGAACTCACAATCCACGTTTTGCTGCGTGGCCCCTGGAGTTGGAATAGGGACACACAGTCCACGCTTTGTTGCGTGGCCCCTTGAGTTGGCGTTAGGGACTCGCAATCCATGTTCCGTTGCGTGGCCCCTCGGGTTAGCTTCGAGTACAAGAAGGCATTGGAGAAGAAGCGCAACGTCCCAAGGAGGTGTTCGGTTCCAATGTGCCCCACATCCCCGCTCACATTGAATATCAAGTGCCACCTGTGGCTCGTGCATCCCGGCTTGGACCCCGGCTTGGAACCATTGAAGTAAGTGATTGGATTGTGGAGAAGCAGATTGCCCGGCGTGCTCGGAAGACAAAGGCGGAGAAAGGAGAAAATGTGCGGCCAATTGCCATTCTTGTGGACCAGGAAGCGCACGAAGGCACGCGACAAGCCACAACCACGGGTGATGAAGGGGGGGAGGAATATGACCCACAACGACTTGCACGTGAGGCCGATGAAGGTTGGCGTGCAGAGATCGTCGCACGTGTGATGAGTCAGACAAGTCCGACACGGATAGTTCGTCAACGACCAATTCTAGTAGTGGTGGGACGTCCTCTACATCACCAGATTCTAGTTCAGAAAGCAGCAGTTCGGACAGCAGTGTCAAAGTGGTTGTCGCGACAGGACACAAGAAAGCGTACAAAAAGACGGTCAAGCAATCCTTCGGGCAAGGCAAGGCAAGCAAGCGAAAGGTGGGAAGGCAGCCGTGGCAGCTTCAGTGGCACAGAAGCGACAAGCACGAGAACGGAAGTCGAGTAGCGACTCCAAAAGGCAGCGGAAGTAGACAATTACGTGAGGTGCACAAGCATGTGCATAAGGCATTACGCTATGGCGGGGGGCTTGGGACCAATGCAGTGCAAGCAGTGCCTTGAGGAAGGGGATATTGAAGTGAAAGTGGTAGATTGGTCTATGCGCTACAGAGTTTTTTTTTTGGGGTGCGAAGTGTATGCGGTTCCGCGCATTGCCACGAACGTCACGAAACGTACCTCTTGCAGGATTGGGCACCCTGTGAGGCATCCTCTTAGGTGTTGGGCGGCGCCGAAGAGAAATCGTCCATGCCCCCCCTCTGACAGGGTGTGGGCAGCCACCATTGCATTAGTGAGGTGGTAGAGTGGAGAAATCCGTTGTTGTATGCCAACCCCTTAGGCCACCGCGTCCTTGCCACACCTGATATGTGAAACAGCAGCATCAAGTAAACATGCAAAGATCCGTGACTTTTGAAGCAAGACACCCCCAAATTTCCTTCTGCATCCTCCAAAAATGGACAAATACACACTTGTGCGCATGCAAGGTAACCCCCGGCGGCGCGTTTTGGAAAATTTTAGTTGCGTGCAAAAGGGGTAACCCCCCCTCTTTTTTTTTCTCGAAGTGGCCAATTTTAGGCAAAACTCCATGACTCCACATTTCGCAAACCCCCCCCCCCCGACTCCATGCGAATGATCCCCCAGTGGGATGATGCAACATAGCAGCCGCTGTTGTTCAACCTGTCGGAGGAGCACAAGAAAGACACTACGGTATGGACTGAGGTGGTGAGGGCCAGAGGAGCTTTAGGGGATACCGCCATGGAAGGCAGCCCGAATACGCCCCCTGCAGTACTGTCTTTGAATAGTTTGGCGATCCTGATGATTGAGTCCCTCTGGCTGCTGGTATGGTCTTCCGTCCGCTACCAAATTGAACCAAATGTGGAGCCACTCCTGACAATGGAAACCGGAGACCTATAAAAAACCACAAGCCATAGAGAGGGAGTCAATCTGAGCACCCCACCGCTGAAGTTCAGATTGGCGCAATGTCTGACACCTCTTCATGGGCAGTCTTCTCGTCTGCTAGCACTCTTTCCTCCACCGGTGGCACGTTACATGAGCAGTCTTCTCTTAGCCTTCTCGTCCGCTAGCACTCTTGTCTCCACTGGCGGCACGTTACGGTGCACTGCCTCCTCTAGCTCTTCATGGGCCTCATCTCGTTCGCCAACACTTCTTTCTCCACTGGCGCATGAGCAGGCAGCTCCTCCACTGTAACACACTGCACTCCAATTAATGACGACATCGCCGTCCCAATGTCTGACGGCCCTTCATGTGCAGTCTTCTCGTCCGCAAGCACTCTTTTCTCCACTGGTGGCGCGTTACGTGCACTACCTCCTCTGGCTCTTCATGGGCCCTCTTCTGGACCGCCAACACTCTTTTCTCCACTCGCGCATGAGCAGTTACTCCCTGCACTCTGCCACACTGCACTCCAATCAATGACGCCATCGCCGGCGCCATGTCCCACACCTCTTCATGGGCAATCTTCACGGGCAGTCGTCTCGGTCCACCAGCACACTATTCTCCACCGGCGTCCGACAACTCTTCGTGGGCAGACTTCTCGTCCACAAGCACAATATTCTCCACTGACGGCACGTTACGGTGCAGTGACTCTTCTAGCTCTTCATGGGCGTCATCTCGTCCGCCAACAGTCTTTTCTCCACCACCGGCACGTTATGGTGCACTGCCTCCTCTACCTCTTCATGGGTAGTCTTGTCGTCCGCCAACACTCTTTTCTTCACTGGCACACGAGCAGTGAGCTCCCCCACTGTAACACACTGCACTCCAATCAACGACGTCATCGCTGGCGCAATAACCGACGGCTCTTCATGTACAGCCTTCTTGTCCGCCAGCACACTATTCTCCACCGGCGGCACGTTACGGTGCAGCGTCTTCTGTGCCCCTTCATGGGCACACTTCTCGTCCGCCAACACTCTTTTCTCCACTAGCGCATGAGCAGTCTGCTTCTCCATTGTAACACACTGCACTTCAATCAACGACGACATCGTCGGCGTAATGTCCAACAGCTCTCCATGGGCAATCTTCTTGTCCGCCACCACTCTTTTCTGCATTGGCGGCACGTTACGGTTACGGTGCAGTGCCCCCCCTGGCTCTTCATGGGCCTCATCTCGTCCGCCAACACTCTTTTCTCCATTGGTGCATGAGCAATCAGCTCTGCCACTCTAACACACCGCAATCCAATCAACGACGACATCGCCGGAGCAATGTCCAATAGCGCTTTATGGGCAGTCTTCTCGTCTGCCAGCACACTATTCTCCACTGACGGCACGTTACGGTGCACTGCCTCCTCATTGCACTCCAATCAACGACGACATCGCCGGCGCGATGTCCAACAGCCCTTCATGGGCAGCCTTCTTGTCCGCCAGCGGGGGAGAGGGGGCTAGTTTCCCCGTCTCCACAGACGAGGTGAGCCGAGGTGAGCCCCCAGGCCAAGCTGTGCTTCGGGAGGCACTGCCCGGGCCAGCCTGCAAGAGCACGTGGGCATTCAGGTGCCGGCGGGCACGACCTTGGTGGTCAGGGGGATGTATGGGGGAGTGGCTAGGGTCCCCCTTGAGCTCGAAGGGTTGGCAGAGGTGGTGGAGTGGAGCGGAGTGTAGGTCTATGCAACCATGACGCACTTCCTGTGGCTAGGGACGATGAACGTGGCACTTTCAATGGAAGATCCCAAAAACCAAGCGGGCAAGGCCATGTGTCCATGTCACTAGGAGGGGATAGTGCGCACTAACCCGTGCTCTAACTAGTCATTGCGGTAGCTATCACGCTCCAATTAGGTGCTTTAACTCCTCATCGCGCCGAGTTATCACGCACTAGCTGAGTTACAGGGGGGTATCGCGGGGATTATCACACACTGACTAGTTATCCCACGAGTCATCGCGGGAGCCATTGCGTTTTTTTTTTAAGGCATTCTCTCCTTCCACACAGGCCACCATCTTGCAGCCGCCAAGGCTGTTTACAAAGCACGCCGCCGAGGCTGCCGGCTCCGAAACTAGTGGTGACCCGTGCGAATTCGGGGTTGGAAGGGGAGGACATGACAAAGTTGCCGGATCGGGGACCATGCAGGTCGATGGAGCCAGGGGGTACGGCATGCTGGCAGGGATGTTACCAAAAGGTTACCATTTGTGAGAAGCAGACGCGGGTGGACAGGAAGACAAACCTCACCCTCGCCATCTTCATTTTTGTGGGTGTGGATAAGCCGCTGGCCAATTGGCCACGGGTGGTAGAGGTGGAGTCGGTGACTGCCTTCCTTTGCCTTTTTGTTTTGTTGGGTGCTAGCACGACCGGCCTCACACTTGTCAATCCGGTTTTCTTTTGTTTGAGAAAAACCAAGGCGCAAATGCGGTACCCAATTTGGAAATAAAATGAGCGGCGAGTGCAAAACTTCTTCAAAGTCCAAACACCCAAACTCTCAATGAAATCTCCAACACGGGATCAACAACGGAGCAACACAAAAAAGCGGCTAAGACGCGTTTCGGTCAAAAGACCGTCATCAGTTCCCTAAGTGCGACATGGTGTCATATGAAACGAATCAACTTCCAAGCAAAAAAGCAGGACCACTGAATATATCATCGATCACCTTCATCGTGGGGCTTCAAACCGGCAATTATTTTCAACCCATTCCTAATCGAGTATCACTTCTAATCTAATACCAAATCAACTTCGCATAAATCGGTGCGGCAAATTTGTAAATTCGACCCCGGAAAATTTGAAACCCACAGATCAGCGATCACGCGCAATCACAACCGGCCTTTTCAAGGTGCCATCTCCTCACGGGGGGGGGCGACTCCGTGGGTCCTAGGACGCCAACTACCCTGCCCCCCCCCCCCCCCAGGGGCTCCGGCCAACAGTTAGTTGCCAAAGGTGTCGCCCTCAGGCGTCTATGGGCGCCTAAGGCGCCCGATGCTCCATGAACACCAAAGGTGCCCTAAGGAAAATTTTGTCCAATTTGCACCCCAACACTATCCTTAAACCCAACCTTGACTCTAACACCCACCCCCAACCCTGAGCCAACCCCTATCCCTACACCTAATCAAGATTGAATATTGGGACCGAGCTGGTGGGGGAGGGAACATCAGCTATCACTGTTGAGGGACGTGAAGAATGATTCACACATCAATGGCTCTTAACAAAGTGAAATTAGCTTGCAAGTGAACCCCATCACCATGAGGCCCACTTTCAAGGCTTTTTGGACTTCTGAGGGGCCAAAATGCCCCAAAATGGGCTCAAAATGGGCTCATTTCACCCGTTTGTGCACCCCAAATGGTCTAGGATGAGGTTTGGAAAAACGCGATTTTGACCCATTTTTGACCCATTTTCGGTCCCAAAACAGCCCGTTTTCAAGGCATTTTGGGATTTTCGGAGGACCAAAATGGGACACCATAGGCTCAAAACGGTTCAAAAACACTTGTTTTAGCTCTCACATGGTCTAGGATCATTTTTGAGAAAAGTCATCTTTTTGCCCCTACTGGACCCTGTTGACCCATTTGGGCACCCACCTGTTTGGGCTTGACCTTGTAGCTTGCCGCAGCCTAGTGGGCCTAGGTATTGGGGTCTAGGTGTCCGTTTTGGCAATTATGAGGGGTGGAAACCACAAAAAGTGGGGGGTTGCGCGTGGAGTAGGGGCCCTTGGAATCGCATTTTGAGCCATGTAGCCAAAGATATGGCCTACTCTTGGTTTGTGGCTGTCGGCATTTGGAGCTTCTGGGGTCCTTTTTGGGCCGTTTCCGGGACATATCATGGAGTTAGAGGGTCGCAAAGAGCTTGTTGACACGGGGAAGTCAAGCCGCACGTGGAGTGTAGCCACCGTTTCCCTTCGTTTGGCCGTTTTGAATGTGTTCCAGGGCCTTTTTGGCCCAAACATGGGTGTTTTTGGCCCTAAACTGCAGTTTTTGAAACCGAGGTCCGCCACTTGCGAATCCCGTTGCCGGCCGCCACCGTTGAGTTTCTCGCTCAAACTTTGTGTGATTGTTCTTCACACCCATAGGTATCATGCACCAAAATTTCACGTGAATCTGAAGCACCAACACGGAATTCTGATTGTTACCCATTTCGCGCGTGCTGCTTGCTTGCTGCTTGCTGCTAAACCTGGTAGGTCCACCCTAGACACTAAAAAGGGTTATAAAACCAAGACTGGTTCCACCAGCTCGGTGACCCTAACCTTAATCAAGACTGAATATTGGGACCGAGCTGGCCGGGGAAGGAACATCAGCTATGATTTGAGAGGGACATGAAGATTGTTTCACACATTGATGGCTCTTGACAAAGTGAAATCAGCTTGCAAGTGAACCCCATCACCACAAAGCCCACTTTCAAGGTCTTTTGGACTTCTGAGGGGCCAAAATGCCCCAAAATGGGCTCAAAATGGGCTCATTTCACCCTTTTGTGCACCCCAAATGGTCTTGGATGAGGTTTGGAAAAATGCTTTTTTGACCCATTTTTGACCCATTTTTGGTCCCAAAACAGCCCATTTTCAAGGCATTTTGGGATTTTCGGAGGACCAAAATGGGACACCACAAGCTCAAAACGGTCCAAAAACACTTGTTGTAACGTCGCACATGGTCTAGGATCATTTTTGAGAAAAGTCATCTTTTTGCCCCTACTGGACCCTGTTGACCCATTTGGGCACCCACCTGTTTGGGCTTGACCTTGTAGCTTGCCGCAGCCTAGTGGGCCTAGGTATTGGGGTCTAGGCGTCCGTTTGGGCAATTCTGAGGGGTGGAAACCACAAAAAGTGGGGGGTTGCGCGTGGAGTAGGTGCCCTTGGAATCGCATTTTGAGCCATGTAGCCAAAGATATGGCCTACTCTTGGTTTGTGGCTGTCGGCATTTGGAGCTACTCTGGGGTCCTTTTTGGGCCGTTTCCGGGACATATCATGGAGTTAGAGGGTCGCAAAGAGCTTGTTGACACGGGGAAGTCAAGCCGCACGTGGAGTGTAGCCACCGTTTCCCTTCGTTTGGCCGTTTTGAATGTGTTCCAGGGCCTTTTTGGCCCAAAAATGGGTGTTTTTGGCCCTAAACTGCAGTTTTTGAAACCGAGGCCCGCCACTTGCGAATCCCGTTGCCGGCCGCCACCGTTGAGTTTCTCGCTCAAACTTTGTGTGATTGTACTTCACACCCATAGGTATCATGCACCAAAATTTCATTTGAATCTGAAGCACCAACACGGAATTCTGATTGTTACCCATTTCGCGCGTGCTGCTTGCTTGCTGCTTGCTGCTAAACCTGGTAGGTCCACCCTAGACACTAAAAAGGGTTATAAAACCAAGACTGGTTCCACCAGCTCGGTGACCCTAACCTTAATCAAGACTGAATATTGGGACCGAGCTGGCCGGGGAAGGAACATCAGCTATGATTTGAGAGGGACATGAAGATTGTTTCACACATTGATGGCTCTTGACAAAGTGAAATCAGCTTGCAAGTGAACCCCATCACCACAAAGCCCACTTTCAAGGTCTTTTGGACTTCTGAGGGGCCAAAATGCCCCAAAATGGGCTCAAAATGGGCTCATTTCACCCTTTTGTGCACCCCAAATGGTCTTGGATGAGGTTTGGAAAAGTGCTTTTTTGACCCATTTTTGACCCATTTTTGGTCCCAAAACAGCCCATTTTCAAGGCATTTTGGGATTTTCGGAGGACCAAAATGGGACACCACAGGCTCAAAACGGTTCAAAAACACTTGTTTTAGCTCTCACATGGTCTAGGATCATTTTTGAGAAAAGTCATCTTTTTGCCCCTACTGGACCCTGTTGACCCATTTGGGCACCCACCTGTTTGGGCTTGACCTTGTAGCTTGCCGCAGCCTAGTGGGCCTAGGTATTGGGGTCTAGGCGTCCGTTTGGGCAATTCTGAGGGGTGGAAACCACAAAAAGTGGGGGGTTGCGGGTGGAGTAGGTGCCCTTGGAATGGCATTTTGAGCCATGTAGCCAAAGATATGGCCTACTCTTGATTTGTGGCTGTCGGCATTTGGAGCTACTCTGGGGTCCTTTTTGGGCCGTTTCCGGGACATATCATGGAGTTAGAGGGCCACAAAGAGCTCGTTGACACGGGGAAGTCAAGCCGCACGTGGAGTGTACCCACCATTTCCCTTCGTTTGGCCGTTTTAAATGTGTTCCAGGGCTTTTTTGGCCCAAAAATGGGTGTTTTTGGCCCTAAACTGCAGTTTCCGAAACTAAGGGGCGCCACTTGCGAATCCCGTTACCGGCCGCCACCGTTGAGTTTCTCGCTCAAACTTTGTGTGATTGTACTTCACACCCATAGGTATCATGCACCAAAATTTCAACCAAATCCGAAGCACCACGGCGGAGTTCTGATTTTTAGCCATTTCACGCGTGCTGTTGCTTGCTTGGTTGCTTGCTGCTTGCTGCTGCTAAACCTGGTAGCTCCACCCTAGACACTAAAAAGGGTTATAAAACGAGGACTGGTTCTACCAGCTTGGTGACCCTAGCCCTAACCCTAGCCCTAGCTCTCACCCTAGGCTAGGGTCAGAGTGAGTGTTGGGGTCCAAAATGGAGAGCAATGATGTGGCAAAAGCAGCCATGAACGAAATTGGGGGGATCTTGTTTAGCCCAATCAACATGGCTGGCATGGCCAAACCAACTGGTTGCAAAGGTTAGCGTTAGGTTTATGGTGATGCTATGGTTAGAGGGAGGGCAAGGGGAGGTAAGGGGAGCCTGTGCCCCCCCCCCCCCCCCCAACACCCCAAATCGTCCCACCTGGACCTCCCCCCCCAACCGACCCTCCCGGACCCCCCCCCCCATCGCCCCTCCTGGACCCCCCCCTCAATGCCCCCCCCCCCCCCCCCCCCCCCCCCAGGGGCCTCCGGCCAACAATTAGTTGGGGGGGGTAGTTGGCGTCCAGAACCGAGGGGTCGCCCCCCCCGGGCATCTCCTCCTTTCTCTTGTGGTCCTTTCTCTTGTGGATGTTTGCGGTGTACTCTGCAGGTGATACAGCCAACATGGTGTCTGGTTAATGCACCGAAGCATTAGTTCTGCAAGACAATGCCCTCCTCCGTTGTAGGAACACCATCTTGGTCCATGTGCAGCAACATGAGCGGGGCAGTATGAATATCCGTGATATTTGGGACGATGAGCTGTAGGCATGTAGACAGCACAGCCTCAAATAGGGTAGTCTTGTAGTGACTTTGAGATGAGGAGAATGTCTTGAACATCAACACAACAACCAGCAAGGAGGAAGCTGAACCTTAAGGGTGGGGTGCAGGTGGGCATGGTGAGCAGGATGTAACTGGGGTGTGGTCCAGAAGGGGGGGGTGAAAAAACGCGCGCATGGAAAAAATTGCGTACCCCCCCCCCCCCCCCCCACCCTCCAGGGGTTCCCTACGCAAAACAAGTTGTCGCGCCATAATTGTAGCACTTGGAAAAATTTTTACCCAGGGCCAATTCTTGGTGCATAAATGGAATTCCTTGCACCAAATTTCCCTTTGCACATGGCATGTACTGAATTGTTTGAACCCATTGATCATTTCAAACTTGTGCTTCTGGTAGAGGTTATTTGTGAGGTGCTTTTTTTTTCTTCTAGGGACCAATGGTGGTACAAGGATTGAATTCTTTGCATCAAATTAGTGAATGTGTTTGCATTTCCCTTTGGCACATGACATATAAAGAATTGTTTGAACCAATTGATGCATCAATTTCGATATGGTGCTTCATCATTTGAATTGGAGGAGAGGTCAACCGTAAGTGTGTTTTGCTTTGCATTCCAGACATGTCATCCTCTTCTCTTTCTTCTCCGCTGAACATTGCATGGGTGAACCGCACCTTGGACAGGTGGAATTGTATTTGTGGGGAGCGGCTATCGGTTTTGGCCAGTCCGGACACACAACAATTTGCTGCTCATTGTAGCGAAAGCGACAGCAGTAGCAGTGGCAGCGGTGGTAGTACAAGCGGCAGTATGAGTACCACCGGCAGTAGCAGCAACGGGTGCAGCAGTAGCAGCAGCAGCAGTAGCAGCAGCAGCAGCAGCAGCAGCAGCAACAACAACAACGGCAGCAGCAAGAAACTAGCCAAAAAGAAGGCAGCGACTGAGAAGGGCAAGAAGCGGGCGGTAGCTTCCGAGGCCAGCGCTAGCAGCAGCAGCAATAGTAGCAAGAAGCTAGCGAAAAAGAGACTAGCCGCCGGCAAGGGCAAGAAGCAAGCCGCGGCTTCCCATGGTTGGAAGGCCAAAAAGAAGTAGGTAGCGGCATAGTAGCAGGCACAACAACTCGAAACGCGAAACGACTCTGCTACTTCTAACCGAGGGAGTAACGCCCCTCCTCCTTAACCGCAGTTGAAGGGTGAGACTTCCACCACGCTTTGCACGTTGAGCCGGGGCCGTAGTCTTCACATTGATGGAGCGATGGTGTCAAAAGATCAATGTGCACTATTTTTGCCTTGAAACGGCTTTGTTTGGTAAAAATTTTGGTCATATGTGTAAGGAAAAAATTTGCGTACCCCCCCCCCACCCTCCGGGGGTTGGCTGCGCAAAAAAACCTGTATGCCGTTCCCAAGAATTTTTTTTCCACCCCCCTCCTGGGTGTGGTCATGTAAAACAGGCAGGACACGTTGAATCAAGCCAGCACCGAATCAAGCCAGCACCCGAAGGCACAATGGGAAAAAAAATGCTCTTGTCTTAATGACACGTATCCACAGAAATGTTATGTTGATAGTAGAGTGGGCAGCAAAGCCATGATGCACAGTCCAACGTTCATCTTCCAATGATTGCCATCACTCATGTGAGTGGCCCATTATTCTTCCAGTATAGGTGTTCAAACCATCGCACAACAAGGCATCATCCTGGTCTGCGAATTCCGTGTGTCTGGTACCAGTCATTCACTTTTGGAAATTTCGGATCTAGTTTTTTACCCCTTGGTGTTCTCAGTACTGTTTACTGCCAACCGCACCAATGGAAAGCCCAACAGGAAGCCTTGATGAGGCTGACTTCCGCAAGGTGCTGGAGTGGGAGAAGGAGCGGCGGCGGAATCTGGAGATGCAGCTGCATGCTGAGATCAAAAAGAATCTGGTTCTGACAGAACGTTTGGCCCACTTGGAGCAGCAAGTTGCCGCGGGCCATGGCACCGTCGCCATCACGCCTGTCCCCGCTCCAGACCAGCTCACGACCAAGGCCCCCAAATTTGAGGTACCTCATTTGACCAATTCCAATACTTTATTGTTGGCTGTACCCCATAGTTTTGCGAGCCTTTTGCGCCAAAGACTTGTATGCAACACGCGGGGGGAAGGGGGTGGCACAATTTGCACATGGTGAGGTTTTGGGTAACCTCCACCCAAAGTAAGGCTGCACCCGCCAACAGTTGAATGACATCCGCTGAAAGTTAGAACTCAGGCTGCAAACAGTTGCGCACTGGACACCCAATGATTCGTTTAGAGCTGCGATGCACCTACCCTCCACCTTGGTCACCCTATTTGGAGGCTGCACAAACAGTGTCATGCAGGTTACAGCGTACTGTGCCTATAGACAGGACCTTGTCCAAGCACGGCGACCCCATCTGACGATCATTTTTCTTTTTTGCATTTTTTGCGGTCAACAATGCAAGATGACACATTGGTGAGCCACTTGATGTGTAAAAGAGGGCCTCGGTCATGGCACAGGTTTCGCTAGAAACGAGTGCCTCTTTACGAGAGTCACAAACCACCCCATCTTATCCCAACCACCCCATTAGGTCTCACCCCCCCATCTTATCTGCCTCTCGTTTGCCAATGCCCCGTGCACCCTGTGCTCGCTAACTCCCCCTGTGCACACGCCAGGAGGGGCCTGCAGTACCAGGTGACGGACACGGCCGACACCCAGATGGATATGCCACGGCGTGGTGGGGCGGCACTCTTTACCCTGCCACCAAAGTGTACAGTGGTGAGACGCCCTGAGCAGCGACCTCGGCTCCCATGCCTTTGGATTTGCGTGGCACACCAACACAGACAGTGTGCGTCGGGTGCGGCAGTTGGTAGGGGAGTGCGGCACTGCTGTGCCAGGGGACATGCCGGGCACCCCCGGGTCCTCGCAACCTTGCCAAGGCTACGCGGCAGGGTGCACCAGGCAGCGACGCGCACCCCGGGGTCAGGGGGCACGCCGTCAGCGAAACGGCACAGAAAGCAGCGAATGCAACCGCCCGAAGGCGTCAGGGAGCGGCCTCACAAGCAAGGGAGGGTGGACCCAGCCCCCCCCCCCCCCCAAAGCCAAGAGAGCACGCACGCAGCCGCCGGACACCACACGGCATGGGTGAGCAGGGATGGAGGTGACATAATCCCCACACCCCAGAGGTTCTAGCTCAGGCGAGGCCCCCTGCCGTGACCCGAGCAGGCACTAGAGACAGGGGCTCAGGCCTTCAGGACTGCACCGCTTGTCTTCTAAGCTGGCGCCTCAGGCGACTGCTGGGGCCTCCCTCTTTAATATTATTTTCCCCTTGCACACACACACACACACACACACACACACACACACATACACACATGCACATGCAGCAAAAAAAATGCATGGGGTTCACCCGCATGCAACCATATCCTCTAGATCTGAGTGCAAACAATTCTACTGGCATCGCTAAAAGACGCATCAGGCATCCACACTAGCACATCTAGTAGGCCCTTGTACTCTTGCAACCCACACGGGGCAGGGACTAGCTTCGAATGGCGACTCTCATATGGGATACCAGGTGGTATTGGACAATTCATATGCTATTTAGCCTGAAATTGATGCATGTGAGTGCTGCCTTGCTCAACTATAGGGCCCCAACACCCTCTCGTTTACGCTGACGGCCTCTCACCCGGTTGGCCGATTGTTTGCTGCCATCAGCTGATAGCGTGAGGCCTTTCTTGCGCTCGTGCAATACACTAAAGCCACCTCCTTGAAGGCCGTTTGTGCTAGGTTTGTGTTGGCGTAACCCTAATCAAGACTGAATATTGGGACCGAGCTGGTGGGGGAGGGAACATTAGCTATGACTGGTGAGGGAGATCAAGAATGATTCACACATTGATGGCTCTTGACAAAAGTGAAATCAGCTTGCAAGTGAACCCCATCATCACGAGGCCCACTTTCAAGGCTTTTTGGACTTTTGAGGGGCCAAAATGCCCCAAAATGGGCTCAAAATGGGCTCATTTCACCCTTTTGTGCACCCCAAATGGTCTTGGATGAGGTTTGGAAAAATGCATTTTTGGCCCATTTTTGACCCATTTTTGGTCCCAAAACAGCCCATTTTCAAGGCATTTTGGGATTTTTGGAGGACCAAAATGGGACACCACAGGCTCAAAACGGTTCAAAAACACTTGTTTTAGCATCGCACGTGGTCTAGGATCATTTTTGAGAAAAGTCATCTTTTTGCCCCTACTGGACCCTGTTGACCCATTTGGGCACCCACCTGTTTGGGCTTGACCTTGTAGCTTGCCGCAGCCTAGTGGGCCTAGGTATTGGGGTCTAGGCGTCCGTTTGGGCAATTATGAGGGGTGGAAACCACAAAAAGGGGGGGGTTGCGGGTGGAGTAGGTGCCCTTGGAATGGCATTTTGAGCCATGTAGCCAAAGATATGGCCTATTCTTGGTTTGTGGCTGTCGGCATTTGGAGCTACTCTGGGGGCCTTTTTGGGCCGTTTCCGGGACATATCATGGAGTTAGAGGGCGGCAAAGAGCTCGTTGACACGAGAAAATCAAGCTGCACGCGGAGTGTACCCACCGTTTCCCTTCGTTTGGCCGTTTTAAATGTGTTCCAGGGCTTTTTTGGCCCAAAAATGGCTGTGTTTGGCCCTGAACTGCAGTTTTTGAAACCGAGGTCCGCCACTTGCGAATCCCGTTACCGGCCGCCACCGTTGAGTTTCTCGCTCAAACTTTGTGTGATTGTACTTCACACCCATAGGTATCATGCACCAAAATTTCACCTGAATCCAAAGCACCACGACGGAACTCTGATTTTTACCCATTTCGCGCGTGCTGTTGCTTGCTGCTTGCTTGCTTGCTGCTTGCTGCTGCTAAACCTGGTAGGTCCACCCTAGACACTAAAAAGGGTTATAAAACCAAGACTGGTTCCACCAGCTCGGTGACCCTAACCCTAACCCTAACCGTATGCCAATACTTGGTGGTACTTGAATTGACTTGCTGGGGGATCCCCGAGCCCGAGTCCATGCCCGTGCGGCACCAAGTGCTGGCACCTGCATCCTAGCCGGCTAAACTTGCGGTGTCAACTGCCCAGCCATGTAGGTAGCGCGGGGGTGGGCATCCCGGTGGGTCCACTACTGACCTTCAATTCCTTGGCTCATCCATCTCTGATGCCCAAGCTCCCTAACCACTCGCAAGGTTCCCCGGAAAGAACACTTTTCTTGCGAACTGCACAATTTGGGGTCCTGGTTTTAAGGACCTCTGGGGATCTCTTCCCGGGGGTTTCCAGGACCGATAGTATGCACGAAGTCGCCCCCCCCCCCTACCTCCCCCCCCTACCTAACCCCCCCCCTAACCCCCCCAACCCCCCCCCCTACCCCCCCCCCCCCCCCCCTACCTCCCCCCCCTACCTTCGGCTCGCTTCGCTTGACAGACGGCTCGCTTCGCTCGACGCGGGGGCCAACCCCCGCACCCCCCTTAAATAACATGACTCCTGCGCCGGCCACACACCGCCTTTTATGTGCACCGCCTTGTGTGTGCACCGCCTTTTGTGTGTACCGCCTTGCCTGTGGCCCCTTAAATAACAAGACTCCTGCGGTGGCCACAGGCCGCCTTTTGTGTGTTCCGCCTTGTGTGTGCACCGCCTTCTGTATGCACCGCCTTGCCTGTGGCACCTTAAATAACATGACTCCTGCGGTGGCTGCAGACCGCCTTTTGTGTGTTCCGCCTTGTGTGTGCACCGCCTTCTGTGTGTACCGCCTTGCCTGTGGCCCCTTAAATAACAAGACTCCTGCGGTGGCCACAGGCCGCCTTTTGTGTGTTCCGCCTTGTGTGTGCACCGCCTTCTGTGTGTACCGCCTTGCCTGTGGCCCCTTAAATAACATGACTCCTGCGGTGGCCACAAGCCGCCTTTTGTGTGTTCCGCCTTGTGTGTGCACCGCCTTCTGTGTGTACCGCCTTGTCTGTGGCCCCTTAAATAACATGACTCCTGCGGTGGCCACAGACCGCCTTGTGTGTGCACCGCTTTGTGTATGCCCCGCCTTGTGTGTGCACCGCCTTCTGTGTGTATGATCCTAGCCCCCCCCCCCTCCCCCCCAACCCACCCCACCCCCCCCCTACCCCCCCCTACCTTCTCGACCCCCCCCCCTACCTCCCCCCCCTACCCCCCCTACCCCCCCTACCCCCCCCCTACACCCCCCCCTACCCCCCCCACCTACCCCCCCCCCCCCACCTCCAAGGTAGGGGGGCGACTTCGTGCGATATATGCCAGGACCAATCAGTATGGGGCCATGCAACTGTTGGTTGCTTGGAGAATGTGGCGTACACCCCCCACGTTGTCCCATCCATACTAGAGCACATTAGTTGTATTGTTGGCACAAGGAAACTTGCCCTTCGAGCAACGCCCATCCTCCTTAGAAGGGTGAGATTCTCATCCACGCTTTTGCACGTTGAGCTGAGGCCATACTCTTCACATTCATGGACAAAAGATCAGCGTGCACGGTCAATGAACAAGGTTTTTGTAACCCTACGACGCCTGCGGCACGCATGCAACACACACAAAGCGTTCGCATGCCTTTGCGTACCCCCGATTGGCCCAACTGCAATATTTGGGGCAACTTTTGTACCGGAGCACCGGAGCCGACCGACATAGCCTCCAATGCAGCCTTCTCAACGGTGTTGCATTTGGGTTCGGGTTTGGGTTTGGGTACTATGTTGGCAATGGAATATTTTGTCATCCAGAGGAGCCACCCCTGGCACAATTAATTTGAAAAAAAAAGACAAGCAAGCAACAACAACTTCAATACAAGTCACACGGGCTTCACTTTTTAGGTGAACAATGCACAAATCTATGGGGGCCCACTATTGAGGACTTAGCCATTTTCAAGCCGGCATGGGTTGCTTGAAAATCCGCGATTGTGGGTGACCTCTTGACAACCCCTTGGTATCATTGGGCTAGGCTAGGGTGATTGTTCGTGACAATGGGAGTACGCCTAAACCCATGGGCAGCACCAATTGGGCCCTCCCAGTGGTGCTCACCCACGCTTAAAAAAACCGTTGTTATGGGTCTGTTTGCCCTGTGGTGGGCAATTGCATCATTTCGTGACAATACAAGCACTCTAGTCACCTGGCGGTTGCTAGGCCCATGTACCTATAGCCATAGGCTTCCGTAAGCCCCGGCATTGCGGTTTGTGCGTGGGGGACCTGCACCTCTGTTCGAGGTGCCTGGTGAAGGCAATAGAATTGGGACATAGTGGTGTGGCATGGGTTGTGGATGATTCAACGCACAATGTGTCATTTCGGAGTGGGTCATGGACATGAGTTGACTGACCTCCAAACACCCATTTCCGCCTGCACCATCTGTAGTGAGCAATGGGGAGCATGAAGCATTTCTTGTGGTCCCCTACAAAAAGGCCAAAAAAAAAAGCTGACCTGTACACCTCAACCCATCGTGCATGCACTACCTTTTGGAAGTTGCTACTAGCAACACTAGATAGTAGTAGCAGTAGTAGCGGTGGTAGCATTAGTAATTGAGGAGGTAGTAGCAACAATAGTAATACTAGTACTTGCACTGTTGGGGCCATTGGGGCTGCGACTCCGCGGGTCCTAGGACGCCAACTAACCCCCCCCCCCCCTAGGGGGCCTCTAGCCAACAATTAGTTGTCGAAGGTACTAGCCTAACGAGTCGATGGGCGCCGAAGGTGTCCAATTGTCCACAAGCACCAGAACCACTACCCTCGGCGCTTGAGTTGGGGTGATGGACTCCCACGCTTTTGCATGGCCCCTTGAGTTGGGGTGATGGACTCCCTTCCCTTCCCTTCCTCAAAACGTTTGGGGAGGAGGCTTATGCAAGTGTGGTGTAAGCGGGGAGGGGTGATGAGCCATGATGGCGTGTGGTCCCACGCCACCACCCCGAGTTGCTATGGCCACACTTATGCACTTCCATTCCAACCCCTGTATATATGTATGTCTTGTGCCATCGTGTAACACTAATCCCATGACTGCCTAAGGAGCCCACCCCCCTGAGGTCCCCACTGTGGCTGGGAATAGCCAAGCCGATGATACCCTACCCTCTATTGGGGCAAGGGGCGGTGCGAACTATCGGATCACACCGAGCAGAGGTGCCCCCCCCCCCCCCCGCAAAACCCCCCCCCATCGCCCCTTCCGGCACCCCCCCCCTCCCAGCCCCCCCCCCCTTCCCCCCTAGGGGGCCTCCAGCCATTTGTGGGGGGGGGGGGGTAGTTGGCATCCGGAACCGAGGAGTCGGACACCCCCGTGACTGGGACTTTTGCCTTTGGGTATGCCCCTTGAGATGCCATCTTTGATGTGGGGCATTCCAACATCCACATGCAAAAATGCCTCGCCTTTATCCAACCCCCACTTGCAAAAGAAGGGGCCTTTCAACTGAGAATGCAGAATGAAAAGGATGGTTCATGGGATAGTTCGTCTGACTCCTCCGATTAGTATTCCACTTTCCTTAGCAACACCTTGCATCATAATTTTTTGTAACTGGCCAACCTAATTTTGGTACTCAAAATGACCCCAACCCAACCCAACCCAAGCTAACAACATCTGCGACCGTTTTGTTAACCTTGTTAACCTTGAAACAATTTCAAACCAAACAGACAACACCTGCGATTCTTTCTTCGTACATTTGTAACAGGGCAATTCGATTTGAAGGATTTTTTTCTGCATGCACCATCCAGAGGATTTTGAGGGCACACACGTAAATTGCCATCATGTGGTAAGGTTTGAGGGTCCTTAGTGGGTCTCACGTGACCCTGGCTGGAGATGGTTACCGCATGAGATTTTTCTCAGCCCCCCCCCCCCCCCTCATCTTAAATTTTCCACAGTGATTTGTGGTTCTCACCCTCCTGTTTTTCGTTGTTTTTGGTTTTTTGGAGGGAGGCTACCAGAACAAGAGGCCAAGGTGGGGCGCATGCAAGTGCCATCATCTTGCATGCCCCGCATTGCGCATCTCCTTGAGCCCAAATACCACCGACCCGAACCCCCCCCCCCCCCACACACACAGGTGCTCGTGGCTGGAACTCCCCCGTCCTTTGGGAATGTTGAGAACCTCGCAGTTTGAGCAGCGGTTGAATGATTTCATGGCCCACACCTCATACCACAACCCCGTTGGGGTGTGGCATTAGAACAGGTCCTCCCCCGCCCATGTAACTGCCACTTACTTGCCATGACTGGCGATTTTTCATTATTGAAGCATCAAGCGCCATTGTTTGCCTGGCAGCTGCTGTCCCTTAAGTGCCATCTGAGAGCATTCTGGTTATACCCAGTGGCAAAAGCCCCCACCTCTAACCCCTCTTTTGTCTTGTCGGTGCTGACATCTGAACACGCGATTCTTGAGAGTTCGCCTGGGCACAGGGTGTGCCTTGACATGACAAACGATGGAGTGTTCTTGCCATGTTTTAGGTGTCGCGCAATGTGCTTGTCATTGACAATGGCGGGATCCGCATGCAGCGCCTCGAGGACCTGCTGCTGCGTGTCTATGGCTACGGCTTCCAGACGGAGTTTGCGCGGTCGTGCCTTGAGGGCGATGATGACACAGAGCTGGTGTCATTCGGCACTGCCGCTGACATCCTCCGCGATGGGAAGCCACCAAACGCGTCGTTCCCATCTTTCATGCCGTCGGTATCACCGACCGGGGTTTCGATGCTGGGGTCAACTCTGGAGATGGTGATGCACCCATACATCAGCGCACCCAAGCGCATCCTGGTGCGTATGTGTGCGTGTGCGCCCGCGTGCTTACGTCTGTGTCTGTCGTTGTGTGTATGCGTGTGTCTGGGAACACGTTCCAGCCTACGTGCGTGTGTTCCAGCCTCTGTGCGCAGGTGTATGTGTGTGTGTGTGTGCGCGCATGTGTGTTTATCTGTAGGGCCAGGATGGCTGATGGAGACAGCATTGTGCATGCTTCCCCCCTGTTGTGGGCAGAGGCATCGGAGGTGGATAGTCCCCACCCCTCCGGTATCCCCCAGTATCAGGAAGGCTCAACCCACTCTGGACTCGGCATCGTGCCAATGCATCTCCGGGGATTCCAGCAGGAGTTCCACTAACGTTTGCGCCGCCCTACAGTACGGTTGGTGCTGCGGGTGTGGGAACAAGCAGACAACTGCCGGCAGAATTCATGGCCGCCCAACCTTTGACAGCTGCCGTGGACTCTTGGGCCCACCTAGGGCCGTGCAGCCTGCCTTGGAGGAGCCACAGAGGACACGCTGGAGCTGCAAGCCCTTGGTGAGGACCACTCTCTTGCTCCCGGCGGTTCTGCACTCCCTTTTGTTGCCGGCAGTTGGCTGACGGTTGCCCTGCAGTCTTCAAAAGTTTGTCTCTGTTTTTTAACAAATGATGGGCTCAGAAGTACCCAGTTTGGGTACGTTTAGCGGAACACTATCCGGGAAATGGGCCAAGGTAGGAAAAATGGGGGAAAATGGGGGTAAACGAGGGAAATTCAGATTTCTTGGTGGAAAAATGGGAAATTTATGGGCTGAAAAGGCCAAAAATCAAGGTTTCGGTTGGCAACGAGGCTGTGGGGGGGGCGCATTGGTGAAAGCTCCCGAGGAAAAATGGGGGAAAATGGGGGAAAATGGGGGAAAATGGGGGAAAATGGGGGAAAATGGGGGGAAATGGGGAGGAAATGGGGAGGAAATGGGAGGACAAATGGGGGAGTTTTAGATTGCTTAATCGCAAAGCTGTGTGGAGGGCATGACTTTCCCCTTTGTGCCCCTGCCCATCACAGTTTTGATTTTTTTGCATGATATGGAGCACCTTCGTGAATGGAACAACGTGAAGTACGTTCCGATGAAGGTGCTCCGTGACCCCAATAGGAAGTGGCTGTCCGCCGGATGGCTTTCCAAGCAGGTGAAGAAACTAGACCTGCAGCAGTTCAAGCCCTCACAGATTGGGCTGACCACCGGTTCGGGTGAAGGAGGTCGCACAGGAGAATATTTGAAGCTTGAGGACGCTTTACTTTGCCTTCCCCACCAGAAGCTGGCCGACTTCCGGAAAACCTTTTAACTGGACGAGCCACAACAGGTTGTTGCATATTCACTGCCGTATGCCTGTTCATTTGTTTGTGTCCTCCTTTGTTTGTATGTGTTTCCTTGCCCGTTTGCAGGTCGCACCACCAGAAGTAGCCACACAATCAACAGATGACAGTGATGCTGAACAACAGCCAGAAGCAGAGGCGTTGACTGAAGATTCCACTGAAATTCAGGTTGCCTGCCACTGTTGCACACGGTCTGCTCTTGTCTGCACTCTCCCGGGCGCCTGTTCATTTGTGTCTGTGTGTAATGTGCCCCATTGTTGTGTTTCTTTGAATGTTTGCAGGCCACATCAAGGAGTCAATCAGCAGAACCAACTGGACACAGCGATGCTCAACAGCAGCCAGAAGCAGTAGCAGTGTCCCAGGATTCCACTGAAATTCAGGTTTGTCCTTGCCCCCGCAGAAGTTCTGGGGTAGTTGACGCTGACCTGTGCTGGATTTGAAATAAGTGACGCTAGATTTGCGCTGGATTTGCTTGTTCTCGACAGCATGTCAGGAAATAAACGCAACTCAACATAGGATAAAAAGCGGAGGTGTAGTGGTGTAGTGGTCAACACACTCTGCTCCAGAATGTATAGCGTAGGTTCAAATCCTGCTGAACACATGTTTTATTGGGTAGCACTGACCTTTCACCCCCTGTCACCCATTTTTGCAGGTCACTCCTCCAACAACTCGAAGGCATCAAATTCATCAAAGCAGACCTCCAGAGCCTTCTTCCTGCCAAGGCAGCCCCTTCTCACACAGGCAAAGCTACCTACCCACGCTATGCCCGGACGCCGGGGACCGGTTGCACCACCCAAGTTTCCTTATTTTTTCCCATTTTTCCCCATTTTCCCCCATTTTCCCCCATTTTTCCCCATTTTCCCCCATTTTTCCCCATTTTTCCTTGCCATGGGTACATTGTGGGTACGTTTGCGGGTACATTACCCGCCACCGGAGCCGGGTACTTCTGAGCCCTGCCTACGTGCGTGTGTGGGTGTCTGTGCGCAGGTGTATGTGTGTGTGTGTGTGTGTGCGCGCATGTGTGTTTATCTGTAGGGCCAGGATGGCTGATGGAGACAGCATTGTGCATGCTTCCCCCCTGTTGTGGGCAGAGGCATCGGAGGTGGATAGTCCCCACCCCTCCGGTATCCCCCAGTATCAGGAAGGCTCAACCCACTCTGGACTCGGCATCGTGCCAATGCATCTCCGGGGATTCCAGCAGGAGTTCCACTAACGTTTGCGCCGCCCTACAGTACGGTTGGTGCTGCGGGTGTGGGAACAAGCAGACAACTGCCGGCAGAATTCATGGCCGCCCAACCTTTGACAGCTGCCGTGGACTCTTGGGCCCACCTAGGGCCGTGCAGCCTGCCTTGGAGGAGCCACAGAGGACACGCTGGAGCTGCAAGCCCTTGGTGAGGACCACTCTCTTGCTCCCGGCGGTTCTGCACTCCCTTTTGTTGCCGGCAGTTGGCTGACGGTTGCCCTGCAGTCTTCAAAAGTTTGTCTCTGTTTTTTAACAAATGATGAATTCCTCAGACAAATTTCTGCTGGATGGTACCCGGGAAAATGGTCAGCCTACGCTGGAAGCAGCTTGGGACTAGTTGTCTACCCAACTATCAGCCATTGTTGCGGGTGTCCCTTTATCAAAGATTGGACACCACCAATTTACAGCAAATGTGTGTAGCAAGTGTGGATGCAGGGCTGTTGTGGACAGGCGTGAATTGGAACACGGCGAAAGCTTCTAAACCGTTCTACAAACTTAGTCATGTTGTATGTGACATATTTGTTGCTGTTGCACACATGAGCTGTGTGTTATGTCTATTGTCTCTATCCAGTGGTATGTGCGCGCGCGCGCACACACACACAAACATGTGTGTGTGTGTGTGTCTGTGTGTGTGCACACACACATGATCATAGCATGTGTCTGCCAACCAGTCAGATGCCAACATTGTAGGTCATTCCACCTCTGTGCAGGCAGACTCGCCCGTGGGGGCCCCTGTAGAGGGAATGGGGCATGATGAGTGTGGTTGTGGGGCGCCATAGGGCAGGCAGACAGGTACTGTATGTAGTCTTGCTGTCGTGCTGAGAGGCAGGTAGGTTGCTGAGGTCAGCCAAGCATTATCCAGACATTGCTGCAGTGCGAGCAGACCTGTAGAGAGGTGCTGTGTGTTAGAGAACAGTATGAAGTTGTTGAAAGGATTGGGCATCACACACACACACATAAACACACAGACACACACGATCATCTGTGTCCACCAACCAACAATATCCTATGATACAGGAGCTGCTCATGAAGCAGTGGCAGGCAAATGAGGACGAGACCTTCGCTGCCATGAACATGGTTGCGGACTACAGCGACCTCCTCCTGCGTATGTGTCATTGTGCGAAGGAGGCACTCGCTCAGGATCCGATTGTCGTCGACATGAAGTCACCCGTGTACGTCATGGGGGACTTGCATGGCAGCTTTCGCGACCTCCACTTCTACGTGCAGCACCTGCTGAATTTTGGGCATTTTGAGTACACCCCTTGTAAACTGCTGTTCCTTGGGGACTACGTGGACCGGGGCGAGGCTAGTCTGGAGGTCTGCATCAACCCTCAGGCTGAGTACAGAACCGCGGGGGCTTGGCTGACGGCACAGCGAGTAATTGAGGGTGGGAGTGCATGGGCCTCGGCTGTGGTGGAGGAGGGGTGAACCATAACAGGGCAACAAAAATGGACTGGCCCATGTTTCTATTGAAATGCGCCTCTTTCAGCTGTGGAGAGAGCTCTTTGTGCTGTGGACCGCTACTGCTGAGTAATATGGGATGAAAACGTACCCCCCCCCCCCCACACCACAAGCTCGACTGGTGAGGCAGTGAAGGTCGTGTACAGCCAGGCACGGCTAGGGCTCAATGGCAGGTCCACACCTGACCTTTTGAGGCCCCACCTCCACCTTCGCACAGCATCAGAGGCACAGAAAAGAGCGGCAGGCCAGGCCCGATTCTCAGCGAGCTCTGATCAGTTTGGTATGTGCATGTGGTGAAAAAAGGGGTCTTCCATTTGGGTCGGTCTGGGGCTACTTTTCGCGATTTGAGCTAGAATGGCATGATTTGGTGGGATTGAGCAAATTTTCGCTGGCAGCCTGGCACCACCAACCCCCCTTCCCCCAATTCAGCAGCCGAATTTGGCCGCATTTGCAGCATCTGTTGTCCCCGAGGATTTGTTGTTACTGCGGACTGCTTGACTCTAGAGTTCTGAGAGTCTTGCAAGCACCCAATAGGCAAAATGCTCTCAAAATGCTCTCAGATGTGCATCATTTACTTTGTGACACTGGTGAATTCATGTTCTTTTATTTTCGTTGTTCAGATTGATACCATGAATTGTTTTTACTGCCCACAAAAAGACATGTCTGTGGTCCCTTGCGATTCCTTGTCTCCTGCTGATCAGACTTTTCTGCGGGACAAGTACTTTGGTGCTAGTCAAGGTGCAGTTTGTGACTTGTGTGTTCGCTCTGCATGCCCCAGTTTCGCTCTGCACGCCCCGGTGCCCCAGTTCGTTCTTTAGCTGCTCAGCCACACAGTTAGGCGCCTTCTCACCATCCACCCAATCAGTGGATTCTGGGCTGCAGGTGGCTTCGGCTCTTAGTTGTGTCTGGTGCTGCCACATCCTTGGCCATAGAGTCAGTTGATTTTGGGGTTGTGCAAGCCTTCAAAGTCTGTTGCGGAGTTCAATATCTATTGCGGAGTCTTCTAGTACTGCCACAGGGTTTGCTGGTTTGCTTGCTGGTTTGCTGTACACGCACACAAGCACATGAGTCACATGGTGAGAAGGTGCGCGCAAAACCTTCTTGTCCTAACACTTTGAAGCTGGCAACAAAGCCTTGTTTCTTGAAAATGTTACCGTTGTAGCGAGGGTGGAAAAATGCGATAAGTACAGTGACAACAATGGTACGCCATGTTGTTGGCCATGCGAGAAAAAGATGTACGAGACGCGTGAGGACTCACTGACTAAGCACGTTACTTTAGGCATTCATGATCTTGCGTGTGCCAAATATATTCGTGCTAGTGCAAAATTTGTGCTAGCTCCAGGATGTGAGCAACGTGAGCAGCGAGAAGAGAGGAGCAAGGTACAAGAAAAAGAGATGAAGGAACGCACGGACAAAAAGAGGAAAAACGAGTATATAGCATAGAAATGGGATAAAGATAGAGACAAGAAATATAGGTAGGAGGTCAAGGAGTTAGATCGGGGTAACCGTAAAGCTTTGCACGAGGAAGAGCTAATTTCTCTTGCAACGGATTTTGCGTCAAAGCCATCATGGCAAACCATTTTGGAACTCAAGGATCCGGGAGACCTCTCTAAAGAGCTGGTTTACAGCCTCATGGAAAAAGGCCAGCGGGGGGCAAAATCAGAAGTGGTCCACAAGTGGGTGGATTGGCTACATAGCCCCTACCGTTTGGGGTATCCCCAACGCTTTAGAGCGGGGGACAAAATAAGTAGTGGCCCACAAGTGGGCAAATTGGCTACATAACCCCTACTGTCTGGGGGGTCCCTAACACCTGAGGACAATCGTAAATTTTCAGCGTGTGTACTCTGGTTGGTGGTCACATTTGTGGGACCAATCAAGCCAAAAATTACTACCGCCCAACCATCATTCAAAAACAGCGGGTCGGTGCTTTAAAACTTTTGAAAGCCGATGTGATGCGCGGTGGTGCCATGGGTGTTGTTTTTTATGAGACCACCTATTGCGATCATCATCCAGTGAACATCATTGTGCAGATCCCCAAGCATGTTTGCTACACCATGGCTACATTCAGCGGTTGCAAGGAGGCAGTCAATTTCCCAACACGTATAACGGTGCTCTAGAAGCTACTCTAGAAGACCCCCCACAACAAGGATCTTGACTTGGCCCCGGAATGCCATCAATCCGTGCCGTCCAATGGTGATGCCGCACTGCCTGTGAAGGGGATACAACCTATTGCTAAAAGTGTTTCAAACGATAACATGGACCTAAGCATTAAAGGAGAGGAAGAGGAATGTGGGGATGAGTGGGAGAGGAGGTGCTATTTGCTGGGACAGGGGCATGGCTCTTGGGAGGTGTGGGAAAGGGAGGCTGGGAAATGGCTGTTTGGGTGGAGCTAGAGGACGAAGAAGGGATACCAGCATTAACCCATGGCAGTGACTCTGACTGAATACCCCCAATGTTGCAGCACTTCTTGAGTGTGACAATGTCATTTCGAGACGGTGTTTGCAGTGTCACACCATCTATCTATCTATCTCTCCGGACTCCTTTTTTCTCATCAGCACTAACTATGTAGTACACTGTCTCCTAACACTTGACTTGCAGCTCTTGCGGGTCACAATTTTGAACTCTGGCAATGTTTTGATCGGATTCTTGTGTGCATTTGTCTTCTTGTTGCAAGCTTTGTTGTTTGTGCACGAAAAAACAATTTTGCCATTAGGTTGACCACTCCCGAGGCAGGTGATGCTTCAATGGGATTCTTGCATGCATGCGTCTTATGGTAACAGGCTTTGTTTTTGCATGAAAGAAACAAATTTTCCACCAAGTTGACCACTCCAAGGCATATCATAACAATGCTAATGGTCGGATTTGATCCAGCACTATTCAATTGCAAGTCTAGTGTACCAACCACTAGGGCACACCAGTCAAACCAGTGTGTACACCCAGACATTCCAACCAACACACCTACTCGGCCTCAATCCCCCCCCCCCCCCCTCTGGGCAGGTTCAGGGAATGGGTGATGGGAATGGGCATGAGCCTACTGTAGTGCACACACTAGTCAGCCGAAGAACCGAATAACCCTGCCGTATCCCCCCCCCCCCCCCCCCAATGCACGACTCAGTCCACATGGTCCACCGAGGTGTGCCAGCCGAAGTACCGTTACCCCAGTAACAGGAGTTGTACTCTATATTTTGTTTTGTCATTGTGATGCCTTGTTATGCCTCTCAGAGTTTATTTAAAATATAACAAGGCCCACCCTCCCACCCTTGGGGGGGGGGGGGTCCCGCCCATCCGCCCATGAACTGCTGAACGATTCGCTATGGAGGCAGTCGCCTCTCATGACAGTGTGGTGCTGCGCACCAAGAAGTCATATGGCCTTTGAATGAGTTTTGTTTTGCTTGTGCAACTGCTCAAGGCTTAGAAAGGATTATGTGCAGGGCTGCAAGAGGATTTGTATCCGAGATTCCTTTTGGGCCTTATCAAAGACTATCATACCACTACCATAAACAACTTTGGTGCAACCACCCTCCCAATTCGGCGAAGAAATCCATGTGGGGAATTGTTGAAGGGGGTTGAGTGGGTGGCCCTGTTGTATGGCTGTGGTGGCCTGCTTGTAAGTCATGGCTGATTCTCTGGGTCTTGGCTCTCTGGCATGGCTGCAAGAGCCCCCTTGAAAGTGGCCGTAGCTCATGGTGGATCACACTCCACCAGCAACCCCAAGATGCACGGCCCAGACACGCAGAGCACCACTGAAGGGCAACACTTGGGCATCTAGAAAACCCAGGAGATTTCTCACACACGAGTGCCGGAGAGCAGCATCGAATGCCATGGCTTTAGGAATGGCTGCACATGAAGCCCGCTGGCACTGGCTGGGAAGGGATGCCACGGGGGCAGCATGCCGCCTCGATTGGCACTGAGATCAATGGTCTGCTGAACCAAATATTTTTTTTCTCACCTTCCAAGAGACACAGATGAGCTGGGTCCGCAGGTCATAGGAAAGCCATGGCATTGGACACCAGTTGTACTCCAATCAGCTTGCCCCCCCGCACCCCGATTGTCCCGCGTTGTTTAATTGTTAGTGTGAGGGTGTGTGGGGTGGTTTTATGTGAAACATCTGTGGGGGCCAGGACGGTCCCGCACTCGTCAGTCGCCTGTCCTCCTCCATTGCGTTGTTGTCCCTTTGTGCCGTTTTCTTCTCATGAATGCATGTTTGCAAATGAACCTAGGAGTTTTGCAGCCGCATGCCCCTGGGCCCCCAAACTGCAGGACCTCCGGTGCTGTAGCCACCCTCCCCCCCCCCGGGGACCCCACAGTCCCTTAAGTACCACCTTTTCTCATCGCCATCCGTTTGCTGTGGCCTGTCTGTTCCCTCTGGCCGCAGGTGGCAGCCCTGGTGCTGGCGCTCAAGTGCATTGCCCCGCATGATGTTGTGCTGCTCCGGGGCAACCACGAGACAATGGAGTGCAACGCCAATGTGCGGACGTACGGCCTCACGTCGTTCATCGCGCAGTGTGTCGGTAAGTTTGGGAAGGACACTGGGACGCGGGTGCATGCGGCCTTCAATGAGGTCTTTGCGCAGATGCCGCTCATCGCCATCGTTGATGATGCGGTGTTCTGTGTCCATGGCGGCATCCCGAAGCCCGAGGGCACAGAGGATTTTCTGCTCTGCATGAAGAGACTGCGCAGCCCCGAGTTCCCACGCTTTGAGAACTTGACGCAGAACGAGGCAGACCCTGCGTTCGTGCAGCTCTGCAAATTGACGGCGATGGGGCTGTTGTGGAGTGACCCCGCGCCGGCGGAAGCGTGGCTGGACGAGGAGGGGTTTGGCGAGAATCCGCAGCGTGGCGAAGAGATCTACTCATGGGTATGCACACGAGCCATCTATCCCCCATCACATGCTGTGCCTTCACCATACGCCGCCACACCACCTCCACGCACATCCCATGACACGTTACGACACTCAGACCCACACATCAGCTATCTACACACCACATCCCACACACACTCCGGTCTGTCCAGAGGCCAGAGCATCTCAGTCCTGCACCCATGGCTCCAGGTTCAAATTCCAGGATTCGAAGGTTTCCCTTGACCAGCACCTGAAATAAAGCCGCGGCCTCCCAACAATCCTTACGACCGTTACAACCCTTACGACCTACGAGGTCCCGTGATTTAGCGCCGATGGTTGGAAACACGCTGGTCGCACACGAGCGTGTCGGCTAGTGATCCTTGGAAATAGGAAATCATGACCCGAAACACCACACGCATCACCACAAAACAGCCACACACCACATCCCGAGGCACACTGCCACGCCACCACGCGCCGTCTGCAAGCCACGTCACGTCCACAGTCCCTAACGGCTCTTTTTTCGGGAAGTAATGCGTCCTCCTAGGGCATTGAGGTGCGAGGCGGAGGCGCACCAGAGGTGTCAGATGTTGCATAATTATGCATACCTCAAGGGCCAGAGGACAGGGATTCCCGAGTTTTTGACAGCCCTTGCCAAACACACACCACCCCAACCTGGTGGGATGGCGTTCATTTGTGCCGCGGAGAACCCAGGCCCGCACGCCAACAGACAGCAAACGGCAGTGTGAGGGTGTGCTGATGTTTCTGCGTGTCAAACAAAACCTGCACATGGCCTCCACCATGTCCACTCCATTGCGAGCAGCCCTATCATCCCTGGCTCTGGTCCTCTAGGGCAAGCCAGCACTCGAGGCCTTCATGGCTGAGACAGGGTATCAGTTCCTGATCCGGGCGCATGAGGTCAAGCAGCAGGGCCTGCGCCTTTGCCAAAGCGGCAAGGTGGTGACAGTGTTCACGTCCTCAGCATATTGTGGCGGCGACAACGCCGCGGGTGCGATCTATATTGCGAATCGCAAGCTCCGCATGATCTCGTGCCTGACGCAGATTAGCCGCGCAAAAGGGGACGATGCCAGCGACGGCGGCTTCGGCACGCCAACGCCGCCAGTGCACATGCAGAGCCTAGGGGAAGATTCGATCGTGCCTGCGTGAGGGCGTGTCGCCCTTCGCTATTCCCGCTTGGTCCCCATGAACGACAGGGCACAGCGCATGTCAGCCAGTGCTTAATGAGTGGGCGCATGTGCTGCAGTACTCAATGAGTGCACACTGAATGTGGCACCTGGGGCAGGGCTTTATGAGGGCGCATGCGGAGCAGGGCTGGGTGAGTGTCCGGCGCATGTTGGGCAGCCTTTAATTAGTCTCTGACGCATGTAGCGGGGCTCAATCAGTGTTCAGTATCTTGCACAGGGGTCGCAGGGAGGGTTGGTTAGTGACTGGGTGGTTGGCGAGAGGGCTCTAACAGAGGGATTCGTCAACGAAGACAGCACGGGCGATGAGCAGCGGAGGGAGGTAGAGTACGCCCTGCACTTGTCAGATCCCTCCCCGTTGCACTAGAGTTACGGATGTCATCAGTATCTTACATTTGAGCCATAGCCATGTGCCGCTTCTGTCAATCACCGCCATCCACCACCACCACCCACTATCTCATGGCGCATTTGCTAGGGGGAGGAGTGGTGAATGGCCACACACTTCCCTTTTTCGTCGGTGAGTGTCGGGGAGTACAATTTGCCATTTTCCTTCCAGCTCCTCCCATTTCCCCCCAGTCCCGCACATTTTCTGGCCTCCGATGACGAGTTTGTGAGAGTTGAGGGCGGTGGGGTCTATCCTTCGTAAAAAGACCCGTTTGCAGCGGGGGGGGGGGGGGCAGAATGGGGGTGACGGATATGAGAATAAGGACCGCTGAAGGGCACCAGAAAAGGTATGTCTCTGAATTTTCTCTTCACTGACGAGGAAAGCCCCATTCGAAACAGCAGACATCCTCGGAGCACTACAGGTTGCTGTGGACAGGAAATGAAGAAGAGGAAATGAAGAAGCAGAGGAAAGCAGAGAGACACAGCACGAGCGACGGGATCAATTCGAGCCAACAAACACAACGGGAGACTGTTGTGGGTGCCGATACTCAACGAGTAGACGAAACGTCGTTGCAGGAGGGGTCAGTTGACGCTCGGAGGGGGTCACGAAGAGGGCCCCTTGGGTTGGGTATGTGTGTGTGGGGAGGGGGGGGTTGGCAAAGCGGTCGCTCAGCAATGGGTCCGACCTCTTGGTCTTTTTCGTGTGCTCAAAATTGAGCATGCTTGAAGGGACTTTCAACGATCCCCTCGCGTCGGAGCCATGTGGACAGCCCAGAGCGGTTTTGAAGCGGTCTATGGTTTGTATTTTATTATGTCTTTCATTTTATTTGTCTCGATAAGGGCCACGTGCCTCAACGCCACAGCTTTGCACTTGACTGAGATTGGTTGACCAATGTTGAATGATGAGCCGCCATGGCGATTTGCCGGTCACGGATGGCGGTTTTGGGGTAACTGGCAGCAGTTGCGGGTTGGCCGATGGTTTTGGCATTTTGGTGTAACGGAGTCCTAGAGTTTTTTGTTTCTGGCCTGCAAAGGGCCTTGAGACAGCATTTACGTCACAATACCGATCCGAAGTTTGCTGTTTCCCAAATAACTCGCAGTTTGAGAGAACCAAAGCGTCTTTAGGACTGTCATGTACCTGTTGCACACCTTCCTGCTTGTACTGCCCTTCTACCTTACTGCCTTTATATTCGGTACATTGTTGCTGTATCATTGATATTGTCAGTGCAGTGCCATACATCAGTGTGATTGACCAGCGTCATTATCAGTGCCATGCATCAATGGCCTGTATCACTCTGTTAATGTGCCACTGCCATGAGATCACTGCAACTATATCATCACCGTTTTCAAGCCCACCGTACCAGTGCAACATGCAGGTGCCCATGATAATTTGCTGGAACTGCCCCACATCCTTCCTGACCCCCACCACCCTGCATCGCAATCCCCCCCAAACCCCCTTTCCCCCCCTCAATCGCTACCCAGAGTACTCCTTTTTTTTGTGTACAAGCAAACATGAATCCTGAAGAAGCAGGAAAGTGCCTGTTCATCAAGCAAAATTCCAACAAAAACAATCAGGTAAATTTGGGTGGACTCAACCTCTGCACCTCACATCGTTTGTGATTTGCGCCTGACGCACCGTATGGCACTTCGTACTTGACCTACAAGCTTTGCAACTTATCAAAGCGGTCAGCGTACACTGCTGCGTTGCTTGTTCAGACCGCAACCGCGTCAAACACAAACATCAAGCACCTCAAACTTGCCAACACCGCCGCTGCACAGCACAACAAACTCAGAGCTGGATGGCACAGGTCTACTTTGTTGCTGAACAAAGTTTCGCACCGCTGTTTGGGGCCTCTGCCGTTTTCAGGGCCAAGGGGCCATAAGGGTATTCGCATCTACATCTATGCAGGTAAAGACAAGGGGCACTGTCATCTTGTCCTGTCCCAGATCCATGGTGAAGTTTGTGATGTTTTGCAACACCCTTACATACCCATTTACTGCGCCACTGCTACCTGCCACTGGCAGAATACCCCAGCGTCATATCCCCAGTGTCACAGCTGAATGTTATCATACACGTACCAGCATGTCACTGCTGCACACAGATTTAGCATCGCATCGGTGGCAACAACACACCTGGCACATGGGTACAAATGTAATCCCAAATGCATTGCTTTGTCTGCCACATCTGTCACGTCATAAAAGCCCTTTCACAGCCAGAAAAAGTGCGGCAAAAAAACGCCTGCTGGCCCATGCTCAGGGGGGGATACAAGGTGATGGTTGGCTGTGTGGGGAACCCCAGTCTCGATAAGGACCATGTGTGGCTGCATGATCTCAGGTCAGCAGGCATTGTGTCTTCTGGGGACCTGCCTGATTGCATAACAGACATGTTGCAGGTAAGAGGTGGCACCCCAAGTAGTTTGCTCTGCAGTAGCAGCCGAGGCCGCGGATGAAGGTTGGAACTTGAAGGCGCTGGTGAGTTCCCTCTGTGTATCCCTGCATCCCTGCGTGAGCTTGGGACAAAGAAACAGAAGCTGAATACCAATGTAGCAAATTGTTCTTTGGTACATAAGGCCGGCGCAAGAAACTGCGGGAATCTTTCGGTCTATGGATTTGATCCACTGGTTGGATAGTGGTTAGTGACCTGGTGGGCGTTCAGATGGCGGAACATTGCTGGTTGTTTGCGGCACAAGTGGGAGGGGAATACAGTGCTCGCATGCGCACAGCATACCCCATAACCCCGCCAAGCACCCACAGCTTTGCCAATGAAGCACGACAGTTGGCTGCATTCTGCACATTTCAGCTGCGAAAAACGTTGCATCGTCGCGCGTCGCATTGTGTGGGGCGGTCAAAGGAACACATAGAACAAATTTTCCTTCACGCATTCGACCCGTGCAGTTATGCTAGTTATGCTGTTGTTCTGGCTGTCCAGATTCTTCCCAGAATTCTACTATGGTTTCTCTCCACGGCTGCATCAAGAGGCCCAGACCCAGCATTGTACCTGCTGCGCCCCTACTGCAGCAGGCACAGTTGCAGCTCCACCAAAATCACCTTTGAAACCAAACCTCCTATGTACGTGTCAGGCGTTAGTGCCTTTTTTTTTTTGCGTAAGTTGCGCCTTTTTTTGGTGTAAGTCAAGTGTTGAAAAAAAAATTAAAAATGTATGGCACATGACTCACACTCTTTTTGTGACACCACCTACACCTAAAAAAACAGTTAAACAACTTACACTTTAAATAAAAATACGGGATTTATGCCACAAAACAAAAAAGCTCTCCCTTCCTCTGAAGCGTTGTGGAACCCCCAGACCGCAGAGGTTGTGTAGCCAATTTGCCCACTTGTGGGCCACTCCTGATTTTGTCCCCCGCTCTGAAGAGTTGGGGACCCCCCAAACAGTAAGGGTCGCGTAGCCAATCTTCCCACTTGTGGGCCACTTCCGAGCTTGTCCCCCGTGACAAAGCGTTGGGGACCCGCCAAAATAGCAGGGCTTATGTAGCCAATGTGCCCAGTTGTGGGCCACCGGTGATTTTGTCCCTGGTGTTAAAGTGTTGGGGACCCCCCCAAACGGCAGGGGTCACGTAGCCAATTTGCGAAGGTGAAATTGGCACTCAATTTGTTGCTTTGTATGAACCCCCAAATGGCAAGGGTTATGTAGCCAATCTGCCCACTTGTGGGCCACTTCTGATTTTATCCCCCGTGTTAAAGCATTGGGGACTCCTCAGACGGTAGGGGTTATGTAGAAAATCTGCCCACTTGTGGGCCACTTCTGAGTTTGTCCCCCGTGTTAAAGCATTGGGGACCCCACATACCGCAGGTGTTATGTAGCCAATCTACCCATTTGTGGGCCACTTGTGAGTTTGTCCACGGTGTTAAAGCACTGGGGATCCCCCAAATGGCAAGGGTTATGAAGGCAATTTGTGCACTTGTGGGCCAATGCCGAGTTTGTTCCCCGTGTCAAAGCATTGGGGACCCTCTAGACGGTAGGGGCTATGTAGCCAATCTGCCTAGTTGTGGTTTCTGATTTTGTCCCCCGCTCTGAAGTATTGGGGACCCCCCCAAACGGCAACGGTTATGAAGCCAATTTGCTCACTTGTTGGCCACTGCGGATTTTGTCCCCCCCCATTGGTTTTTGTCCCCACCATTGGTTTGTTTGTGCCATTGACTATGGCCTGCTAGTATGGCCTTCAAAGTCGGGATTTGGGAGCCATTTTCCCGTACTTCCTTGGTCCAGCCAATGTTGAAAAGCCTCCAACAAAAGGGTGTTTCCACACATGCTCGGGCTTTGGGTTTTCCAAAGGATAGTTGGTCATGTGGCTTTGAATCAGTGCATCCATATGACAAGCTGGATGGACATCACGGAACCTTGGAGGATATTGATGTTATCTTGACACCTTTGGAAGAGGATTCATCAAGGAAGCCTTGCACATGGTCAATGCGGATCACTCCATCCGAGTCCCCGGCAGCATCCCGGAGAATGCACTGGAGGAGGAAGTGGGTTGCTGGAAGGTTTGAGAATGTCCTCTTGCTGTAGCCTCCGACTGCGACTCCCCGCCTCCATCTACTTCCCCCCTCTTTTTTGATGAAGACTATCCTCTATCGCAACCCAAGGGCAATATTCCTCCTCGGAGCCAAAGCTGGTAAGTCTCCTGCCTCCCCAGCCTCCAACTTTGAGGGCGTGCCACTAGATGGGTAGTCGATGCAAGGCAATGTTGAGGCCCCTCCAGCAACCCCCCGGTCCACTACCTTTTCTAAACCCCCCACAAGTAATGACGCATGTTCAGACGTGCTCATCCATGGGAAGCGATTCAAGGTCCCCGAGGCGTGCCCAAAGGGCGCCGAGGGTCGGTTGGCGAACGACCAACAATTTTTTCAAGGGCTAGAAAAGTATTTTGTGAAGGATATCCGTGAAGTTTGTGCGCGGAACAGCAATTCGCGTGCAAAGCCAAAGTGATCAAACACGAAGTCTTATTTCATTTACAAGGGTGTGTTCGCCGACTTCTTGTCGTTGGCTCCACGCCATTATGGTTGCATGCAAAGAATGTAGTTGGCTTGAGGTAACACAACTCAGGTGATATCGCTAGTTTGGGCTTCGCAACCGGTGGCACAGGGAGCAATATTTTGATTTTCACACCGCTTGCCACGGGCCGAAGTGCGAATTGCATTTTTGGTTTGTGAGGCGTGGCTCGACATTCCAAGACAAGCCGGTAACATATTCAAGTGTTTCGTCAATTGCATATGGCGAAGTGACGGAGCTAGGTATTGTGGTTCGCGTGAACCGGCCCACATGGTTACTTTGCACATTTCTCCTCCCTCGTACACCAATCATGCATGCTACTTGGCAACAGCGAAACCGGCACCCTTGGCTTCACCTTGGGATCTTGTGACCCAATCTCAGGCATCCCCACCCCCAAAGGCTAGGGGTGATGAAGCCATTTCGCCTACATTTCGGCCCCTCAGATGGGAGGGATGTGGCATCCATTTGTGAGTTTGTCCCCATGTTGAGTGTTCGGGCCCCTCAAGACAGCACTGGCCGTTGCACCGGTAGACTCTCCGCACCACCATGCGACATGGGGGCTGGAAGCTCCAGCAAAGATCTTTTCCTCGCCATGCCTCCGACCTAGTTTGCATCCCATATCATGGGTAGACTTCCTCACCTTTGAGTGTCTATTCCTTTTGGCAATCGAAATGATTGTCCGTCTCAATAGTAAGACTGCCGACGTTGCTACGTCCCTATAACCAGTCGTGCAGCACGTCGGACAGCGACCTGCGATCAACTCCCACCCTTACCGCAAGCTGTGCAATGACACCATGGACTGTTGTGATGACGTTTCAATCTCCCCGCATCACCACAACGACGACAACAATGTCTCATCACTAGAGACAAGGACGCAAAAATCATAGCAATCCCCCAACAATTAGCCTAGGGCGGCCCAAAACTTGCTTGGCGCGGGGGTGGTAGCACAGGGGCTCTCACAAGGTGGGTGGGTGGGGGGGTTGGATAAACGGGCCTCTGTGCCGGGACCCTATGCCATGTTTTTTGAACAAGTGTGGCGCAAATTTTGCTAGCAACAAAGAGTGCTGTGGGCCGGCAAGACACTCACTTGCCGATGGTTGAGCAAACAGTACACCTTTTTTTGTGGAAGGTCAGGGACCATTTGCGTTGACATTCCATTTATTACGAAGTGTATAAATCCCCGATAGGGGTCGCTATGGGAGAAGGGGAAAGGCAAAAATTCATGACCCACATGTTGCACATTTGCACAGCATAGAACATAGGAACGGAGAGCGATATCTCCTCACTGGGGGCTATTTTTGGATATACCTAGTGATGGGCGTGCAATATGGTCTAATGGGTTTGGGCCTTTGAAGTAGGTACCGTGGGATGCCTAGAAAAGCGCTCGGAAGTTTTGGTGGTGAGAGCGGCTCCAAAAACGCAACCAATATCGGTAGCAATATCCTTGGGACTTCTTTGGCCAAGATGCCTAGGGGCGCTCGGAAGAAATTTTCCATGCTAATGTTGCTTGCGATTTTCGAAATCCACCCTGCGACATAAGTTGGATTTGGTGAGCATACATGGGTAGATTTTTCAAAAAGCCTAAGCAATATGAGTAGCATATCCATCCAATTTTTACCTTCTATTCTGTGCGTCTCAGCGACATGTGTTGGGATGCCAGGTGCTCTCATCAATTAAGGCTGGCGGCTGCGGAACCCTGCTATAAGTTGGCTAAGCGAAATAAACACTCAAACTGCCACTTGTAAACGTTGGCCCACCTTCTGTGCGGCGAAGCGGAAGCGATGTGCCACACCCTCAAGTATTGCAAAATTTTCAAACATGTATCAACAGGCAATGCACTCGTACTTTTGGGAATGGGGCATCGAAGGTAAAATAGGATCCTCGTTACAACAACGCATTGCATGCACCCTACGCACAGTCATAGTCTTGTGGTGTGCGCGCAAAGCGCAGTGGGACACCACCTTTATAGCATCCATGGGGGCATCACCAGCTATCTGGGAATTGTTTACTAAGTCTCATGCGTCTGAAGTTGCCCCCCCCCCCCCTTTAGACCCCCTATTTAGCGTTTTTCATGCTTTTTGGTTCACATAGATTGCATGCATGAAATTTGTGCTTTTTCTCTTGCTTTGTCGTGCAATTGTATATCACGTTCTGTGTACGAGAGCATTTGACCTTCTGTGATGCCGTGGACAAAGATGTGTAAAATAGTATGTCTATTTTGCTATTTCTTTAACGCAGAGTAAAATTTGAGTCACATTTTCACAAAATGCTAAAGTACTACCCTAAAATCAGCATCTTTGACCAAAGGCCGACTGAAATTTTCCCTACAGATCTACGTTAAAACCAATATCGTTAATTTTGATTTTTCAAAAATGAAAGGGGGTAAAATTAACTTGTCAAATGTTAATACGTTAACCCAATTTTGGCTCGTTTGCACCGCTTTGCTTATGCGTGTACTATGCCCATTAAGGGTTTTCGGTTGGTCAAAGGGTGCACAGCGGGGTGGTAGAGGGGTTCCATACTCTTTGAGGTAGTTACATAGGCCCACATCTTTCTCCCCGGTCCCCTCCCAACTACCCTATACTATTGTGTACCTCTTGTTATGCCTTTCTCTTGTGACACCATTCTCGAACTAAGTATGACACTCATGCGTTTGAGTGGGGCCAAGAGTTTGCGTAACCCATTGGTCTCACAATCTGCTCACAATTCCTTGGTGAGTGGGCGGCCTCATCCCCTTTTGCTAAGGCCTGTTGGTACGAGGCCACCGACATTGCCCAACTTCCCCTCGTCCGCCACAAACAAAGAGGCCGTGAAGCAATATGCCTCCGTCCCCTTCCCGGCACCCGAGTCGATCGGGCTACTTATGGACTTGAATGTCCCCAAGTCCGGCTTCCGGCATTTATCGGAGTTCATGACCCGCTGGGCCGTCGCTTAACCCACCGCAACGGGGCTCCCATTCCCACGACCCATGTCTTCACATGACTGCTTGATGGACCCATGGAAGGAGTTGGTGAAGCCCCTTGTGCTAGATCCACCCGTGTCCGTGCCGCACGCCCCTACAAGCGGCCGCTCTTCGCTGCTACAATCCTTGGCCCGCTACATCCAATCGCGCCCACCCCTTGTGGATACCATCAATTGGAACAGGCTGCTGAGTTTCCTCCTCCGCAGGGATGCTTACCCGTGCGCCGGTGGCAGTTCGACCGAACTATGCATTGGGCTCCTCAACCACGGCGCACGGGCCCGCACACACCGCCCACCAATGGGTAATTGGGATGGCCGTATGCGGGGATAACGACATGGCCGCGCTAGTGAGAATATGGTCCAAAAACCTCCGAGTATATGGCCTTTTCCTTTCGCTTTCGTTTTTGCGTTAATTTCTCGGCGTTAGTATTTCATATTTCGCAGATATTAACGCAATTTAAAATGTAATCTAATATTAACATCGAAAAATTAATGCAAAATTAATTCTCTTTTTTCGTAGGTGTTGCAGTCCGTGCATGACTCCAAGAGGTTCTATTGTGGGACGAAGTGGGTGGAGAGTGAGTTGGTCATTGGGGGTGACGAACCCTTTGTGAGACGCCTTTTTGGCGTCTCAATATCGCCCATGGTGGGCTGTGTTTACAATATGGGTGTGTGGTACAAGGTTGTGGCGGCATGGATGGAGGCAGTGGTCCACAGCACATTGGGGGGGGGGGGATGGGCCTTCTCCGCTGAGACGGTCCCAGCTTGGAGAATGCAGGGTGCGTACGGGACCCTCACATCGTGGAGGAGCGCTGCTTGGTCTTCCTATGCATCCTCCATTGTTGCATCGCCATGGGCCGCCTCCAAACGGCCTTCATTGAGGCCCGCCTAGGGGACGTTCCCAACAACAACGCCACGGCCGTGCAACGCCTGCTATACCGGGCGCGCACAGGTGTCCCGGTGGGTTCCTCGGTTGCACCTAACGGAGAGTAGGCACGGATGTTGTTCCTCGCATCGGAGGAAATCGGGCCACTGTTGGCCTATGCCGCGGAGGATGCACAGTGGCAAGCTGGCGTTTCCATGCGGGACCTCCTCCGGGCCTTGTACTCGGATACCCCACCTTGCGCCGACCGATGGGCTGCGCAGGTCGCGCGGGCCTACCGCTTCCATTGCTGTGAGGCCGCTTGCCAATCGAACTACCTCCTCTACTTGGAGGGGGGCGTGACATTTGCGGTGGCTAATGCGGCGGCTCTTGTGGTTGGCTTGGGCGCGGTGTGCGCCGATGTCTTTGAGAGCCTCAACGCCATTATCAATCGGGCCTACAGCGACCACAAGGCCGGGGTGGGGGAATGCTTGGGGCAACGGCATTAGAACGGGAGGGGGAGGTGGTCTTGCAAGCTTGGGAGTGGTGGTTTTCAAAATATGACCCTCCATTGCGACACCATGGGGCGCCTCATACCGGCCCGTGTGCCATGCCCAAACTCATGGCCAGCTGCAGCCCCCCGCGCTCCACCTTATCTTTGCCACCCTGAGCTCTTGTTTCGCCGCCACATGGACCAAAAAATGTTGAAGTCCCTCTTTGAGGGCCTTGTAAAGTCCCAAGAAGATCACTTGGTATGTTTGCTTTGCTTGTGTTCATGCTTCCACGTGAGTTCATTTCTAGACAGTCTCGTTTAATTTTTGTAGGTTAATATCAACGACAGCGATGTGCAATATTTAATGCATGAATTAATTTATGGTGTTTGAATATTAACATGGGAATTAGTAATGGTGAGTGTGAAAAAAATACATTTTTTCCTCTTTCTTTTTTGCACATGGGGCACCTGGAAGCACGCCTCGCAGCAGCTGCAGCAGCAGTGCCAACTGCAGCATGAGCACCAGCAGCAGCAGCTTCACCAGCACCGGCAGCTGCCGCACGACCTCTCCCGCCGCCGAGTCAATGAGGAGGGGATCTAAGCGGAGACTCCTCCGATTGGCAGCGGAACAAGAAAAAGATGAAGAAGGAGAAAGACAGAGAGAGAGAGAGAGAGAAATGGAGAGAGAGGCGAGCTAGGGGGACAACTAGTCCAGTGGAGGGGGGGGTGTCAAGGTGGAGGAGGATGGGGAAGAAATGGTAGAGGAGTCGGGGGGACGAGGCAGTTGAGGACAGGGACGGGGAGGTGGTGCATGCCAAAACCCCCAAACCCCCCCCCAAAAAAAAATCACCCTCCTCCACTGGCTCGTAAAAGCCCTGCGCCCCGGGTTAGCGGCGCCTGCAGGGCAGGGTTGATCTCGTGGTGTGCACACGCCTTGCAGGAGGGCTTTGCGGGGGATGAACCCTTGTTCGTGTGCGGCACGCACGCCCGCATGACCTTGGAATGGGTGTTCCGCCGCCTGGAGCGCTGCCGGATTCGCCGGCACGGCGAACGCAAGGGCACCTTGCGATGAGACACTGAGCTTGGGGGCACGTGGACCGTGCGTCTACTGCCAGGTGAGCCCATGGGCCCCCTGCTTGAGGCCATTAAGGTGTGCTCTCTTAGCTCACTCAACCTGTGCCGCGATCCTCGTGGCGTGCGGTTTGGAAACGTACATTTCCTTGTTGCCCTGCAACATTGGGTCCCGTCGGGATGGGGCAGGCAGTGGCGACAAAGAAAGAGGGTTGAAATCACGGTTCAGTGGACGGTGGGGTTGGTTGCAATGCGGCCGTTGTATGACCCCGCCGTGCAACACCAATATGAGGGCACGGGGGCCGGCACACGGCCCACCCCCACCGCCTTCGCAAGTTAGGCGGTGCCCGCTTCGCCCCTGCCCACGTCCTAGGTGATCCTGTAGAGGCCCCGCCGGCCTCCACACAATTTCGGAAAGCGATGGGCGGTGTTGAGGCGCTGACCGCCTCTGGTGGTTTGAGGTATTCTTGTTTGCTGGGTCGTTAATATTTCGTCAGCCGTCGTTAATATTTGTACATTAATAGTTGATTTTTCTATCAGCGGCACAAAAATTAGTGTGAACAATTAATATTAGGTTCGAAAAATTAAAAAGGACGCCGAAAAATCAATCCTTCCCCTCCTTGTTATTTTAAAAGGTAGTGGATGTCATGGTGCATGCTGCGGATGCGCGGCCGGTGCGCATCGCGTAGCGTGACCACAACCATGCGCAGGAGCTGCCATTGGGCAGCTTGCACCGCTTGCCAAGGGGTTGGCCATCCTAAGTGGTTTGACGGATTGGGAGCATGGGAGGGTGTGCCCGGAGATTAGGGTGGCCTCCAAGTAGAACAGGGCTGCGGATTGGGCCAAGATGGGACGGGTGAGGTACACAGGGGCGGAGCATGAGGGGCTGTGGGCAAGGATGTCGAGCGGTGATTCGGAAGGGGAGGAAAAGGTGAAGGAATTGAAGGAAGACAACCACCCGCCTCCCTCCCCCCCCAAGGCCAAACCACCACCCCCCAAACCCCCCGCCACCAAATCTGGTGGCAAGAAAATCCCTAGAATGCATTTTGAGTGGGATGACTCATCTGATGCGATCCTCCCCCCCTCAAAAACAAAAAAGAGCCCCCCCCAAGCCCCCCCCCCCCACACCATACAGGCCACCCGCCCCCAAGACCCCCCCCCCAAAAGGGGGGGGGTGCCGACGACCCCAAAGTCAACCCACCGGCAACGTCCGCGTCCCGTATTCACGGGGCTTGCAGGTGGGCACCATGCGCGGTGTCCATTGGAGGAAGGTGGGGTTGTCTGGCGGGAATACCCAGACAACCCCCCGCTCTCCGAGGTTGCCCGCAACCTCCTCTTCCCCTCACCCGAGGCCGCCCATGAATACCTTGAGCCTGTTTGCAAGCCCGAGGGCAAAGCAACCCGCCCCCCCCACTGCCTTCGGGCCAGCCTGACCCGTAGACTAACCCCCGACAAACCCCAAGACCAACCACCTCACAGCCCCCAAGACTAACCCCAAGACTGACCCCAAGAGGAACACGCCTACTGACCCCAACGCAGAAAACAGCCCCAACCCTAACCCAACCCCGACCCAACGAAGCAATTGTGGGATCCTGAAGCCCTACCGGTTAAGGTTAGGGAGGGTATGGCCCTTCCTTTTTGAAGGTTGTTCGTACCACATGGGTGCTTTGTTCTTGTTACCCTCCGAAAGATTGGCGTTGCCAGGTGTGTTACTCCTTCCCTCGCAATGCTCCCCCTCCGCCCTTGGTACTGTGGTGTGTTGGGGTGTGGTCTTCGGGCCTGCAGTGTGGGGCTGTTTGGTTCATGGGGCGGTTTTTTTGATGGGGCTGTGGTGTGTGGTGGGTGTGTTGTCTCCCATACTCAACTGTGGGTATGTGCTGTTTCGGGCTATGGTGTACTAGGCCATGCTTTGAGGGGCTTTGGTGTGTGGTGCTGTGTTCTGTGGGGCTCTTGTATGTGGGGCTATGTTTTGTGGGGGCACTGTAGAAGTGCGATAGTTTGTGGTCCGTTATGGGTGCAGCAAAATACTGCGCAGGGGGGGGGGGGCTGGAGGACAAAGTCAAGTTTTGGAGCAATGTTTTAAATTTTGGGAGCTTCCTTTTTAGGGTTGATACTTAAAATTTTGAGTGCCGGTCCAAAAATTCCAAAATTAACAGCCAAAACTTAAAGATCAAGTTTGAAAATGTAACCTAAACATTAGGGGCATTCCTCAAAGCGGTCACTGTGTTCCGTCCAAGTAACCCCCCCCCCCCCTGTCCGAAGCGGGTCATAAACTCCATTATGTGTCACAAGCCAACCTCGGGGACATTGAACTCCACGATGAGCCCGATGGAGGCGGCCGCGGGTAAAATGAGAGAGGCATATTGCTTCACCGCCTCGATTTGCTTGTTGCGGGTACAGGGGAGGTTAGCAACCGAGTTAACCTCGGGGCATTGGGCGTGATCCGAAGGGGAGGCAACCACTCATTTGCGAAGCACTTGTGACCCCAAAGGGTTTCGCAAACTCTTGGCCCCACTCACACATGTGAGCGTCATACTTAGCTTGACGGGTCTGCCAACAGAGAAGAAGAACAAGTGCTACAAAATGGAAGAGTGTGGTGTGGAGTGACGGAGATGATACGGCCACATAGTAATGGAACCCCGCAAGCATCTCGTTGTGCAGCAGCACACCACATTAGGACCCTGAGAGAACATGCTATGTGTGTAGACAAACCGTTGCAAATAACGCAAATTAAGATTCGCGTGTTAATGTCTAGAGGGTGATTTCTCAACCTTGTCGTATATGAAACATTGTAAATCAAGATATTGGTTTTAATGTATGTCTCTAGGGACCTTGTAGCCATTTTTGGATGCAGCACGTCTTGCTGCCTAAACTTGCACACGCGATTTATTGCACAATGAGAAGGCGAAGAGCCACAAGAAGTAAGTGTGGACTGTGCTGCTTCCATACACTTCATGCGGAACAAGGGATGGAAAAACACTATTGATGCTTGCCAGCCTCACGCAAGTGTGCGGCGACATCATGCTGGAGGTACCAGTGGGAAGTTGGTGTGCACAATGTGGTCGGAGGGTATTGCCAATATGTGCGTGTTACCCGGGCAAATCCGCAAGGTTCACCGGGGCCAACTTGGGGCGGCTCCGGGCACATAGTGTGACCATGGGCACTGCCCATAATGCTCTCAGGTGGGGCAAAATTCTGTGCACGCATCTTTGGATCGACCGCATTTTTTTTTTGCGCAAAGCACTTGATAATGTGGTCAAAACTCTCCTACTTTGCTGTGGAGGGGACTCACTGGAAGTTGAAGCGCATGTTGTGCAGCCGCAAGGGCCTAAGCCTAGTCCGGGAGAGGCTCTTGGTTCAAATGGTTGTGGGCAACCACACCATGAATGCTAGCTTGGTGGCACACGGGTGCGATACAACTAGGAGGGCGCAACGGGGGCAACGGTTTAGTAGTGTACAAAGGTACGTGGGATGTACAAGAAAACTTTCGCCCACCAACATGCATTATCTTTCAACTTTATTGAGGGAGATCTGATGCTAGAAGAAAAACATGTGAAGATGCATCATCCACAAGGACCACAATTGCTTTTGTGAGGGGCTGCATGGTGGGTTTCTCGGGTGCACGGGCGGGGTGCTTTGGCAACGATTAGGGGGGATCCGATTGAAACGCATTTGAATTTGTAATGATCTTGTACAGTGCCCGTACCAACTTCGTATTAATTGCATACAACTACGTTCAAATTCATGCTCACGGCCGCCATACAGGAATGCCCGGTCTTCCCGCTTTGTGTTTTGGGCACTATTTCGCTGTGGTGGGTCTGTTTGGGGTAGGGTTTTTTTGGATGATGGATGATGAGGACCCAAACTGCGGCATGCGTTTCTTCCTTTCGCCTACGTCATATACAACCCAAAATCTAGATTTTTCAAGGAAAAACATCAAACTTGGGGCATGGTCGTGTGAATATGCGTGCTACATTCAAAGGACCGCTTCACCGCCTTTCACGAAGGGTACGCACTACCCAGTGCCCCCATGTGGTTAGGTAGCGCACAAAAGGTGTTCTACTCCCCTGCTTCTCATAGACTGTGAAGCGGTGAACGGAGGGATGTCCACTTTCTGCTGTCGCACAAGTGGTGAGGGAACGGAGAGGGGAAACCCACTACCCTTTGCCCACAGGGTGTAAGGCAGTGCACAGAAGAAGTTTGCACTGCCCATTACCTTTATGAAATGAGGCACTGCAAGGAAGGAGCTCCAGCGCCGAGCGCCCACATGCATCTTGGCAGTTAGTCTATGCAAAGCACGAGTTGCACTGCCGACTCCCCATGGCTATTGAGGCAGTGCACAACAAGAATTCCATTATCCTTCGGCCACACACATCGAGGCACTGTACTGGAGTTCTACTGCAGAGTGCCCACAGGCAACGGGCAAGTGCGCACAAGAAGTTGTAGTGGCCATCGCATGCAAGATGTGACACTGCGCAACGATGGAGTTCTGTTGCCTAGTGCTCACAGGCAACGAGGCAGGCCAAACCATGACCACGGGAATCCATGCTACATGGAGCATTGCACAAATCCCAAAAACCTTCGGACTCTCCGGCCAACGTGTAGGTTGTGTTCCCTAATGCCCACCAACCTCGGCGGGGTTGTTTTGGCTTTCAAATACAAACTTTGAGACATTCGGAGGAAGCTGCCAAACAATCTGCCAGAACATCAATGGCCCATGCACAAGAGGCTTACGGCACTATCAAGGGACACTATTTTGATAACACAATGCAACCGCCCCAAATTTTGATTCCTAGCACAATCTAAAGGCGACAAACATGCAAAACACCATTCGCGTAGTGTGTGGGAGTTCTGGGTGTTGTTTGTTGATGGGTGTTTTGATTAGGTGTCCCGTGGTGTGTTATGTTGTGTGCTATGGTGTGGTGTGGTGGAGAGGGGTGGGGGATGGGGGGGGTGGGGGCATAGTTGTGGTGGGCTGTGGCGGAAGCACGGGGAGGTGTTGGTGGTATGTGGCTTGGTTGCTATTCTGCAACTGCAGTGTGGAGTGATGTGGCATCTTGCGATGAAATGTGGTGATGTTACAGTGTTGTGTTGTGGTGCCATACTGTGGTGTTGTTGCCAAATGTTGTGGGTAGTTTGGTACCGTATGTAATTGTGCTTCAAGATTGTAAGCGAATGTGCAGCGCGGTGTGGCATGTTGTGCTGTGTTGTGGTGCCCCGAAACCACGGCTACCAACTAGCAACCGCAAGAAAGGTCGTGCACATGGGTAATGCGGGCGGGGGGTTTGAAAACCTTTCAGATCATCAGCTCGCTGCATGTGGGCGATGGGCGGTAGAAATTTCTCCTGTAAAGTGCCTCACCGCCCTGGGGCTGTCGGCAATGCAACTCTTTTTGTGCTATGTGTCATGGCTTGAGGGCAACAGGGAGTGCGAATCCCTGAGCAGTGGGGAGTGGGCAATGGAAGTCGTTTTGTGCAATGTACCAATTCTTGCGGGCTTTGGGCCGTGTAATTCCTTTTGTAGGCTGCCCCTCTTCCTCTCGGCAAAGTCAGTGCAATTTGTTCTTTGCACTGCTTCAACACAATTCCATCCCAGTGCTGTGTCACTACTTTAGGGCATCGGGCAGTGGAACTCTCTTGGTGCACGACTTGTGCGAAGTAGGTAGTGGTGGTCCATCAATACACACCCGCGCTGATGGGGACCAATGGTCTTCGGTTCTTTTTCTGTGCACTTGCACACTACTTGTGGAACAAGGCCAATAGAACTTGATATGTGCATTGCCTCACTACTTTGGGCATTCGGTAGTGCACCTCCTTTTTTGCACCGCCTCCATGCCTGTGGGTAATGAGCAGTTGAACTCTTTCCGTGCACGGCCTCGATACCTATGGACATGGGGCGGTGGGACCTTTTCTGTGCCGTGCCTCACTACCCGTGGGTAGTGGGCTGTGAAATTTGCTCTCTGCAATGTAACAATGTAACAAGCTGGGAAAATATTGCTTTGCACTGCCTTACCGCAAATGGCCGGTGGACGGCGCAACACCTTCTGTGCATTGCCTATGGGCAACGGGCGGTAAAAGTCTTGTTGTACATTGTTACATTCAGGTAGACGGACTACTGGAGAGGTGTTGTGAACGCCACAAGCGCAATCGTTCTCCAAAACATTTTAGGCTGCGTGCCCAGTGTGCCCTACGGACCGTATTTGGCTCCATGTAACTCCATTTGAGCTATTTTCAGACTCAGTTTTGCACGTGGCCGATGGAGAATTCGATGAGAAGTAATGCATTTGAGCTAGCGGTGCCTGCTCACATCCGGCATGATGTGGAACGGTTTAGAGCACAGTACCACGACAACATGCACTAGGTGTGCAAATTCGCGAAAAGGTATGACCCCTTCTCAAAGGTTCCGATTGGAGGATGCAAATGCCCGATGCGCTATCGAGACAAATGAAGCTATTGGATGGACCCCCCCCCCCCTTGCCGGAGTTACTTGGTGGAGGTGTGTTCCAGGATCATGCAGAGACTCTGTACGCCCCTGGGTGCCCTCAATGGGATCGGGGTTATGGAGAGTTTTGTTGATGAGCTTGGATACTTGGAAAGACTAAAAGAAGCGTCGGTAGAAACACGCAATAATTTGGGAGATGTGGCGGAGTCTCTGCGGGTGCTATAATCAAAGCAAATTCTAGCTGGGCTGCAGTAAAGACGACAACCGTTGATCATTCAGAAATTGGGACCTCTGTCGCCCTTAGTAGCACCATGTGCTGTTCTCGAAAATGACGTTTTTTTGCACGTACAATGACCCTTGGTACACACTAGAAGACCCAACCTTGATCTAGCCTAGAACACTCTAGCTAGATCGTTCTAGCCTAGATTAGATCAATACTAGAACGATATAATGTCTACCCACATATCCCAATTTCTTCATTTTTCCCCCGTGTATGCTTGCTATTGTCCGTAGTTCATTCTTCCATGCTTCCTTCTCTCGCGCTTAGATATTGCACATTTCTTTGCAATGAAACGCCCCGCCACTTCCCCCCTTGTTCCCTTGTCAACCGGGAAGGATACCTCCCTCTTGTCTAAGGCACTACGGGAGTTGAGTGGGGCTTCAAACCTCGAGGTTGAGCGGCTGGGCCATTACTTGGCCACGTGGGCGCTATCATGCCCCCTAGCACGGCGGCAATTCAACAACGCCGTCCAATATGTGAACTCCGCCACTTCTACCCATACCACGGGTGAGGCATGCAAGGCCGCCGTTGAGGCATACACCGCCTCCCTTCTCCCCTCCACCGCCATGTGTGAACTAGTGCTCAACATGAGGGCCCCCAAGTCCTCGTGGAAGACCCTCTCGGAGCTCTACACGCTCGGTAAGTTGGAGTATCACCGCACCATCCCCGGTGGCCCCTACTCCCGTCCAATTTGTACCGAGCGGGCGTTCCAAGCCCGTAGGAAGGAGTTGGTCGCCCCGGTGCAATTGGATGAGCCCGTTGCCACGGTGTTGCCCAAGGCCACCGGGATCTCATGGCCCTTCGCCTCATGGGTCACATACATCCTCTCCCGGCCAGCCTTGGTGCGGTCAATCAACCGCAACTTCCCGTTGACGTTCATCGTCCGGGGAGATGCCTGCCCCGTGGCGGGAGGCAATTGGAGCCAACTCACCATCTCCTTGGCCAACTTCAACCGCTTGGCCCGCTCCCCCGTGGGCCTTTGGGTGTTGAGCATGGCCAATTGCAATGACAAGGCCATGGACACCCTTGGGACGTTGTGGAAGAGCAATTGGGAGGTAGGCCTCTCACCTAGTGCCTTTCGCTCGTTCTAGTTTTGATCTGGTTAGCCTCCACCACTCGCTAAAAGCTAGATTGGACTAAACTAGAACGAAATTAACCACCCCCCATGTCTCGTGTTTAGGTGATTCAAGATATCATCGACACGGGGCTGGTCCAATGGGGGGCCTCCAAGGAGGAGGCAAAGATGATCCTTGGGGGGATCAACCGTGGACACGAAGGGTGATCGGGGTGTCCACATGCCCCCAAGTCGGCTCCATGTTCAATGAGGGGATATGGAATGCCCAAAAGAAGACTTGGGAGGGTAGTGCAGACCGCGGACCATGGAGGGTGATGAGGCCAACTACACGGCCTTCCTCCTTGGGACGAGGCGTGCGTGTTGGAGCGTTTATGGGTCAGCTTCCCCGGACGGGGAAGAGACGGCCAATTTTTTGGACGCATGGCTGTATATTGCTAGGTGCCTCGGCATTAGGCGGAGTACGGCCAAGTACAAGGCTATCGCGAACATGTGGGACCTGCTGCAGGCCCTCTATTGTACGTATCAGGGCCCTAACCCATTGAACTGTGCTGCCGTGGCCCGTGATTTCCGGCGCCACTATAGTGTCGCAACAACATCATGGTATCTACACAGCCTTGAGCATGATGTAGACACCATGTTGCAAAACATCAAGCCATTTGGGTTGGCTATGTTCTCAGGTGACATTTCGGAAAGCATCAACCGCTTTGTGAAACACGGTCACAACGAGCACAACAAACGGGGGGGGGGGGGGCTATCGGGTCGAGGGGGTGGACGAGGTGTCGGGTCATCAGTGGTCGGCCATCAACAGAAGGGCCAATGTGCAAGCACAGTGCATGACATGGCTGTTTGCATCCTTTGACGTGTCGTGTGTTGTGCATGGGGGGCCGCGGGCGCAAGTGCCATGCTCGGGTATGCTAGGGATGCCATGGAGGTAAGGAGGGGCCAGGGCCACACGCAGGCTTCCCTGAACCAGAATATTGACCAACAAGATGGCATCGCAGGAGTTGATGGACGAGCTGCTCCGCCAGGTGTATTGTCTTGTTGTGCGTTCTAGCGCTGATCTAGGGAATCGTTCTAGTGTTGATCTAGGCAGCACGATCGGTCACTAGAACGTCGCTAAAACGCCGCTAGAACGGTTGCCTAGAACGCCACTAGATCGCTCCTATGTTTCCCATAGAATGCGGTGACCGAGCGGATGATTGCGCAGGTGATGGCAGCGCAGCAGGAGGCGCAGGCCTAGCAGGCCGAGCCGAAGGCTGAGCACGCCGAGGCCAAGCCGAAGGCCAAGCCACCCCCCCTCGCCAAGCCCAAGGCCAAGCCCCAGCCCCAACCCCAAGCCCCACCTCCACCATTGCCAACCCGTCACCCGTTGGCCGCCAAGAAGTCGGCGGCAGCGGCCCCGGAAGACTTGGAGGTGGAGGAAATGCAGGGCGAGCTCAAAGGGCTCTTGGCTTCCCTCGTAGCCTCCAATGGGGCGAAGGCCAAGTTGGAGGCCAAGGCCTCCCTATGGGAGACCAAGCTGGCCGAGGTGCGGGCGATGGGGAATGAGGAGAGGGTCCGCATGGCGGGGGACACTCTCCGCAAGGCGAAGGCCAAGTTGGCGGAGAAGGAGGAGGCGATCGAGCCGCCCGATCGCAGCGTGCGGAGGACGGAGCTGGTGTTGGCGAGGATGGTGGAGAAGGTGAAGGAGGATGAGGAGGACGAGGTGGTGGAGGTGGAAGTGGACGCGGAGGAGATGGAGGAGGGGATGGTGAAAGAGGAGGTGGAGGCGAAGGTGGCGGTGGAGACGCCGGCGAGGGCGCCGGTGAGCCAGTGGCTCAGGGGGATGATGCGATCGAGGGATGCAGGGGCCATCGGGGATTTGCCATGGGACCCGGCTGTCCTAGCTGGCCCCCGGCCCCCAAACCTGGACACCCCCCTCCTTGTCGCCCCGGAGAGTCCGGTTTGGACTCTCCGGTTTTGTTGCAGCGGGTGCACCACCGGCTCTTGGGGGCCGGGCGGTGGGTATGGGTGGACGAAGGGGGATGGTCCACCTGGACAGGCCCCTACACCTATGGGTGGTCAACGGGTGGTGGGGGTGGCAACCTGAGTTGCCGGGGCAAGGGAAGAGATGGGGGGGGGGGTGCCCTCCCCCCCCCCCCGAAATAGGGGTGAAGATTTTCGAGTTGGCGCAAACCAAGTCCTTCACCCCCGAGAGGAAAAAGGGCGGGGCCACCCACTGGCGATTCGTCGCCAACTGCTGGCAGGGGCTGGTCTTGGGGGGGATTGGTTATGCGGGGAAGGCCTGGACCTGGACGCCGACCTGGTCTGCGCTGATGGACATGGAGGATTTCAAACCGGAGGCGGCGAACCGGGGGGGGGGGATGCCAGGGTGGTGCACGGCATCGCCTCCCGGCCCAAGTCCAAGCCCAAGCCCGCCGCAACCCCCGCAGGGGGCCCCCCGCAGCCGCACCCCCCCAACCCCCGGGACGCCTTCGCCAAGGCCCTGGGGGCCATCTCCCCCGCCCCGGACCGCCAAGGCACGGTATCATGATTGCGCTCTAGCGTTGATCTAGCGAACCGCCCTAGATTGATCTAGCCACCGCCGTGCCGCCGCCGCTAGAACGTCGCTAGAACGCCGCTAGAACAGTTGCCCAGAACGGCGCTAGAAGGCACCTGCATTATGTTTCTGTCGTTAGGTTGTCAGTGTGCATACGTGTGGAGGCGACCCCCACGCGTGCGCATGGAGTGGCGTGATGGCGGAGGTCGGACGCGCCTCGTGGGGGTCACCGAGTTGGGCCGGATTCTGGGGACGCACCCCAATTTGGCCCTCTCGGTGCCGGAGGGTTTGGGTAGGTGGGAAGCGGGCAGGAGTGCGGCGGGCATGGACCCGCAGCGCAAGGGTTCCGGGAGCTCGCGGGACCGGGCTGGGGAGACGAGCAGCAGCAGCACCACCACCACCACCAACGGGGGAAGGACACCCCCCCCCGAAGGCCCCCAACCCCCCCCCCCAAGGCCCCCACGAAAAACCCCCGCCAGTTCGAGAGTAGCGAGGAAGACGCCCCCCCCCCCAAGCCCAGCAGAGCAAGCCCAAGGCCAAGGCCAAGCCCCAGGGCAAGGGCAAGGGCAAAGCCACCCCCCCCCAACCCCAAGGCCCCCCCATTGCAAGATAGGGGTCTGGACCCCTATGGGAATGTGCCGGGTGTGGGGGACACCTGGTTTGTCCCTTGGGCGGAGGGGGGCAATGGGAGACCCGTCAGCCAAGTGACGGTGTTGGGGGATTGGGATGAGGAGTTGGACCCGGGGGAATGGTGGGTGGTGTCGTAGGGGTCCAATGGGGAGGGGGGGAAGAAGGGGAAGAAGGGGAAGAAGAGGAAGCGGGAGAAAGAGGGGGGCACCTTCCTGGTGCCAGGGGAGCTTCTCTTCCGCACCCGGGAGGAGGCGGAGGCCCACCTCCGGGAGGCCTTTGCGGCGGGGGATGACGGGGGCGACAGGGATGACGGGGATGACGAGGGGGATGAGGGTGGTGACATGGGGGAGGGGGGTGACAAGGGGGGTGAGGTGGGGGGTGACAAGGGGGGTGAGAAGGAAGGGGACACGGGGGGTGAGAAGGGGGGTGCCGGGAGCAAGGATGAGCCCCGGCAACCCCCCACCATGCAGGAGGGATAACCTGCGCGTCGCGACTCGCGAATGGGGGCTTGGGGGGGCAAGGGGGCTAACCGGGCTAACCGGGCTAACGCACCACCAAGTTACCCGGCGCCGGGCCGCCAAGTGACCTTCCAAGTGACCTACGGGGTGCAGGGGGGGGGGGGGGGGGCTAACCGGGCTAACAAGGGGGTGGGGGGGGGACCTGGCGCTCCGTGAGTCGGGTCCAGCATCGGGACCCTGTGATTGGCCACAACTGACTATGGTAGCTAGGGCAGCTTCTCTTTGAGGAGTGGCGGAGCATTCATATATATTGTTCTAGCGGCGTTCTGGCGAACCGTTCTAGCGGCGTTCTAGCGGCGCTCGCTAGAACGTCGCTGGAACGCAGCTAGAACGAAATTTTTTTGGGCTCCAAAATTAGGTGAAAACAATGAAATTGTGAAAAAAAAGTATGCGCCACCGACCACGGATAGGGGGGTCCAGGTTAGACACGTCAAATCCCACCGTCCCTGCGGGGGGGGGGGGGGTATCCCCCTCTTTTTTTCGTTTTTTGCCGCTCTGGCGGGTTCTAGGCTAGAACGACATTGGGTCTTCTAGCGTGTACCAAGGGCACATTTATCGTTGTTGTATGTTTCAACGGTAGGGGGCGCCTTCAAAGAATCTCACGAGCTGCTACTTCTTAGAGCACGCTCTAATCTATGGCTTCGCAGTGTTTGTGGTGTGTGTGTGTGTGCGTGTGTTTGGTGTGCATGCGTGTGTGTCTTGGTACTGTGCAATTTTTGCAATTGAGCCTGCACGCCAGACGAGGGTCACATGTAGAGTCAAACTCCGTAATAATTCAATACAGACCCAGCCAGCAGTAATGTCGATGTCGGATTTCGCGGCATTTGCCAGGGGCAATATTTGCTCCACTTTTATCCATTCGGTGCCCCTCATCGAAATTCCGAGGGCAACGTCAACAGTTGAAATTGCGTTGTCAGTGTTGATGGACAGGAGAAAGGAGTGGGAGGAAACATTTGTCAAGAAGTTTGCGGTGCCGGGGGATGGCGAGGTGGGGTTACCGAAAATGATAGGAGCTTTCTGTGTGATGGTGCATGGCTGACACCCTGCGTGCCACCGCCTCTTCCTCTGCAACCCCGGTACGGCCTTGCGATCTCGCCGGCAGACTGGGCTCATCGTTTTCCGCCTCTCGCTGGTCAACCGCTCCTTTGGGGTCAAGATCCCTTTTACCTTGATACGCGGACAGGGACGCCACCGTAAACGTCCAAACTGCCAGGACAAAGGCCTTTAGCTTGTCGATCTCGTCATCATTCATGGACTCCGCACACCAAACCTCGTTGTCAGTGGCATCAAAATCCATCATTGGGCCAGATCATCCAGAGTGACATCTGTGAATTTGTCCTTGTCCCGGAAGCACGACATGTTCTCGTGGGCCGGCACTTCTCTGCGCCATGGCAGTGTGTATAAGCCTAGCAGGGTTGCATGTACCCATTGGGGCTTGGCGTACAGCTCCCGGACCTTCAATAGCTTTGCCTTGCTCAACGGGGGCACCCGTGCCATCTTCCTCTTCGCTGCGGGCTGGGACTTCGCGCCGACCTCCGCCAACTCTTTGCGCAGTCCCTCCATGGCAATACGCTGGTCCTCCACCAGCCTCTTCAACTCTTGCAGCCCAGGCGTTGGGGCCGGGGGTGGCGCTGACTTCACGAAGCCCACCCCCTCCACATCGAGGCTGCACTAGGCCAACTTCAAGATAGAGGCCGACCGCAGGTTGTACACGACAAAGCTCGGGGCGGAGCCGATGGACGTGACGTGCGCGCTGGTGACGCCGTGTCGGGCTTGCAATAATGCGGGGAGGGGCGTGAAGCACCACTTGTTTCATGATTGCCTGGGATTTGACTGATTGGGGCGCTGCCCGGTTGGGCGCCAAGCGTTGGAATCATGACAAGATGTGGTGGTCTTACAGCCAACCGACTTCCGGGATGGGGACGGCGTCTTCTGGCGATCGGTATGGGCAGCGTGAAGACGGTTGTGGAAGGAGGATGAGATCACCTCCGTGGATGCCCTGCAAGCGTCCTCCTCGGCGAAGAGCACAATGGGTACGCAATCTACGCACTACAGGAAATTGGCCCTCTGGGTCGATACACGCAAATCGATGGCTTGGAGACCGAAGCATGCAAGGTTCTAGCTCTGGGGACTAAGGTATTGCAGGAGTTTCCTCAGGGGTGCGGTATCAGCGATGCGTGCATTGCAAGACATGGGATTGCTGCCAGCATTCATTACAGGCACGGTTTGGAGATACACAAAATGGGCCACGTTTGAGGCAGTGGCACACCCCTACGCGTATCTGGAAAGGCTTAGGAGTTTCGCGAGAGCATGTGATGGCAGGGCACAGTGGCCGGTATATGGAATGGCGGTCGTATCGTTCACATGCCTTCCAAGGGTGGGTGAGGCAGCCCCCATCAAGCGTGGAGGGTCCCGCAGCAGGGGCCTGGGATTTCACACCGGCAAGTATGACCCACACTTTGTCCGAAGGAAGCTGGGGAGCTACTTGAGGGCATGGCTGCGATGGTTGGACCGTGAGGGATCCACATCCGCGCGCCGGCACACTTCTGTCCACAAGGGTCCGCCTACCTCCAGATGGTCATGGCAAATGCCCTCAGCGGATGTGAAAGCGCCCACGCGCGGTGGCATGCGTGGAGGAGGTGTGGGTCGGCAAGCTTGCGCTAGTTGGGTTTGCCGGTCCGATGGCTCGCTTTGCTTGGATCGCTGGATGCCAGAATCCGTGGCGGCCCACTATGGTGACGCCGCACACGACTTTGCCGTGGCAGACAACGTGGAACTGCCGTGGCCGATTGCACAAGGGGACATGGCGTGGGAGTGGAGGGTTCTATCCCTCAAAGACATGTTCCCGGGAGAGCTTCTGGCCCTCTTTGTGCGGGAGAGGGATGTGGGGCCAGAAGAAGACCTCGAGTGATGGAGGGGTGCAGACGCCAGCGCGGGTCACGGGCAGACCGCAATCGACACGAGGACGGGCGGGAGCAAGGAGATGGCCCGTCTGCGGGGGGGGGGGGGGTGGGCGGGGAGAGAGGTAGATAGAGTCCCGCCGGAGGCGGGGGCACGAGGGTCCCGGATGTCCCTCTGGCCTTTGCGGCTGTCGAGGGGCGACCGGGATCTGAGCGTGCTGGCGAGCGCCCAGAGAGAGAAGACGTCATTGACGTCCATGCTGAGCCCCCCCCCCCCCCCACTGTCTGCAGGCACCTCCTTTCCGCCCGTCTGCTCCGAATCGCGGCACACAGGACGGGTGCGGTCCCGTTGGTCTTCGGAACGAGGAAAGCAGCAGGCCCGGCCAGGCTAGTGGGTGCGGCTTCTCGAGCGGCAGTTTCTTGCCGTGTCGGAGGTGAGTCGGTGGGCTCAGGAGCGCCTGCGGTGCGGTGAGTGGGATGCGTGGCTGCGCGACCTGCGTGCATGCTTGCCTAGGGCCCCGCCGGGTTTGTTGGAAAGGCGCCCGATCCAATTTCTGGGTTTGGGGGGTGGAGGGGGCTAGGGACCTGCGGCAGGAGGATTTCTTGCCCATATATATATAATTGCAGCCGCAATGTTCTCCCTGGACTCTCAGGTTTGGTAGTCCCTGCTACAGAATTCTACATGGCCGAAGTTGCTGATGCAGAGCATAGGGGAAGAAGTGTTGTGTAGGGGGTTGGGGGTGGTGGGGCATATTCCTATCCCTTCTGATATTTGGGAGCGTTATGTGCCGTAGTCATTTGCGTCAGTTGCCAGTCGCCACTTTTCAGGAGTTGGGCCTTCATCAGACGAGGCGGTGGTCATGTTGCATGGTTTGCGTAGTGAGAACCTGTTGTTCCCCCTCCCGCCGGGGTCACCGGGTCCGAAAGGGGGCGTTTTCGCCATTCCAAAAATGCTTGATAATTGTAGCCTGATTGTGAATAGAGAGATGCCTAAGAAGCCTGAGAAGTTTTCACTAGCCTCGGTGGAAGTCCTTGCCCTTTTGGCGTAGGTGGCGCGGCGGGGATCTTCGTTTTTCGTGCGCCCTTTCTATAGTAGGGCTCGATGCCTCCGGCCGGTTTGGGAGGTGCTGGGGCTGTGGGGGGGGGGGGGATGAAGAACTGTGTGTGTGCCATATTGACCTCCGTAATTGTTTTTGGTCGCTGCGCCTCCCGGAAACCTTCTGGGGGGCCTTCCGTATCTCGGATGGTGAGGGAGGAGTTTTGTCGTTCATATGCTTGCCGTTTGTTTGGAAGTATAGCGCCATTCTGTGCAGGAAGGTCTTTGAACGTTTATTGGAGAAGATTGGCCTGGTGGGGGTGTTGGTTTTGATCTACATCGACGATCTGCTCATTGTGGGAGAGGGTAAAGGGCGCATGTGTGAGCACGCTATGCGCGCTGTGCAAGCGTTGCGTGCGGCGGGTGGAGTTATAAGCCCAAAGCGCACCTTCCAGCCGGTTACGCCCTTGGTGTGGCTTGGAGAGGACGTGGACTTGGGTGGGGGCAGCCTGTGGACGGCAGGGAACGCGTAGGAGGCCCTGCTGGCCCATTGGTTGAGATTGTCCGTTGGTGTCTGTAGTGTGGGGCGTTTGAAGGAGTCGGTGGGGCGCGCGCAATGGATCTCTAGGCCTCGTTTTGGGCATAGTCCCCACTTATCGGGGGTCTGGGCCCATGTGTTGCCCCCCCCCCCCCCCCCGCCTGCATTTTACCCCGCTCAAGTTGCTGCGCTCTACGTGTGTGGTGTGTGTGTTGGCTGTGCCGGGCTGGTCTGTGGTACCCCTCACACCGGAGGTGCGTAGACAGCCAGTGTTTGTGTATGTTGATGCGCCACTCGATGGTGGTGTGTACAAGTTGGGACTTTTTTCAATGGAGCTTGGTTCGCGGTCAGCGGTGCACCTTGAGCAGCCGCCGAACTAGCAATGCGCGGAGGCGCGTGCGGTCCTGCGGGGTTAAGATTTATTCTTAATGTGGGCATCCGCGAGGCACATCTGTTTGGTGACAATGCGGCGGCACTAGTGCAGTTTTCGCGGTGTAAGGCGAGTGTGGGGCGTATTTACCATCAACGCGTGCTCAAGTGTTTCTGGTACCTGTGGCCGTCCTTCCCAGGTTTTACAATTTACATTCAATGGGTGCGTGGTGTAGCGAATCCGGCGGACCCCGGCAGCAGGCTGCATGGCCAGTCTGCAAGTGATCTGGGCCTGGCACGCGAGGCTGCGACGCGTAGAGTAGGCGAGTTGTGGGCCCTTCCGGACCGCAAGATGGTTTTTATGTGGACCTTGGGCGTCCCCATGCGTCCTTTTGTGCTTCAACAGGCATGGAGATGGGGAATCCGGTTGTATGAGGTGGGGGGGCGTAAATTCCATGAAGTTTTCTTGCAGCATAGGCTGGAGTAGTCGGTAGGGGCGATGACATGGCATGCGCGGTCCAGATCAGGGGCACTGTGCGATTCCACCAGCCCTGTGAGTGGTGTGTTTTGCTTTTACGTTTGCATTTGCCCCAGTGTTTCTTTGCCCCCGTCATGGTAGGCAAAAAGGGCAAACGGCGCAACTGCGGGCGACGCCAGCACCGGCGATCCACGGTAGCGACCGCCCGGAGGTGGCTGCGGGGCGGGGAGCCCCTACGCGTGGCCCTCGCGGGCTGCTGGCCCGCCGCCCGGTGCGCTGGGTGCTGCTGGCGACGGCCGCGAAGATTTTCTTCCACAACGACATCCCCGAGGCCCTTGTGCCGGCGGTGTTGCGGCACGCCGCGCTTGACATTGCGCGGCGCCTGTAGGGGAGGCCCGCCCAGGCTTTCCGCCCCGAGGGCACCCCCAACGTCAAACCACCGGGCCAGGGCCACATGTGCTCGCACAAGTGGCGGGTGTTGTACGAGCTGGGCACCGTCCACTTGACGATGAGCATGCATCACCTGCATGAAGGCAACCATCTGCCTTGAGTTTTCGTTGAAGGCTCCCTGCAGCCGTGGTGGGTGTGGCCCACCTGTTTGATCCGTAAGGGACAAGCTGAGTGGGTATGTGTTGCTGTAGGGTTGGCTTTAACCAAACCCATGGGGGGCGGCACACTGTCGACTTTGTTTGCCGGCTTTGGTGTCCGTGCTTGTGTGCCTTCGTTTTGTGCCAAATCTTAGATCACGTTCTGATTTATGGTTTAGCTCTGTTTGTGGTGTGTGTGTGTGTGCGTGTGTGTGTTGTGCATGTGTGTGTGTCTTGGTACAGTATAATTTTTGCATTTGAGCCTGCAGCCCACCCGTCCCACCCATTACGCTATGCGCGACTTCTATCGCCCTGTTTTGGACCCATGTGACATGGCCCATGGGGGCCGGCACACTGTCTAGTTTGTTTGCGTGCTTCGGTGTCCGTGCTTGTGTGCTTTCGTTCTGTGCTAAATGAACTGTCATTAGAATCGTTTATTGACCTCCTCTTTTGCCTTCCCCTCTCCATGTTTTGCCCCTCCCCCGAGGCCCCGCTCTTTTTCTTTTTCCGTGTTCCTCTTTGAACGTCGAGAAATTGGCCTCCTAGCGAAGACACGGTTGGAGTTCTTTTGCGCGGTCATCCATGGGATGTCACCGCCAACCGTGAGTCCACGGCGTCACCGGGGAGAACAAGCATCCTATTGGTCGAAAACACACACCACAACGCAATGTGATGGCACAAATTACGGCGGCTGCTGCTCGACAAATTATGAGCATCAGGAGCGTAACTTTAGGCACTCCAAGTGGCGTGCAGCCGAAGAAATCAACAAGGTGCATTCCATGACGCGACACCAGAATAGCATGCAAGCATTGGATGAAATTCTTAGTCACAATGCCAGGCGCGTTTTGCACAAATGTCGTCCTCATGGAGTACAAGTGGTCGTTCCAATCAACGTGGCCACAATGGCTGCGACAAAAAGGTAGGGATGAGATCAAAATTGCTGGTGCTAACGAAGAGTTCTTGGGTGCAGTGCAGGAGAAAGGAAAGAGCCCACCTAGGGTCGCCGCGTTGGAGGAAGCGGGAGTGAAAATCAATCCAGTGGACAGTAGTGAATCCGAAGGTGAGTATATACGGGTTCTTGGCCGGAGAGCACTGATGGCTCGGAGTTGGACCAAGAGGCAAGAAGGGGTTGTGCCCTATTATTGGGCATGTCACGATTGCATAATGTACATGTGCAACAAAGGACCCATGTCGCAGCTGCTATTTTGACGTTTGCGGAAGGAATTCGTGAAATCCCGGCTGAGTGAAATTGCAGAAACGGAGTTTTGGAGGGATTGGCAGTTGTTGCTTCCGAGGGGTTGAGCGAGAACACCAATTTGGCTCATTACTCAGAGGCGGTAGAGCCCAATGAAGTGGACCGAAAACCTGCGAAGCATGGGTTGAATTCTTTTGGCAAGGTCACACTTCCGGCAAATTTGTGGAAATACGTGATAGCCAAAACTTTCGAGGATGGCGATAAGGAGTGGAAAAAGGAGGGGGGCGGTTGGCTTGAAAAAAAGTTTGGGAGCTAATGAAATAATGCACCCCATCTTCAAAGACGGGGGTTCAAAAATTTGTCCGCCTACACAATCCAAAAGCTGTGTGGTGGTTCTACCCAAAAATAGTGAAATGTGCGCGCTTGTTGTCATCTGTGTGTGACAAGTTTAATGTCATCAAGGACCCCCCAATGCTTTTTGCTTCCCCCAAATTGAAAATATTGGTGGCGTCAGTTCGTTGTGGGGTGCGGGGGGGGGAGTTAGCATTTGGTAAAAATTTACTTCTTGAATTGCTATTGGAGTATATAATGTCCAGCAAAACGGAGGTGCACGTTCAAGGTAATGGTCGATGGTAGCAGTTTTATTTGTACGAGGCCTCGGTTTGAAATATAGCCTTGTAGTCTATCAAAAGGTATTCAAGAGATTGTGTAAAGTGATGTATATAATTTGCGAATATTTATGTTTCATGTTTTCGTCATTACCATGTTTGTGGGCAGGTGTGGGGCCTTGAAAAGAGAAGCCACATGACACTACACGGCCTGTAGGAAGTATTTTTTCTCCCGATTCATAAAAGTGTACATAGTCTCGTTGCACTACTTAATTTCACGGGGAAACATTTGATTCCGAAAGGGGTTGGGTACACAACATACAAGGTATCTTGGTTGGCAAAGTTGCGTTGTGCTTAAGATTGGGCATTCGCACTCTTTCTCACAAGGTTGGTTGCGTTGAGTTGGGGTCGTTCAGGGGCGGCGCGTATTGTTGGCAAGCGCTTGATGTTGTGCCATTGGGCAACACCTTACTTGGGCGACGCTTGCAGCTGTTGTTTTGCTTTTTCCTTCAAACATTCCACCCTGGCTTGCAACACCCTTTCCAGTTTCTTAGGCTGTCTCAATATTCTATTTCTTATCATGTTCCCCGTGGAAAGAGGTGGCAACGCTTTGGAATGGGGCTCCTCTTGGTTGCAGCAAGATGGGCAGATCGTGAAATCGTCCCCGCTAGGCCAGTACCCTCCAAGAAGCAAAATCGCTTTCTTGTTTCAGGCCTCACAGCTGGCTGCTTTCAAGGGTCAACCTATTTTGTATTTTGGCACAGACAATTGGGATTCACTCTTTTAGTCCACAAAATTGGCACTCCAACGATTTTCCGGGTATACAATCCATTTTTGCGTTGATGGTTTTTGGTTTGATCTTGGTCCAATATGGATGTCGGTCTCTTCTGGGGTCGCTGCAAAATCAACTCTAGAGGACTCGTCTAGTAAGCACCGTGATTTTGGCTCACAAGACCAGGTGCGCCGGGCGGCACCCGTAAGAATGGGGATGGCACACTCGGATGTTGCCAGTGCGGAATGGTATTGAGCCTCCCCCTTGACTCAATTGCCGTGGGGGTGCCCTTGTCCTTTGTAACTATCCAACTTTCATTATTGTATGCCTGAAATACCTTTGTGTGGAAGCCACAGATATGTTGGTAATAGATTCGAGTTTGTTGCTTTGGTTGTGGTACTTTGAACGAAGTTCGTGCTAGCCAATTGAACTTCGGGTGGAGGACTTCTGTTACTACAACAGCCTTAGGATACGGTGCTGTAAGCTGTTTATCCGGGCACTGGTGATTTTTTCATAAAGTTTTCGCCGACCACTTCAAAGTTTATGTTTTAATGACGTGCCCACCCACCTATTCCTATGGGTGGTGTGTCCTACACAGGATGTAGCCTTGTGACGTAGGCTGCGTGTTTAGTTGATTTTAAACTCAATTGAGCCACTAATAACTTGGTGTCAAATTGTGCCTTGTAGTGTCTATATTTGTGCCTCGATGAACTACGAAACGGATGCTATGCAAACAAGGTACTCAGGCATTGCTTGAACATTGGCCGCACAACGGGGATGCTGGGGAGGGCATAGCCAGACAGCCAAAGTGAAGGCACTTTTGGGGCTTTGGACATCCGGCAGAAGAGGCATGGGGGTTTTTATTGGCTATCAATGTCTTTTTTGTTAAAGCGTTCTTAGTATACATCATGAACCTCTTCTACAAGCACTCGCGTGTTCCGTTGACATGTAGGATTAGAACGTTTTCAAATTACGCAATTTTTTTCCCCACCACAAGACACATTTTTGGAAATTTGGGCGGGAAAATGCCTAGACACCCATCACAGGTAAAAGTTTGAACCCCCGAGTGACCTCCCTACACGCAACAACTATGCATCACGGGCATCCATAGTTGGTGAATCACATCGGATTTCCCATTGAAGGGGGCTGACCTCGGGCCGCCGTCCTATACTTGGACCTCCCTCTAGTACTAATGCACCCCAAATATCCGGGGTTCCATCTCAGAGAAATGAAGGTAACAACACCTCGACAAATGAGAATGGGGCATTCGTATGACAACCCATGGGCATCCGCAAACGGAGACGAGTGCAAGACAGGTAATGAATCTCTGAATTCATCTTGAAGGGACATTCTAATAGACCTCGCCGCAATGGAAAAAGACTCTCCATGTGCACCAGACCCCCCCCCCACCTCAAAGCACGCTCCCACAACAACGCCACATGGCGGGACCCCTATACCCCATGGGAGGGGTTGCCCACACCCTCCGCATGTGGACCACAGCAAGGCAAGATTTGCCCTCACTCACAAGGGCGCATCTCCATCTTGCAATGCGAGCATGCCGGCTCACTCAATGGCTCATGAAGACACTGCACGCCTGGTGCACCACCATGCTAGGCCACCGTTTCTGGTGTCGGCGTTTCGTGGGTCAGGCTTGTATGGTCTTGAAGGCGTGACGGGCACTCCCCCTCATGCAGCTGCACTCGTACGGCAACTTGTACCTCCGCACGCTCTCCCTCCATGGACAAGCGTTCGAGGTTTATATCAGGCAAGTGCCGACTATCCGTGGGCCACACTCTATGACGTAGCCATGGCTCACGAAAGGTACTTGAACCAGGCGAACATGGTGACGCATTAAATGCGCGCAAACAATCCGTGGTTGCGCATGGCCTGCCAAGTACTGGAAGAGGCGTAGCTGGTTTCTTCTGCAAGGTCTCTCGAAGTTTTTGGGGAACTATAACCGGCACATGGGAGAATGATGCCACCATAGCTACACCCGGGCGGGGGCGAGAAACCGTCCCTCTTCTCCAGCGCGGCCCCCGCGAGCGTTCAGCGACACTTAGAGAGCCAAGTGGTGCGATTGGAGACACTCTCAAGACCACTAGTTGACGGATGCTTGGTCCCAGAAGGAACGCCACCCGGCCACACATTTGATGTGGCCCGCCGCGTCCTCCTAAAATTGAAACATGTTGCGTCGCTGGGGGGCGTGCGTGGCAAACGCGCATGCACCAATGGCCAGGGGAACACCTATGCAGTGCAAGTCACGGGTTCTGCAATGCGACAAATTCTTCCCTTCATTGATGGCATCCAATTTAGTGGGTCCCCCATCGGATGGGACGATGCTGGTCTGGATAGCTAGCACGACTATATCGCTTGGGGCTGCAGGCCTGGGCTAATTGACCGTCCAGCCCACGCGTCAAATGGAAAAAAGGCCCTTTTTATTTTCCCGCTTTTCCCTCATTTTTTCCGCTTTTTTCGCCGTTTTTGGCCGTTTGTGGGTGTTTTTCGGTTTCTTTTTTGTGGTTTTCATGTCATTGGAGCCTATATATGCATTGTTGTCCATCACCGCATGTGGCATTTTGTCTCATTTTTGGCAACCTCATCGCACATTTGTTTTGTAGACATCAGCAATGTGGACAGGTGCATCATGTCAGTCCCTAGGTGTGGAGTGGCAATCATTCACATCCAGCGGGTGTTGGTTATGGGAAGGGATGGGCAAGGGTTGTTGAGCGGTTGGGTTTGAGAGACAAGATGTTGTGGGTGTTTCAGTCATAGTAAGGGTTAGATTGGCTTGGCAAGGGTTACAATGGTTGCAAGTGAAACTACATGCACAGCAGAGGGTATCTACGGGCTAGTTTGCTTTAACAGGCTTTTGACACGGACAGGGAACCATTTGCTTCTCTTTGATGCTTTGTTCGCCCTTTTAGTTTTTTCCGCCATGCCAGGATTGATGTTACGCCCTGAAACAGGTGGCTACCAGCGCTGGCATGCAACCGTAGCGTTGGCCGTCGCCCACCTAAAGGACAAGAGGACGGCTATTTGGCCCACTCAAGTGACCCACGTCGCCCAGCACGATGCTCTATTGTTGCAGCTTTGCATAGTCATCAAGAGCAGGAGCACGATGATGTTGGCCGAAAGCGTCGCAAGATTGAAGACATCGGAGAATGGGAGCACGACGGCAGAGCTTGGAGGAAGGGGGAGTGGGAGCAGAATTTTTGCTTGGGGCAGGATCGCGATGCTCTACAGGTGAGGGAGCGCGCCAGTGGCGAACAGATTTTTAAGCAGCATTAGAGCGCGAAGCATTACCTCAGACCGCAATCATCGTCTTGATGTTTTGGTGTTGTGCCGTGTGCACGTCGCAAATTGGGATATTGGGACGTCGCAAGCTTCACAGTAAGAATTTACTCTTCCTCGTACACCAGCACGGGCCGGCTATGGCAAAATTTTGGATATTGGGACCTATGGCGAGCATCAGGGTAAGAATTTTAAATTCGCGGTACACCAACACAGGCCAGCAAGGGCAAGAATTGGGACGTTGGGACGTTTGGCAAGCACGAGGGTAAGAGTTCAAACTCCTGGTACACCAGCAGATGCGCGCAAGAGCAAAAATTGCGGCACTGGGCCCTATGGCAACCATCGGGGTAAGAATGTAAAATTCTCGGTCCACCAGCACCGGCTAGCGAGGGAACGGGGCCCCCTGGCAAGCATGAGGGTAAGAATTTCAAATCCGTAGTACATTAGCAGAGGCGAGAAGGGCAAAAATGGGCACACTTGGATCCATGGCAACCATCATACTAGAAATTGGATATTCTGGGTACACTAGCATCGGCTAGCAAGGGCAGAGATGGGGACGGTGGGACCTATGGCAAACATCGGACGAAGAATTTAAAATTCCTAGTAAAAATATAGAGGCCAACAAGCGCGAAAAACGGACACTAGGACCTATGGCAAACATCAGACTAGATTCCGGAAAAACACAATGATTTGTTGGAAAAAAATCATAAATCAAAATGAAAAAAAGCACGATACACTGGTTCATGGCACCGGTCTCACCATAGCCGAAACCTGCTCCCTCCATACCGCATACCCCCTTGAAACGTCCCAAAATGCGCTTCTGGCACCAAGTTGTATGCAAAGAAACAAAACGAAAAAACACACCCGAAACTAAGAAAAAACAATTTTTTTGGAACAACCCGTCAACCCGTCAACGGCCTTGGTGACGGGTGTTTAGCCGATGCCTCTTGACATGGTGCGGTTATTGGCGCTCCTCGCAAAAACCAAGTCCCTGCCTCGTCCCGCACATGACGTCTCCCCCCGTGCCCACCTCATGTGAGCTGAATTTGGCGGGCTTGACCAAGGCTTGGCAGCTTACACCACTATATAACACGTGCAATAGCTACGAATGCCTCACCCCCCCACAACATCCCATGAAACGAGATATGCCTCGCCCGCATGAAGATGTAGGTTACCCAATTCATGCTGTCCATACTCTCTAAGCGTGAGTTTCCACGCACACCGTTGGCCGGATGGCCCGAACTGAGTTTGGTGTCAGCAACCAAAAAAATGTCTCCGAATTCATCTTGAAGGGAGATTGTAATAGACTTCATCGCATGTGAAAAGACCTTAAGGAACCACACACGATAGGAAAATTGAACTTCGGGGGCCGACCCACGATGAAAGTGGCTCCATTGGAACTTGGCTTGGAACAATCCCAAACAATCGGCACTCATTGGCAAAGCGGGCATGGGCAGCTTCCGCAAAGGCAAAAGCCTATGACAACAACCGAACCAAAGAAAGACCGAGCTGCTCCACAAAAACCCCAAAGGCGACAAGATGGGGCGTCTGCGACGATGCAACGGTGGGGTCCAAAGTAGAACAGTCATGCCCCAGGAATATAACCCCAAAGTTGTTCTGATATATGCCCCTCAACCATTATTTGCGTACCTCAAAGCACAACACTGGAAAAACCCATTGGTGGCGCAACTCCATTTCTTGCGGAAGACAGGTTTCGCGACGGTACAACCGTAGCCCGATGACCGGCAATGGCAAGTTGGGGCGCATATGTTTGTCCCAGGTGACTTCGCCCATAAGAACAACCAAGTACTAGGTATGAGAACCCTATGGTAAACCAAAACTCATGCATCAACAACTGCATGCTTGTTCATATTTTTTCACCATCCAGGCACTCTTATCCGTGTAAATGCATAGTCCCAAAAAAGCAGCAAAAGTATGTAAGCAATCCATCACCTTCTTAACCCCGTCCGAGTCTTGAGCCCAGATCGTCCACATACATGAAACCATACGCACTATTCGCGAAGCTCTCTACAGATAGCCTCCAAAGAAAAGGTGGTAGGCCAAAGGTAGTCTCACCGACGGCTACCTCACCTTCAGAGACACATCACTGACTGCCCCGGGCTAGCACTCACCATACACTTCCAGGGGGCCCTACATTCTTATCCTAACAAGCCTTATACAATTTAATGGGAGCCGAAAAAATTCATAATCAAGGAAATGAAATAGTGCCGCAGGGACACAAAGGCAGAAACAAAGTCAACACCGACCGCCACGTCTCATAGCAAACGGTCACATCAAGACTTCAATAATCAAAGGTGATATTGCATGGAAGCTACTTGACTAGGATCTACCAACTGCGTTGGCGTGTCGGAGAACAGCAAAGATGATGCGGCCCAACGATTGAGTGAACAATTGATCATTCAACCTACATTGTAGCTAACCTAATCACATCCCTGCCTTGGCACAAATTTGAAATATGCTACACTTGAGTCATGCAACGAAAGAGACCTAAACTTCAATTAACTTCACCACGTAGTGGATGATAGTATAAAGGCATAGCAGGTTAGACTACATGCAAAATCACAATGGAGCTAATTTGACATATGATTGAGGAGGTGTCATGGACCCTTCCTTTTGTGCCCTTAGACTTTCCAATCGGCATACTCATCTACATGCACATATGCATGAATGCGTCATGGTGTCGCACCCCAATCGGAGTCATCTTGCATAGCAACAACCGATTTGTTGTCCTCCGTTTGGTGCTCCTACCTCATCTACCCCCTCTTGCAATAATCCGTCACCCCAGTTCGTCCGGCCATGGGCCATTCATGACACCCGCAGAGGGTTCCCCGAGATACTGGCATATCTCGTTTCGACTTTAGTATGGTACTACAAGACATCAACAGGCAATTTCCACCTCACTGTACGTCTCATAGTAGTAGCAGCTACAACGTGGGTATCTAGCCATGCACAATATTTTCCACCGGATTGGCAAGGATGTCCTCAATGTGTATTAGCTGCACCGTACTGATCCATTTTAGGCGGGTGTTACACACAAATGGTCCTCATTTTGGACACCACAACACAATTCTACGTCTTCTAAATAATGAAAATTAAGCCCATGACGGGGCTGTAAGGGGGGTAACACTATTAATGTTGCGGGCAAAAAACATTTGATTTAGAAATAACAAAAAATAGATTGATCCTATTTCCACTTGGTTCCCCAGTACAAGAGTAAAGATGTAGACTTGCGGGAACAAAGGAGTCAACATGGACCACAAAGGTAGGCAACATGGCCACTACAGGCGATCGGCACGGAAAACCAAGGCTGCTAACCGGGACCCCAAAGGCAGTCAACATGCACTCCAAGGGCGTTTCGCATTGAACACAAGGCCATCAAGATGTACCTAGGGGGGTGGGGGGCAAAAAAACTTTGCGGTATCACCCTTTTCTTGTACCCCCCCCGCATAGGGGGGGTTCGGCCCGAAAAGAATATCCCACCTATGTGAGCAAAAAAGTTTCGCAGGCCCAATTTTCCCCTAAAGAACACCACTAGTTGCTTTTCCATATTGTGTAAGTGTAGCCTACATAATGCCCGGAGGTCCCCAAACATTGCCGATTTTGCCGGTACACTTTTGGTAGCCCTACATATCAGTGTCGGCCCACGGTTGAGCCACCACAAAGCGACGGTGCCGGCTGCGGGGCCCCATGAGTTTTGGCTTGGGGTGAAATTGGCCAAAATGACCTTGCAGTTTTTCTAAGAATAAGAGCCATAGCAAGGTAGGAACCTAGGTTCAGCATACGTGAGGGTTCGGCAATAGCAGAGGGGGCAAACTACGTGTGGCATAGGTGAGGGATCGACCCTCCTTTGCATGCCATACTGGTTCATACCGTTCTTTTGAGCCACCACAAAGCAACGATGCTGGCCGGGGGGCCTCAAGAGTTCTGGCTTGGGCTGAAATTGGTCAAAATGACCTTCGAGTTTTTCTACAAATAGTATTAATCGTATAGTTAGGAACCTAGGTTTGGCATAGGTGAGGGTTCGGGAATCCTCCTTTGCACAAACCCCTGCCCCAAAAATAAGAACTGGCCCCAAACTAAGAACCGCCCCAAAAATAAGAACCACCTGGGGCTTTCCACCGAGCGGGTCAAAAATAAGAACCACCTTGGACACAAGCAAGACAAAAGCGGGGAACACTGAAGAGTTTTTTGTGCATCAGTTACTTGCGGAAATACGAAGTGATGGTAGCTTGGCGCTTTGCTGGTGGCAGGTTGCAGACAGGATCAGGTTCAGGCACTGCCTGAGCCCTTGCAGCTACCATTTGCTGAACATGCTGCTCCACCTCAGACATTGGAACAAAAGTGATTTTTCCACGTCAATGGAGTCCGCACACTGTGGGTGCAAGCCATCAAAAATGTCCATTTTTTCTGAAGGCAGGAGGAGGTGTCAAACGCAATAGGAACCGCCCCCAAAAATAAGAGCCCCCCCTGCTACCGCCACCAACTGGGTCAAAAATAAGAACCGGTTCCTATTTTTGGGGCGGGGGTTCACCATACTGCTTCATACCGTTCCCTTGTTGCAACTTTTTTTCGGACCGCAGTTGAATTGGCAAAAATTCAACTCATTTTGTGCACAAGCAATGTTGAACTTTAATATGGGCCTGTCGGGCATTGGCGGCATACAATGTAGTGGGGTTGTGAAGATAGTTAGCGTGCTGGACCTTCCCATTTGGGGCGCCACTACCTCATATAGGACTTCTACAACGTTCCTGACAACGGCATTGTCCTCAACATCCATGCCGGTCATGGGGAACGCCCCTTGGAGGCCATTTGTGTTGCTGTTGGGACAAAAACCACTTGAATCCCAAGCCGTGGCGGGTTGCCGGCTTGTTGCACCGGTACATCATTCCCAGTCCTGAAGTTGTTGGATTTCACCTCTTTTTGAAGACACAAAATGGATTCGTTGGGATAAAGCCAAGGAAACTTTGCTCCGCCTTGCAACCACCCCTCCTCCACCAACCGCGCGCATTTGCTTTTTGATGGGGTATGAGGGTTTCTTGGTTTATGTGGGGAGCAGCAATGAGCGGTGGTTTTATGATGATGAACAAGGATCTCCCCGGGCCAAGGTTGTGTATAGCGACCTAGTTGGCTATCAGACATCAGACATCAGACTTTTATGGACCACCATTACCCAAACCATAAACCCACCTCCTCCATCCCCCGTTGTGGTGTAGTACACCCCCCCCCCCAATGGAAGATGCCCCCCCCCCTGTGGCCCTTCCCTAGTCCTTCCACCCCCCGCCCACTCATGAGTGCTTTCTTGTATCAGGAAGTATGGAAAATGATTCGGAAAATACCCCCCACTTGGTGTTGTGTGTTTGTGTGGAGGAAGCATGGAAACTGCACCCACCCACTACACTCTTCAAGGTGTAGATTTTCGTTGTGTGGCCTCAACCCTAGCGTTGTAGGGCCATCAGACACCATTGCAAAGTAAACCAACAGATTTGGCGCATTTATAAGCATATGTCCTCCCACACAACCACACACACACACACACACACACACACACACACGCACGCACGCACGCACGCGCGCACGCCCACGCCCACGCCCACGCCCACGCCCACGCCCACGCGCGCACGCGCGCGCACAGACACACACACACACACACACACACACACACACACACACACACACTTTGACATAGCATAGGCACTGTGGGGGTGCCCTTGCTTCAAGCCTTGGTTCAGGGGGGGGGTGCCTCTCCTTTCTTTACATGTTTTTCACCGGGGAGGGGGGAGACTTGAGAGAACTGTCGGGGGGGGGTTTAGTCACGGGTGCGGCAGGGTGTTCTTTTCTTTGTCTCACAGGTGTTTCTTTTCATGCAATAAATGACAACAATAAAAATAGTCATTTCACAACTTGCAGGTGTGCCATGCCATGCTATGCAGTGTTGTGGTGTGTCTCCGTAGGTTCCCGTAGGTCAGAAGCCGGTTAGAAGAGCCCCCCCGATCAATTTCATAGCCCCCCCCATCAATTTCATAGGCCCCGCCTTAATTTTATAGGCCCCCTCTCAATTTCATAGCCCCCCCCCCAATCAACTTCATAGCCCCCCCCATCACTTTCATAGCCCCCCCCCATCAATTTCATTTTACCCCCAATCAATTTCATAGCCCCCCCATTGATTCCATACGCCCCCCTATCAATTTCATAGCCCCCCCCCAAATCAATTTCATAGCCCCCGCCCCATCAATTTCATAGCCCCCCCCCATCAATTTCATAGCCCCCCCATCAATTGCATATGCCCCCCTATCAATTTCATAGCCCTCCCCATCCATTTCATAGCCCCCCCCCCCATCCATTTCATAGCCCCCCCCCCCATCAATTTCATAGCCGCCCCATCAATTTCATATGCCCCGCTATCAATTTCATAGCCCCTCCCCCATCCATTTCATAGCCCCCCCCATATCCATTTCATACCCCCCCCCCTATCAATTTCATAGCCCCCCCCATCCATTTCATAGCCCCTCCCCCATCAATTTCATAGCCCCCCCCCATCAATTTCATAGGTCCCCCCCATCAATGTCATAGCCCCCCCCATCGATTTCATGGCCCCCCCCCATCAATTTCATAGGACCCCCCCATCAAGAAATTGACGCATAGGGTTGCGTCAATTTTTTTGGGGGTCTAGACCCCCATAGGAATTGACGCATAGGGTCGGGTCAATTATTTTAGGGGTCTAGAACCCCCGAGGAATTGACGCATAGGGTTTCGTCAATTATTTTGGGGGTCTAGACCCCGCCACGAATTGATGCATAGGGTTGCGTCAATTATTTTTGGGGTCTAGACCCCCATAGGAATTGACGCATAGGGTCGCGTCAATTATTTTGGGCGTGAAGACCCCCCCAGGAATTGGCGCATAGGGTCGGGTCAATTATTTTGGGGGTCTAGAACCCCCGAGCAATTGACGCATAGGGTCACGTCAATTATTTTGGGGGTCTAGACCCCCCCAGGAATTGACGCATAGGGTTGCGTCAATTATTTTTGGGGTCTAGACCCCCATAGGAATTGATGCATAGGGTCGGGCCGAAACATATGTTGGGGGTCTAGACCCCCATAGTAATTGTCGCATAGGGTTGCGTCAATTACTTTGGGGGTCTAGACCCCCCCTGGATTTGGCACATAGGGTTGGGTAAATTGTTTTGGGGGTCTAGACCCCCATAGCAATTGACGCATAGGGTTGCGTCAATTATTTTGGGGGTCTAGACCCCCATAGGAATTGACGCATAGGGTTGCGTCAATTCTTTTGGGGGTCTAGACCCCCCCAGGAATTGGCGCATAGCGTCGGATCAATTATTTTGGGGGTCTAAACCCCCATAGGAATTGACGCATAGGGTTGCGTCAATTATTTCGGGGGTCTAGACCCCCATAGGAAGGGACGCACACGGTTGCGTCAATTATTTTGGGGGTGTAGACCCCCCCAGGAATTGGCGCATAGGGTCACGTCAATTTTTTTGGGGGTCTAGACCCCCCCCAGGAATTGACGCATAGGGTTGCGTCAATTATTTTGGGGGTCTAGACCCCCCCAGGAATTGGCACATAGGGTTGGGTAAATTGTTTTCGGGGTCTAGACCCCCATAGCAATTGACGCATAGGGTTGCGTCAATTATTTTGGGGGTCTAGACCCCCCCAGGAATTGGCGCATAGCGTCGGATCGATTATTTTGGGCGTCTAAACCCCCATAGGAATTGACGCATAGGGTTGCGTCAATTGTTTTGGGGGTCTAGACCCCCATAGGAATTGACGCACGGGGTTGCGTCAATTATTTTGGGGGTGTAGACCCCCCCAGGAATTGGCGCATAGGGTCGGGTCAATTATTTTGGGGGTCTAGACCCTCCCCAGGAATAGGCACATAGGGTTGGGTAAATTATTTTTGGGGTCTAGACCCCCATAGGAATTGACGCATAGGGTCGGGCCGAAACATATATTGGGGGTCTAGACCCCCATAGTAACTGACGCATAGGGTGGCGTCAATTATTTTGGGGGTCTAGACCCCCCCTGAATTTGGCACATAGGGTTGGGTAAATTGTTTTGGGGGTCTAGACCCCCATAGCAATTGACGCATAGGGTTGCGTCAATTATTTTCGGGGTCTAGACTCCCATAGGAATTGACGCATAGGGTTGCGTCAATTCTTTTGGGGGTCTAGACCCTCCCCAGGAATAGGCACATAGGGTTGGGTAAATTGTTTTGGGGGTCTAGACCCCCATAGGAATTGAAGCATAGGGTTGCGTCAATTATTCTTGGGGTCTAGATCCCCATAGGAATTGACGCATAGGGTCGGGCCAAAAAATATATTCGGGGTCTAGACCCCCATGGGAATTGACGCATGGGGTCGCGTCAATTATTTTCGGGGTCTAGACCCCCATAGGAATTGACGCATAGGGTTGCGTCAATTCTTCTGCGGGTCTAGACCCCCATAGGAACTGACGCATAGGGTCGCGTTAATTTTTTTTGGGGTCTAGACCCCCCCCAGGAATTGGCGCATAGGGTCGGGTCAACTTTTTTGGGGGTCTAGAGCCCCCCAGGAATTGACGCATAGGGTTGCGTCAATTATTTTGGGGGTCTGGACCCCCACAAGAATCGGCGCATAGGGTCGGATCACTTTTTTTGGGGGTCTAGACCCCCCTAGGAATTGACGCATAGGGTCGCGTGAATTAGTTTGGAGGTCTAGACCCTCCGAGGAATTGACGCATAGGGTTGCGTCAATTTTTTTGGGGGTCTAAACCCCCATAGGAATTGACGCATAGGGTTGCGTCAATTATTTTGGGGGTCCAGACCCCCATAGGAATTGACGCATAGGGTCGTGTCAATTTTTTTGGGGGGTCTAGACCCCCCCAAGAATTGGCGTATAGGGTCGGGTCAATTATTTTGGGGGTCTAGACCCCCCTAGGAATTGACGCATAGGGTTGCATGAATTATTGTGGGGGTCTAGACCCCCCCAGGGATTGCGGCATAGGGTTGCGTCAATTATTTTGGGGGTCTAAACCCCCATAGGAATTGACGCATAGGCTTGGGTCAATTCTTTTGGGGGTTCAGACCCCCATAGGAATTGACGCATAGGGTTGCGTCAATTATTTTGGGGGTCTAGACCCCCATAGGAATTGACGCATAGGGTTGCGTCAATTTTTTTCGGGGTCTAGACCCCCCTAGGAATTGACGCATAGGGTCGCGTCAATTATTTTGGGAGTGTAGACCCCCATAGGAATTGACGCATAGGCTTGGGTCAATTCTTTTGGGGGTTTAGACCCCCCCAGGAATTGGCGCATAGCGTCGGATCAATTATTTTGGGGGTCTAAACCCCCATAGGAATTGACGCATAGGGTTGCGTCAATCCTTTTGGGGGTCTAGACCCCCATAGGAAGTGACGCACAGGGTTGCGTCAATTATTTTGGGGGTGTAGACCCCCCCAGGAATTGGCGCATAGGGTCACGTCAATTATTTTGGGGGTCTAGACCCCCCCCAGGAATTGACGCATAGGGTTGCGTCAATTATTTTGGGGGTCTAGACCCCCCCAGGAATTGGCACATAGGGTTGGGTAAATTGTTTTGGGGGTCTAGACCCCCATAGGAATTGGCGCATAGGGTTGCGTCAATTATTTTGGGGGTCTAGACCCCCCCAGGAATTGGCGCATAGCGTCGGATCAATTTTTTTGGGCGTCTAAACCCCCATAAGAATTGACGCATAGGGTTGCGTCAATTATTTTGGGGGTCTAGACCCCCATAGGAATTGACGCACGGGGTTGCGTCAAATATTTTGGGGGTGTAGACCCCCCCAGGAATTGGCGCATAGGGTCGGGTCAATTATTTTGGGGGTCTAGACCCTCCCCAGGAATAGGCACATAGGGTTGGGTAAATTATTTTTGGGGTCTAGACCCCCATAGGAATTGACGCATAGGGTCGGGCCGAAACATATGTTGGGGGTTTAGACCCCCATACTAATTGACGCATAGGGTTGCGTCAATTATTTTGGGGGTCTAGACCCCCCCTGGATTTGGCACATAGGGTTGGGTAAATTGTTTTGGGGGTCTAGACCCCCATAGCAATTGACGCATAGGGTTGCGTCAATTTTTTTGGGGGTCTAGACTCCCATAGGAATTGACGCATAGGGTCGCGTTAATTTTTTTTGGGGTCTAGACCCCCCCCAGGAATTGGCGCATAGGGTCGGGTCAATTTTTTTGGGGGTCTAGACCCCCCCAGGAATTGACGCATAGGGTTGCGTCAATTATTTTGGGGGTCTGGACCCCCGCAAGAATCGGCGCATAGGGTCGGATCACTTTTTTTGGGGGTCTAGACCCCCCTAGGAATTGACGCATAGGGTCGCGTGAATTATTTTGGAGGTCTAGACCCTCCGAGGAATTGCCGCATAGGGTTGCGTCAATTATTTTGGGGGTCTAAACCCCCATAGGAATTGACGCATAGGGTTGCGTCAATTATTCTGGGGGCCCAGACCCCCATAGGAATTGACGCAAAGGGTCGCGTCAATTTTTTGGGGGGTCTAGACCCCCCCCAGGAAATGGCACATAGGGTTGCGTCAATTATTTTGGGGGTCTGGACCCCCATAGGAATTGACGCATAGGGTCGTGTCAATTTTTTTGGGGGGTCTAGACCCCCCCAAGAATTGGCGTATAGGGTCGGGTCAATTATTTTGGGGACCTAGACCCCCCTAGGAACTGACGCATAGGGTTGCATGAATTATTGTGGGGGTCTAGACCCCCCCAGGGATTGCGGCATAGGGTTGCGTCAATTTTTTTGGGGGTCTAAACCCCCATAGGAATTGACGCATAGGCTTGGGTCAATTCTTTTGGGGGTTCAGACCCCCATAGGAATTGACGCATAGGGTTGCGTCAATTATTTTGGGGGTCTAGATCCCCATAGGAATTGACGCATAGGGTTGCGTCAATTTTTTTCGGGGTCTAGACCCCCCTAGGAATTGACGCATAGGGTCGCGTCAATTATTTTGGGAGTGTAGACCCCCATAGGAATTGACGCATAGGCTTGGGTCAATTATTTGGGGGGTCTAGACCCCCCCAGGAATTGGCGCATAGCGTCGGATCAATTATTTTGGGGGTCTAAACCCCCATAGGAATTGACGCATAGGGTTGCGTCAATTATTTTGGGGGTCTAGACCCCCATAGGAAGTGACGCACAGGGTTGCGTCAATTATTTTGGGGGTGTAGACCCCCCCAGGAATTGGCGCATAGGGTCACGTTAATTTTTTTGGGGGTCTAGACCCCCCCCAGGAATTGACGCATAGGGTTGCGTCAATTTTTTTGGGGGTCTAGACCCCCCTAGGAATTGACGCATAGGGTCGCGTCAATTATTTGGGGGGTCTAGACCCCCCCAGGAATTGGCGCATAGCGTCGGATCAATTATTTTGGGCGTCTAGACCCCCATAGGAATTGACGCATAGGGTTGCGTCAAATCTTTTGGGGGTCTAGACCCCCATAGGAATTGACGCACGGGGTTGCGTCCATTATTTTGGTGGCGTAGACCCCCCCAGGAATTGGCGCATAGGGTCGGGTCAATTATTTTGGGGGTCTAGACCCTCCCCAGGAATAGGCACATAGGGTTGGGTAAATTATTTTTGGGGTCTAGACCTCCATAGGAATTGACGCATAGGGTCGGGCCGAAACATATATTGGGGGTCTACACCCCCATAGTAATTGACGCATAGGGTTGCGTCAATTATTTTGGGGGTCCAGACCCCCCCTGGATTTGGCACATAGGGTTGGGTAAATTGTTTTGGGGGTCTAGACCCCCATAGCAATTGACGCATAGGGTTGCGTCAATATTTTTGGGGGTTTAGACTCCCATAGGAATTGACGCATAGGGTTGCGTCAATTTTTTTGGGGGTCTAGACCCCCCCAGGAATTGGCGCATAGCGTCGGATCAATTAATTTGGGGGTCTAAACCCCCATAGGAATTGACGCATAGGGTTGCGTCAATTGTTTTGGGGGTCTAGACCCCCATAGGAAGTGACGCACAGGGTTGCGTCAATTATTTTGGGGGTGTAGACCCCCCCAGGAATTGGCGCATAGGGTCACGTCAATTATTTTGGGGGTCTAGACCCCCCCGAGGAATTGACGCATAGGGTTGCGTGAATTATTTTGGGGGTCTAGACCCCCCCAGGAATTGGCACATAGGGTTGGGTAAATTGTTTTGGGGGTCTAGACCCCCATAGCAATTGACGCATAGGGTTGCGTCAATTATTTTGGGGGTCTAGACCCCCCCAGGAATGGGCGCACAGCGTCGGATCAATTATTTTGGGCGTCTAAACCCCCATAGGAATTGGCGTATAGGGTCGGGTCAATTATTTTGGGGGTCTAGACCCTCCCCAGGAATAGGCACATAGGGTTGGGTAAATTGTTTCGGGGGTCTAGACCCCCATAGGAATTGAAGCATAGGGTTGCGTCAATTATTCTTGGGGTCTAGACCCCCATAGGAATTGACGCATAGGGTTGGGCCAAAAAATATATTGGGGGTCTAGACCTCCATGGGAATTGACGCATAGGGTCGCGTCAATTATTTTGGGGGTCTAGACCCCCATAGGAATTGACGCATAGGGTTGCGTCAATTCTTCTGCGGGTCTAGACCCCCATAGGAATTGACGCATAGGGTCGCGTTAATTTTTTTGGGGTCTAGACCCCCCCCAGGAATTGGCGCATAGGGTCGGATCAAATTTTTTGGGGGTCTACACCCCCCCCAGGAATTGACGCATAGGGTTGCGTCAATTATTTTGGGGGTCTGGACCCCCGCAAGAATCGGCGCATAGGGTCGGATCACTTTTTTTGGGGGTCTAGACCCCCCTAGGAATTGACGCATAGAGTCGCGTGAATTATTTTGGAGGTCTAGACCCTCCGAGGAATTGACGCATAGGGTTGCGTCAATTATTCTGGGGGTCTAGACCCCCATAGGAATTGACGCGAAGGGTCGCGTCAATTTTTTTGGGGGGTCTAGACCCCCCCCAGGAATTGGCGCATAGGGTTGCGTCAATCATTTTGGGGGTCTAGACCCCCATAGGAATGGACGCATAGGGTCGTGTCAATTTTTTTTGGGGGTCTAGACCCCCCCCAAGAATTGGCGTATAGGGTCGGGTCAATTATTTTGGGGGTCTAGACCCCCCTAGGAATTGACGCATAGGGTTGCATGAATTATTGTGGGCGTCTAGACCCCCCCAGGGATTGCGGCATAGGGTTGCGTCAATTATTTTGGGGGTCTAAACCCCCATAGGAATCGACACATAGGCTTGGGTCAATTCTTATGGGGGTTCAGACCCCCATAGGAATTGACGCATAGGGTTGCGTCAATTATTTTGGGGGTCTAGACCCCCATAGGAATTGACGCATAGGGTTGCGTAAATTTTTTTCGGGGTCTAGACCCCCCTAGGAATTGACGCATAGGGTCGCGTCAATTTTTTTGGGAGTGTAGACCCCCATAGGAATTGACGCATAGGCTTGTGTCAATTGTTTTGGGGGTTTAGACCCCCCTAGGAATTGACGCATAGGGTCGCGTCAATTATTTTGGGGGTCTAGACCCCCATAGGAATTGACGCATAGGGTTGCGTCAATTTTTTTCGGGGTCTAGACCCCCCTAGGAATTGACGCATAGGGTCGCGTCAATTTTTTTTGGGGTCGAAGACCCCCATAGGAATTGACGCATAGGGTCGGGCCGAAACATATATTGGGGGTCTAGACCCCCATAGTAATTGACGCATAGGGTTGCGTCAATTATTTTGGGGGTCTAGACCCCCCCTGGATTTGGCACATAGGGTTGGGTAAATTTTTTTGGGGGTCTAGACCCCCTTAGCAATTGACGCATAGGGTTGCGTCAATTATTTTGGGGGTCTAGACTCCCATAGGAATTGACGCATAGGGTCGCGTTATTTTTTTTCCGGTCTAGACCCCCCCCAGGAATTGGCGCATAGGGTCGGGTCAATTTTTTTGGGGGTCTAGACCCCCCCAGGAATTGACGCATAGGGTTGCGTCAATTATTTTGGGGGTCTGGACCCCCGCAAGAATCGGCGCATAGGGTCGGATCACTTTTTTTGGGGGTCTAGACCCCCCTAGGAATTGACGCATAGGGTCGCGTGAATTATTTTGGAGGTCTAGACCCTCCGAGGAATTGACGCATAGGGTTGCGTCAATTTTTTTGGGGGTCTGAACCCCCATAGGAATTGACGCATAGGGTTGCGTCAATTATTCTGGGGGTCTAGACCCCCATAGGAATTGACGCAAAGGGTCGCGTCAATTTTTTGGGGGGTCTAGACCCCCCCCAGGAATTGGCACATAGGGTTGCGTCAATTTTTTTGGGGGTCTAGACCCCCATAGGAATTGACGCATAGGGTCGTGTCAATTTTTTGGGGGGGTCTAGACCCCCCCAAGAATTGGCGTATAGGGTCGGGTCAATTATTTTGGGGGTCTAGACCCCCCTAGGAATTGACGCATAGGGTTGCATGAATTATTGTGGGGGTCTAGACCCCCCCAGGGATTGCGGCATAGGGTTGCGTCAATTTTCTTCGGGGTCTAGACCCCCCTAGGAATTGACGCATAGGGTCGCGTCAATTATTTTGGGAGTGTAGACCCCCATAGGAATTGACGCACAGGCTTGGGTCAATTCTTTTGGGGGTCTAGACCCCCCCAGGAATTGGCGCATAGCGTCGGATCAATTATTTTGGGGGTCTAAACCCCCATAGGAATTGACGCATAGGGTTGCGTCAATTATTTTGGGGGTCTAGACCCCCATAGGAAGTGACGCACAGTGTTGCGTCAATTATTTTGGGGGTGTAGACCCCCCCAGGAATTGGCGCATAGGGTCACGTCAATTTTTTTGGGGGTCTAGACCCCCCCAGGAATTGGCACATAGGGTTGGGTAAATTGTTTTGGGGGTCTAGACCCCCATAGCAATTGACGCATAGGGTTGCGTCAATTATTTTGGGGGTCTAGACCCCCCCAGGAATTGGCGCATAGCGTCGGATCAATTATTTTGGGCGTCTAAACCCCCATAGGAATTGACGCATAGGGTTGCGTCAATTATTTTGGGGGTCTAGACCCCCATAGGAATTGACGCACGGGGTTGCGTCAAGTATTTTGGGGTTGTAGACCCCCCCAGGAATTGGCGCATAGGGTCGGGTCAATTATTTTGGGGGTCTAGACCCTCCCCAGGAATAGGCACATAGGGTTGGGTAAATTTTTTTTGGGGTCTAGACCCCCATAGGAATTGACGCATAGGGTCGGGCCGAAACATATATTGGGGGTCTAGACCCCCATAGTAATTGACGCATAGGGTTGCGTCAATTATTTTGGGGGTCTAGACCCCCCCTGGATTTGGCACATAGGGTTGGGTAAATTGTTTTGGGGGTCTAGACCCCCATAGCAATTGACGCATAGGGTTGCGTCAATTATTTTGGGGGTCTAGACTCCCATAGGAATTGACGCATAGGGTTGCGTCAATTCTTTTGGGGGTCTAGACCCCCCCAGGAATTGGCGCATAGCGTCGGATCAATTAATTTGGGGGTCTAAAGCCCCATAGGAATTGACACATAGGGTTGCGTCAATTGTTTTGGGGGTCTAGACCCCCATAGGAAGTGACGCACAGGGTTGCGTCAATTATTTTGGGGGTGTAGACCCCCCCAGGAATTGGCGCATAGGGTCACGTCAATTATTTTGGGGGTCTGGACCCCCCCCAGGAACTGACGCATAGGGTTGCGTCAATTATTTTGGGGGTCTAGACCCCCCCAGGAATTGGCACATAGGGTTGGGTAAATTGTTTTGGGGGTCTAGACCCCCATAGCAATTGACGCATAGGGTTGCGTCAATTATTTTGGGGGTCTAGACCCCCCCAGGAATTGGCGCATACCGTCGGATCAATTATTTTGGGCGTCTAAACCCCCATAGGAATTGGTGTATAGGGTCGGGTCAATAATTTTGGGGGTCTAGACCCCCATAGGAATTGACGCACGGGGTTGCGTCAATTATTTTCGGGGTCTAGACCCCCCCAGGAATTGGCGCATAGGGTCGGGTCAATTATTTTGGGGGTCTAGACCCTCCCCAGGAATAGGCACATAGGGTTGGGTAAATTGTTTTTGGGGTCTAGACCCCCATAGGAATTGAAGCATAGGGTTGCGTCAATTATTCTTGGGGTCTAGACCCCCATAGGAATTGACGCATAGGGTCGGGCCAAAAAATATATTGGGGGTCTAGACCCCCATGGGAATTGACGCATAGCGTCGGATGAATTATTTTGGGCGTCTAAACCCCCATAGGAATTGGCGTATAGGGTCGGGTCAATAATTTTGGGGGTCTAGACCCCCATAGGAATTGACGCACGGGGTTGCGTCAATTATTTTCGGGGTCTAGACCCCCCCAGGAATTGGCGCATAGGGTCGGGTCAATTATTTTGGGGGTCTAGACCCTCCCCAGGAATAGGCACATAGGCTTGGGTAAATTGTTTTGGGGGTCTAGACCCCCATAGGAATTGACGCATAGGGTTGCGTCAATTCTTCTGCGGGTCTAGACCCCCATAGGAATTGACGCATAGGGTCGCGTTAATTTTTTTTGGGGTCTAGACCCCCCCCCAGGAATTGGCGCATAGGGTCGGGTCAATTTTTTTGGGGGTCTAGACCCCCCCAGGAATTGACGCATAGGGTTGCGTCAATTATTTTGGGGGTCTGGACCCCCGCAAGAATCGGCGCATAGGGTCGGATCACTTTTTTTGGGGGTCTAGACCCCCCTAGGAATTGACGCATAGGGTCGCGTGAATTATTTTGGAGGTCTAGACCCTCCGAGGAATTGACGCATAGGGTTGCGTCAATTATTTTGGGGGTCTAAACCCCCATAGGAATTGACGCATAGGGTTGCGTCAATTATTCTGGGGGTCTAGACCCCCATAGGAATTGACGCAAAGGGTCGCGTCAATTTTTTTGGGGGTCTAGACCCCCCCCAGGAATTGGCACATAGGGTTGCGTCAGTTATTTTGGTGGTCTAGACCCCCCTAGGAATTGACGCATAGGGTTGCATGAATTATTGTGGGGGTCTAAACCCCCCCAGGGATTGCGGCATACGGTTGCGTCAATTATTTTGGGGGTCTAAACCCCCATAGGAATTGACGCATAGGGTTGCGTCAATTATTCTGGGGGTCTAGACCCCCATAGGAATTGACGCATAGGGTAGTGTCAATTTTTTGGGGGGGTCTAGACCCCCCCGAGAATTGGCGTATAGGGTCGGGTCAATTATTTTGGGGGTCTAGACCCCCCTAGGAATTGACACATAGGGTTGCATGAATTATTGTGGGGGTCTAGACCCCCCCAGGGATTGCGGCATAGGGTTGCGTCAATTATTTTGGGGGTCTAAACCCCCATAGGAATTGACGCATAGGCTTGGGTCAATTCTTTTGGGGGTTCAGACCCCCATAGGAATTGACGCATAGGGTCGCGTCAATTATTTTGGGAGTGTAGACCCCCATAGGAATTGAAGCATAGGCTTGGGTCAATTCTTTTGGGGGTTGAGACCCCCCTAGGAATTGACGCATAGGGTCGCGTCAATCATTTTGGGGGTCTAGACCCCCATAGGAATTGACGCATAGGGTTGCGTCAATTTTTTTCGGGGTCTAGACCCCCCTAGGAATTGACGCATATCGTCGCGTCAATTATTTTTGGGGGTGAAGACCCCCATAGGAATTGACGCATAGGGTTGCGTCGATTTTTTTCGGGGTGTAAACCCCCATAGGAATTGGCGCATAGGGTCGTGTCAATTATTTTTGGGGGTGAAGACCCCCATAGGAATTTACGCATAGGGTTGCGTCAATTTTTTTCGGGGTGTAGACCCCCATAGGAATTGGCGCATAGGGTCGCGTCAATTATATTGGGGGTCCGGACCCCCATAGGAATGGACGCATAGGGTCGCGTCAATTAATTTGGGGGTCTAGACCCCCGTACAAATTGTTGCGTAGGGTGGCGTCAATTATTTTGGGGGTCTAGACCCCCCCCAGGAATTGACGCATAGGGTCGCGTCAATTATTTTGGGGGTCTAGACCTCATAGGAATTGACGCATAGGGTTGCGTCAATTTTTTTCGGGGTCCAGACCCCCCTAGGAATTGACGCATAGGGTCGCGTCAATTCTTTTTGGGGGTGAAGACCCCCATAGGAATGGACGCATAGGGTTGCGTCGATTTTTTTCGGGGTGTAAACCCCCATAGGAAGTGGCGCATAGGGTTGCGTCAATTTTTTTGGGGGTCCAGACCCCCATAGGAATGGAAGCATAGGGTCGCGTCAATTATTTTGGGGGTCTAGACCCCCCTAGAAATTGATGCGTAGGGTCGCGTCAATTATTTTGGGGGTCCAGGCCCCCATAGGAATGGACGCATAGGGTCGCGTCAAATATTTTCGGGCCCTAGACCCTCCTAGAAATTGACGCGTAGGGTCGCGTCAATTATTTTGGGGATCCAGAACCCCCCAGGAATTGACGCATAGGGTCGCGTCATTTCATTTGGGGGTCTAGACCCCATAGGAATTGACGCATAGGCTTGCGTCAATTCTTTTGGGGGTTTAGACCCCCCTAGGAATTGACGCAAAGGGTCGCGTCAATTATTTTGGGGGTGTAGACCCCCATAGGAATTGACGCATAGGGTTGCATCAATTATCATAGGGGTCTAGACCCCCATAGGAATTGAGGCATAGGGTCGCGTCAGTTAATTTGGGGGTCTAGACCCCCATAGGAATGGACGCATAGTGTCGCGTCAATTACTTTGGGGCTCCAGACCCCCCTAGGAATTGACGCGTAGGGTCGCGTCAGTTATTTTGGGGGTGTAGACCCCCCTAGGAATTGACGCATAGGGTTGTAGGGGGGTGGTAGGGGGGGGGTAGGGGGGGGTAGGGGGGGGAGATTTCATTTGATTTGATTTGGGGGCCGATCTTGAGGCTCACAGGCCGCCTTGGGGGCGCTCGATGGCTGTCCCGGTGATTCTGTATATCGGCCGGCCATGCATGCAGTCCACACCCGGCCGCGTCCGCGGGCCGGGGGGGGGGGCACGCCTGTCGCCGTGCTGCGGGCTGGGTGAGAAGGGGGGTGGGGGGTGGGAGACACGCGCATCCCGCTTGGGGGGGGGGGGGGGGCAGGGGGGAGGGAGGGGAGGTGGGGGGGGTAGGCCTCGGTGGGGCACGGGGCGGAGGGTAGGTTCCCCGCCCCTGTGTGCTCGGGGCACCGGGCGGAGCGCACGTTCCCCGTCCGATGCGCTCTGGGCACAGGGCGGATGGCAGGTTCCCCGCCCCTGTGCGCTCTGGGCACAGGGTGGAGGGCAAGTACCCCGTCCGGTGCGCTCTGGGCACAGGGCGGAGGGCGGAGGGCAGGTTCCCTACCTGTGTCCGCTCTCGGCACAGGGTGGAGGGCAGGTGCCCCGCCCCTGTGTGCTCTGGGCACAGGGCGGAGGGCGGAGGGCAAGTTCCCCGCCCATGCGCGCTCTAGGCACAGGGCGGAGGGCAGGTTGCCCGTCCGATGCGCTCTGGGCACAAGGCGGAGGGTAGGTTCCCCGCCGCTGTGCGCTCGGGGCACCGGGCGGAGCGCACGTTCCCCGTCCGATGCGCTCTGGGCACAGGGCGGATGGCAGGTTCCCCGCCCCTGTGCGCTCTGGGCACAGGGTGGAGGGCAAGTTCCCCGTCCGGTGCGCTCTGGGCACACGGCAGAGGGCAGGTCCCCAGCCCCTGTGCGCTCTGGGCACAGGGTGGAGGGCAGGTTCCCATCCCCTGTGCGCTCTGGGCACAGGGCGGAGGGCGGAGGGCAGGTTCCCTACCTGTGTCCGCTCTCGGCACAGGGTGGAGGGCAGGTGCCCCGCCCCTGTGTGCTCTGGGCACAGGGCGGAGGGCGGAGGGCAAACTTGCCGCCCATGCGCGCTCTAGGCACAGGGCGGAGGGCAGGTTGCCCGTCCGATGCGCTCTGGGCACAGGGCGGAGGGTAGGTTCCCCGCCGCTGTGCGCTCGGGGCACCGGGCGGAGGGCACGTTCCCCTTCCGATGCGCTTTGGGAACAGGGCTGAGGGCAGGTTCCCTGCCCCTGTGCGCTCTGGGCACAGGGCGGAGGGCAAGTTCCTTATCCGGTGCGCTCTGGGCACAGGGCGGAGGGCAGGTTCCCAGCCCCTGTGCGCTCTGGGCACAGGGTGGAGAGCAGGTTCCCATCCCATGTGCGCTCTGGGCACAGGGCGGAAGGCGGAGTGCACGTTCCCTGCCCGTGTCCGCTCCGGACACAGGGTGGAGGGCAGGTGCCCCGCCCGTGTGCTCTTGGCACAGGGCGCAGGGCAGGTTCCCATCCCCTCTGCGCTCCGGGCACAGGGCGGAGGGTAGGTTGCCCGCCCCTGTGCGCTCTAGGCACAGTGCGGAGGGCGGAGGGCAGGTTCCCTGCCCATAAGCGCTCTGGACACAGGGCGGAGGGCAGGTTCCCCGCCCCTGTGTGCTCTGGGCACAGGGCGGAGGGCAGGTTCCCCTCCCCTATGCGCTCTAGGCACAGGGCGGAGGGCGGAGGGCCGGTTCCCCGCCCATGAGCGCTCTTGGCACAGGGCGGAGGGCGGGTTCCCCGCCCTTGTGCGCTCTGGGCACAGGGCGGAATGCAGGTTCCCCTCCCTGTGCGCTCTGGGCACAGGGCGGAGGGCGGAGGGCAAGTTCCCCGCCCATGCGCGCTCTGGGCACAGGGCGTAAGGCAGGTTCCCCACCCCTGTGCGCTCTGGGCACAGGGTGGAGGGTGGAGGGCAGGTTCCCCTCCCCCGTGCGCTCTGGGCACAGGGTGGAGGGCGGAGGGCAGGTTCCCCGCCCCTGCGCGCTCTGGGCACAGGGCGGAGGGCAGGTTGCCCGTCCGATGCGCTCTGGGCACAGGGCGGAGGGTAGGTTCCCCGCCGCTGTGCGCTCGGGGCACCGGGCGGAGGGCACGTTCCCCTTCCGATGCGCTTTGGGCACAGGGCTGAGGGCAGGTACCCTGCCCCTGTGCGCTCTGGGCACAGGGCGGAGGGCAAGTTCCCTATCCGGTGCGCTCTGGGCACAGGGCGGAGGGCAGGTTCCCAGCCCCTGTGCACTCTGGGCACAGGGTGGAGAGCAGGTTCCCATCCCATGTGCGCTCTGGGCACAGGGCGGAAGGCGGAGTGCAGGTTCCCTGCCCGTGTCCGCTCTGGGCACAGGGTGGAGGGCAGCTGCCCCGCCCACGTGCTCTGGGCACAGGGCGCAGGGCAGGTTCCCATCCCCTCTGCGCTCCGGGCACAGGGCGGAGGGTAGGTTGCCCGCCCCTGTGCGCTCTAGGCACAGTGCGGAGGGCGGAGGGCAGGTTCCCTGCCCATAAGCGCTCTGGACACAGGGCGGAGGGCAGGTTCCCCGCCCCTGTGTGCTCTGGGCACAGGGCGGAGGGCAGGTTCCCCTCCCCTATGCGCTCTAGGCACAGGGCGGAGGGCGGAGGGCCGGTTCCCCGCCCATGAGCACTCTCGGCACAGGGCGGAGGGCGGGTTCCCCGCCCTTGTGCGCTCTGGGCACAGGGCGGAATGCAGGTTCCCCTCCCTGTGCGCTCTGGGCACAGGGCGGAGGGCGGAGGGCAAGTTCCCCGCCCATGCGCGCTCTGGGCACAGGGCGTAGGGCAGGTTCCCCACCCCTGTGCGCTCTGGGCTCAGGGTGGAGGGCAGGTTCCCCTCCCCCGTGCGCTCTGGCCACAGGGTGGAGGGCGGAGGGCAGGTTCCCCGCCCATGTGCGCTGTGGGCACAAGGCGGAGGGCAGGTGCCCCGCCCATGTGCGCTGCGGGCACATGGCGGAGGGCAGGCTCCCAGCCCCTGTGCGCTCTGGGCACATGGGGGAGGGCGGGTTCCCCGCCCCTGTGCGCTCGGGGCACAGGGCGGAGGGCAGATTCCCCGTCCAGTGCGCTCTGGGCACAGGGCAGAGGGCAGGTGCCCCGCCCATGTGCGCTGCGGACACATGGCGGAGGGCAGGCTCCCAGCCCCTGTGCGCTCTGGGCACATGGGGGAGGGCGGGTTCCCCGCCCCTGTGCGCTCGGGGCACAGGGTGGAGGGCAGGTTCCCCTCCCCTGCGCGCTCTGGGCAGAGGGCGGAGGGCAGGTTCCCCGCCCCTTCGCGCTCGGGGCACCGGGCGGAGGGCAGGTTCCCCGTCCTGTGCGCTCTTGGCACAGGGCGGAGGGCAGGTCCCCTGCCCATGTGCTCTCCGGGCACAGCGCGGATGGCAGGTGCCCCGCCTCCGTGCGCTCGGGGCACAGGGCGGAGGGCAGGTTCCCCTCCCCTGTGCGCTCGGTGGCATAGGGCGGAGGGCGGAGGGCAGGTTGCGTGCCCATGTGCGCTCCGGGCAGGCCCGAGGGCTGGTGCCCCGCCCCCGTGCGCTCGGGGCACTAGGCGGAGGGCTCGATCCCCGTCCGATGCGCTCTTGGCGCAGGGCGGAGGCCTAGTCCCCCCCACTTGCGCGCCCTGGGCACAGGTCGGAGGGTCGGTTCCTCGCCCTTGTGTGCCCTGGGCAAAGGGCGGAGGGCAGGTGCCCCACCCCTGTGTGCTTGGCGCACCGCGTGGAGGGTAGGTTCCCCACCCCTGTGCGCTCTGGACATAGGGCGGAGGGCAGGGTCCCCGTCCGGCGCGCTCTGGGCATAGGGCGGAGGGCAGGTTCCCCGCCCCTGTGCGCTCTGGGCACAAGGTACAGGGCAGGTTCCCCGCCCGGTGCCCTCGGGCCACAGGGCGGAGGGCAGGTGCCCCGCCCGGTGCGCTCGGGGCATAGGGCGGAGGGCAGGTTCCCCGCCCGGTGCGCTCCGGGCACGAGGCGGAGGGCAGGTGCCCCGCCCTCTTGCGTATGGCGCACCGCGCGAAGGTTAGGTTCCCCGCCCCCGTGCGCTCTGGGCTAAGGGCGGAGGGCAGGTTCCCCGCCCCTGTGCGCTCTGGGCACAAGGTACAGGGCAGGTTACCCGCCCGGTGCCCTCGGGGCACAGGGCGGAGGGCACGTGCCCCGCCCGGTGCGCTCGGGGCATAGGGCGGAGGGCAGGTTCCCCGCCCGGTGCGCTCCGGGCACGAGGCGGAGGGCAGGTGCCCCGCCCCTGTGCGCTTGGCGCACCGCGCGAAGGTTAGGTTCCCCGCCCCCGTGCGCTCTGGGCTAAGGGCGGAGGGCAGGTTCCCCGTCCGGTGTGCTCTGGGCACAGGGTGGAGGGTGGAGGGCAGGTTCCCCTCCCCCGTGCGCTCTGGGCACAGGGTGGAGGGCGGAGGGCAGGTTCCCCGCCCCTGCGCGCTCTGGGCACAGGGCGGAGGGCAGGTTGCCCGTCCGATGCGCTCTGGGCACAGGGCGGAGGGTAGGTTCCCCGCCGCTGTGCGCTCGGGGCACCGGGCGGAGGGCACGTTCCCCTTCCGATGCGCTTTGGGCACAGGGCTGAGGGCAGGTACCCTGCCCCTGTGCGCTCTGGGCACAGGGCGGAGGGCAAGTTCCCTATCCGGTGCGCTCTGGGCACAGGGCGGAGGGCAGGTTCCCAGCCCCTGTGCACTCTGGGCACAGGGTGGAGAGCAGGTTCCCATCCCATGTGCGCTCTGGGCACAGGGCGGAAGGCGGAGTGCAGGTTCCCTGCCCGTGTCCGCTCTAGGCACAGGGTGGAGGGCAGGTGCCCCGCCCACGTGCTCTGGGCACAGGGCGCAGGGCAGGTTCCCATCCCCTCTGCGCTCCGGGCACAGGGCGGAGGGTAGGTTGCCCGCCCCTGTGCGCTCTAGGCACAGTGCGGAGGGCGGAGGGCAGGTTCCCTGCCCATAAGCGCTCTGGACACAGGGCGGAGGGCAGGTTCCCCGCCCCTGTGTCCTCTGGGCACAGGGCGGAGGGCAGGTTCCCCTCCCCTATGCGCTCTAGGCACAGGGCGGAGGGCGGAGGGCCGGTTCCCTGCCCATGAGCACTCTCGGCACAGGGCGGAGGGCGGGTTCCCCGCCCTTGTGCGCTCTGGGCACAGGGCGGAATGCAGGTTCCCCTCCCTGTGCGCTCTGGGCAGAGGGCGGAGGGCGGAGGGCAAGTTCCCCGCCCATGCGCGCTCTGGGCACAGGGCGTAGGGCAGGTTCCCCACCCCTGTGCGCTCTGGGCTCAGGGTGGAGGGCAGGTTCCCCTCCCCCGTGCGCTCTGGCCACAGGGTGGAGGGCGGAGGGCAGGTTCCCCGCCCATGTGCGCTGTGGGCACAAGGCGGAGGGCAGGTGCCCCGCCCATGTGCGCTGCGGGCACATGGCGGAGGGCAGGCTCCCAGCCCCTGTGCGCTCTGGGCACATGGGGGAGGGCGGGTTCCCCGCCCCTGTGCGCTCGGGGCACAGGGCGGAGGGCAGATTCCCCGTCCAGTGCGCTCTGGGCACAGGGCAGAGGGCAGGTGCCCCGCCCATGTGCGCTGCGGACACATGGCGGAGGGCAGGCTCCCAGCCCCTGTGCGCTCTGGGCACATGGGGGAGGGCGGGTTCCCCGCCCCTGTGCGCTCGGGGCACAGGGTGGAGGGCAGGTTCCCCTCCCCTGCGCGCTCTGGGCAGAGGGCGGAGGGCAGGTTCCCCGCCCCTTCGCGCTCGGGGCACCGGGCGGAGGGCAGGTTCCCCGTCCTGTGCGCTCTTGGCACAGGGCGGAGGGCAGGTCCCCTGCCCATGTGCTCTCCGGGCACAGCGCGGATGGCAGGTGCCCCGCCTCCGTGCGCTCGGGGCACAGGGCGGAGGGCAGGTTCCCCTCCCCTGTGCGCTCGGTGGCATAGGGCGGAGGGCGGAGGGCAGGTTGCGTGCCCATGTGCGCTCCGGGCAGGCCCGAGGGCTGGTGCCCCGCCCCCGTGCGCTCGGGGCACTAGGCGGAGGGCTCGATCCCCGTCCGATGCGCTCTTGGCGCAGGGCGGAGGCCTAGTCCCCCCCACTTGCGCGCCCTGGGCACAGGGCGGAGGGTCGGTTCCTCGCCCTTGTGTGCCCTGGGCAAAGGGCGGAGGGCAGGTGCCCCACCCCTGTGTGCTTGGCGCACCGCGTGGAGGGTAGGTTCCCCACCCCTGTGCGCTCTGGACATAGGGCGGAGGGCAGGGTCCCCGTCCGGCGCGCTCTGGGCATAGGGCCGAGGGCAGGTTCCCCGCCCCTGTGCGCTCTGGGCACAAGGTACAGGGCAGGTTCCCCGCCCGGTGCCCTCGGGCCACAGGGCGGAGGGCAGGTGCCCCGCCCGGTGCGCTCGGGGCATAGGGCGGAGGGCAGGTTCCCCGCCCGGTGCGCTCCGGGCACGAGGCGGAGGGCAGGTGCCCCGCCCTCTTGCGTATGGCGCACCGCGCGAAGGTTAGGTTCCCCGCCCCCGTGCGCTCTGGGCTAAGGGCGGACGGCAGGTTCCCCGCCCCTGTGCGCTCTGGGCACAAGGTACAGGGCAGGTTACCCGCCCGGTGCCCTCGGGGCACAGGGCGGAGGGCACGTGCCCCGCCCGGTGCGCTCGGGGCATAGGGCGGAGGGCAGGTTCCCCGCCCGGTGCGCTCCGGGCACGAGGCGGAGGGCAGGTGCCCCGCCCCTGTGCGCTTGGCGCACCGCGCGAAGGTTAGGTTCCCCGCCCCCGTGCGCTCTGGGCTAAGGGCGGAGGGCAGGTTCCCCGTCCGGTGTGCTCTGGGCGCAGGGCGGAGGGCAGGTGCCCTGCCCCTGTGCGCTGTGGGCACAGGCCGGAGGGATGATTTGCCGCCCGGTGCACAGGGCGGAGGGACAGGTTCCCCTCCCCGTTGACCACTGCGCACGGCAGAGGAACAACCTTCCCTCCCCTGTGCACCACAGCACAGGAAAGAGGGACGGGTTCCCCTCCCTTGCGCACCACAGCACACGGCGGAGGGGCAGGTTCGCCTCCCGGGCAGCTTAGCACAGGACGGAGGGACAGGTTCCCCTCCCCTTCGCACCATAGCGCAGGGCGGAGGGACAGGGTCTCATCCTGTGCGCATCATAGCACAGGACGGAGGGACAGGTTCCCCTCTCCCGCGCACCATGGGAGGGGAGGGGAGGGGAGGGGGGAGGGGAGGGATTTGATTTGATTTGATTTGATTTGATTTGAAGGCCGATCTTGAGGCTCACAGGCCGCCCAGGGGGCGCTCGATGGCTGTCCCGACGACTCTGCATATCGCCCGGCCATGCATGCTGCGCGCCCCCAGCCGCCGCCGCGGGCTGGGGGGGGGGGGGCAGGCTCGCCGCCGTGCCGCGGGTTGGGCGGGGAGGGGGGTGGGGGGGAGGGTGGGGGGGGCGGGAGGGAGGGGGGGGAGGGTCGCCGCGCCCCGTCGCCGTTGGGCCCCGGGGGGGTGCACTGACCCGCCGCCTTGGAGGGGGGTCGGTGTCCCCGCCCGCCTCGTTCCCCCGCTCTCCGGGCTGGGGGGGGGGGGCGGGGCGAGGGGGGGCCGGGGCTGAGAGGTAGCTGGGGGGGGGGGAGGGAGGGCTTCGGCGGCCTCACCGGCAGCGCTGCCCAGTGGCCGCACACCTGGGTTAGGGTGTTTCGAACACGACCTGCACCCCGCGGCGCCGCCGCCACGCCCCCACGAGCTCGCGGATCGCGAGCCACGCCCGAGCGTGGGCGTCGCTCTCTGCGCGGGGGTGCTGTGGGGGCTGCTGCGGTGCTCCCGGGGCTGGCAGCACCGCGTACCACACGGCATACACCCGTGGGCTGGAGGCCAGCACCTCGGCCGCCGCCGCGCGCGCGTCCCTGGGCGGGGCGAGGGGCCTGACGCCCCGCAGGAGGCACCGGACGGAGCCGTCGTGGGTGATACCCACCCAATGGCCCCCGGAGCCCTCGGCCTCGTCGCCCCACCCTTCGACCAGGAGCGCCCGGCGCTGGGGCGCTTCGACCCAGGGCTGTGGGGCGGCTGCCCCGGCTCGGCGGGCCGGGAGGGGGCCCAGGTCCCAGAGGGGCGCCAGCAGGGGGGCGACCCTGGAGATCCGCACGCCCTCCCTCCAGTGGAGGCGGGGGGACCGCCAAAGGGGGGCCGCCCGGCCGTACCGCCAGCCGAGGGCCTCGTGGAGGGCGGCGCCCAATATCGCCAGGCCCTGGGGCACGCGGTTCAGGGGTGACAGCCCCCACCTGGGGTGCGCGCTCGTGCCCGTCCAGCTCAGGAAGCATCCCATGAGGATGTCCTTCAAACGGAGAAGGCGGGGGGCTGGCCCGTCGAGGGCGTAGCGGGCGCAGGCGACGGTCGCGAGGGCGTCCTCCGAGCGAGGGCTGCGAGGGGGCAGCGAGCGGCTCACCTGGGCCAGCCAACGGCTGATGGCCGGTGCCGGGTCGCTGCGCGCCACCCACCGGCGCATCTACTGCTCCCAAGCCAGCCGGCGGGCGCGGGAGAGTGGCTGCAGCCCGCGCTCGCCCACCCGGTACGGGGATGGCGGCGGGAGCGCATGGTACGGGGGGTATGCGATGGTGCGGCGGGGCATTTTGCTTGGTCACTGCGCTGAGCAGAGCAAAGCGCTGGGACCGCACCACCAGGGGGGGGGGGGTACCCTGCAGGCACGCCCGGGTCCACGACTACGGTCGCGCCTTGCCCGAACACCCCCCCGCGGTGGCCGTGCCCCTTGGTCCCTTGCCTGGCCGCGCCGGGCCGGGCCCAACGCTAGGGGGGGGGGGGGCGATGTCCTTGCATCCCCCGGGCTCCGGGCGTGGCTCTCTGCCCCCCGTCCCCCGCGCCCGTACCGCGCGCGCCGCCGCCCGCCGCGTCCGGTCCTGCCCCTCCACGTGCACGCCGCGGGCCTCGCTGCTCCTTGGCCGAGACCGGCGGCCCTGCCCCCCCCGTCGCCCCGTCTCTGCCCTGGGGGGGGGGGGGGGCGCCCAGCCGGACCGCCCCGGGGACGGGAGGGGGGGGGGCTGGCGGCCTCCCGCCCTGCGGCCGGGCCGAGCCCTAGGCGCGGCCGTCCCGTACTCCACGTCACCCATCCGCACCCCCGCCCCCGTCCTGCCCCCCGTTGCCCGCGCTGGTCGCTGCCCCCACGTCGCTGGTCCTCAGAGGCACTGGCAGTGGCACAGACAGGCAGCAGAGCGGGCACAAGTCGTTGCATTCGCTTCGTGTCGCATGCTGTCCGCGGCGCCGTGTGTGGGCGCCGCCGTCCGCCCTTGGAGGAGGCGGACGGCGTTTCCTGGTGCCCGCTCAGACTGGGCTAGCCGCGTGCTGTCGGGCCGCCCCTAGGGCTTGCCGGTCAGGGAGGGGACAGCTGTGCTGGGGCCGGTGTGTCGCCACCCGGGGGGGCGAGGTCATGGCCCGCCGGAGGTGCGCCGCCCTGTTGGTCCCGGCGGCTGGGTTGCTCTGGGGCCGTGCGCTGCACCTGAGATCCCAGCCCAGGGCGGCATGGGTGCCCGGCCGCCGGCTAAGCCGCCCCCCCCCCCCGCGGTGCCTTGCCTGGGCTCCCGGGGGGGGGGCGGGGGGGGTGGGAGAGCAGGGGGGCGGCGATCAGCTGAGCAGGTACTCGTCGTCCTCGTCTGCGCCGAGTTCCAGGCCCAGGTTGAGGTCGTCCTCCTCCTGTCCGGGCTCGTCGAGCGCCTCCGGTTGGTCTCGCGGGGGCGCGTCCTCCACGGGGAAGAAGGCTCCCAGGGCCTCGAGGAGGCCGGGCCGCGCTACACCCGCTGGGAACGCTAGCAGGGGCCCCTCACCAAGCGGCTGGATGGTGCTGCCCCGGAATAGCGCCCGGCTGGTCGCTGGCGGGGCCAGGACCACCTCCGGGACGGCCCCCCGCAGGGACGGCAGGGCGCCGACGGTGAGGACCACGTCCGGGCACGCGTCGCGGTCCGCGCGGTCCAACACGGACACGGGGACGGCGCGGCCCACTAGCTCTGGGCGCGGCCCCGCTACCAAGCACGCAGATTCGCCCATGGCGTAGCGCAGCAGGGTGCCCGAGCCCGCGAGGGGGCGGGGCAAGCCTACCGGCCACTCGCGCTCCCCGGCCCTCATCAGGTGCGACCACCGGGCGGGCGGCCTGAGCACCACCCATGCCGCTACAACCCGCAGGTAACCGGACGTCAGGGCGGTCCGCTCGCGGGCTGGCCAGGGCTGCGGGGCCATCGCCCACAGGAGCCCAGACCACGTGACCGCCACGTCCCAGGCTGCGCTCTCGGACTGAACGACCACGTCTTCGTCCCGCACCAGCCGCCAGCGCGTGGTGCGGCCAGTCCGGTCGTAGTCTGTGGCCCCAAGGGAATCGCGCCAGCACACGGCGTAGGCCGTGCACTGCAACTCCGCGCACAGGGCCCTGAAGCCAGTCAGCGCCGCCGCTAGCACCACCGGGCAGGAGCGAACCATGTGATCCCCCCACCCTTTGCAGGGCTGCGAGCAATAAGCGCAGTGGAACTCTGCGTGCGCCGAGGTGTGGGTCGAGGGCACCATGCGCACCCAGGCCACGAACCTGAGGCCCTCTGTGGGCACAGCCCCTTCGGTCAGGAGCGTGGCCCAGGCCTGCAGGGCCAGGTCGTCCCCAGGCGTGCCCCGGATGAAGGTGACGGTCGGGGCCGCCAGCTGGATGTAAAGGCGGTCCATCTCGCGGGGGACCGCTGTCACCAGGCGGCGCGACGAGAACAGCTGGGCCGTCCCGTCCAGCGCGTCCGGCAGCGGGTATGTGCCTTCGCGCGCCATACCCAGGCCCCGCGCAGCCAGGTCATGGGCTTGCGCCTGGAGGTCGGAGAATAGGCCGGCCCACTGGGTGTTGTGTTGCGCGGGGATGTACAGGTCGGGGCGGCCGCGCCCAAGGGCCTCCGCGAAGGCGACCCGCACCCTGTCCACCCACGGGGACTGGGAGGGGACGCCCCCGTCGCTGCCGACGGTGGCGGAGGTGCAGTCTGCCCCGACGTATTCGACTGCCGCAAGGGCGAGCCCCAACGAAGCAGCGAGGCGCCACGCCTCTAGCTTGCCGGCCCACTCCGCTGCCCAGGGGCTGGCGGCCCGCGCCAGGACGCCGGAGGCCGCAGTCGCCAGCACCCCGCGGGCGTCCGCGACCAGCGCGCCCCAACCCAGGGTGTTGCTGTCGGCGTGGTCTCCATTGCACCATCCGCCACCAGGAGGAGCCCTCCAGAACTGTACGGCCGGCGCACCTCGGTGTCCACGGCCGCGGGCTGCGCCGCGGTGGCAGGCAGGACACACACCTCCAGGCTGACCTCGGCCATCGTGTGGAACACGCGTTCCTGGTCCGGCCCTTCCAGGCCCTGCCAGCAGTCCGGGCGGCTAAGGGCCCGGACATTTTCGCGGATGAGCACGGTGCGCGAGTCCATGGCCCTGAGGTACCCCTGAACGTGCCGGAGCCGCATCCGGCTGTACAAGTGGGGGAAGCCGAAGCCCCCGCTAGATACCGGCATCCATAGGAGGGCCCTAGGCACGTTGCGCGGCACCAGCAGTGCCCTGGTCAGGACCCTGCCCACCGCTCGCAGGGTTCGGCGCAGGCGTGTCGGGCACGGCGGCATCGCGTCGTAGACGTAGTGCAGGGCCGAGACGACGTACGCCAGGACGATGCGGAGGACGAGCAAGTAGGCCGGGCGCAGGCGGTAGAGCGCGCGCACTACCTTCGCCAGGCTGGCCTCCGCCTTGGCGACCTGCGAGGCCGGGTACTCGCCCATCACCAGGGGTATGCCGGTGAGCATGAAGCCCCCGGACTGCAGCCGGAGCGGGCCCAGGGTCGTGGGCAGGGTGCCCGAGGCGTAGTGCAGCCGGCGGTGGCGCTGGACCAGGCGGTACACCTTCAGCTTCCCGACCTGCACTGAGCCGCAAGCTGCCGCGCACGTGACCGCGCAGATGCCCATCAGCCAGGCTAGGCCCCAGCCCGAGAGGGCGAAGTGGCGGCGGTCGTCGCTGAAGGCGACCTCCGGGAGGAAGCCGTGGGGGGCCGCGGGGTGCCGCGCGACGTAGGACGCCGGGTCCGGCGCCCCGGGTCGCCCGTCCTCGGGGTAGAGCCCCTCGCGGACCGCATGGCGGAGGTACTCCGTCCGCTTCTCCGAGACCTTGGAGAAGTACCCCACACCCTGGCTGTCGCCCTGTGCTCCGCCATGGCTCAGCTTGTACGGGCCCGCCAGCCCGTATGGGGAGGCCAACCATACGTCGAGCCCGTCGTAGAAGCGCTGGAGCAAGGGCGGCAGAGATTCCTCCGGGGCCTCGTGATCCCACGCCCCCGCCGCCTCCCGGTCGGGGTTGCATAAGGCTTTCGCTTCATCCCAGTCATCCGACCAGATTTCCCCGTGCTTGATGGCCCAGTAGGTCAACAGCCATCGGCAGGCCAGTGCCAGCGTTTGGCCGGACAATTGCCGCCGGTAGGCGAAGTGCTCCGGGGGGACGGCCCGCCTGAGTTCGCAGCGGGTGACCCTGCGATCCCGCACGACGCCGGTCTCTAGCCTCCGGAGGTAGGGCTCCAGCATGAGTGGCCTGCTGTTGCGCACCAGCCACGCCGGGAGTTTCTTGGCGAGGCAGAGGTGGAGCACCGCTGACAGCAGCCGGCTGGGGGTTCCGGACGCGAGGTCCTCCAGGATACCCACCAGCACCCGCAGGCCGAAGCCCGGCAGCGCGGATACCAGGGGCCGCGGCAGTTCGTCTAGGGACGTGGCCGGGGAGCCCTTCCGAACAGCCAGCTCCATGTCGTGGTACGTCGGCGGGGCCCCGGCGACTAGCGGCTCTGGAGGCCGCGGCAGCGCCGCGCGCATGCGCGAGACGAAGTCCGGGTCGTCCGCGAGGTTGTCCAGGCGCACGGGGGCCTGGAGGCGCGAGAGGTCCAGCGGGAGGCCCGCGTGACCGCAGTGCTGCTCCTGTGCCTGGCGGAGCAATTCCGCCTGGAAGCCCTCCGGCGTCTCCGGGAACCGGACGCCGTCCGGGCTGACCTCGGTGAGGAGGCGAAACTTGGCCGGCCGGCGCGGCAGTGTCCGCCCCGTCTCGGACGTCAGGGTTACTCCTTCCAGCTTGGCCTGCACCACGCGCAGGAGTGCCCCGTACGCCGCGTCTTGGCGCTCCTGCCACCAGGCCTGGACGGCGTCCGCTGTCGCAGACCCCGAGCCGGCGTCCAGCTCTTGGGCCGCCCGTAGGACGTCGGGGTCTGGGGGGCGCCAGGAATCTTCCTGTGAGGGCACCAGGCCATCCAGGGCGGCCCACACCTCCCGGACCGTCCCGTCCGGGGTCAGGCCAGCGTGGGCCGACCACCACAGGGCCAGCGAGGCCGCCGCCGTTGCTGGAGCCTGCTGCTCTGGCCGAAGCTGGGACCAGCGGAAGCGGCGGCATGACGGGTCTGCCGCCGCGAAGACACGGTTTGCGAACCCCAGGTCGCACTGCACCATCCGGTGGGTGCTGAGGCCGGGAAGCAGGGCTTTATCGGCCCCCACGCACGGGGTTTCCGGGCCCACAAGGACCCAGTCCAGCTCGCACTCAGAGGGGCGCCCCGCCTGCCAAACCACGTTCGTCGGGTCGCCCCGCCGGTACGGGGCCCGGAAACCGGCCAGCGGGCCATGCGGGCCCAGGGCCTTGGAGAGCCACCCCCCTCCTCGGGGGCCTTGGGCCTTGTTGAGGTCGCCGGCCACGACTTTGACACTGGCCCCCGCCGTGTGCAGGAAGGCGGAGGCACTACTGACGACGACTCGCCGACGAGCTGCTGGCAGGGCTGGGGCCAGGTGCAGGTTGACCGCTGCCAACACCGCGCCCCGGGCCGGCTCAATGCGCACACTGAGGCTGTGCTCCTTGGCGTGATCGCGAACCTGGGACCCATTCAGGAGGCGGGCGTGGACCAGGGTGACCAGCCCTCCCCCGGGGAGGAGGGGCCCCACGCACACTCGGTACGGCAGGCCGGCCAGCCACGCGGCGGCGAACTGAGTGTCCGCCTCCTGCAAGTGGGCGATGTCGGGCCCCGCATAGGCCAGGTACGCGATGAGGCGCGGGACTTTCCGGGGGTCTGACCCGAGGCCGCCGCAGTTGGCCGTGACCACACGGAGGCGGCCCATGTCCGGGGGGCTGCGCTGCAGGTGTTCCAGAGGGTCGTGCGGCAGGCGGAGCACGTACGAGGCATACTCGTCCGGAGGGCCCCGCTCGGGGGGTGGCGGCTCGCAGCGGGAACCCTTCAGCCGGCCCACTGGCATCGCCCCGGGGTGAGTGACATCATCGAGCGCCACAACGGCCAGTGACGCCATTTCCACGGTGACCGGAGTGGCCGAGTCAAGGCGGGTGCAGAACAGGGCCGGCCGCGGGGCCCCCGGGGGGGGGGGCCGAGGCCTCGCACACCCCGGCCGCTCGAAGCCTCCCGCAGCTGGAGCATTGCAGACCCATGGCGTACGGGGGCCGTTGGGCGCCCCGGGCTTCGGCACCGGGGCGCAGGCGGCCGTGGTCCCCGGCGTCATAGTGCCACCCCTCTGAGCTGTCGAGCAGGGGGCACGAGTCGGTTCGTCGCCAGGCGCACAGGACCACACCCGCCACGACGAGCGCGTAGGAGGGGGCGCTGGTACTGAGTCGGTGCAGGGAGCGGCCCAGTACTTGCACCCAGCGTCGGAGGACGCCGAGCAGGGCGTGGAGGACCGGGGGGGCGAGGTCCAGGGCGCCGGCGGGCCGCAGGCGAGCCAGGGCAAGGTCGCCAAACGCTTGGTACCATTCGCGGCGCTGGTCCCCCGCAGCGGGGAGGAGGAGCGCCTCCTCGGAGCCCCACGCTGAGCAGCCCGCAGGCTCACCCGCTGCCGGGCGTCCGTACCACGCGCCACAGTGGAGGCAGACAGGGTCCTGCCCGTTCCGGCCCAGCTCACGCTGCCCGGGGTCGGCAGGTGCGGGGGGGGCATCCCGGTTGAGGTTGTTGACAACGCTAGCTAGGGCGCGCACCTGGGGTGGGGTGGGGTCGGGCAGCAGGGCCATTACCAGGCCCCTGAGCGGGCCCGGGTTGCGGACCCCCCGGGTGAGGTGGAGGGGGAGTCAGTACCCCCCCGTCCGGCCTCCTGGCGCCCCGGGCGCCTGGGTCGCTGCCCCCCGGGGATGCCACGCCGTCGGCGCTGTCGGGAGCATGGCGGGGTGCACGGCGGGCTGCGGTGCTGGAGACCAGGACGGCCCCTGGGGGGAGCCCTGGGGCGGGAGGGCGGGCGGTGGTGGAAACGCCGCGGGCGGCGGCGAAAGGACCATTGGGGCCGTCTGCGGCCGGCCCGGCGGGGGCAGCTGCAGGGGCGGCTGCACCCTTGCCTTCTTCTTGGGGGGCTGGCCCTGCTCGGGCGGGGAGGAGAGGAGGGTGCCGTCGGCCCGGTGCGACCGCAGCGTTACCGACACACACCCTGCTGCCGTCATGACCGGCATCAGGGCGCGGGTCTGGTCCCCCGCGACCGCCCGCCACACAGCCTCAAAGCAGGGGATGTACTCGTACCCCCGCTCGAGGCTGAGCAGCGGCATCTGCCGGGTGGACCCCAGGTGGGCCCGCAGGGCGTCCCGGACGGCCGCGGTGGTCATCGTCTCCGGGCTGGGTCTGGAGACCTCGACGGTGAGCTGGCGGGAGGCTGGGGAGCCCATACGCGTCTCGGGGGGGGGGGGGGGGGGGGCTGGGCCGCGCCCGTCGCCTGCCAGGGAGACGTGGAGACCGGGGCCTGGGGCTGGAGCGCCCACGGGGCTGGCGGGGGTGTGTGGGCTGGGGTAGCCGGCGGAGCCCATGGGGCCGGGGCCGGGCCCGTCGGCCAGGGCATCGGGAACGGCGCCAGGTGTGGTGTGTGGCCGGGGGGGTACTGGGAGGTAGGCGGGGCTGCTGGCTGGGGAGCTACCGCCGCGGCGGCAAGCCCCGGTACCCGCGCTGAGGCCTCCAGGGCCCAAGCCGGGCGGGGGATCGCCGAGGGGGTGGTCGCTGCACCCGGCACGTGCTGGGTGGCCGCTCGGGCCCATGCAGGCAGCGACGACACGCCCCCTTGGTCCTTGACTGCCGCCTCGATCGCCTGCAGGTCCTCCGGGCGGGCGGCGATCGCCACGGCCCCCACCAGGGCCGCCCAGAAGGTGCCCCGATCGGCAGTCTGCAGGAGCGCCGTGCGGATGTCGGGCGGGACATCGGCCGAGCACGCGATGGCCGTGGCGACCGCTGCGAAGGGGGTAGTGTCGGGGAGGGCCGCCACGGACTGCCATAGCCGCTCTGCGCACCGCTGGCGGGTCTCGTCTGCCAGGGTGAGAAAGTCACCGGATTCCAGGTAAAGGACCCAGTCGGCTAGCGCCGCGGCGACTGCCGGGCCCTCCGCCCCCCAGCGAGCCGCATTGGCGATGAGGACGTTCGCGACCTGGTCGCCCGCTTGGGCGGCGCGGAGGGCCGACAGGATGCCAAGGGCTGAGGAGAAGGCCGCCATGCGGAGGTACAGGTCGTCCTTCGCTGTGGGCAGGCGGGCGGGGGCTATCAGCCTGGACGCCTCGGCCGCCCGCTGCGTGGCACGGTGGACCACCGCGTGGCCCTCATAGGGGGACCGGGCGTGCGCAGGGTGGGCCGGTTGGGGGTGGGGGGAATACAGGGGGGCCGGCTGGTGCGCCGCTGGGGAGTAGTGCGGCAAGGGCGGCGGCCGCCTGGAGCCGCCGGCGCTGGTGGCGCTCCGATGGGCACCGCTTGGGGGCATTGGAGTGGCAGATGGGGGAGGAACGGCGCCTGGCCCGGGCTGAGGCCCCCTCCCGCGGAGGGCGGATGGGGCTGGCGGCGGATGCTATCTGCTATAGCCGTTGCATCACGGATCGGGGCAAACAGGGGCCCTCCCGGCGAGGGGCCTAGCGGCGGGCCCAGGTCCCAAGGCGGCCCGGTTGCCGAGAGGCAGCCCGGGGCTGATGCTGCTGCCAGGACGTCGAGGGGCGCTTGAGGCGGCTCGGCTACCGCCCCGGGTAGCTCGGGCGGCGCGGCGCCCGCTTGCGCCGCGGGGGGCGCCCCCGGCTGGGGTGGCTCAGGGAGCGCCGGGTCAGCCTTCATCAGGCGCAGGGAGCCGGAGATCAGGGGAGGGAAGGGGAGGGGAGGGGAGGGGAGAGTAGGGGAGGGGAGGGGAGGGGAGGGGAGGGGACTGGAGGCGCAATGTGCTGCATTGCTCGGTGCGTGCTGCATGTTACTGTACTTAGAGTGCTGTGCTGTACTGTGTCGCACTGTGCGCGCCGTGCCGCTCTTCACTGTTCGTGTTGCGCTTTAGTGCAATGCACTGTGTCAGCTGCGCCGTCTTGAACTGTGCGGGTTGTGCTGCGTTGCTTGGCACTGGACTGCACATTCCGCGTCACTGCACGGTACCGGCGTTGCGGCACCGCACTGTGCATGCCGCGCCGCACGGCACTGTGTGTGCGGTGCTGCTCTGCACCTGGGAGCTGTGCTGTACTTCACTGTGTGTGCTGGGCCGCACCGCACTGTTTGAGCCGTGCCGCGCACCACTGCCCTGCGCACGCTGCGCTGTGCATTGCACTACGCTGTGCGTGTTGCGCTGTGCGTGTTGCGCTGCACTGCCCTGTGCTGCGCACTGCACTGCACTGTGTGTGCTGCGCAGCACTACACTGCGCATGTTGTGCTGGCCTCCTCTGTGGGCATTGTGCTGCCACCGCACGTGCGTGCTGTGCCGCCCTGCACTGCCTGTGCCGCGTGGTGCCCCAGCGCACTACGCTGCGAAGTGCACTGTACGGCATGACCATGGGGCGCTGCACTGTGTGTGCTGCGCCGCACTGCGCGGCATGGTACCGCGAGCTTCGGCGCTTTGCTCGGTGCCGGCTGTGCAGCACTGCACTGCACACGCTGTGCTGCTCGGCGCTAGGCGCGACGCGCCTCATTGCACACGCGTGCGTGTGCACTGCACTGTGCGTGCCGTGCTTCACGGCACGTTGTGCGCTGTGCCGAGCTATGTCGCTCGGTGCGCGCCTCGCTCCATTGCACTGCGCGTGCTGTGCTACACTGCTCTGCGCTGTGTGCACTGCGCAGCACCGCTGTGTGCTGTGTTCTGCACTCTACCGCGCATGATGTGCTGCACTGCATTGTGCTGCGACCTGCACGGCACTGTGCATGCTGTGCCGTTATGCACTGTGTGTGCTGCGCTGCACCGCACGTGCGTGCTGTGCCGCCGTGCACTGTTATGTGCTGCGCTGTGCCGCAGCGCTGTGTGCTGCGCACCGCACTGTGCTGTGCTCTGCGCTACGCTTTGTGTGCTGCGCCGCACTGCAGTTTGCCGCGCACCGCTCTACATTGTGTGCGCTGTGCTGCGCAGCACGGTGCGTGCCGCTCTGCACGGCGCTGTGCTGCGCTCTACACCGCGCTTCGCGCGCCGTGCGACACTGCCCCGTGCGGTGTACCGCGCCGCACTGTGCGTGCCCTGTTCTGTGTGCGGCGTGCCGCACGGCTTTTGTGTGCTGTGCCCTCTGCACTGTGTGTGCTGGGGTGTGCCGCCGCACACTGTGCGTGCGTGCCGCACTGCAACGTGCGTGCTGTGTTGCACTGCACTATGTGTGTTGTGCTCAGTTGTGATGCACTGTGCACGCCGCTCTGCACTGCACCATGTGTGCTGTGCTGCACTGCACTGCACTGCGTGAGCTGTGCAGTCCTGCCCTGTGCCCGGCACAGGACTGCACACCCTGTAGCACTGGGCGGTGCTTGCTTTGCGGCACGCCACTCACTTAGGGGGGGGAGGTAGGGGGGGTAGGGTGGGGAGTAGGGGGGGGTAGGGGGGGGTAGGGGGGGTCAAGAAGGTAGGGGGGGATAGGGGGGGGATGGGGTGAGTTGGGGGGGAGGGAAGGGGGTAGGATCATGCACACAGAAGGCGGTGCACACACAAGGCGGGGCATACACAAGGCGGTGCACACACAAGGTGGCCAGTGGCCACCGCAGGCTTCATGTTATTTCAGGGGCCACAGGCAAGGCGGTACACACACAAGGCGGTGCACACACAAGGCGGAACACACAAAAGGCAGCCTGTGGCCACCGCAGGAGTCTTGTTATTTAAGGGCCACAGACAAGGCGGTACACACACAAGGCAATGCACACACAAGGCGGAACACACAAAAGGCGGCGTGTGGGCACCGCACGAGTCTTGTTTTTTGAGCGGCCACAGGCAAGGCGGTACCCACAGAAGGCGGTGCGCACACAAGGCGGAACACACAAAAGGCGGTTCGTAGCCACCGCAGGAGTCTTGTTATTTAAGGGGCCATAAGCAAGGCGGTGCATAAAGAAGGCGGTGCACACACAAGGCGGAACACACAAAAGGCGGCCTCCGGCCCCCGCAGGAGTCTTGTTATTCAAGGGGCCACAGGCAAGGCGGTACATACAGAAGGCGGTGCACACACAAGGCGGAACACACAAAAGGCGGCCTGTGGCCACCACAGGGAGTCTTGTTACTTAAGGGGCCATAGGCAAGGCGGTACACACAGAAGGCGGTGTACACACAAGGCGGTGCACACACAAGGGAGTGCACACAAAAGGCAGTGTGTGGCCACTCAGGAGTCATGTTATTTAAGGGGGTGCGGGGGCGGGCCCCGCGTCGAGCGAAGCGAGCCGTTCGTCGAGGGAAGCGAGCCGAAGGTAGGCGGCCCCAAAATAATTGACGCGACCCTATGCGTCAATTCCTCGGGGGGTCTAGACCCCGAACATAATTGACGCGACGCCATGCGTCCATTCCTAGGGGCGTCTACAACCCTATAATAATTTGATGAGGGCCTATGCGTCAATTCCTAGGGGGGTCTAGACCCCAAAAACAATTGACGCGACCCTATGCGTCAATTCCTAGGGGGGTCTAGACCCCGAAAATAATTGACGCGACCCTATGCGTCAATTCCTAGGGGGGTCTAGACCCCCAAATGAATTGACGCGACCCTATGCGTCTTCCTATGGGGGTCTAGACCCCCAAAAGAATTGACGCTACCCTATGCGTCAATTCCTAGGGGGGTCCAGACCCCCAAAATAATTGACGCAACCCTATGCGTCAATTCCCATGGGGGTCTAGACCCCCAAAATAATTGAAGCGACCCTATGCATCAATTCCTATGGCGGTCTTCACCCCCAAAATAATTGACGCAACCCTATGCGTCAATTCCCATGGGGGTCTAGACCCCCAAAATAATTGACGCGACCGATAGTATGCACGAACTCGCCCCCTCCCTACCTCCCCCCCCCTACCTACCCCCCCCCTACCCCCCCCTTCCCCCCATACCCCCACTACCCTCCCCTACAGCCCCCCCAACCCCCCCCCCTACCCCCCCCCTACCTCCCCCCCCTTGCCCCCCCCTACCTCCCCCCCTACCTCCCCGGTCTAGACCCCCCAGGAATTCACACATAGGGTCTTGCTGGCATAGGGCCAGGCGGGTCATGCTACACGCGGAATGCAGGCCGCACGACTCTGCTTGGAACAGGTCGCGCAGGCACTCACCCGGCAAGCCATCACACAGAAGTCCCTCTTCTTGGCACACCACCACGAGCACTTGTGCCAGGAAGCGTACTTCCTCTACAAGGAACACACGGCGCGGTGGTATGTAGAAGCGCAGCAGGCGGTCTACCACTTGTCCCGGATGGCGGATTCCTGCCGACTACGCTTCCGCCGGTGCCGAACGTCTGTCCTCCCCCCAGGTGCGGTCCACGGTGTCGCGCAAGCTCGCCGTGGCATCCTCGTGTTGGGAGCAGGCACATGTTTCGCTGTCCACCAGCATCCAAGCGGAAGAAGCATCGGAATGGCGGCATATGTCCCAAGTGCACGCAATGACCCTTACGGCCTTACGGCGGACGACTTTGTCGGACCCCCGATGGGACATCCGAGGGGCCACCGCACAGCGCATGATGCGCTTGCGGGACGAGAACCCGCCCGAGACACACATGAAACGGAGGACAGGAGAGACGCCGGAGGATCCTAGTGATCTCCAGGATGTGCAAATCCTGCTGGAGGGACATGGGCGATGTCATTGTCTTCACTGGATTGTAACACTCCGAGAGGTCCGGGAGGACGCGCATACCCGTGCAAACGGGGCGACCGGGGTGGGGCAAGGCGCCGGACTCGTTCCTCCCGCCACCCCGCCGTAGCCGTGTTGGTGAGGGTAGGTCATACCAAACCCATACCCAAAGTTGGCCCTGTCCCTGACCCATGACCTGCTATGTGTACTCTCAATGGACACTCGGTGGAACTTCGGTCACGAGTTAAAAAAATTTTTTTTGGGGGGTCTTGACCCCCATAGGAATTGACGCATAGGGTTGCGTCAATTTTTTTGGGGGTCTAGACCCCCCTAAGAGTTGACGCATAGGGTTGCGTCAATTATTTTGGGGGGCCCATACGCGCCTCGGGGGGGGGGGGGGGGGCTGGGCCGCGCCCGTCGCCTGCCAGGGAGACGTGGAGACCGGGGCCTGGGGCTGGAGCGCCCACGGGGCTGGCGGGGGTGTGTGGGCTGGGGTAGCCGGCGGAGCCCATGGGGCCGGGGCCGGGCCCGTCGGCCAGGGCATCGGGAACGGCGCCAGGTGTGGTGTGTGGCCGGGGGGGTACTGGGACGTAGGCGGGGCTGCTGGCTGGGGAGCTACCGCCGCGGCGGCAAGCCCCGGTACCCGCGCTGAGGCCTCCAGGGCCCAAGCCGGGCGGGGGATCGCCGAGGGGGTGGTCGCTGCACCCGGCACGTGCTGGGTGGCCGCTCGGGCCCATGCAGGCAGCGACGACACGCCCCCTTGGTCCTTGACTGCCGCCTCGATCGCCTGCAGGTCCTCCGGGCGGGCGGCGATCGCCACGGCCCCCACCAGGGCCGCCCAGAAGGTGACCCGATCGGCAGTCTGCAGGAGCGCCGTGCGGATGTTGGGCGGGAAATCGGCCGAGCACGCGATGGCCGTGCGACCGCTGCGAAGGGGGTAGTGTCGGGGAGGGCCGCCACGGACTGCCATAGCCGCTCTGTGCACCGCTGGCGGGTCTCGTCTGCCAGGGTGAGAAAGTCACCGGATTCCAGGTAAAGGACCCAGTCGGCTAGCGCCGCGGCGACTGCCGGGCCCTCCGCCCCCCAGCGAGCCGCATTGGCGATGAGGACGTTCGCGACCTGGTCGCCCGTTTGGGCGGCGCGGAGGGCCGACAGGATGCCAAGGGCTGAGGAGAAGGCCGCCATGCGGAGGTACAGGTCGTCCTTCGCTGTGGGCAGGCGGGCGGGGGCTATCAGCCTGGACGCCTCGGCCGCCCGCTGCGTGGCACGGTGGACCACTGCGTGGCCCTCATAGGGGGACCGGGCGTGCGCAGGGTGGGCCGGTTGGGGGTGGGGGGAATACAGGGGGGCCGGCCGGTGCGCCGCTGGGGAGTAGTGCGGCAAGGGCGGCGGCCGCCTGGAGCCGCCGGCGCTGGTGGCGCTCCGATGGGCACCGCTTGGGGGCATTGGAGTGGCAGATGGGGGAGGAACGGCGCCTGGCCCGGGCTGAGGCCCCCTCCCGCGGAGGGCGGATGGGGCTGGCGGCGGATGCTATCCTGCTATAGCCGTTGCATCACGGATCGGGGCAAACAGGGGCCCTCCCGGCGAGGGGCCTAGCGGCGGGCCCAGGTCCCAAGGCGGCCCGGCTGCCGAGAGGCAGCCCGGGGCTGATGCTGCTGCCAGGACGTCGAGGGGGCGCTTGAGGCGGCTCGGCTACCGCCCCGGGTAGCTCTCGGGCGGCGCGGCGCCCGCTTGCGCCGCGGGGGGCGCCCCCGGCCGGGGTGGCTCAGGGAGCGCCGGGTCAGCCTTCATCAGGCGCAGGGAGCCGGAGATCAGGGGAGGGAAGGGAGGGAGGGGGGGGAGAGTAGGGGAGGGGAGGGGAGGGGAGGGGAGGGGACTGGAGGCGCGATGTGCTGCATTGCTCGGTGCGTGCTGCATGTTACTGTACTTAGAGTGCTGTGCTGTACTGTGTCGCACTGTGCGCGCCGTGCCGCTCCTCACTGTTCGTGTTGCGCTTTAGTGCAATGCACTGTGTCAGCTGCGCCGTCTTGAACTTTGCGGGTTGTGCTGCGTTGCTTGGCACTGGACTGCACATCCCGCGTCACTGCACGGTACCGGCGTTGCGGCACCGCACTGTGCATGCCGCGCCGCACGGCACTGTGTGTGCGGTGCTGCTCTGCACCTGTGAGCTGTGCTGTACTTCACTGTGTGTGCTGGGCCGCACCGCACTGTTGAGCCGTGCCGCGCACCACTGCCTGCGCACGCTGCGCTGTGCATTGCACTACGCTGTGCGTGTTGCGCTGCACTGCCCTGTGCTGCGCACTGCACTGCACTGTGTGTGCTGCGCAGCACTACACTGCGCATGTTGTGCTGGCCTCCTCTGTGGGCATTGTGCTGCACCGCACGTGCGTGCTGTGCCGCCCTGCACTGCCTGTGCCGCGTGCTGCCCCAGCGCACTACGCTGCGAAGTGCACTGTACGGCATGACCATGGGGCGCTGCACTGTGTGTGCTGCGCCGCACTGCGCGGCATGGTACCGCGAGCTTCGGCGCTTTGCTCGGTGCCGGCTGTGCAGCACTGCACTGCACACGCTGTGCTGCTCGGCGCTAGGCGCGACGCGCCTCACTGCATACGCGTGCCGTGTGCACTGCACTGTGCGTGCCGTGCTTCACGGCAC